>OY728130.1:1938939337-1940139337 GCA_963277665.1 Viscum album
CATGAAAATCCTTCACTTTGTAATATCTTGAACAATGTTCTATTAGGTCTATGGTGTCTTCTTGTATGTGATTAATGAAAAAATTACAAAACACATCTCACCTCAAATTTAGGCATACATAACTGAATTAGTATATCTTTACATTGTTTTAATAGTTCACTACATCAACTAGAAACTCCTTCATTTATCATTTACTTAAATATATTTTCGATTAAACTTCAATCTTATTGAATTTCTTATGACCAAATGACTTATAACAATTCTTTTTACAGAATGGATAGAAGTTGGATGTATGAAACCGATCAGATATTAAGCGATTTTCAAAACAATTTGGAGATATTTTTAGATTTTTCATTTCAAAATGCTTCAGATAGTGGTCACATACACTTCCCATGTTCCAATTGTATTGGTAGACCTTTTTTGAGCCGTGAAAAAGTCATCTACCACATAACCAAAGATGGTTTTCAAGAAAAATACTACGTGTGGTATCAAAATGGGGAGAAAATGAAATCTCAAATTGCTGATTATCGAAATAAAAGGACTAGACTGGAGAATATTTTAGATGATTGGTTTCTGTTTATTCTTCATTATGAAAAATAAAGTATTTATACTCAAGAAGACTTTGATATGAGGACATATGATTCATCTAATGAAAATGATGATATTGTCAGGGTGAAAAAATTGAATGATGTTGCCACAACTCTAGTATATCGACAGTGTGATAAAATGAAAAAGATGGAATTTTTAATCTGATTATTTCATGGGAAAACTATGTATGGGATTTATGATACAAAAATCAATTACATTCTTACCTTCTTGAAGGATTTACTTCCAGATGATGTAGATATTTCCTCAAACCACTATATGGCATGGAAGTTAGTTGAGGAACTTGGATTTTTAAGAAACAAAATTCATGCTTGCTTGAAAGATTACATTTTATTCTAGGAGGAAACCGCTGAACAAAATTATTGTATAAAATGTGGCACATCCCACTAGAATTCAAAATCTGATGGAACACCATCCCATGTGCCACAAAAAGTAATGTGGCACTTTCCATTGATCCCCAAACTCCAGAATCTTTTTATGTATAATAAAGTATCAATAAAAATGATATGGGATGATACCGAGAAGAAAGAAAACTAATGATGAGTTGGTTCACCCTGTAGATGGATTTGCATGGTAGAGATTTGATGCTCGATATCCTTATTTTTCAGCTGAAGTGTGTAATGTGAGGTTGGGTCTTTCATGCCATGGTTTTAATCTTTTTAGAAAGATTATAACTTCACACAGCACATGGCCAGTTTTTATATACATTTATAATATTCCCCCCATGGTTGTGTATGAAAAAACCTTTCAATTTTATGAGTATACTCATATCTATACCTTCTGATCCTAGAATTGATATTGAAGTATACATGCAACCTTTAATAAAAAAGTTAAAACTTATTTAGGATGTGGGTGTGTGCACATACGATGCATATTTTAAATACATATTTCATATGCGTGTTGCGCTTATGTGGACGATCAATGATTTTCCATCTTATGCAATGATGTCTAGATGGAGCACAAAGGGAAAACTATCATGTCCTGTTTGTATAAAGAATACATGATCCAGAAGACTAAAACATTTTTGTAGTTTCAGTTTTATGGGACATCAATGATTCTTTCCAATGGACCATCTATATAGAAATAATCGTCTAAGATTTGATAATACCATAGATATCGATGATCCACCTCAGCATATGTTTAGAACTGATGTGCTTAATGAATTGAAAGATTTAAGTTTTTCATTCGGGAAGGGTCAAATGAAATCTGGAAAGAGAAAGAATGTTTCCACTGAAACCTGTTACAATTGGAGGAAGTGGAGTATCTTTTTTGATTTTCCTTATTGGTCAACCAATTTGTTATTTCATTGCTTAGATGTAATTCAAATTGAAAAGAATATATGAGAAATGTTTCTTTTGATACATCTAAATATTAAGGGAAAGACAAAAGATGATTTATGGTCTCGGTGTGACTTGGTGGATTGGGGCATCAGACCAGAATTGCATCCTGTGTGTATCAATGAAAATAAATGGAAAGTTCCATGTGATTATTATGTGATGACGCCTATGGTAAAAACAATTTCTGTAAGTATTAGAGACTATTAGAGTTCCTGATTTCTATTCAAGAAACATATCTAAACGGGTCAATAGAAGAGAGTTGAAGCTATAATCTTTGAAGACTCATGATTACCACATTCTTATGCATGAGTTGATTCCAATAGAAATCTATCATCTTGTGTCCAATAATGTAAGGGTGAATATTATTTTTTTGTGCCATTTTTTTAGAGATCTTTGTACTAAGATGTTTTCCAAGTTTGTCTTGCAAAAAATGTTAACAGATGCCCCATTAATTTTGTGTGAGTTGGAGAAAATATTTCCTCCATCATTTTTCACATGCATGTTGCATATGAATGTCCATATTCCCACTGAAATACTTATCAGAGGACCTGTTTCTTTTCGTTGGATGTATCCAACTAAAATAAATATGTGCACATTAAAGTTTTATGTCTAAAATAGGAATCATCCTGAAGGTTCTATTGTGAACGGTTACTTGGATCAAGAATGTATGGATTTCTGCTCAATGTATTTGTCTGACCATACTACAAGAATGAACAGAATAATGAGAAATGAAGAAAAATAATATGAGAAAATTGAACCCAATTTTCTATCACTTCCTCAAACAGGATGAATCCCTGGATTATATATCTTGAAGACATTAAGCCTTAAAGAGAGGAAGATGGCACATCGCACAGTTTTGTTCAACTGTGATTTGTTTGATGAATACATCAGGTAACTGAATTGAATATGTATATCGTACATATATATTTGTTAAACTATTCATATTGTTTATCTACAGGGAACATAAAATAATGATAAATAGAAATCATCATTCTTTATCTTTTATAAGGAGGGATACCTTCATAGCAAAGAGTTTTCTGCTTGGTTAAAATTGAAGGTAAAAATATTAATATTTAAAATAATTAAATCAATATTTAATTAAGTTTAATATTCATTTATATTGTAGGTATTGAGTTTTCCTACCGACTTTGTCTCTGAGGAAATAAGAGCTTTGTCTTTTGGTTCTAATATTGTGGTTCGTGACTGTAAATCAATTGTTATTAATGGGTAAAAATTTATTGTCACTGAATGAGAAAAGAACATGATAACACAACATGATGGTATTATGGTTACTTCCACATCATATTATTATGCCAGTGCATCAGATAGTAGACCACGATTTGAAAATGTGGGTTATTATGGAGTCTTTGAAAAAATAATAATGTTGGATTATTACTCTCATGGATGAGTCACGATGATGAAATGTCATTGGTTTGATTTGATGATGATACAAGGCACATTTATTGATGATTGTGGATTTCGAGTAATTAATATGACTCTCACTCTTACTACCAAAGAACCATATGTATTGGAATCAATGGCTAAAGAAGTTTTTTATGTCAAAGACCAACTTCGACCTGAATTTGGTGTCATAGTTGAAGTAATTCCAAGACATATTTTTGATAATGGTGATGATGCAATTGATACCATTACTACTGCCATTGGAACCAATCCATTTATTTCTTTTGATGACTCCAATAGCTCAATTGTCAGAGTTGACTGTGAACCTGAAGTTGTGGTGGGAAATATATAAAATCATTCATTCATGTTCTCAATTATTTTGGTTTACCTCGAGTTGGGTTGTTAAGGTTGGTTCTATTCATATTGATTTAATATTGATTACAAATATGGTTTATCTGACTTGACCGTTATGAAAATTTTCAATGTTTATTTGTTTAAATTTTTATTTGAATTACATTTTCAAATTTAGAATTGAACTGTATTTAAACCTACGAAACCAACATTTATAACTTAGTGAACATTTCAATGCTTTAACTGTGATTTGTATAAAATTTGTATGACTCTAAGACCTCTCTTTCACATTTTACCAGGTAATGAACATGATGGTTTGTATTCTTCTAAAAAACATGTATTTAAACCTGCATCATCTACCTGAGATAAAGAAATTAAATTTTTCCTTAATTTTGAAAATTACTTTTCCACTGGACCCCGGATACCCCCCCCCCCACCCTCCTCCCAGGACCCCAGACATACCCCTGGATAGCACCCCAAATAGCTCTCCACCCTCCTACCTAGACCTCAGAAATCCCCCCCTCCTTCCTGGAACTTGGAAAGCCCCCCCCCCCCCCACCCTCCTCCTAAGACCCCGGACAGCCACCCACCCTCCTCCCTAGACCCTGGACACCCCCCCCACCCACCCACTCTTTTTCTTTGACCCCAGACAGCCCCCCCCCCCCCCCCCCACCACCACCACCCTCCTCCCTAGACCCCAGACCGCCCCCTGGATAGCCTCCCCACCCTCCTTCGTGGACCCCGGACAGCCCCCCCACCCTCCTCCCTAGACACCGGACGACCCCCCAGACAGCCCCCGTACAGCCCCCCACCCTCCTCCCTGGACCCTGAACAGCCCCTCGGACAGCCCCCCACCCTTCTCCCCGGACCCCGGACAACCCCCCCCCCCCCCCCTCTTTCCTGGACCCTATAAAACACCCCCACCCTCCTCCTACCATGCATAACCCCCACCACATATATCCTCATCCTCCACTGGGTACCTCACACAACTGTGTATCACCGACATTATCACACCAATCACTACATAATAAGGTTATTGATCCCAATCTAATCTCTCTTTAAGATTCACCCTAAATCCCAATCTAATTAACATTCCATTACTATTACTTCAGTACCAAGCACTGACCACCTACCTTTATTTCGGAGACAATCATACTCTTAATTCGGCATCTCAGATCCCAATCTAAGCTCTCTTCAGGATTCACCCTAAAAACAAAATGGAAAAGAGGGTTTTAGAGATTCATAATAAGATGAGAGAATATTTCAAACCCTAATCGAAAAGAGGAATCAAGGAGAGGATTAGACTCACCTAGATCTTCAATCCGCACTTGACGACACTCAAAACGCCCAAGGATCAAAGGATATCCTCCCTTAAGAGCTCTTAGGAGCTTTGGATTGTATTGATACTTTATCACAAGGATACATGGATCATTTATGACGTGTACAAGTAAACCCCACCTCAATACGAGGAACGGTGTGGCCGATACCACTCAAAGTGTCTCACCTTTATTTGAAATGGACAACATTTTAAGTGAAAACAACAACTGGCATACAGAAAACTGACCAAACATATTTATATTGTGTTTATACTTTAGAACAAGGATCCATGGGTCATTTTTGACGTTTAAGAGTCAACAACGCCTCAATCCGAGGTATAGTGTGGTCGGTACCACTCAAAGTGTCTCACTTTTATTTGAAATGGACAATATTTTAAGTGAAAACAACAACTAGCATATAGAAAACTGACCAAACATATTTGGATTGTGTTTATACTTTATCACAACGATCCATGTGTCATTTTTGACATTTACGAGTCAACCCCGCCTCAATCAAAGGTACAGTGTGGCCGTTATCACTCGTAGTGTCTTTCTTTTGTTTAAAACGGACACCCTTTTAAGTAAAAATAATTGGCATATAGAAAACTTACCAAACGTATTCAGATTGTGTTGATACTTTAGAAAAATTATTCATGGGTCATTTTTGACGTGTACGAGTCAACCTCGCCTCAATCCAAGGCATGGTGTGGCCGGTACCACTCAAAGTGTCTCACTTTTATTTGAAATGGACAACATTTTTAAGTGAAAACAACAACTGGCATACAGAAAACCAAAAATAAACATATTTGGATTGTGTTGATACATTATCAAAATGATCCATGGGTCATTTTTGACATGTACGAGTAAACCCCGCCTCAATCTGAGGCATGGCGTGGCCGGTACCACTCAAAGTGTCTCACTTTTATTTGAAATGGACAACATTTTAAGTGAAAACAACAATTTCCATACGGAAAACCAACCAAATGCTTTTGGATTATATTGATACTTTAGGAAAAAGATCCATGGGTCATATGTGAAATTTAAAATTCAACACCACATCAATCTGAGGCACAGTGTGGCCAGTATCATTCAAAGTGTCTTTCTGTTTGTTTGAAATGGACAACATTTTAACTAAAAACAACAACTGGAAAACAGAAAACTGACCTAATGCATTTAGATTGTGTTGATACTTTATTACAAGGATCCATGGGTCATTTTTGACGTGTATGATTCAACCCTGTCTCAATATGAGTCACGGTGTGTCCGGTACCACTCAAAGTGTCTCACCATTATTTGAAATGCACAACATTTTAAGTGAAAACCACAACTGGAATACGGAATACTGACCAAACGCTTCCATATTATGTTGATACTTTAGGAAAACTATCCATGGGTCATATGTGACATGTACGAGTCAACCCAACCTCAATATAAGGCACGGTGTTTCCGGTATCTCTTGAAGTGTATTTCTTTTATTTGAAATGGACAACATTTTAAGTAAAAAACAACAACTGGCATACAGAAAACTGGCCAAACGTATTCAGATTGTGTTGATACTTTAGAAAAAGGATCCATGGATCATTTTTTACATGTATGAGTCAACCCCATCTCAATTAGAGGCACGGTGTGTCTGGTACCACTCAAAGTGTCTCACTTTTATTTGAAATGGACAACATTTTAAGTGAAAACAAGAACTAGCATACGAAAAATCAACCAAACATATTTATATTGTGTTTATACTTTATAAAAACTATCCATGGGTAATTTTTGATGTGTATGAGTCAATACTGCCTCAATATGAGGCACGGTGTGGCTGGTACTACTCAAAGTGTCTCACTTTTATTTGAAATGGACAACATTTTTAGTCAAAACAACAACTGGCATACGGAAAACTGACCAAATGATTTATAATTCTATTGATACTTTATTAAAATGATCCATGGGTCATTTTTGACGTGTATGAGTCAACCCCACCTCAATCCGAGGCACAGTGTGGCTGGTATCACTTTAAGTGTCTTTCTTTTGTTTAAAATGGATACTCTTTTAAGTAAAAATAACTGGCATACAGACTACCAACCAAACATATTTAGATTGTGTTGATACTTTAAAAAAATGATTCATGGGTCATTTTTTACATGTAAGAGTCAACCCTACCTCAATCTAAAGCATGGTGTGGTCGGTACCACTCAAAGTGTCTCACTTTTATTTGAAATGGACAACATTTTAAGTGAAAACAAAAATTGGCATACGGAAAACCGACCAAACACATTAATATTGTATTGATACTTTAGTAAAATTATCCATGGGTCATATGTGACGTGTAAGAGTCAACCCTGCCTCAATCCGAGACATGGTGTGGCCGGTACCACTCAAAGTGTCTGATTTTTATTTGAAATGGACAACATTTTCAGTGAAAACAACAATTGACATACGTAAAACTAACCAAACATATTCAGATTGTGTTGATACTTTATCACAAAGATCCATTGGTTATTTTTGATGTGTATGAGTCAACCCCACCTCAATCTGAGGCATGGTGTGGCCAGTACCACTCAAATTTTCTTACTTTTATTTGAAATGGACAACATTTTAAGTGAAAACAACAACTTGCTTATGGAAAACTGGCCAAAAGCTTTCATATTCTGTTGATACTTTAGGAAAATGACCCATGGGTCATATGTGGTGTGTATGAGTTAACCCCGCCTCAATCAGAGGCATGGTGTGGCCAGTATCACTTGAAGTGTCTTTCTTTTGTTTGAAATGGACAACATTTTAAGTAAAAACAACAACTGGCATGCGGAGAACCAACCTAACACGTTCAGATTATGTTGATACTTTAGAACAAAGATCCATGGGTCATTCTTTACGTGTACGAGTCAACCCTGCCTCAATCAGAGGCACCGTGTGGCTGGTACCACTCAAAGTGTCTCACCTTTATTTGAAATGGACAACATTTTAAGTAAAAACAACAAATAGAAAACAAAAAAAACTGACCTAAGGCATTCGGATTGTGTTGATACTTTAGCAAAAAGATCCATGGGTCATTTTTGACGTGTACGAGTTAACCCCGCCTCAATATGAGGCACGGTGAGGCCAGTATCACTCATAGTGTCTTTCTTTTGTTTAAAATGGAAACCCTTTTAAGTAAAAACAACTGGCATGTGGAAAACTAACCAAACGTATTTGGATTGTGTTGATAATTTATCACAAGGATACATGGGTCATTTTTGGCATGTACAAGTCAACCCTGCCTCAATCTGGTGCATGGTGTGGTCGGTACCACTCAAATTGTCTCACTTTTATTTGAAATGGACAACATTTTAAAACAACAACTGACATATGAAAAACCGACAAAACATATTTGGATTGAATTGATACTTTAGCACAATGATACATGGGTCATTTTTGATGTGTACAAGTCAACCCCGCCTCAATATGAGGAATGGTCTAGCCGTTACCACTCAAAGTGTCTCACTTTTGTTTGAAATGGACAACATTTTAAGTGAAACCAACAAATGGCATATTGAAAACTGACCAAATGTATTTGGATTCTGTTGATACTTTAGTACAATGTTCCATGGGTCATTTGTGACGTGTAAAAGTCAACCCCACCTCAATCTGAGGCACAGTGTAGTCGGTATCACTCAAAGTGTCTTTATTTTGTTTAAAATAGATACTCTTTTAAGTTAAAACAACCGGCATATGGAAAACTGACCAAACGTATTCGGATTGTGTTGATACTTTAGCACAATGATCCATGGGTCATTTTCGACATGTATGAGTCAACCCCGCCTCAATATGAGGAATGGTGTGTCTAATACCACTTAAATTGTCTCACTTTTATTTGAAATGGACAACATTTTAAGTGAAAATAATAACTGGCATACGGAAAACTGACCAAATATGTATGTGTTATAGGTGGTTATTGTAGGTAATTGGAGTTGAAGCTAGAAATGGGGAAAGGGAATCCTGTAGAAGGCTACTGCCTGAATTGCACAGCAAATCCTATTCCAATAGTTGTAAACTGTTGGCATAGGGTTGTGAATGGGTTTTTACCAACGGTTCTAATAGAACTGTTGGTAAAAACACTTTCCCGATGGTTTACAAACTGTTGGGATATAGTGAAATGTCCAGCCTTTAACAACGGTTTACACAAATAGTTGGTAAAAAGATATACAAAAGTATATTCCAACGGTTTGAAACTATTGGAATAGTATGTTTACCAATAGTTTCAAACTTTTGGTGAAACGTTATACCAATGGTTTGACATAACTATTGGTATAATGTATATTTCCAAACATATACCAACGGTTTTCCAAAAACTTTTGGAATATATATTTCCCTGCAGACTACTTCCCTATGGTTTGGATAACCATTTGTATATATTATACCAACGGTTATCCAGCCTTTACCAATGGTTTGAAACCGTTGGTAAAGGGTGCATTTTCAGTAGTTTTTTGAAAATACCTCTTCCGGGATGAAATTTTGTTTATGAAATATGATCTCTTTCATAAATTTACAAACATAATAACCACAATCTATTCCATTTTTTTTGGACACTATAGAAACATCGAGAAAAATAAGTAATTTGTTTTTGATATGTGTTTAGATGGTGCCATATTATTATATATACCAGGATACTTTTCCAGTTGTAGATCTTATAGGCATTCTTATCCTTAGGCCCTGGATTCATACCATGAAGTAGACGATATTGATACACCACCCTATCATAATAAAATCCTCATTAAAAGATAATATAAATTATATAATTAGATGTTTAGTTCTAAAATGTTGGATATAGTGTATTACAAATTGACAAATACCATCATGCGTGGTCATTTTGTTGCATAACCATGCATTGAATCCAGAAAACAAATCTTTGGAGTATCCAAATTGACTGCAATTAGAATCCAATGCTTCTTAAAAACATAAAAAGGAATAAATAATGAAAGAAATGAAAATATAGTTTATATGATTAAATTGTAGAGTTTTACCCCTGAATCGTTGGTATTAAAAAGATTCTGTCATCCATAATTTTGTTTTCAAACGATTTGAGCAGGGATGACATTATTTTAGCCGCTTTATCAGAATCTATTTCTTCTTTTGAAGAGGTGATTTGAGGATTAACGAGTCCAAATTTTTGTTCATGGGGAAATACCTTCAATTGTTTTTTATATATATGACTCTAAAAAATATGAAATGTATTTAGTCATAATTATCATAGTATATCATCTTTTATAAAATCAAATCATGAAAACCTACCTCATGTATACATTTACAACTAAGGCGCCTAGCCATTCGTACTTGAGAATTTCATTTACATTTTCATCACTAATGAAATATGATTTTTCCTTTCCATACATATTTTTTTAAAAATCAATAGTGTGAGCATTGTCATCTATCAACTTTGTATCCACATGAGCCTATAATGATATTAACTGTGGATATAGAACGGGCAGGGTGAAGGTGCTCTCAATAGATCGTTTCAATCGGTTCGTTGATCCTTGATATTGTTTTGAGCTGATATTTCATTTCATCCCATTATCTTTTTCATTTTGTAATAACATTCATCAGTTCAGACCTTTTTGTATTAAATGTTAAAGTTTTATCTTGAAAAATAAATTGGAAATGGATACCTCCTTGTCGACATGTTTTTTTACAAGAATTGACGGTCCTGTGATGAATGTTCCAACAGCATGTCCGACTGTATGAATGTCATCATCATCGTTTGGAATAGGTAGCTCAGAACTCGGCTCATTAGGTATATTAATTGAAACTCTGACATGATTTTTTGGAAGTTGTCTATTGTGTAGCATTTCATTCTGCATATTGAACATCATAGCCCTCTCCACAAGGTGATAGGTGGGAGTTGATATATATAAATCATAGTCATTTTCACCCTGTATAATATTAGTACAGGAAATGTATTAGTGTCTATGTGATTCAAATTTCACAGAAACAATTATTATAACATTGATTACTTCAGCTATGTTAGGTTTTTGAGGGGAATGGCTCGCCTCAAAGATGGGGGGAAGGATCTTCATGAACGGGTTATTGTTGAGTTGTTTCTTCTCTTTTCCTGCCCCCCACATAAAACTTGATTTCATCTCTCTTTAGTATTGTAATTCTTATTGAAACATAGCTATTGTTTCTCTCATCTTTTTCATTTCCTCAGTTTGATCTTTCGCTTGTTTTTCTTTCTGAAAATATGTTCAGGGTATCTCCCCAAAACCCGCACCTCTGACGCAGCCATACTGTTCTGGCTGATTCAAGGCCATTGAAAGTATGTCTGCATCTGGTGTGGGTATTTTTGATTCCTATTACTATGTCAGATAGAAAATATTTGAAAATAAGTAGTCATTGTTATGTAATAGTAATTTAAAGAAAACAAAATTTATATTATTTCATACTTGCACATGTTTCCAACACTTTTTTTGTATTTTCATCTATCAATATCCCCTATTTATTTACACAAGACTCCTTCCATAGCACATGGTGTGGGATGGAAGTGGATTTTGATTTCAATTCATCAATTTTCATATAAACAGAGGAACATAGTTATGGTGTTGTTTTATGTCACATAAAAGTATTACGATAGATTTAAAATATGTACCAATTTTTTCTCAAGTGAAGTGTACCCCGTCCTTGCTTTACGGTATGGGTATGCTGGTTTTTTTGCCCATTCTTTATTTTCAGCACTCAATTGCTACTTCATAAATAAAAAATTGTTGATCAAAGTGATGAATACAAGCAACATCATACAACGTATTACCAGAAACAATGTACCTGAAAAGTCTTCTCCCCATGACGGTTGATAAATGCATCCCATGCTCTTAGGGATATCAAGTGTGTATAAAGAGGATGTGGGTGTGACTTGATTTTCCCTTTAGTGTCTTTAAGATGATATTTCATTAAAATTGTGTGTAAGCCTCTATGAATCCTTCTTAAAAAACTTAATATATATTCCCTATGCAAGGAATCTATTATAAATTCACTCTGAAATGGATGATTAAGAGTAATTAAATGTTTTAGTATTTTATTTTATTTTAATAAATTAAAGAAATTATATCATAATGTTACTATAATCTCTTCCCACGTTAGTGTCGTAAGCCTGGTGACAACATGATGCCACGACTGTACATCAATCGGCACACATTGTCGAGTGACAATTCCAATGTAGATACTAAAGATGGATTTATTAGGGTTAACATATTGACCTCACTTATTCCATCCCACCTCATATTTGATGCCTTTCTCTTTTGCCTTAAGGATTTTGGATAACACAGTCAAACTAAGGCACTCTTGTTTTTTTTTGCATCGTCGGGGTTTAATTTCCTATCATTTCCTCAGAAGAATAATCATTATGTTCTTATGGAGTGATAGCATCAACACTGGGACCAGCAGAAATAGGTTGAGAAACCTGTTGTACCTCAGCACTGGGACCAATAGCAATAGGTTGAGAAACCTGTTGTTTCTCTGCACTGGGACCAGCAGCAGCAGGTTGAGAAACCTGTTGTGCCTCGAGATTGGGTGCATAAGCAGGTGAATAAGTCATTATATATAGAATTTATTTAACATTTAATTTAGATTACATAAAAGTAGTAGTGAACTGATAATTACATAACGTAACACAATGTATATTATAATAAACAAATAACCTGATTATTGAACTCTTTTTTTAAAGTCTAGAGAGATTTGACCCCTCTATCGACTATGTAAATCCCTTCATTGTGGTCTCTTCTAACATACAAAACACCATCTACATTGGGACCACTGCGAAATTATTGTGAATTCCCAATAAAATGGTCATACTCCATTGAACTTTCATCTGACCCTTCAGTTGTTTTGGTCGATAACAGAACAATTGACCATTTTGGGTTTGCGGAATCTAGAAAAAAAATACTTGTACTACCTGTGATTCCATTATAAATGGTTTATCTTTCTCCCCTTCCTTACTGATATCAACTTTCACAAATCCCAATCCATCTATTTTAACATCACTCCTGTTATCAACCCACTTTCATTGAAAAATAGGCACTTGGAATTTCATGTAATCCAACTCCCATATTTGTTTGATGATGCCAAAGTATGACATATTCGCATAAATTGGATTTTTTTCCTTAACACCGGAAACATGCATCGATTCATCCATAAGTGTAACCCCGCTATTCTACATGGTACTATCTTCATCATGTTCATTAGTATAGAATGTATAACCATTAACTACATAAGCATTGTAAGATAATACATACACACTTTCTCCTCCGGCTAGCCATCGAAGTTGTTTTGAAAATGATTCTATATTTTCATCTAACTTCTTAAAAATATGGTCCTGAAACCATCCTATAAACTGTTGATTATGGGTGTCTGATATACATTTTTCATCCCTAGATGGATTCAAATGCCTAAGAATTTATTTTTGGGTTTGAACATATGGGTCAACATCGAAACTGTTATGAAAAACATAATGGTGGGCCTGCTCCCGATCTGTAATATTGATTGTAACAACCTCTCTTCTAGAAATTTCTTCAGCCTCAAGCCGCCCATTGTGATGAGATTTAGGTAGTCCAATGATTTCCACACAAGACAGGTATTTGGTACATAATTCAATGGCTTCCTCAACAATATATTTATTTTAAATACAACCCTCTAGCCAACTTTGATTTTTGATATACCCTTTAAAAATCTTCATATATTGTTCAATGGGGTACATCCATCTATAATGTACAAAACCACATAGTCAAATATATCTCATAGAATGAACCATCAAATGAACCATCATATCAAATAATTTCGGTGGGAAGAACATTTTCAATTCAAATAATATGACGGTAATTTCTCTTTTCCATAGTTGGCAATTTTTTCAGGTCTCTAACTTTGCTACATATAGCTTTGAAGAAGAAACAAAGCTTCATTAATGTATGGTATAAATTCTTGGGAAAAAATCAACGTAAAGCTGTATGAATTAGATCTTGCATCAAAAACATAGAATTCATGTGATTTCAGACCCTTTAACTTTAAATTGATCATTGGCATGATGTTCTTGATATTTTATGAATACCCCTATAGAACCTTTACATCATTCAAGAAGTTTTAAAACTAATATCTCTCCTTCCTAGAAAGAGTGTAAGCAATAGGAAGAAGAAATGTTCATTTTTCACCCTTTACTGGTGCCAACTCTTCTCGTATTCCAATCTCAACCATGTCCAATCAAGCTTAATTCCATTCTTTGTTTTTTCGGGTGCATTTAGTAATATGATGATGACACTATCACATATAGTTTTTCAACATTTATAACATCAAGAAAATGTCTGACATACAGAAAATTCCAGTATGGTAATTCAAAAAAAACTGATCTCTTTTTCCAATCAGTTTTCATAAGGTTTTTTGAAAATGGTTTACCAAAATTAGTGTCCACATCTTTTACTTTCGCAAACAATTGATCACCTATTAGTAGATATAGTGTTGTAAGTTATTTTGAACTTCCATCAAAGGATGTTTTCCAATATCATTACTTATGTCATCGGGGTAGAAATCTATGATGTACTAGAAACACAGTTTTCAATGAATGTTTTAACCTAATTGACTGTGTACCTTGTTCTCAAACAGAACACCCTTGAGTTCCTTTAATGCTATATCCTGAAAAATTTTGATAAGCGGGAAAGTCATTTATCGTCCCATACAACATGGATCTCAAAGTGAAATCTTCATTTTTGTAAGCATCATACAACGTAACACCTAAATCCCACAATAATTTCAAATCCTCAATCAATGGAGCCAAATAAACATCAATATCATTACCCGGTTGTTTTTCTCCTGATATAAGTATAGATAATATGATGTATTTTCATTTCAAGCATATCCAAGGTGGTAATTTATAATTTACCAACATAACTGACCATGTATTGTGACTACTTATTTGAAAACCAAAAGGATTCACTCCATCTATAGATAACGCAAAACGAAGGTTTCTCATCTTGTTTCTAAATTCAGGATACTCATGATCAATTTTCTATCACTAAGGAGAGTCTGTCGGGTGACATAGTTTCCCATCTTTAATTCTTGTATTTGCATGACATGTCAATTGTCTTGCAGTATCCTCACATCCATATAGGCACTTAAACCTAAGAATTATTTGAAATTACCAAAAAAAATCATAGGACTAGATTCATCTTTCTTGTATCAAAAAGAACCACATTTTGGTCATTATTTAAGTGATTTTTGGTCCTTGTGAAACAATATACAGTCATTCAGGCAGGCGTGTATTCTTTCAAAGATCATACCCATCAAGTGTACCATTCATTTGGCTTCGTATGTTTGGCTAGGGAACTCATTATCTTCTGGGAGCATGTTATTCAGGAGAGCAAGTAGTTCCATAGAACTGGTGTCACTCCACCCATTGTCTGCTTTCAAATTATACAGCTTTAGTATGGCTAACAAAGCTGTATATTTAGTGAAACCAACATACAATGTCATCTTTTCACAACTCTTTAACTTCTCAAACATTTTTGGGAAATCATGAAGTTCATCTTTAACTGTCCTTGTCATTTCCTCAATACAATATTTATCATCATTCACATATATTATCACATCCTCCATATGATTGTATTCATTGTTCATGCTTGTAATCATATCAGATGATCCATAAAATGTAGTGTTATCCCTACCACTACCTACATTCATTTTTTCCCCGTGTTTAGTCCAACATGTATAACTTCGATCAATTCCGTGATAGATCAGGTGTTCTTCCAACTCCTCTTAACTAATTTGTCTTGAATAACAATATCATAAACACAGAAAAAGGATTTGAGAAGGTCCATATGCATGATCTTTTGCAAACTTGATAAACTCTTTCATGCCATGTTCATACTCTTTTGTCAATTAATTGGAATTCATGCATTCTTTATTCATATTCATCCTATTTGATATAGTAATATTAATTTTTAACAAAATAATTACACAAAATATGTTCAACTAGGGTCATCATTCAACTATAATCAATGGAACTAGCTATGGTAAACAATACCCTTACCTATCTATACATTACTTAGGACCAAAGTAGATCACACCCATCTTCCCAACCCCTGATCAATGGAACTAGCTATGATAATCCATTACATGGGAATTTTTTAGTATCCCACATGTGATCTATATGCATTGTTGTAAACTAGTTTTTTAGTGTTTCTCAAGAAACGTAATGTCTCTAGTCAAGAACTATGGTATTAAACTAATAGATGGTATGATTTTCAATAGAGTTCTTGTGGAAGGATTCATTATATGTGTTTTTATGGTTATTTGACTAGGGTTTCCATAAAGTGTCTCATAGAGTCATCTAGTGAAGTGGTTTTCTAAGATTCAGTGGAATTGCACTAGTAACAAAGTGGTGGTGGCATTGAAATGGGTAAAGTTTGGATTGATATTTAATGGTGTAAAAACTTCAACATGGAAAAAAATAGCATACTAATCATTCCAACAACTGCAACACCATACAAACAAGAAATCATGCTCACAATCGCAACACCATACAAACCAAACAATCACAATTTCAGATTTTAAAAGAACCCCTTATTCAATTCCATTTTTTAATTCAGGGGTTATCACATAAGTTTTATCATACTGGGGCATTCATTCATTATTCAGTATACGTAAATTACAAATTTTTATATTCAAATGTTCAATAGGAATCAACCAACATGCAATTCATTTAGTGCGCAAACAAGGACCACCAACGGCCATGATTTTCAGCAGGGCATTTAGCCCGTACATTTCACAACATAACCATCAATATCAAATAGTAATAAAAATAGAACAAGAGGAAACTAATGAGTAAGATGAGAAAACTCACCATGAAGGTGTCATTCAGCGTGTAGTAGAGGTGCATTCGTGGCAGAGAAGAGTCACGCGGCAGAGGATATTTCCAACTGAAAAGAAAACATAAAATGATAACTTACATGTTAAACAATTTCATTGGTCAATAGTGGGATTTTATTTTCCATCTATGATATTTGCTTCCTATTTATTTATATTTTGTGTATCTACTATTTTCCTAAATGTTCAACTTATGAATGGGACATGTATTCTTTTCAGGAGAGAGATCATTTTTAATTTACTCTAATTTAGGGGTAAAATATTCCACATTAATTTTATCTTTTCCCAGGGGATCATTGTTATCCCATAGGGATCATGAACTCCTATTAGGTTAGTGTAAAGTCAGGTCAGTTGTTGGTTATGATACCAGTTTGGGCTGTATCATTACATTTCCAATTTTAATTGACCCATTTCCATTTAAATATAGGATTTTGGGGGGTCAGAAACTAATATATAGAAGGAATAAGAGAGGTAAAAATTATCCTAGGCTCTCCGATACAAGCGATGAAAGATGAAACATACACCGGGTGAGGGAGAACCACCCAAGAGGAGAGGAGGGGGAGTTTTTCATAGCACGAAGGGATTATAAACTTATATTTTTCTGCATTACTAAGGATATACATTTATCTCATAGATTATGACTGATTATTGATGATTTATCACTATTGTGAATATTTTTTACATGGATACACATAGCCTAATTTACCTAAGGGTTAATATCCTCCACCAACTCAATATTATTTCTACCTCCCAAAAAAATTGATCACCTTGTTAAAATTCATAATGCATTAGATTAACCTATTTAAATTGTTTAACATGAATTGGGTGGGAAGATCTATGATGTCCACTTTGGAAGGTTTTCATTTAAATAGATAATGAACATGATTTTCTTAAGGTAAAAAACAATTATAGAGGTATAGGTTGAGTCCTGGGAACTTTTATCTCCAGAGAAATTAGAAAAAGGGAGTTGAGACTAACTCCCTACTAGCCAATACATGAACTACTTTTACAACTAAGAAAATCCATCTATATACTTTCCCTTCGATAATTTTTTATGGATTCACTCTTGAGATGAATATTTTTACACTAGAATAATATCTATTACCTAAAACTTTTATAGAATAAAAAATAAATTGGAAAAGTAAATGGAGTGAGTCGATGTTTGATCCTTATTTGTGTCACCTAATAAAAATACCACACCATAGAATCCTTTTAAATAATAATGTTATAAGTATAGAAAATAATATTATTAAAATAAATTCAAAACTATCATATATTGGATCTCCCCTATTAGATAGAAAAAAACACATTTCATTGTTTCTCCTTCAATTCCAAATAAATGAAATTATACAATGATTGACTACAAAACATCTTCCATGATATCTCTAGATCCTCATAATCACCAAGAAACAAGATCCATCCCTAATGAATATCTACCAGAAACAAGATAATAAACAATGGAATCCAATGCTCCTTTATATAAAGAATCAAAATAAAAAAAAATCTAGAAAACCTCTAACCATGTATCTATATTCTAAATTAGGGATATTTTCCTCATAATTAAATAATAACTAATTATGAAACTCACAAAATGAATTCCGCTTAGAGTTATCCTACTTAGGGATCACCCTTATACAGTCAATTGAAGCATCCTAAATCACCCCACCCAACTCAACCACAAGTATAATAATCATACCATAAAACTACATATCACAATGCATGAAACAATACATAAAACATTGATAATGTTTTGAGACCACCAACCTCAATGAGGAGGTGGTCGTGGTAGAGGAGGATGATTTAGTTTCTGGAGGAGGAGGAGGAAGCAGTAGAGGAGGATGAGGAGAAGTAGGGTCATGGTGGAGGAGGGATCACAATGGAGGAGGAGGAGAAGGCAGCGCTGGTGGAGGAGGAGGAGGATGGTCTCGGTAGAGGAGGAGGACAAGTTAGTGGCGGTGGTGGAGGAGGAGGAGGAGGAGGAGGAGGAGGAGTCACGGCATAGGGTTCTGCTTCTGCAAAGTCTTGAACGGGTGTGACAGAGGAGGGGCATGTTAGGGTTATTTTATAAAAACCGCTGGAACCTTTATCGGCACTAGTTAAAAGTGCTGATAAAGGTATGTTTTATCAGTGATAAAATAAAAGAGCTGATAAAACATACCTTTATCCACTCTTTTTGGGTGATGATAAAGATAAGCCTTTATCAGCGCTAAAAAAGCGTTGATAAAACAGATGTTTATCAGTGCTAAAATTATAGCGTTGATAAATACTTATTTCTGCAATCCTTTTTAATTATATATATATATATATATTAAAAAGTATTATATATTTATAAATAAAATAATTATATTAAATATATTAAATATAAAAAATATATAAATATAATGAATTAATCTAATAAATCTCTAATAAACATTATTTTTTAATATAAATATAATAATTTTATATAAATTAATAATAAAAACTTGTATCAGTGCTAAAAAAGCACTAATAGAGGGTACACCTATATTAGTGCTTTTATTAGTGCTGATAAAGTCTAAATTTATCATCGCTTTTAGCTAGCATTGATAAAGGCTCACCCCTTTATCAATGCTTTCTACTTAGCGCTGATAAAGGGTAGTACTTCCCTTACCCAATTTTGTGGTAGTGAACTTTTTCACTGAAAATACCAACACAATACAACTCTTCTTGGTGGGGGGATATTTGGTTTCCATATGAAGAAGAATTAAGATGAGATAATTTAGTTTATTCCCTCATACCTATTTTTTTTTGTTCTAAAAGAGTGCTAAGGGATCGTTCTAAGGTTGTTGCATAAAGGGAGAGAGGATTTCCAGAGATATGTGGCATCAGAACTATAAGTTGTAGAAGATACTTATTAATTTCCTTGAGAGAAATCAAGAAATACTTGCCTCATTGATAAATGGTGTTTTTATTCTTGAATATATATAAGGTATTATACTTTCCATCTAAATTTATGATAAATCAGTGAATATATGCTAGGTGTCCTTGGAGGACTCACAACTCTTGAGGGTATAATGGTGGATTAATTTGGTTGATAGCCTTGATTTTCTCAAGATCAATCTCAATGCCTCTATATCTGACAATGAATCTAAGAAAATTTTCATAGGTATCTCTGAACATACACTTCAAAGTGTTCATTTTTGAGTAATGGTAGTGGGGGAAGCTGAACACTTTCTTAAGGTCTTTTAGATGGTTTTATCATTGGAAGGACTTTACTACCAAATAATCCATGTAACATTCCAAAAGGCATCACTAGGTAGCAGAATGTCTTATAGGTTACCCTAAAGGTAGTGTCCTCCTCATACTTGGGATCTATCTAGATCTGATTGTTCTCATAATATAAATCCATTAAAGAGAGGGTTTAGATCCCAATCATATCATCAATGAGATAATCCATCATATGAAAGGGAAAATAAACCTTTTTGAATTGGTGGTTAAGGTCCCAAAAGTATATAAAAACTCAGATATTCCCATTCTTCTTCCTGACTGGGACAATATTAGCCATCCACTTGGGGTACTGGTCCTCACAGACAAAGTTTCCCTTAATAATATTATCAACATTAGCCTTGTCCATGTAACTATGGGAGGGTTCATCTTTTTGGGATGTTTTTTGAACCCTCGGTGACCCACTAGGAGGCCAAGGTAATGAACAGAAACCTGGGGATCAAGCCTTGGAATCTCATTATAGCTCTAGGTGAACACATCATAGTGTTTTTTTAGGAAATCCACATATTTATGTTGTTCCTATGATGACATAGATATACTTATTAGTGTCAACCTTGGATATTCTTTAGTGACTTGATTTAACTAATTCAACTTTTCAATATTTTTGTATACACCCTATTCAAATATAGTAGGGGCATCATCCAAATCCTCTTCATTATTTGATGCAGGGGTTAGGGGGTGAGGTGACTCTTCTAGATCAGTAGAACCAGGGGTAAACTAGTTTCTTATCTAGAGGATGTGGGATACTTGAAGAGGGGTTCCTATTTAATATAAATTCCAATTAAAAAATATTTTTATCCTATCCCATGTGGTTTTTGATTGTGAATCCCACTTTTGATATCAAAGAATTAATTCCAGGTCAAATTCCACTTAGTTAAAA
The DNA here is from genome assembly GCA_963277665.1 of Viscum album. Taxonomy (NCBI): domain Eukaryota; kingdom Viridiplantae; phylum Streptophyta; class Magnoliopsida; order Santalales; family Viscaceae; genus Viscum; species Viscum album. The sequence goes on from OY728130.1 coordinate 1,938,960,340, forward strand.
ATAAATTTTGAAACATGTAGTAGTTTTTTGGATCAGTGTTCATGAGGAATATCCCTATATATTTCATAAGAGTAAGGTCCTATGTTGATGTCCAAGCCTTTAACATATAGTAATACAAGGTAATCTTTGAGCACTCATTCTTCTTAGATATAATGAAACAGCTCCCCTGATTTGGGGTAATGGGTTACAACTGGTGTATTTGGAGTATGAGTTTGTATTTCAAGTATGTCTAATGATTTTTGGTAGTGTCTATTAAATCACTAGGTTCATTAATATTCTCAACCCTGTCATTCTGGATTTTTTTTCCTCCCTTTTGTAGTACCCAACATCTAGGTAATAGGATTCACAATAGTTTAAGGGGGGAGAATTTCCCTAAATTACCCCTACTCAACCATCAAGGGATTATTTTAGAATATAGTAGTATGAAGAGGTAATCACTATATGAAAATGAATTTAGGTATTTCCCAGTAAGAAATTATAGGTCATATCCAATGAGACTACCATAAATTCAGTGCTTGATACTTGTCCACCAAATAAAGTCTTCAGCTAAATATTTACATGTAGATTATGCTCGCTCTTTGAAAGTCATATTCATGGGAACTCTCAAATAATATGTGGTTTTTGGGTACTTAGATGTAGCAGAGTGGCTGATCAAGGTCATCTCTCAAAGGAGGGAGTAAATTAAAACAACCTCTTAAAGGTATTTTGAAATTAAAATAAAATAGAAAAACACACTAATTAAAAAGTATGGGGGTTTTACTATTTATAAAGCTATAATAAGTATGTTGGAATAATAGTATGTTTTTCTTTTTGTTTTTTAAATGATATTGGGAAATTACAAAGAGAAGATATTTTTTAGAAAACTATTTTTGGAAAATGTAATCGATCTAACTATACATATTCACTTAATTATTAATCATTATAATTTAAATCAATATCCACTTAATTATGATCCCATAATTTTTTAACCACTGAACCCTATGAGAATTAACTTAACCACCAAGATGAAATTAATTAAACCCTAGGCTAGCTTCAGAACATGTAATCGTAGTACCCTACTTTGTTTGATATTATAAGGCTAGATTATGGTTAGTAGTAAATTAGGGAACATAACCACTATGTAAATAATGATGAATTGAGTTTATGGATTATATTTTTAACTCTACAAATTTATCTCGTTTGGTTTTGTTTCACTGATTAAGGTTGTACTCTCACAATTTACACATTACTCAACCTCATGCGTTTTGTGTTAATTGTCCAATTTATTTCTTAGTTTATTTTAATGAAACTTAATTTGTGGATAATATTATGTGAATTACATTATATCATTGATTCAAAATAAATAAATGAATAAGGTAATAGGTGCATCAATTACTAATAAAAATTACTCTTCCATGGGTGGAGTTGTCATCGTGGAGACGTTTTGAATAAGCAATGGATTGAAAGGGAAACTCCCAATATCATCTCCACTCTTTATTTATAGGCCAAATAAGTAAATAAAGGAAGAATAAAATTGAAAATAATAAAAGAAAAGAAATTAAACTAAGATTTTATTGAAAAAAACAATATTACAACAAATAGGAGGAAGAGAAGATCATTTTAGAGGAGATCCTAACTTGATAGCTTCCCTACTACAATGGTTAATTTAATTGGTTTATAACCAATTACTCTTTGATAAAAATTCTATAAGGTATATCCAACCCCCTCAAATTGAGAAAACACAAATTTATAGAGTGGGGGTAGGATATATTATAAGTAGTATCAAGTGTGAATGGATAAATTTGACCAAATATTTTAAACCAAATTTCACTTCCTATTTGACCTCCAAAATGCATGAATCAGATGCTTTCTCAAAAGGGTAATTTGTGAGAAATTTGTTCCTAGAGATCATCTCTAAATTTGGGCCCAATAAAAACATTTATGAAAAATATATATCCCAAATACTAAAGTGTTGTCCAATCTAGCAGGCCACACCCATCTTTGACTTAATGTATCTTTTACTCTAAAAAAATGCATGATTTATATCTATTGTTATGAATAAAAGTTGTATCCCATTTAGTGAGGAACATTTTTACAAATTTTAAGTTCAAATAAGTCAAAAAAATTATTTCTAAAATACTACAGTGAATTTTAGAAGGGAAAAATTGGAATTTTCTTCAAATTTGAAAATGAATTATCTAATCCCAAATATTCTATAAATGAACATATTTAACACAATTTGATGAAATTATATCATTTATTATAAATAAAATATTCAATGAAAATATGTTTTATCAACTCCCTTAAAATTACCCTTTTGCACTCTAAGTAAAAACCACATTTCATGTAATCGAGAAAACTGTGACAAGATATGCATATTTATATTTTTGAATCCATAGTGGAAAAATAGGATAATTAAAAATACCATAAAGAGTCAATATTAATAAATTTTAAAGTAATTGTCTCATAAATTGCATCAAAATATAATTCAGTGTGATTAATGACACTAATCATAGCGAAGCACATCATGGGTCTATTATGCCACTAATTCCACATGTGTGTGTGACAACCATTTCAAGTTAAAATCTCCACCCTTTATATAGTATATTCAGTTCAAGTAAAATAATTTAATTACCTATTTTAATTCATCTAACTTGTTCTAAATTCCTTTTCAATAAAATTTCAAGACCTACTCACTTAATTGTTCCCAAATGTCAAACTTTAAGCACCCGACCTAGATATCCTCATGTGTTGTACATTTCATCACACCCCTCTTTATTAAGATAGTATATATATTTTTTTAGGACCTAAAATTGTAAAATATTAGGTACACATGCATAGTTAAATTTGGTATAGTAATTAAATTGATCAGAACAGAAATGAATGTATAGATCAACCATTGATATAAGATGAATTTTTTTACCTAACTTGGTTATACCTTTAATTGAGTAGGAAAATTTTCACAAGTCATATTTGCATGAAAATTTGTGTGGAGAAATCAATGACATGGTTTACCATAAACAAATATCACAAATAATGGTGTCAAAATCTAAAAGGTTTTATAATGACACTACCAATCATATCATAGATGAATTTAATTTTTATAAAAATAAACCCTTTGATGAATAAATATTTCTAATTATTATCATTCCACTAATGAATTTTGAATACGTTCATTTTCTATACATTATATATCTAAATGACCATGTTATATGATTTTTTTAATTAACTGAAAACTTAACAGAAAACTCCCACAAAACACACAATTGAAAATCCTAAATATCTTCCCCAAAACGTTTTCCCCACCTCCACACTTAAAATATTACATTTTCCTTAATGTGAACATATGGTATTATATGTGCATATGAAATATAGAATTTTAAATAGAAAAACTAATATAAAAGTGAAAGGGTTAGGAATATTCTGATATTATCAAGTGATGATGAGGTCATGCAGTGTGATAAAATCAACTACATTGGTAGAAATTCCCCCAATGTATTACTTAAAACATTTACCAATGACTGTAAATCTCCTTCAAATTTCCTATTGTGTGATCTCCACTGCACCATAAGTAAAAATATTAGATACAACATAAGTACCTAACAATCTAGAATGAAACTTATTGAGCATCAACTTCAGTCATAAACTATAGAGGAGGAATTTCTCTCCAACATGAAACTCTCTCTTTTGGATAATTCTATCATGATATTATTTTTAACTTTCTTTGTGGAGCCTTGATTTCTTATATGATGATAGTAAAATATACTTAATCTCTTGAATTTGTCGCTTTCATTAAATTCCAACTAAGGCTAAATCCATGTTTCATTTATTTATATCCCAATATGCCTGATGCTCGACCTACTTGGAGATATGATAGGATTTCCCAAAAACAATCTGAAATGGTTACATACTGATGGTAGTTTTGTATGTTGTCCTATAATCCCATAGTGCATCATCCAATTAATTTCTCCAATCCTTCCTATTCGGTTGCATGGTTTTCCCCAAAATTTGTTTCAACTCCAGATTTGAAACCTTAGCCTGGCCATTTTTTTGGGGGTGGTATGGTGTTGATATTTTATGTATAACACCATAATTTTTAAGGAGGTAATCCAAATTTCAATTGAAAAAGTGTGACCCTTGATCACTAATTATTTCCTTTGGTACTTCAAACCTACAGAAAATTTGAGCCTTAAAAAAATCCACTACAAAATTATAATCATCACTCTTGGTGGCCTTAGCCTCCACCCATTTGAGAACATAATCCACAACAACTAAAATGTACAAGAAACCAAATGAACTAGGAAAAGGACCCATAAAATCAATTCCCCATACATCAAAAATATCATATAATGGTATGGATTGTTGGGGAATCTCATGTATCCTTGAAATATTTATAGTGTTTTGGAAATGTGAGAGTGACTTTCAAAACACATGAGCATCATGGAATAATCTAGGACAATATAACCCAAAGTCTAGTACTTTCCTAGCTATTCTTTGGGGTCCAAAGTTTCCACCACAAGCAACTGTATAAAAAAATGTAAAATAGAATCAAACTCATGATTGGGAACACATCTCCTAATGACTTGGTCACTACAAATGCACCAGAGGTAGGGTTCATCCCACACATAAAACCTAGACTCACTATTTAATTTTTGGACTTGATATTTCTTTAAATTTGAATAAATTTCAAAGAAAACAAGTTATTTCACTAAATCATCATACCAATGTTGTCTACATAAGAGTTCATAAAGATGCTCATTGATAAAAGTGTCTTGAAGTGGTCCCTGGTTCAAGTTTTCAGCCTCTAATGTGTGAGTAATCCTACTCATGTTATCTGCCACTAAGTTTTCTGAACCCTTCTTGTACTTATTCTCAATATTTAATTCTTGAAGAAGGAGCATCCATTGAATAAGTCTAGGATTTTCATTTGGCTTCTTCAAGAGGTACCTCAGAGCTGCATGGTAAGAAAAAACTACTTTAGATCCCAATAAATATGAACGGAATTTATCTAATGAAAATATGATGGAAAGAAACTCATTTTTTGTGGTTGTGTAGTTTTATTGGGCTGAATACAATATCCTTGAAGTATAGGCAATCACATGTGAGTGTCCCTCCAACCTATGTGATAATAAATTTATAGCTGCAAAGTTTGAAGCATCACATATAATCTGAATTAGAATGTCCTGTTGTGGGGGTTGTATGATCAGTGGAGTGGTTATATGCATCTTTAGTTCATTAAAGGAAACCCTACAAGAATTATCAAACATAAAATCAGAATCCTTTTGAATTAATCATGATAAAGGAAGAAAAATCTTACTGAAATCTTTGATGAAGCGCTGATAAAAACCTACATACCCTAGGAAAGATCTAATATCACTCACACATGAAGGATAGTGTAAGGATGAAATAATATCTACTTTATATCTATCAACTTATATTCCATGTTTTGACACTACATGCCCTAAGAAAATTCCATGCTCTACCATAAAATGAGACTTTTCAAAGTTCAAGACCATATTCTTCTCAATACAATAATTTAACACCTTTCCCAAACTAAAGAGACATTCATAAAATGAGGATTCATATACTATAAAATCATCCATAAATACATTCGTGAAGGTCTCAAGAAAATCATAAAAATACTCACCATACATATCTAGAAGGTACCTGGGGAATTATAAAGTCTAAATGGCATACTTCAGTAGGAAAATATACCAAATGGACAAGTGAATGTAGTCTTCTCTTAATCCTCTACAGCTATATGAACCAAAAAATCTCTAGAAAATTCATCCAAGAAACAATAGTGTGTCTTCCTAGCTAGTCTCTCAAGCATTTGGTTAATAAATGGGAGGGGGAAAGAGTCTTTGCAAGTGGATTGATTTATCTTCCTTTAATCAATACAAACACACCAACTATTTTTCACCCTCATTAGAATTAAATCATTTTTCTAATTTCTAACAACATTAACACAACTTTTATTAGGAATAACCTGAACAGGACTCACCCACTGGGAATCTAAAATGGGATAAATTATACCTACCTCAAGAAATTTTTCAACCACTTTTTTAACAACTTAGAGAAGAGTTGGATTCAGTCTCCTTTGTGGATACCTAACTAGTTTAGCCCCATCCTCCAAAATAATCCAACTCTTGTAAATGGAGGGGCTAATAACTGATATTCCAGCCAAGGTTTACCCAATCTCCCTAATTTTTCCCCTAAAAATATTAAAAAGTTTTTATTCATGTTAAAAATGGATATTGTTAGCAATTATAACCGGTAATCTCTCATAACTCAATAAGTATTGTTGGACTCGCCTATTTTAATAATCCCAAATCATGTTTTGATAATCCCAAATCATGTTTTGATAATCCCAAATTATGTTTTAATCATGCTTTCATTCTATGTTAATTATTTTTCATTAATGTTTCTTGTTTCTATAGAGTAATATTTATATACTCTCAATCTCACTGCTTAATTGGTTAAGATTATAGTTCAGAATTTATCTAAATACAAGGTAACCGTTACAAGGTCACCATTACAAGGTCACCGTTACAAGGTCACCATTACAAGGTCACTGTTACAAGGTCACCATTACAAGGTCACCATTACAAGGTTACCTTTACAAGGTCACCGTTACAAGGTCACCGATACAAGGTCACCGATACAAGGTCACCCTTACAAGGTCATCGTTACAAGGTCATCGTTACAAGGTCATCATTACAAGGTCACCGTTACAAGGTCACTGATACAAGGTCACCGATACAATGTCACCGTTACAAGGTCACCATTACAAGGTCACCGTTACAAGGTCACCGTTACAAGGTCACCAATACAAGCCTACTACTGTAGGTTACTGCTAAAGGTTACCGATGAGAGGTTACAGTTGGAGTTTACTAATGTGCACCAGCTGATTAAAGCCTACCGATGTGAAGGATACCATTACCAGTCTACCATACTCTTCTACTCCATACTTTGTCAAATTATTATGATTATTTTAACGGTCATATTTTGCTAACTTTAATGATTCTAACTTAATTAATGCTTATTTTACACATATCATAAGACCATATCTTGATAGTATGAGGTGCGAGAAAGATTGCATGTGATATACTTACTCCTATTGTCAGACCTCAAATATGAAATAAGAAGACTGTGGAAGAAAGATATATATATATATATATAGAAGCATAGAGAGAAACACAAGTAGTAACATGTCCAGAAGTTTAATTCATGAGAAAGAAATTACTGAAGAACAAGGAAGAACCATTTGAGCACCTTCACTGCATGACCCAAGAACTTCAAGAAGATCATTTTGGGAAAACAACTTTAGGCTGCCTTTTGTGTCTCATAAACTTTCAATCAACTCAAGAAGAAAAATACTCAATTTCTGAAAGCTAGTACCTAGATTTGCGACACTCTGTTTTGGAGACAACTTCCAGAGATAGAATCAAACTTAAAATTCATCACTTCAAGGAGTCAAGAGCTAAACTGAAGACACATAGAGACTTATAAAATCTACCTCATCCTAATTTATCTATTGTGTTTCTTTCATTTTTACATTTTTGAGAAGTGTGTGTGTCTGTATGTCTCACACACTGTCTCTTGTGCTTAAACTAGAGGATATGGAATATCCTCACATAAAACTTCATTTACATTTTTTTCCTACATATAACTATGGAAGAGACCATGTGTGGTCTGTGTTGTTTGTTTTCCCATGAAGAACTGTGAAAGTGGGTGTGAACCCTGGACAGTTTGTGAAAACTGTTGTAAATCCTGATATAGGTTGTGTATCAAGTTTATTGCTAATATAAAATGTTTGGTGGTAGGTGATCACCAAGTGGAGAGGATTAAGTCTCATCTTGAGACTGAACCTCTTGTTTTACTTCATTATGCACTATATTTTGTTATACTCTATTTTACCTACTTTCTGATGCATACATTAGCTAAAACATAAAACTATTTTGATTTCACTTTGATAGTTAGTTTTGGTTAGTGTGTATATTTTTTTAATTCAGTAAAATTGTTTCAAAAGTTGAAGAAGTGTTTCTCACTAATTTAACTGAGGACTAATCACCCTTTGAGAAACATGTTGACCAATTAGACATCTATATCTCTAATTCTTGAATTAACTGGGCTGTTTTCAAAATTTGGGGGATCTTTATAATAAAGTTTTTAATGAAACTTTTAAGTAGGAACTCAATTCACCCCCCCCCCCCCCCTATTGAGATTCCACGCTGACCAACCTTTGGTATCAAAGGGGTGTTTTATTTTCAAGTTTTCAAATTCTTCTCAACCGTGATTTTAGTTTTATCTTAAATATTTTCAAATTTCTATCATATCTAAATTTTCAGTTCTTTAAATTCTAAGTAATTATGGATAACATAGTTGAGGGTGTTGCTACTAATAGGCCACATTTCTTTAATGGTAATAATTATTCTCAGTGGAAATTAAAAATGAAAATGTATTTAGAGAGCATGAGACCTGAAATCTGGGACACAATTGAAGAACAACATGTATTTCCTGCTACTGCTAGGGACACATGGTCTCAATTGACTAAAGCTACATATAATAATAACTATAAATCAATGAATGCCTTGTACTATTCTCTAGGTGATGAAGAATTCAATAGAATATCTACTTACAAAACTGCATATGAAATTTAGGATAATTTAGATATTTCACATGAGGGAACAACCAATGTTAAAGAAATGAGATTAAATACACATACTGTTAAATATGATAATTTTAAAATGAAGAATGATGAAATTATTTCTAAAATGTATCTCAGATTCAATGAAATAGTCAACACCATGAGTCTTCTTGGGAAACCAATGGATAGCAAAGACCAAATTATGAGGTTGCTTCGATGCTTACCTGATAGATGGAGGGTAACTTCTGTTTCTATCCAAGAATCATGTGACATAAGCAAGATACTAGTAAAGGAACTAATTGTAAAGATTATGATGTATGAAGAAGAGCTTAAGGTGAATCAAGAAGTAGATGAAAAACCAAGGAAGAAGTTAGTAGTATTCAAGACTTCAACCTCAAAGAGCAAAGACAAATAAAAATTTCAAGTTCCTGTAAATAGTTCCACTAGTGAAGAGTCAGATTCAGACAGTGATGAGGAGATGTATCATCTTACTAAAAGATTCAAAAAGTTCTATCAAAAGAAGAAATTCTTTAGGAAGTCAAACTACAAGGAAAATTATGATAGTAAAGGAAAATGGAAGAAAGACAAAAAATGGAATGAAAACTCAAATGAAATAATCTACTATGAGTGCAAATGAAAAGTTCATGTGAAGGAAGACTACCCCAAGCTAAAATTTAAGAAGAAATAAGAAGATAATGTCAATGGTTATAGAAAGTCTATGAAAGATACTTGGAGTGCTTCATAAGATAGATCCAGTGGATTTGATGCTTTTGATAGTGAACAGAACAATCATTCCAACTTCTGTTTCATTATAGAAACATCTGAGATAACACTTAATTCTCCTATACATAATGCCTATTATTATGGGAATAATAGTGAGTCACATAATGATGAAGATATGACTAAGGATGAATTATTTTAATATTGTTGAATGCTTGAGGATACCTTTAATGAACTCAAAGATAAATATAAATTATTGAAAATGTAACATGATCTAAATGCCAATTATAAGTCTGATCTAGATATTGAGAAAGAAATATGTACTCAGCTGTTAAAATAAAATACTGAACTTAAATTATCAAATGAGCAATTAAAGAGAGATCTTGAGAAGTTTACTGCAGGTAGAGATACCTTGAATTAGTTACTAGGAAAACAGATTTCTCCAAAATATACAACTGGTTTAGGGTATCAACCAAGGCAGAGAAGGATCATTAAAACTAAATTTGTTTCAAAATATGGACAATTCACAGCTAGTTCAAGTTCTGGACCATTTATTGAAAAACAATTATTTAAAGAACAAAACAAAGTGTTTATGTCTCAAAATATATCTTCTAATTATAGGAAACCTGTGAGACAAGTATGGGTTCCCAAAGTTTTACTTTCTAACCTCTCTAGACCCAAGAAAATCTGGGTACCAAAGTTACAGTGCACTTAATCTGTTTTGCAGGAAAATTGTCTAAAGAGTTCCTGTAAAACTCTGTGGTACTTGGACAGTGGATGTTCAAGATACATGATAGGAGACTACTCATGCTTCAAAAGCCTAATTAAATTTTATGGTGGATATGTCACATTCAGAGATAATTCTAAAGGAAAGATCATCGGCTTAGGCTAGATTGGTAACCCTAATACAATATTAATTTCCAAAGTACTTTTTTTTATGGGTTAAAATACAATATGATAAGTATCTCTCACTTGTGTGTTGATGGATTAAATGTTAAATTTGAAAATGATGCATGTAATGTTTTAATTCTAAAAATGTTTTAATATTTACTGCTCTTAGAAATGAGAATGTATATGTTATTAATTTAGATTCCTTGGCTAAGAAAAAATTTTCTTGTTTAAATGTGTTTCATAAGGAATTATGGTTGTGGAACAGAAGATTAGTACACTAAAATGTGAACTCACTTAGTAAAATGATTAGGAAAGGTCTAATTAGAGACTTACCTAAACTGGAATTCCCACTTAACAAAGCTTGTAATACTTGTCAAAAGGGAAAACAACACAAAGTTTATTTCAAACCAAAGAAAGAAGTTTCTACTTCTCAACCACTTGAGTTGGTTCACATGGATTTGTGTGGACCATTAAGAGTTTCAAGTTTAAATGGGAAGCACTATGTTTATGTTCTCATAGATGATTTTTCTAGATATACTTGGGTATACTTTCTATCTCACAAAAGTGAATCTTGTTTTTATTTTATCAAATACTCCAAGTCTGTAGAAAATCTTAGTGGACTTAGAATTAAGACCTTGAGAAGTGATCATGGAAGTGAGTTTAAAAATTAGGAATTTGAATCCTTTTATAACAAAATGGCTATACTCACAATTTCTCTACTCCTAGAACACCTCAACAAAATGGAGTTGTAGAAAGAAGAAATAGGACACTTCAAGAGATTACCCAGACTATGCTCAATGAACATAATCTACCTATTTATTTTTGGGCTGAAGCTGTTAATACAACTTTTTATATTATCAATAGAGACTTTATTAGACCTGTTCTTAAGAAGACTCCTTATGAGCTCTGGAATAATAGGAAGCTTAAGGTTAATTACTTTAGAGTTTTTGGTTGCAAATTATTTATCCTTAACACTAAGGACAATCTTGACAAGTTTTCCTCCAAAATTAATAAAATAATTTTACTAGGTTACTCAATATCTAGTAAAGCCTATAGAGTATTTAATAAGGAAAACCAAATGTGTGGAAGAATATATTCATGTCAAACTTGATGAGACTAATCCACATGATCTCAAAATATCTCTTGAACATCTTGAGGAAGATATGTCAATTATGGACCTTAATGATAATGATATTGAACCCCCTGTAAAAGTAACCAGTTCTGGTAATCTTCCAGAATTTGAACCTATTGAGTTTAAACCTATAGACAACCTTTAGGAGTCTAGTTCAACTCTTTCTAGAGGAATTAGGACTCTTAAGAATCATCCTTTAGATGTTGTAGTAGGTGATTAAATAGAGGGACACAAACTAGAGCTTCTCAGAGAAACCTGGTTGAACATCAAGCTTTTCATTCATAGCTTAAACCTAAAAATATTAATGATGCAATCAGTGATGAATTTTGGGTTATAGCTATACAAGAAGAATTGAATCAGTTTGAAAGAAACAAAGTTTGGGAATTAGTGGACAGACCTAAAGACACCTTGACCATAGGCAAGAAATGGTTGTTTAGAAATAAAGTTTATGAATCTGGAAACATAGTTAGAAACAAGGATAGATTATTTACACAAGGATATAGTCAAGAATAAGGGATCAACTATGAGGAAACGTTTTCTCCTGTAGCTAGACTAGAATCCATTAGGATACTACTTGCTTATGCAGCTCATCTGAATTTCAAACTTTATCAAATGGATGTCAAAAGTGAATTTTTAAATGGGTACATAGTTGAAGATTAATTTTTTGAACAACCCCCTAGTTTTACAAATCCCCATTTTCCAAATCATGTTTTTAAACTGTAAAAATCCTTATATGGTCTGAAACAAGCTTCAAGGGATTGGTATGATAGACTTAGTTCTTTCCTTATTTCAAAAATATTTTCTAAAGGAATAGAGGATTCTACTTTGTTTATTAAAAGTATTTATAATGATGTTTTTATAGTACAAATTTATGTAGATGATATAATTTTTGGATCCTCTGAGAACTCTTTTTGTATTGATTTTTCAAAAATGATGCAAGATGAATTTGAAATGAGTTTAATGGGGGAACTTAAATTTTTTCTTGGATTTTAAATTTTCCAAAATAAAAATGGTATTATTCTAAATAAAAGTAAATATACTAAGTATCTTTTGAAACTTTTTTAGTTTGGATAGTAAAAAGATAGTGATACACATATGAGTATCACTTGTAAGTTGGATGCTGATGAAGCTGGTAAACCAGTGGATCAAACCAATTACTGAGGTATGATTGGGAGCCTGTTATACCTTACTACTAGCAGACCTGACATTATGTTTAGTGTATGAATGTGTGCTCGTTTTCAAGATAATACTAAAGAATATCATTTAACTACAGTTAAAAGTATTTTTAAATATCTCAAGTTTACTATAAATCTAGGACTGTTTTATCCAAGAGGAAAACCGTTTGATTTAATAAGTTATTCGGATGCTGACTTTTCTAGTTGTAAGTTATATAGAAAAATCACCTCTGGAACATGTCACATGTTATGCAAGTCACTAGTATCATGGTGTAGTAAGAAACAGAATTTTGTTGCATTATCTACTGTCAAAGATGGATATATAGCTACTGGTAGTTGTTGTGCTCAAATTCTATGGATGAAACACACTTTACTAGACTATGGATATCAATTCAAAAATGTATCTATAAACTGTGAAAACACAAGTGATATCAACATCTCTAAAAATTCAGTATCTCATGCTAGGACAAAGCATATCGATGTAAGACATCAATTCTTGAGAGATCATTATCAAAGAGGTGATATCACTCTTGAATTCATTGGTACTGAACACCAATTGGAGGATATATTCACAAAGTCTTTGAATTTTGAGAGGTTAAATTACATCAAACATGAGTTAGGTGTGATAAACTGTTGAGATAGAACCTCACAGTTAGACCTTACCGATATAACCTTATCGTTAGACCTTACCGATAGAACCTCACCCTTAGACCTTACCGATAGAACCTCACCATTAGACCTTACCGATAGAACCTCACCATTAGACCTTACCATTAGAGACCTCACCGTTAGACCTTACTGATAGAACCTCACCATTAGAGACTTTACCATTAGAAACCTCACAGTTAGACCTTACCGATACCTCCTTACCGATAGACGGCTTGAGTCTGGGACTTTGCATTTTTGTTCTCAGCCGGGATCGAAAACATTTTCTATATATTACTTATTTATCTTATTTGTTTCTTTTTCGATACCTAAATGATAAAAATAAAATATAGATCACATTTCAATCCATATCAAACCCTATCCCGAACCTTTTTCTCCCCAATCTCAGAACCTAAACCTCTACTGAAACCTTGAACCACTTTAGATCAATGGAAAGATTCAAAAGGCTATCAGTTGCTGAAGAAGGAGACGTGCCTGATCCTAAGAGACCTAGATCCAAGTCAAGTATTGGAATCCAGGAAGTGGAAAAGGTGCTTAACCCACATTTATCAAAGAGGGAAATAGTGGTTGAGAAGGAGTTAAGTTCAAAATGGTTGTTGTCGAGTCAGTCTTTAGTACTGAAGGGATTTGAAGCTCAGGGCTAGGTTGAGTGTTTTTAAAACAATAATGAACCCTATTACCTAAAGTTAGTGAAAAAAATTTATGAGTATCTAAAATTTGAGAAGTCTGTGGATGATCACCGGATGAATTTCAAAGTAAATGGACTAAGTGTTAGTTTCTCTTCTGCTGAGTGGGCTGACTGCTTGAGGGTTCACATGAAGTAATTTATGATTATTACTCAAAATTGGTGCCTCTCACTAGTGAGTTCTTCTACTATGAAGAAGCATTAGCTGAATTGACAGGGAATGTAATTCCTAGGAAATTCATTACTGCTGAGATAGAAGGAGAAGACAAGCTACTGTTTAAGTTTTTCCAGCATGTTTTGAGTCCCATGAAAGGGTACTTTTCATCTTTAAAGTATCAGGATGTTTTTCTCTTGTATCTGTTAAATCATGAATAGAAGATCAACTTATATAGGATGTTAAGGATTCAACTTAAAGATATGACTAAGCCTAGTTCCAAATCCAATGCCCTATTTCATGATAAGTTAATATCCCTTATGTTGAAAGTGAAAGGATTTGCTGGAGCTAAAGAAGAAACTGTTGTTGTGCAAGATAACCATTGCATCACCAAAGTGATTTGCAAGTTGATGAAGATCAACAGGAATACATGGATGAGGAGATGGGTGAATGATGTGGCTAAGTTATGTGAATAGTTTAACCCTGTGACTCATTAAACTAGGCCTAAGAATAAGAGAGACCCAGGTCTTAAGCCTGATGAAGTTGAGCCTGTCTATTTAGATGAAGAAGGAGAGAAAGTTGTTGTTGTGCAAGAAAGAGAGGATTCTCCTACAGATGACAGTAGTGATCCTGAACTTCCCTTAAATCCTCTTGTTAATATTGTATCCATTGGTGAGTCTAGACCACCAAAGAGATTGCCTAGAAAGGAGACTGTCCAAAGAGATAGTGAAGAGGAAACCAGTGAAGAGGAAGGAGCTGAAAATTTCTTAAGAGGCATTAGAGATACCTCAGATGAGGATGATCACTCTGAGTCAAGTTATGCTGATTTTAAAACAGCTGTTGCTGAAAGTGAAGAGGAATGTTTAAGTCTTAGTCCTTTAATAGGACATACAGAAAGGGTAGAAAGTAGAGATGAAGAAGTTGCTGATTCAGTTGAAGCTAGACTTGTTTTGGAATTTGTTAATGATTCTATGGAGGAAGTGTCTATAGTCCTTCCTGTTGATGAAGTCGATCAAGGAGGTCATATGGAGATAGATGTGGCTGTTTAAGAGAATGCTACAAGTGAGGGGGAGGAACCTGTTGCTACAGGATCAGTTGTTGTTGCTCATGAGATAGAGGACTGGACAGAAGCTCCTAGCTTTGTGGTTTTAGGCCTAGATTATGGAGATTCTGAAGATGACCAGCCTATCAGAAGTCCTTTAATTCCTACTGTCTCAGAAACTACCATTGTGAAACCAGTGGTTCTGTTACCTCGATACTATGTAAAGAAGGATGAATTGGATTCTTTGAAATTAGAACTGAAGAGGCATATTGATGAGAAAACCACTGAGATAGCAAGAATAATAGCTCACAATCAAGAACTCATGACATCTGCAGTGGAAAGGATAGTCCCTACCTCTCACTCAACTATGTTATATGAGATCAAGTAATGTCATAATCAGGTAAGAACTTTGGAAGAGTCTATGGAATCAGTGAAACAGGCTATTTCCAGCTTAGATGCATATATGGCTTCAAGAGATAAGGTGGACAGAGACCTTATATATGTTAAAAGTGTGGTTCAGCAAATGGTCACAGTGTTTGAGGATTTTAAGAATTCCATGGAAACACATGTGAAAGGCCAAGATGATGATGTAAAAAGGCTAATAAGTGGGATAAACAAGTCATTTAAGGAGATTGGGGCTTTCTCTTTGGAACCTCTAGGTGAATCTGTTTCCACTTCAGCCTCTCCTCTAGTTGACATTAAAACTTTTAGGACCATTGTTAGAGAAGAGGTGGAAAAGTTCTATAATGCTAGTACCTCAGACTCTCAGGTCATTTCCATTACCAGGGAAATTCATAAGCTTGTGGGAAATTATTTAATGGAAGATACTCAATATCAGAAGGTCATCAAGAAACAAGTTGACTTTTATTAAAAAAGAGTATACATTAAGCATCAAATGGATGGCCACTTCAAGTTGTTGTTGGAGAACTTGAGGATTCCACCTATCACTCAGGAATTTAAGGAACAAGTGAGCAAGATTTGAGAGATGACTTCTGCTTTAGAGAAATTTATGGAGAATAAGGATGATTTCATTTCAGCTATGGAAAGAGGAGGTAGTGTCATTATGGATTTCGGGAATCTTCTATTACCCTTTATCCATGTGGACTGCACTCCCATCATTGTTCCTCCAGCCCTACCCTCTACCTCAGGTTACTCTGGATCTTCCAGTGCTGCACCTATGATGACTCCTTCTCAGGCCGTCAGAAGCTTGACCCCCACGATTCCTCAGATATCTACTCCCTACAGGTCTATTGATGCTTCTGTTGCTTCTCCTCCTACACTGCTAACTGCCATCCCTTGGCCTATCCCTCCTCCTTCAGAACCTACATCCTCAGCTTCCAAGGTCAAAGCTTCAATTAACAACTCTGATGTGGATTAAGTGTGGACTGTCTTAACTAATAGGTATTGTTGTATTTATTTTTGTATATTTTACTACTGTTTTATTAATATAAACACTCTCTTTTCACTATTTTTGTTATCTACACATTTTTTTAATCACAAAGGGGGAGAAAATATTTCAACTTGAACTCTCTCAGTTACCCCAAGGGGGAAAAGTGTTTGTATTAGTTTATATATGCTATATATGTTCAGTCCTAAATGTAGTGTTCACCATAAAATTTGTGTATGATCACATCACCGATGAAATTAGAAGATGTGTTTAACCTTGATTCAAAACTCTTAAACCTAAAGATTCAATTACATAAGTTGTGATTATCAAAAGGGGGGAGATTATTAGACTCACCTATTTTGATAATCCCAATTCATTTTTTGATAATCCCAAATCATGTTTTAATCATGTTTTCATTCTATGTTAATTATGTTTCATTAATTTTTCTTGTTTCTATAGAGTAATATTCATATACTCTCAATCTCACTCCTTGATTGGTTAAGCTTATAGTGCATAATTTATCTAAATACAAGATCTCCATTATAAGGTCACTGTTACCAGGTCACCGTTACAAGGTCACTGTTACAAGGTCACCGTTACAAGGTCATCGTTACAAGGTCACCGATACTAGGTCACCGTTACAAGGTCATCGTTACAAGATCACTGTTACAAGGTCACCATTACAAGGTCACTGTTACAAGGTCATCGATACAAGGTCACCGTTACAAGGTCACCATTACAAGTTCACCGTTACAAGGTCACCGATACAATCCTACTGCTGTAGGCTACTGCTGAAGGTTACCGATGAAAGGTTACAGTTGGAGGTTGCCGATGTGTACCTGCTAATTAAAGCCTACTGATGTGAAGGCTACCATTACCAGTCTACCATACTCTTCTACTCTATACTTTGTCAAATTCTTGTGATTATTTTAAAAATCATATTTTTCTAATTTTAATGCTTCTAACTTAATTAATTCTTATTTTAGACATATCAGGAGACCATATCTTGAAAGTACAATGTAAGAGAAAGATTTCACGTGATGTACTTACTCCTATTTTCAGACCTCAAATATGAAATAAGAAGGCCAAGGAAGAAAGATATATATATATATATATAAGAATATAGAAAAACACAAGCAGTATCATTTCCAGAAGTTTAATGCATGAGAAATAAATTACTGAAGAACAAGGAAGAACCATTCGAGCACCTTCAGTACAGCCCCAAGAACTTCAAGAATATCATTTCAGGAAAACAACTTGAGGCTGCCTTATATATCTCATAAACATTCAATCAACTCAAGAAGCAGAATAAACAATTCCTGAAATCTAGTACCTGGAGTTGAGACACTCTGTTTTGGAGACAACTTCTAGAGATAGACTCAAACTTCAAATTCCTCACTTCAAGGAGTCAAGAGCTGAACTTCAAACACATAAAGACTTTTAAACTATATCTCATCCTAATATCTATATTTTTTTTCTTTAATTTTTACATTTCTGAGAAGTGTGTGTGTCTGTCTGTCTCACACACTGCCTCTTGTTATTAAACTAGAGGATACAAAATATCCTCACATCAAACTTCATCTAAATTTGTTTCCCACGTATAATTGTGGAAGAGACCGTGTGTGGTCTGTACTCTTTGTTTTCCCACGAAGAACTGTGAAAGAGGGTGTGAACCCTAGATAGTTTTTGAAAACTATTATAAATCCCGATACAGGTTGTGTATCAATTTTATTGATAATATAAACTGCTTGGTGGCAGGTGATCACCAAGTGGATAGGATTAAGTCTCATCTTGAGATTGAACCTATTTTTTTACTTCACTGTGCACTATATTTTTTTATACTCTATTTTATCTAATTTCTACTACTTACATTAGCTAAAACATAAAACTATTTTGCTTTCACTTTGATAGTTATTTTTGTTTAGTGTGTATATTTGTTTAATTCAGTAAACTTGTTTCAAAAGTTGAAGAAGTGTTTCTCACTGATTCAACTGAGGACTAATCACCCTTTGAGAAACCTATTGACCAATTAGAATTCTATATCTCTACTGCCTGAATTATCTAGACCATTTTCAAAATTTAGGGGATCTTTATAATAAAGTTTTTAACATAAATTTTAAGTAGGAACTCAATTCACCCCCTCTTGAGATTCCACTACAAACAACAAGTATGATTATTTGATATTTGGTGTCAATGGATTGATTTCCAATGAAGGGGGTGCAATATGGATGGAGACATTGGATAAACTGAAATATGTGCACAAAGAATATCAGTATCAGAATTTTCATCATCAAAATTAGAGAATAATGTATCAAATCCATTAGCATACTCAACATTCATGTCATAATTAGAGTGAACATAATAAAAATCATAATATGAATCCATTTCAAAATAAAATCTAAAAGACGAGTGTACATTATAAATAGGTGTAGAAGTGCTTTTAGACATAAAACTAGAACCAATGATGATAATATCTCTAATAATAGGATAATCAAAATCTATGTGGTTTTTACTTGGTGGTTCAAAATGGGAGATAACAAAATAAAAATGGTCCTCTGAGGGGTACTTCATGGAGTCAATAACATTAAATATAATAACTTCATCGCTAAACTCCATGGAAATTATACCCTCATGAAAATTTATGATAGTTTTTTCAGTATTGAGGAAGTTCCTACCTAAGATAATGGGAGTATGAGAACTTACATAATCATCCTCTATGTTAAGAACATAGAAATATGCTAGAAAGATCATGTCTCTAACCCAAAAAAGTACATCTTCAAGGACTCCTGATGGATATATTATAGCTCTATTTGCCAACGGCGGCACTACTCTCATCATATTAAACTCACCAACCTGTAAAGAAGAGAATATAGTGTAAGGAATCACTTTTATGGAAGCTCCTAAATCACATAAAGTATCAGAAAAATGTAACTCCCCTATGGTGTATGGGATGGTGAATGTCCCTCGATCCTTGCACTTTTTTGGAATTTCTTGAGTTGGTGTAATGATTCATGAAATTTTTCTTCCAAGATTGATCCTCTCATTTCCCTTGAGACCTCTTCAACTAGTACAAAGTTCTTTTAATAATTTGGCATACCTTGTGATTTTCTTAAT
This sequence comes from Viscum album, assembly GCA_963277665.1. Taxonomy (NCBI): domain Eukaryota; kingdom Viridiplantae; phylum Streptophyta; class Magnoliopsida; order Santalales; family Viscaceae; genus Viscum; species Viscum album. The sequence goes on from OY728130.1 coordinate 1,938,979,935, forward strand.
GGACTCAATAAGTGGGATGTTTATCTCAACACACTTGAATATGTACAAAACCTCATTTTTCATCACCTCTTCAGACATATTATTGGTTTGAGAAAATATATTTGGAAATGGAATGGGTTTAGGAGGAACATTATCAATGTTTTTATTACCTTTTTATTTCTCCTATGGAGGTTCATCAGCTGGTCTTGAATGGGGCTTCTTTAAAGTTTAGATGAATCCCAATGAAATGGTAGGTGTAAAAGTTTTAGTCATTTGCTTCCCACTTCTCAATGTGATGGAACTAACATTCTCCTTTGGATTTGGAGTAGGTTGTAAAGGTATATTTCCAAAATTCTTACTTACCAATTCATAGAGGGTGGTGGCAATCTGGCTCATTTGAGTCTTCAAGTATTTAAAATATGAACCATGACACTTTAGCTCATTTGCTGATTAAGAACAATTTATTTCAAAAGGTTATCAGTGTTAGAATATAACTTTGGTTGTGGATTCCCTTGTTGTTTACTTTTTTATGCTTGATCTTAAAATCTCTTTTGGGGTTTTTGGAAACCCTATTGGTAAGTTGGAGGTTGCTGGAATTTTTTTTAAAAGTGTGACCTTTTTTGTTTTCCAGAGCCATAAATCATGTATGTTTGATCCTTCCACCCGTGGTTGTATATTAGAAAAAATGAATCATACTTCTTCTGGGGATGTGGTTGTTATTTTTGCTGATATGGTCTATCAGGAAACACAGCTGCACAATATTCTATTTCTTGTAGTTGGTGGAAATGGTTAGTTGGGTGGTTTGTTTCAGTGAAAATGCCACAATTCCATGCTGGAGAGGTTTTGGATGTATTTTAAGCTAAAGCAACATGTATCAGCATATTGGTAAATTCTTATAACTTAGTATCAATTAAATGATTTTCAAGATAAGGACTTACCTGATGTACTCCTATAACATGTGGTGTACCTCAATCACTAAATTTTTGGGAGTTTTGTTCCATATTTTCAATCAATGAATGTGTAGCTAATGGTTTTTTGACAACAAATTCCCCTCTGGTTGTGGAATCCACCATACTCCTCTCCATAGGTTTGATTACTTTATATAAGTATTGTATGAGGAGTTTCTCATTAATTTGGTGATGTGTAAACTTTCACACAACTTCTTGAACCACTCCTGGTTCTCATACATTGACCCCCCTTGATCTTGTTTTATACTTGAGATCTCCTTACGAATGGAAGTGGTCCTTGATGCTGGAAAAATCTCTGCAAGAAAATAAATTTCAAATCATTCCAACATGTCACATCTTTATGTTGTAAATAATACATCTATTATTTTGTAGCTCCATAAAGTGAGAATGGTAATGATCTTAGTTTGATTTTATTTTCAAAGACATTTCCAGGTTCCAGGTTTAAGAAAACCACATCAAATTATAAAAGGTGTTTGTTTATATCCTCACTAAAAAGGCCATGATATTTTGGAAGTAGATGTATCAGTCCAGATTTTAATCCAAAGTATAATTCAAGGTTTGGATATGAAATACAATTTAGTTGATATTTAATGTTTTTTATAACCAATTCTTGAATGGTTCTATTAAGTTTTTTATTATTATTTTCATACATTGGTTATTGTTTTATGTTTGAATTAGAATAGATTACAATTACAATGTTCTCATAATGGAGGAATTCTCCAACTGGTTGAATGTTGAAAATTCCAATAGACTAAGACTGTCTGATTCAATCCCTAATGCTATGTTCAATATCATGGTCAAGATCTAAGAGATCCTAGGGATTATTTCATAACATAAATAAAAAATAAAATAAAATAAAGAAAATTAAACTATAATAAAAAGATAATATTTTTGAGTTTATGGTCAAAAAAATATAAGAATAAGAAAAAAAAGAAAATTCAAAATAGGAAAAGAAGGAAGAAAGAAGAGACGAAGAGAATAAAATAAAAAAAATTAAAAAAACTCTAAATGGTTGAAATAAGTACTTGAATCCCTAGAAAATGTGTCAATTTTAACGAAGCTATCATGGGAACACTCAAATAATATGCAGTTTTTGGGTACTTAGGTACAGTAGAGTGGCTAACCAAGGTCATCTCTCAAAGGAGGAAGTAAATTAAAACAACCTCTTAAAGTTATTCTGAAAATAAAATAAAAGATAAGAAACACACTACTTAAAAAGGATAGGGTTTTCACCATTTTTAAAAATAGAAAAAATTATGTTGGAAGAATATTGTATTTGTTTTTTTGAAATGATATTGAGAAATCACAATGAGAATAAATTTTTTAGAAAACTATTTTTGGAAAAATATAATCGATCTAACTATACATATTTAATTAATTATTAATAATTATCATTTAAATTAATATCCACTTAATTATGATCCCTTAATTTTTTAACCCTAAAACCCTATGATAAGTAACTTAACTACTGAGATGAAATTAATTAAACCCTAGGCTAACTTCAGAACATGTAATCGTAGAACCCTACTTTGATTAATATTATAAAGAAAGATTATGGTCAATGGTAAATTAGATAAAAAATCACTCAAAAAATAAGGATGAATTGAGTTTAGGGATTTTATTTTAACTCTTCAAATTTATCCTTTTGGTTTTGTTTCACCGATTAAGGTCGCACTCTCACAATTCATACATCACTTGACCTCGCACGTTTTGTGTTAATTGTTCAATTGCTTGATTAGTTTATTTTAGAAAAACTCAATTCATGGATCATATTATGTGAGTTAAATTATTTCATTTATTAAAAATAAATAAATTAATAAGTTAAGAGGTAGATCAATTACTAATAAAAACTACTCTTCCATGGGTGGAGTTGTCATCATGGAGACGTTTTTAATAAAAAATGGATTGAAATGGAAACACCCAATATCATCTCCAATATTTATTTACATTTTAAATAAGTGAACAAAGGAATAAAAAATTGAAAATAGTATAATAAATGGAAGAGAAACTAATATTTTATTGAAAGAACTATAATATTACAATAAAGAAGAGGAAAAGCATAGAATTTTAGAGGAGATCCTAGCTTGATAAATTCCCTCCTCCAATGGTGAATTGAATTGTTAAGAAACTAATTATTACCTACTCCAAATCCTATAATGCACTTCTAACCCCCTCTAATTGATAAAAACACAAATTTAGTGGAGGGGGTCTAGGTTACAAGTGGTTTCAAGTGTGAATGGGAAAATTTAACCAAATATTTTAATCCAAATTGAATCACCTATTTTACCTCCAAAACACATGAATAATATGTCCTTATAGTATAATTATTTGTTCTAAATTGGTTCCTCTAGCTCCTCTCAAAATTTGGGCCCAATCCAAGCATGTATGGAGAAAATATGTCCCAAATACTAAAGTGGTGTCCAATCTGGAAAGTCCAACCCATTTATGACTTCATAGCCCTTATACTCCAACCAAATGCACAATTTAGCTCCATTGTCCTAAATAAAAGTTGTATCATATTGAGAGAAGAAAATTTAAAAAAAATAAGTAAAAATAAGTCAAATAAAAATATTTATGTTTGAAATACTACAATGAATTTTAAAAGTGAAAAACTGGAATTTTATCAAATTTGAAAATGAATGATATAATCCCAAATATTCCATAAATGAAAAAGATTAACACAATGAGAGTAATATATATCATTTATTATCAATAAAATATTCAATAAAAATGTGTGTTATCACTCTCATCATACACCTGAATTGTCAGGTTAGAGAGAGTCTGATCCACTTATGTAAACCCCATCTTGTGAAGTGTTCGGGTTGGGATGAGGTTGATCTTAGAGGCAGTATCAAATAAGTAGTAGCTTATTTCTACTCCATTGAACTGGAAGTTAATATAAAATGTTCATATGTTCCCCTAAATTTTATCACCTTCATCCTCTTCAGAAAATGAAATGATGGACTGGCATTCCTCTCATTTAGCTTCTTCTATGTAATAGGCCTCAGTGCAGTTACCTAAGTCTCAAAATGAAGGGGGGTCTTTAGAGATTTGATAAGGGCCTAGAACAAATCCTTTGATATGAAGAGTGCATAAATTATCTAAAGTCAAACTGGTATATTAGTAATGTATTCCATCATGTTGCATTTTAATGTGGGTGACATACTTCTCCATGCGAAAGGTAACTCTTTGACATTGAGTGTAGAAAGTGATGCCAGTTGAGGTTCTAGGGAATGGATAGTGTTGGTCATACTCTAATATTGGTTATATTTTCTAGTTTTTAAACCTGATGTAAAATCACTAGATGGAGGAGTTCATGCTCTAGTTGGATGCGGTTGATCATGGCATGGTTGCAAATGAGTTGTATGGTCAATCGGTATACTCTGCTATAGAGGCATTCCCAGTGGAGAGGACAGGGAGGTATATGAATATTGATCCCTATGTGAGGCTTTTTTCTAGTCTTAGTAGCATGAATAGTCTATTTTGAAGTGCTATCCAAGATATTCTACCTTCCGCTGCATCCCCTACCTCTTATTTGATGGTATCATCCTAAGGATCCTAAGGGGATCACATAAACTTCCTCATCACTAAGTATTGTATATTGATCCTATAGTTCAAAAAAATTCAAATATATGTACTCTATATCCCCATTAGGGGAATATTACAGGATCAAATGAACTCTGGGTACATATCCCAACTCAAGAGGAATGAAGTCACCAAGGGTATAGACTGGTTTTATTACTAGCAGTGGACTATTATTCCCCATATGTTTTCGATGTTTATTCCTTTGATACATGGATGATTGTGACACAAATTTAGTGTTCATTTTTAGAGTAGAAATGGTATCTATAGCAGGTTCTAGTTTTTTCAAGAGAGCATGGATGATACCATGGGTATGAGAAACTATATTTTGATCTAATAGATCATTTTACTTTTATGTTCCATCATTGGGGGCCTACTTCCTCTCACCAAAGTATTCACTACCACTATCAGGGTTAGTGGAGACATTCTGTAATGACATAAGTTTTTTTAAATGATATTTTTTCCTAATTAAATTTCTTTTATATTACATTATACATAAAAAAACATATCTCTTTAACAATGATCAATACATTAGTAAGATAAAAAACCAATTTAAATTCCAAACATTACAACTAGATAAACAATATAAAATAGAAAAACCAAAATGGGAAAATATGGATCACTCCAATCCATTATAATCATCACCCCCACGACCAATACTACATAAATAAAACAAAATATTAGTAAACCAATCAATATCTTAGAAAATAAAGATATATAACCTTGGAAGTAATTGTAGTGAATATGTAATAAAATAATGAAGTGGTATTTATAGAGTATAAAGGGAAATGTGACCATCTAGATCTGTCCTCTTTAGAATAATTGTTCAATATAACCATTGGAAAATTTGACCGTTGGGAACTATATCCATTGTTAACAATTTTAATGTTATAATTAGTTTTTATAATTAGTGATGACAAAGGATAATTAATATAGAAATGAGAAGTGATGGTCTCAACTAGTAGATTCATGTCGTATAAAACCCATTTGTTAGAACTTGGGAGGGAGGTAGTTTCTTTGGGGTTCACCCTTGATCAAACCCAAGATGAGCTTCAACAAGTGAAACTATAAAAAAATCACTTATGTGAGAGGTTCAAGTTCATGTAAATTACCACTCGGTCGATGTTAGCCGAGTCGCCCCATGAATCTATCTTCATCACACACCTTAACCTTAGGTCCTACGTGGGTGTTATAAGGGGTTATGTTTCCAGTCCTTAGTTATGTAAAGTGTATTTCCTTTGTATAAATAAAGTTTTTATTCAATAAATTCCATTTTAATAATAATTTTTCTTAATAAAATATAGGTTTAATGGAGATAAAATTCGATTTCTCAAACATAAATTGTACTTTTCAAAAAAGATATAAATTTTTATAATAAACTAATGTATTCTAAACAAAATTTATTTTAATTAAATATTATATTAAAAATACTCTTATTTAAATATAAATGATAAAATAATTTTATTATTTCCTAGGAATATTTTTAAGTGTCATAAATTTGAATATGCCTTACAACCTGCTATTTTTTTAATAAATAAGAATTTTTTATATTTAAAAGTTCAAATTGTCATATTTAGAGAATTATTATGATAAAATAAACATAGTTTTTGAAATAATCATGTATAAATTAGGTTAGGGTGAATTTATGAGAATTTTCTAAAATACTTTATTTTTCAATGAATAATAAAAATATAGTTTGGGTTTTTCAGTATGTTTAATGACTTCATAATTATTTCATAATGCTATCATAATTAATTAACCACAATACATAACCTAAAATATGTTATCTTATTAATATTAAGTATTTTAATATGTTTTAATCAGATTCCAAACCTATAAATGACTTTCTAAAGTCTAAAATGTAAAATTTGACTTTAAAAACATTACTTTATAGAAACTTTACTTTTTCATTCCAAAATAAGTAATAAAAATGATGTTAAGTTCTAGTGGTTTAAAATAACATAAAATTTGTCCTAAATTTCCAAAACCATGGGTAAGCTGATGGTTTTTCATTTTTCACAGCCTAGATTTCCAAGACCTATATTTTGAAATTATTAAAAAAAATATTACACTTTTGCTATAAATACTCACCAATTTATCTATTTAATTTCACTCCTAATCCATTCTTCATCATTTTTTAGTGTATTTTTCTCCCAAGGGGTCCCCCCAAGGTGTCCTCAACCTCCAAAAGTTCCATTCCTTGATATTTAGAAGTAACTCTTCAAGGTAATGGAAATATCAGTCATTTCTCTTCAATTCAAGAACCTATTTTTATATTTATTCTAAATGTTATGGTTACTATCTTTCATTAACATTTTTATTACACCGCCTTAGAAAACTTATTTTTTTATAAATATTATACCATTTTCCCCTCTCATTTTACTCTTTTTTTAAACTGAATTTTATACCCATCATGCTGGTGAATTTACTCCTCAATTTTGTCTCTCTACTTAAGAAATTCTCTTTTATTTTCTTTTTGTGAATACACAAAACTCGTTATTTTATAGGATTATTCACATAGAGGTAAAAATTATTTATTTTATTTGGTGATTTACATAATAAAACCACATTCCATTTTCATGGGAAAAAATGACATGATGATCATGTCTTTAAGCACTTTTAAAACACCGTGATTTTGATAAGAAACATGTTCTTTATTCTTCACATGTTATTAAGGAAATGTTTGATTATGATCTATGTGGATCACATTAATTAATACATAGTAATTTTGTTTCCTTATAGTGCTCCAATGCATTGGGTAAAGAATTTAATCTCTATAGATGACATTTTTTATGATACCTTAGTGAATGATATTCCTCTTGTTCTTATTGATATTCCTCATGATCAAATTTGAACTATTTTCCTTACTAGGACTCATGCTCACCCCTTTACTTTGGTCTATGTCCCCATGTTTTGAGATATAATAAATGTAACTTAGGATGAACCCCTGAAGAATAATTTTAAGTAGATTAGAATAATGTTTTAAGTTTTCATATATTATGTACCTTATTTCCAAGAAACTAAAGTTTAAAAGATCATATGTTTGTACCATATAATGAAAGGTTATATAATAAAAAGTTAGGATTCCATAGTTGGTATCAGGGGTTGTTTTGGTTATTTATGGAAATTAGAAATATAAATCCTTACTATGAACCCTAGATAAAATTTTAAATATAAGAAACATCCTGGTATTTTGGTGAATTATTAAGTAAGTTATTTTCAAGAAAAGAAATCCATATCTAAATACGAACAAGTGGATGTGGCTCTTACACTTATGTATCTATAGGTAACACCTAAAAACACCACATTGACCTAGAATCAATCAAGAACTTGTGCATGACAATGGGACTTCCTGGAAGGAGACCCTCCTTAGTGCTTCCCTTGTTGCTTCACAGCCTATGGATCCTTTTTCAACGGTTCTCATGAATCCCTAGGTGGTTTATTCAAGGGATGGTACCTTGGTTCATTCCTTCCAAGATTCATTTTTTTCCAAATCTTAGGCGTATTTTTGGTGGTCTTTAGTGGCTCTCTTCAGGGTGGATAACCCCCTGCTTGGCTTGTTTCAAAAATTTATTCACTCTTGGAGCTTGCATCGACTGGATAGGGTTTCACTGATCAATAGGAAATAATTTCTCATTGTTCTGGATTCTTGAGAGGATTTTGTTCAGGCATGGTTCTGGAGCCATTTCCTGATCGACCAATAGTGCTTTCATCTCACTATATGTTCTATAGAGGTTCACTAAGATTGGGAGTCTCTGATATCAGCTGTTTGGTTATATATTCTCGGTCTCCTGTTGATTTTCCTAAATCCAGCCTTTTTGGAGAAAATCAATGACTCCCTTAGTGAATTTATCAGTGCGGATGAGTGAAATCCATCCCTCTAGGAATCAATGAAATCTTGGATCTGTGCTGCACTAGATCTCTCGTACCTCCTCCTCCAATGATTCATCTTCATGTTGGATATTCACTGTAGTGGAGGTAGTTTATCCTCTTTACCTCGATGCCCTACTTCTAAACATTTTTCCACCTCATCAGGTACTCAGAATTGTCTTGTAGGATGTAATCTTCTTCCTTTTTCCTCAGTTAGTCAATGAAGCTTGTGGTCAGATCCTCCCCAGTTGTCATATCCTCCCTGGTGATTTTCCCTCTGGCTGATGGCATGTCGGATCCCAGATAGTTGACTAGTGGTGCACCTTCTCCTTCCTCCCCCATCCTCCCCTCCCCCCTTGTAACCCCCCCCCCCCACCCCCATTATCCAATCCATTCCCTTACCTCTCCCCCTTTCCCTTCCTCCACCCCCACTATTACCCAATCCCCCCCTCTTTCCCCTTTCAGATCCATTATTCCCTTCATCCTATGGACCCTTCCCTCTGGGGTCTTCTCCCCCCTCATTTATTCCTCGACCGAGATAGTTGGATGTCCAAGGGAAAGAGTATTATTAGAGAAGACCCTCTTCATTCATCCTCCTCTATTCGAGACTTGGAACTCCATTTTACCTTGATTTCTCTATTGAAATACTATAGTGATTTAGTGCAGGTGTAGGATCTATCCTCCCTCACTTCATTATCTAGGATACTTTCCTGCTCTATCCTCTAGTCCTCGGTGGTAATGAATTGTTTTTATCCTTCTCTCAGATCTCCCCCCAATAGGATTTCCACAAGGTTGCAGACCAGGACTTTGATTTCCTCTTCAAGTGAGATTACTAGTAGGCCCTCTTCTTATGGGGTCAAATCCAGGAGATCTCAATCTTAATGTTATCAATGATCATTTGGAATACCTAGGGACTCAGAGCCTAGGTAAAGTTGGATTTCATTTCTAATGAGGTGCATAGACACAATGTCTCTCTTTTATTTATCCTTAAAACTAAATCAAAGATCATCAAAAATAAAAGAGGTTACAAAGAGGTCTAGAATGTACAATTTTATGCATGTTGATCCATAAAATCACTTAATTTGGGTTTTCTAGAAGCCTTCGATCAATGTGGTAAAGCTGTCAACATCTAACCATCATTTATCAGTTAAGGTGGAAGCAAGTGGATGATTTTGTTTCTACACTTTTGTATATGAAAATTTTGATTCACGTATTCATGAGTAGCTTTGGAACGATCTTAGTTTCTTCAATCATATGGTGGAAATATGGATGGTATAGGGTGATTTTAACTCTATTTTGGATCCTTTTGAGAAGAATGGTTATGTATTTATCCCATGTAATGATAGGATCCAATTCTCCTATTTTGTTACCCAAGAGAGAATCTATGACTTGGGTTTTACTGGTGATAGGTTCATCTAGTGTAATAACCAAAGTGTTAACTAAAGGACATGGTGAAAATTGAACCGGTGTTTTGGGAATCTCCATGCTATTTCAGAATTCCCTAACTCATAGGTCATCCATATGACCCATGCATTTTCTGATCATTATTCATTGCTTATTTTCTTTAAATATGTCTCTTCGGGAGAGTATCTATCCTTATTTTATAGAAGTTATACATCCTACCAAGACTTTCTTAACACAGTTCAATGTTCCTGTGAAGCTCCATGCCATGGAAGGTATTTGTTTTCTCTTCATAATAAATTATGGTGCTTTAAAGACGATCTATAGGCCTGGTCATGCTCCCTCCAACCTGCTCATCTATCCCTAGATGACATCAAGAGAGACATTGAGAATGTGGAGATAAGCCTTGAAGAGTCTTGTGATGAGGATATTTTTGTCTCATTGGGTCTCAATAAGCAAAAATTCAATGATATATTGTTTGACCAAGAGAGGTTTTTTTGTGATCACTCTCGTACCACCTAACTTGATGAAGGGGATCATAACACGACATATTTTCATTCATGTTTGAAAGAGAGACAATGGCATTGGGCTCCGAATATCCATATTAAAGATGGATCGTCACTAGTAATATGAATATTATAGGTGATATTGTTGGTAATTATTTTAAATGCTTAATTTTTACTCATAACCCTCGATGGAAGAATGGTTATCCTCATGATTAGGATAACATCTTCAGTGTGGTGACAAGGGTTGTCTTTACTTGGGTCAATGAGCTTTATGAGTATGAACTAGAGGAAAAGGAGTTGTGGGACTCTATTAACTCTTTTAATTATGAGATTTCTCCTAGGCCTGATGGATTCCATGGGTCCTTATTTTTCATCGCTTGGAGTGTGATTAAGGATGATCCTTTTGGTGATATATGGGATTTATTCTGCGGGGGTGGGCTTCCTCATGTTGCTAGTGTCACTAATTTGATCCTAATCCCCAAATTTTGAGATCCCTCCTCCATAGCTCAGTATCTCCCCATCAACACGTGTAACTTTTCATATAAATTGTTGTAAAAAATCATCAATAGGAGGTTTTCTCAGTTCATGCATAGTTGGGTTTTGGAGGAGTAGTATGCATTTATTATAATGACCCAAACTTTTCGAATAATATCTTTTTTCCTAAAAATATATGTTTTATTGTGTCACATTCAATAAAACTATATAATTATAAATTGAAATGTAACCATCGGGTTTCAACCATTATATAAAAATTGGTCAATTATGAATGATGATCAATATGATCCTTGGAAACAATAATAATTTTAACATTATAATTATTGTTTATAAATATAAATGACAATGGAAAATTAATACAGAAATAAGATTCAATGGCCTCTACTAATAAAATCGTGTCATACGAATCCCATTTGTCAGAACTTGGGAAGGAGGTAGCGTCAATGGGATTTTCTCTAGACCAAGCCCAAACTGAACTTCAACATGTTAATATTGAACGAAATCACCAATGGGAGAAGTTCAAAATGGTGGAAATCACCACTCGGGCGATGTTATCTAAGCTGCACCAAGAGTCTATCACCATTGCACACCTTACCTTTTGGTCATATGAAGGTGTTATAAGAGGTTATGTAATGAGGCCTTATTTACTTATTGATTAATCCCTTTTTATAAATAAAATAGTTATTTCATCATTTCCATTTTAATAATAGTTTTTATTAATAAAATTTATGTTTAATTGGGAAAATTTTGAAAAAATGATTTTACAAGTAAAAAATTTACTTTTCATATATTTCTTATACTTAAAGAATTATTATAGTAAAATAAATATCATTTTTTAATTTTGTATGTAAAAAATAATCTAGGGTGATTTTTTAGTATTTTTTTAAGAAGTTTCATATTTTTTATGAATAGTGAAAACTACTACATTGTAGTTAAAACTATGTTTTTTATTAAACTTTAAATAATTGATTTTGTGAAATGATTTTTGAAAAATGGACATACACGATTGCAATCAATAAGATCTTTAGGGTCCGATAGGATCAACTTAATTTTTTTGGTGAATAGTAACTTGACCCTTTGGAATAGTAATATTAAACTTATGAATAGTAATATATCCAATAGAATATTAACCTCACCTAAGGAGGTATAGATATAATTTAGGCATCTTAAATTCTAATGTGATATAATTATGTCATAGTAAAAATTAAGTATTAGTATTTTTCAAATAAATAATGATTTTTCTTAAAAGTTAAATTTTTAATATTTAGAGATTTATTATTATAAAATAAATTTTATTTTTGAATTAATAATTTCAATATTAGTTTAGGGTGAATTTATGATAATTTTATAAAATATTTTGTTTTTCGGTGAATAGTAAAAATACAGTTTTGAATTTTTGGTATGTTTAGTGACATCATAATGATGTAATATGTGTTATAAATTTATTTTTGACTCTTTTAAATTGAAATATTATATTAGTTGTCCCAAGTTTCCAATTCCATGTCAAAATACCATGGGAAAGCCCATGGTTTTTTAAATACCACTACTGAGGTATCCTCTGAAATTAATAAAAAACTCCCTCTCTTTTACTATAAATACCCACCCATTAATTCATTTTAATTCATTAAAAAATAATTCCTCTCTAATATATGATATTATTACCTCCTAATTAGTCCTCTCAAGGTTTCCTCTAGCCCCCAAGGTCCTGATCTTTGAGTTTTAGAAGTTACTCTTCAAGGTAAGGGAATTCTCAACTTCTCTTTTCCATTCAAGTTCTCTTTCATGTGGTATGTCTTTTAAATTTCCATACCATGTTCTTATTTAAATTTTATTATTTACCTATAATTTATTATGAGTATTTTATGAATGGGTGGCCCTTTTCCTTCTCTTTTTAATGTTTTCTAAAACCATGTTTCATACATGTTATGCTGTAGAATTTTCTTCTCAAAATCTCTCTCTCTCTTTTTCAAGAAATCCTTTTATTTTCATTATGTGTATAAAAAAACCTATTTATTCTCCAGGTTAATTCACCAATATGTAAAAATGATTTATTTATTCTATAATTTATAAACATAAAACCCTCATTTCCTTTATGTGGGTTATAAATGACATAATGATCATGTTTTTAGGAACTTTTTAAAACACCGTGATTTTGATATAAAACCATTTATTTTATTCTATGTGGGTTATTTATGAAATGTTTAATTATGATATATGTGAATCACATGAAAATAAATTCATATTAGAGTTATGCTTTGATAGTGCTCCAATTCATTGGGTGAAGAATTTAATCTCTATAGATGACATGTTTTATAATACCTTGGTGAATAACCTTGGTAATTTTTATGACACCTCGGTGAAAAACCATAGTGATATGATTATTAATGTCTAAAATAAATGTTGTAGACACATTTTCAAGTTATTATTCAAGTTCTTATTATCATTATATACCTCTTTATCATGCCTTTATAAAATTTCTCATATTCTTATTTGTATCTCTTAAGGTAACATGTAAATTGTTTCCCTTGTTTTTCCTTACAGGGCATTATGCTCACCCTTTCTTTTGATGTATATCCCCAGGTTATGAGTTGAAGTAATTATAATTAGGATGAAAAAATTAATAATCCTTTAAAGTGGATTAGAATAATTTTTTCATGTTTTCATATATTATGTACCTTATTTCAAAGAAACTAAACTTTAAAAGATCCTCTATTTTGTATAATGTAATGAAAAGTTATGTAATAAAAAGATGGGATACCATATTTATTCAGGGAAGTTCCATCCAAGAGGAAATGGGGATAGCTCAGTAGATGATTAGTTACATCAATAGGAAGGTCTGGGGGTCTAACATTGCAATGAGGGTGGATATAGACAATGTCTATGATAGGTTGGAATGGTCTTTCATCATCTGATCCATGAGGTGTATAGTCTTCTCTGAATGGGTAACTGACATATTGTTTCAGTGCTATAGCTCACCTGGGTTCAATGTGATTTTTATGGGGAGGAAGTGTAGATTCATGAAACTAGTTAGAGGGCTCATTCAAGGAGATCCTATATCTACCAGTATTTTCATCGTGGTTTAAGAGCTTAAGAAGATTTTTTGTATCCTCCTTTAAACATGAGCTTGTTCTTTCTTATCATTATAGGGCTCATGTCCCAAGATTTCTTCACATCCTATTTTCTAATGAACTCATATTCTTCATTAATGGTCACAGATCTTCTATTATAGTATTAAACAACATCATGTATGGGTATACCTATTAGAGTGAGAAAATTGTTAATAGGGGCAAGAGTGGTGTCTACTTTCTTACCTCCTTCCCAGATAGAAGAAGAGTTAATATTGAATAAAGCATGTTCATTTTGAGAAATATCTTTCCCATGATCTATCAGGGTGCCCCCATCTCCCCCAAAAGGATCTGTACTACTCATTTTTAAGGTATATTTAGCAAGGTTATTTTTTTTCTTAAAAAGGGAATTCCCCTGTGTGGCCTTTTCAAACCCTCCACACAAGGAAACCCCCCTCCCCACGAAGGGGTCACTCCAGAGAGATCCCCATCCGGGAAAAAGCCATTGCCAGCCGAGATGGCAGATCATCTCAGAGGGTGACAGCCCGCTCAGTGATGGTCCGTTAAAGTAGTCTGTGAGCATATTGGGTTACGCCTCATTTTTCCCACCCAGTTGAGACCAAGCGACCCAGCAAGACGAGTGGATCCCAGGGGAGAGGCTCGCCCCGAAAGGGAACTCTCAGGATTTGAACCCTGAACCTCTCAAATAACGGCGTTGTTGTACCACTCACCTTTACCACCACGCCACCACCGAAGTGTCTATTTATCAATGTTATTAACCATATCAACAATTAGAAGAATATATTCTTGTAATTTAGAGGTAGATACACCCTTGTTAATTTCATTTTGTCCTCTATTCCCATAAATATTCTCTCTATTCTATAGGTTATTAATTCCATCATTAAAAAAATTGAGTGTACCATGAATAGATTTATTTCGAATGCTTAGGGATAGGGGAGATGTTGATGGTCCTCTTGGAGTAAACTTTCATGATCGACTGAGCATGGCGGTATTAGAGTTAGGGATGTGGTCCAAGATATGTACTTTATTTAGTTTAATCTTTGTTGGGAGGTTATTGAAGTTCACTCTATATGGGGTCATTTTATTAGATGGAAGTGTGGTTTTAGATCACATGATAATGGTATAACTGCATCCTACTTTTGGAACTCTTTGTGTGTTCATATTCCGATGATCAATGACTAATCTCAAGGGATCTTGGGTCGGGGTGATATTAATTTTTTTCAATGAAACTGGGGGTGGTCTTCAGGATTTCCCAGAGTTCCCTATGTCCAACTTTTCATTTTGGGAGGTTAGTTCTCACCCCCCCACCCCTTTATCTGAACAGTTCTTAACCCCACTCAGTAGACTATGTTCGACAACATCAGGCTAGAGGAGTCCCTGGACCAATGTTCCTTCACCTAATCTACCAATAATAGGTTCTCTGCAAAATCATACTAATAGGAAATGCTCTCCTGGACTGCTAGTGATCTGTGGGGATCCCTCCTCTGATGCAAGGATATCCCTTTTAAATTTAACTTCATGTTTTGGAGGATCTTTCATCAGGTGTTACCTATGGAACTGGTAGTGAAATGTAAGGGTGTGCATATGGCCTCTATGTGTGTTTGGTTTTAATCTCCCATATAGGAGTCTCTTATGCACCTATTATTTCAGAGCATATAGGTGGGGTTGATCTTGGGTTACCTTTATGATTTTATATCCCCTACACTAGGTGCGGGATCCCTTGACATGTTTTTCTAGAACTGGTTATGTGGATGCAATGGTAATAAGTAGAAGGATAAGGCTCGGGCGATTCTTTTGGTGGTATAATGCTAGTTCATCTGGTAAGATCAGAACCAGTATTGTCATGGACCTCATCTCTCGAACTTGGATCTAATGGTGAGATCCAATTTCATTGTGGTGAACCTATTAGGCCTCATGAAGTAGGGATGGGTCACACCCTCCCTTGGGTGATTTCTCCTCAGAATCCTACCCTAGAGCCTGTATAGACCTAGATATTTGGGCCATTAGGTTTGATGGTCCCTTCCCACCAATGATCTCAATCTCAACATTGATAGTGCATGTAGTCATAGATTCATGTGTGGTGGGGGTGTTGTTCGTGATGCTACCGACTTAGTGATTTTTTTCTTTTAGCACCTATTATGGGGTAACTCCTTAAGGGTGGTGGTTTTGTCCATGATCAATGAATTTTCTCTTTGAAGATCAAATAATATCATTATTTATATTGTTTAAAAGGATTCCAAGATTATTTTAGAGCTCCCTCACTGGCATCTCTTCCTCCCTGTGGAACATCACTTATCTGATCTTCTACTACAAGGCTTTTCTCTACAGTGACATGGTGGTCCTACATACATTGTGTGAAGGCAATCATGTGTTTGATTTATTGGATTCTCTGGCTAACCATGATCTCCCCCTTGTGTATTTTTTTTCTTTAGGCTCTTTTCCCCCAGTTGTGATGGTCCATGTTATCGGAGATGCACTCGGTATTCATTTATTTAGACCACCCTGACAAGGTTTTTCTCTTATACCCCCTTTTTAATAAAATTTAAAATTGAATTGGTATTAATTATTTTTAAATAATAACATATTTAATAATGATGTTTTAAGACATAAAATTCATTTATAATTATAGGATTCTTAAAAGAAACATGGTTTGCACTAAGGTTTTATTTTTTTTAAATGGTAGGAAATAGGAGGAACTGTGTAAATGATGAGCAAAATGAATGATTTTATGATGGCCCTCTAATATAATATGGTATGAAAAACTTCATGATAATGATTTATCAACTATCTTGAGTTATGAATAATAACTTGAATCAATTTTAGCATCCATATTCACCATGAAGGGAACAAATTTCTATTGAGTACTTCATACATTAACAACCACCTTCTTTTTGTGGATATACTAACCCATTGATTACTGAACAATGGATAAGATATATAAAAAATATCTTTTCTATAATCTATTATTCAAATAAAGATAAAGTCACTATGGAAGTATACCACTTATAAGGATATGCTGATCAATGGTGGAAACTGATTAAAAATATGAATCCAAGAAGGGAGATTAATGATGTGAAGTAGGAGGAGTTTAGGAGAATATTTTTCAATAAATATTTTCCCTATTATATGAAAACAAAAATGGAGATTGAATTTCTTGATTTTAAGTATAAGGAAAATGAATTAGTGGTAATCTATGAGATGAACATTACATTACTGGATTGATACACCTCTATATTTTCTATGGAATTAAAGGTAAAGGTTGATAGATTCTTCAGCAGACTAAGACCCCATTTATAGAGGAATTTCTCATATCAATACTATGAAAACTATGATGATATAGTGTATAGTTATATTAAGTTTTAATTAGAGTTTGGAGAAATTTAGTGGTCACATGTTCCACATGAAAACAATAGATCTATGGATCCAAACTCAAGGAGGAACTTTGATAATGGAAGGGGAGTAAAACAAGTGCAACTTTCCACATGTAACAAATGTGGGAACAATAATTTGGGTAACTTCTTTATCTAGAGTGTAAAATGTTAAAAGTGTGGAAAATATTTTCATATATCTCAAAACTATCATAGTGATTTGAATACTCAACTTATCAATACTAATGACAGAGGGAATATGGTGCAGGCCCAGCTTGAAGTTCAATACTTGAAGTGTGGAAAGCTTGGTCACTTTCCAATCACTATCCAAATCAGAATATAATGGAGGTAAATCACCATCAACCTCAAAATTGGCCAAGGGATAAAGTTCAGTCATTTTCTATCATGATGACTAAAGTGGAGGCTTCAAATGATGTAGTGTAAGGTACTCTTATTATTCTCTCAAAGCTAGTAAGTACTTTATTTGATTATGGTCCAATGAATTCCTTTATTTCCTCTAAGTTTTCAAATAATATATAATCAATCCTCAAGTTTCTAGAAGTAGAGTTATCATTCAAGACTCTTGGAGGGATTATCCAAGAATCAAAAGTGTACAGAAACTCTAGTATTGACTTTAGTAAGCACAATCTAATCACAAATCTCGTAGTCATTCTCATAATGGAATTCGACACTATACTAAGGATAGAATGGCTCTCAAATTATAATGATAAGATTAACTACATAAGAAAGGAAATATAAATATCCTTTAATGGAAAACCTATAGTTATTTTCAAAGGATATAAATCCCAACCTAAGCTTTTTTTAGAATCTCCTCTCATATCCTTTTTTATATAGATGATCGGTGAAGAGGGAGAAGGAAATAAAATTATAAAGATATAGAATGTCTCCATCATTCAGGAATACATTGACGTATTTACAGAGGAGTTACATAGACTTCTCCTAGAAAGATAGGTAGAGTTCTCCATTGAACTCATACCTAGATCCAAGAATATATCAAAGACCCTGTATAGAATGGAAAATGTAGAGCTAGAGGAATTAAAAAAAACAACTTCGAGATCTTTTATAGAATGGATTTATCTGACCAAGTGTGTCTCCTTGGGGATAACTTGTTCTCTTTATGAAGGAGGATGGTTAAATAAGGGTATTCATTAATAATAGATAAATTAATAGGATCATAGTGAAGAACAAGTACCCTCTCCTATGGATTGATGATTTATTTGACCAGTTTTGTGGGGCTCAATTCTTCTTCAGGATTGATCTTTGATCTGGTTATCATCAATTGAGGGTGAAGAAAGAAGATATTTAAAAGAATAAATTTTGATCAAGATATTGGAATTATGAGTTTGTTGTTATGACCTTTGTCTTGACTAATTCTCCTTTTATATTTATGGATTTCATGAATAGAGTCCTTAAGGACTACCTTGATAAATTTGTGGTAGTTTTTATTGATGATATTTTGATATATTCCAAAAGTATTGAAAATTATAAGGATAGTCTAAGGGTTATATTGATAACTCTAAGGAATGATAGGCTATTTTGAAAATATATAAAATGTTGATTTTGGTTACAATAAGTTGATTTCTTGGGGCACATTATATCTAATGAAGGAATCTCAGTTGACCCTGCCAAGACAAAGGTTGTAGAGAAGTGGCCTCATCCTACAATAGTAACTAAGATTTGTAGTTTCCTTGGTTTAGCAGGATATTATAAGAGGTTTTTGAAAAAAAAAAATCATGACTTTGTAATCCAATAACCAAGTTAACTCAAAAAGGAGATAAGTTCATCTGGACAAAGAAATATGAATAAAGTTTACAAAAACTGAAGAATAGACTGTTTAATGAACCTGTGTTAACTCTACCTTCTATCAGAGAAGTATTTTTTTTAGTAATGCATCTCTGGAAGCTCTTGTGATCATCCTCATGAAAAATGACAAGGTGGTTTCTTAGGAATCTCGATAGTTAAATCCTCATGAGAAGAATTATCTTACACATGACCTGGAGCTAGTTGCGGTTATTTTCTCTCTAAAGATATGGAGGAAATATATTTATGGGGAGAAATGTGATATATACATAGACCAAAAAATTTTGAAGTATATATTCACACATAATGAATTTAAAATGAGATAAATTAGATGGTTGGAAATTTTTAAAGGCTACGACTTTTCAATTCATTATCACCTCGGAAAAGAAAAAAAATCATTGATGCATTAAGTATGAAAGACCATATTGTGCTGCCAATGATAAAGATTCAAGGAGATCCATTGATTAAGGACTTAATAAGGTTTTACATGGGAATCATGAGGGAAGATACATCATCAATCCTATCCTAAATGATTTATCAACCATTATTAATTGAGAAGATCAAAAAATATCAAAGATAAGAACTTTTATTACAAAAGAAGATATATGATGTGAAGAATGGGAAGCTTCCTGAGTTCAATATTGATTAATAAGGTGTACTGAAATTTTGTAAAAGGTTATATGTTCCATCTATTTTAGTGATAAATAAAGAACTGATGGATGAATCTCATAGATCTATATTCTCTATTCATCATGTAAGCACTAAAATGTATAGGTACCTTTGTGATCATTATTAGTGGGATAATATAAAAAGGAAGATTGTCAACTACACTATAAGGTTCTTGGTATATCAGAAAGTGAAGGTAGAGTGATAACTTCTTATATGGGTATTATAACCACAACCCATACCAATATGGAAGTGGGACAATATCACTATGGACTTTTTCACTAGTCTCCCAATAACAACCAAATTAAACAATGTGATATGGGTTATAGTGGAATGACTCACCAAGACTTCCCATTTATTACTATTTGGGAAGATTTATTTCTTGACCAACTTTCCAAGATATATGTAAAGGAAGTGGTGAGGCTTCATGGGGTGAAACTTTATATCATTTCTGATCATGATCCAAGGTTCACATCTAAATTCTGGAGAATTCTTCATCATTATCTAAATACTAGATTGAATTTTAGTACATCCTATCACCCTCAAACTGATAGAAAATCTAAAAGGACTATTCAAACACTTGAGAACATACTAATAAAATGCTCAATAGAATTTAAAGGTGGATGGGATCAACACCTCCAATTAGTTGAGTTCTCATACAAAAATATCTTCCACTCGAGTATTAAAATGGCACCCTATAAAGCTTTATATAGAAAGTGATGTAGAACTCCTACTTGTTGGGAAGAAGTTTTGATTTAATAAGTTTTTCCTTATGACTTTTTCATTCCTTCATACTTGGGGAGATTTTTGAGTCATTAAGGTTTCTTTATGACTTTACCATTTCTATTGTTTTGAAAATCACAAACACCTTATCTCAAGGCAAATCTATTTTTACCCTGTGTTTTACTTCTTCAAGGAAAATTTTCTTCCTCAAGGAAATTTATCCTTACCTTTTTTTCATTATTAATATCATAATTTTTCTAAGTGTAAAATTCGGTTTGAAACCAAAACCTCAGAATCATATAAATAACTAGACATGAAGCATTCTGTTTTAGACTTTGAAATTCTCAGAAATCTGATTACGAATTCTGGTTACAAACTTTCTAAGTTCTAACTCTGAATTCTGATTACAAATTCTGATTTTTAATTCTAATTACAAATTCTAATTATGAATTCTAATTATGAATTCTGATTATGAATTATGACTACGAATTCTGATTACGAATTCTGAGTATGAATTCTGGTTACGAACTTTTGTAAGTTCTGACTCTGAGTTCTCTGAATACAAACTCCGAACTTCTATAAGTTCTGACTCTGAATTCTCATGAACTCTTACTCTAAACTTTTTAAGTTTGGATTCCAAATTCTTGTGAATCTAGATTCTGAATTTCCTTGAAATTCAGACTCCGGAATTATATAGAGTTCAGGTTCTGAATTCCTAGTAAAACAGAATCCAAATATCCTTGTATTGTAGACTCTAAATTCAATTTTGGTTATAATCCAAACTTTTATATTTCCTTACATTTTGAATATTGGATTTTAGTTATTCTTACACTTGTTTTGTTATAAAATGATGTCATGCTTTCAGTTACTCACTAACCTTTGTTTGAGTGACACGTGTATAGGTCCCTCCAAAATTCAAGGGAAATATGACCATTAGAGGAGGGAGTTGACCGTTGAAGTTGTGCCAATAAATAAGAGCTCATTTGAAAGAGATCACAACTATTCAATGAATCTAGAGATTACATGTTGTTGAAGTGATTTCTAGAGAGAGACTTTCATTGCTTAGTACGTACTAAACTTCTGGTTTAGTTTTTATTTGTGCGACTCCGATTGTTGCTGTGTACAATCGAGGGCTGCCAGGGATAGGAAGACAGAGGTGCTGACTACCTTGAAGTTGAGGGATTCCTTGTTGAAGAAGATAGAGGTTCCAACTACCTTGAAGTTGAGGGCTTGTGGGGATATCAAGATATACTCTGATCTTTATATTGAGGGCTTACCCTAGTGTGGGTAAGATAGACTTTCTTGAAAGTATAAATCAAAGGACCTTTATCCAAGGTTGTTGGATACCCTTCTCTTTGGGATAAAAGATTTACTACTTGTTACTTGTTTTTCTACAAGTTTTCCACTGCATTTGTTTGGTTAAGAATTGTATAACTATATTATACTTCCTTATATTTGTACTCTAATTTAGTTAGATTCTATACACTTTAAGGAAGAATCTTAATCTTTGTAAACTTTCATTAAGTTTCATTTCCGGAATCACTTTTCTGGAATTGCTTTCTCGGAATCATATTTCCTGATTCAAGCAAGTGTGTAGAACTAGAGGTTTTGTGAATTACCTTGTTTAACCTTGTTAAACATAACCATATTTAAAAGTTCCAAAGGAATTTTTAAAAGTATAAAATTCACCCCCCCCCCCCTCTTGTATTTTGAGCATCATTAGATACTCAATATAGTATCTCTTTTATTTTGATCCTACATTTGGTATTATAGAGTATATCATACTTAGACATACCATCTCAACAATTGGTATCAGGGCATCAGGTTTAATCTGAATTAATCTCACGATTAGATTCAGAATAATTACTTTCAGAATCATATTTTTTAGAATCATACTTTTCAGACTTGTATAGTTCGGATTCATACTTTTGTTTAGAGATAACTATTGTTCTATTTTTTCCCTACTTAAGAATATTTTCCTTGTTTACAAACTTTGTCTTTTAACGAGTTTTGTGTGGAAAGAATTTTCTTAAAGATGGCAGGAATCAATGTTGGTTCCATAGACAATCTCAATCCAACAAGACCACCTATCTTTGATTGAAATTGTTATGAGTATTGGAGATATTGTATGAAGACTTTCATTATCAATACTAGTGTTGATAATTTTGTTATACTTATTAGAGGATATAAAATTCTTGACAAGGAAGTTAGTACCTTTACTAATCAAGAAAAGCATGAATATCAACTAAATTATAAGGTACGCAATACTTTTCTTTGCTCCATGAATAGAAATATATATAGCCAAATTTCATCTTGTGAAGCAGCAAATTCTATATAAAAGAAACTCTAAGTTACTCACTTTGGAACTTCCAAAGTTATTGAAACAAGAAGAGCCATGCTTAGAGCTGAATATCATGGTTTCTGCTTTCCTTATGGAGAACCCATATGTAAGGTGCAACAAAGATTCGTGACTATTGTGAATAGTTTACAATCCATGGGTGATAAAGGATTAGATGATGAATCTCTTGTTGATAAGATCATAGACATCATGCACAGTGAGTGGGAATCGAAGAGAACTGTTATTGATGAGAACAAAAAGATTACTCAGATTACTCTTGATGAACTCTTTGGAACTCTTCTTCAGCATAAGACCAGAATGAAGAGAGATGTTGATAAAGTTAAGAAGAAGAATGGAAATGGAAGTATTTCTTTTACTATAACTTCTAATCATACTAAATCTAAGACTTATGAGAGAGTTACTAGATCCAAATCTAAGAAAGTTGTTATCCAATCTGAATCTAGTGGAAGTGAATCCTCAGAGAATGAATTAGAAAATATTTCTTGAAGGATGAACAAGATAGCTAGACAGAGTAACTTTCAATCTAGATATAAGAAAAAGTAAAGGAAATACAAGAAAGATTCAGAAGTCACATGTTATGAATGCAAGAGAGCTGGACACATAAGACCTGATTTCCCCATGCTCAAGAGAAAAGAAAGAAAGGAAAATCATTCTGAGAGAAACAGAAATAAGTATTACACGGCTAAATCTAAGAAAGACTTGAAAGCTAATGATACCTGGAGTTCCAGTGGTTGTGACTCTTCAGATGAATCTTCAGATTTTGAATCTTCTGGATAGAATAATCTTAGTCTAATAGCCAGACTACCTATTGACAACCATTTCTTTATAGATAAGGTATATAATGATGAATCATTGACCATTTTTTCTTTAAATTCTAATGATAGTAAATATTATAACTCTTCAGATGAAGAATATTCTTCTGATGAAGATAATACTTTACCTTCCTATGAAGAAGTTTCTAGGTTTTCCAAACTTCTTGAGATTGAGAATTCAAAACTCGTGAAAAAGATTGATAAGGAAAAATCTAGGAATACTATTCTTACTAAGGAAATATCAGATCTTTCTAAAGATCTTGATAAGAAAAATTCTGATTTTTAAAGTATTTCAAAAAATCTTGAGGAAGTAAATTCTGAGAAGAATAAACTCTCTAAAGATCTAGAAAACTTAATTTCTAAGAAAAATGTTTTAGATCCTAGATATAGTTCAAAATAAAATGTTTTAGAATACAATAACATGGTTATCAAACTCAAATCCAAAATCTTTTCCTTAAGGAAGTGTTTTTAAAACTTTACCTTAGGTAAAGAAAATTTTGACAGGATGTATTCTCAAATCCAACCTCTAAGGAATAGTTCTGGTTTTGGTTATACTATTTCTAAACCTGTTTTTAGTAACAATTATTTTATTCCACAAAGTGCTCCCTTCTGCACTAAGTGTCAGTGTGGTGGACACTGGGCAAATAATTGTTCCTTAAACAAAACTCAGTCTTTAGGATTTCATAAAGCCTATTTTTCTAAGAAGATGTGGGTGCCTAAAATTTTGCTTTCTAAAAATTCTGGATCCAAGAAAGTTTGGATTTCAAAAACCTAAATTTTTCTTGTTTTCAAGAAAATAGATAAGGTACTAACATCAATACATGGTACATGGATAGTGGATGTTCCCGGCATATGACTGGTAACAAAAACTACTTTGAAAAGTTTATCAAGACGAAATGAGGAAAAGTAACTTTCAAAGATAATGCTCGGGGAGAAATTATTGGTATAGGTAACATCATTATTCTTGGAAAAACTTTTATTTCAAATGTTTTATTTTTCAAGGGTCTTAAGCACAACCTCATTATCATAAAAAATTATGTTATGAAGGTTACCTTGTGAATTTTAGGAATGAAAAGTACTTAGTACACAATTCTAAGGAAGATTTCATTATTTCTGCCCATAAGCAAGATAATGTTTACACACTAAACTTAGAAGACCTTAGGACCTAAGATTTACCTTTCCTTAGTGTAATGGAAGATCATTCTTGGTTATGGAATAGAAGGTTAGGACACTGTAACCTTAGGAACTTATTCAAGATTTCTAAGAAGAGATTAGTTAAGGATATACCGGAGCTTATATTTGATTCTTCTAAAGTTTGTGACCCTTGTCAATATGGAAAGAAACATAAATAAAGTTTTAAATCAGTCGGTGAAGTCTCAACTACTGATGGATTACAGTTAGTGCATATGGATCTCTTTGGTCCTATACAAACTGGAAGCATTGGAGGCAAGTACTATGTATTTTTTCTATTTGATGATTACACTAGATTTACATGGGTCTATTTTATATCAAAGAAGTCTAAAGATTTTTATTATTTCAAAATTTTTAGATCACAAGTTAAAAATGAGAAAAACCTTCCATTGAGAACTATTCATAGTGATCATGGGGGAGAATTTCAAAATTCATATTTTGAAACTTTTTGTAGTAGAAAAGTCATTACTCACAATTTCTCAGCACCTAGAACACATCAAAAAAATGGTGATGCTGAAAGAAGAAATAGAATTCTTCAAGAGATAACAAGAACCATGTTGAGTGAATATTCTATAGCCAAACATTTTTGGGCTGAAGATATAAGTACTGCTTGTTATACTATAAATCAAGTTTTTATTAGACCTTTTCTTAATAAAACTCCTTATGAGTTTGGAATGGTAGAAAACCTAGACTTTCCTACTTTAAGATTTTTGGTTTCAAGGTATTCATTCTGAATAATAAAGATAATCTACAAAAATTCACACCAAAATATGATTAGGGAATTTTCTTAGGTTACTCCATAACTTCTAAGGCATGTAGAGTTTTTAATAAAAACACTTATACTGTTGAAGAGACAGTACATGTTAAATTTGATGAAACTGATCCTTTTGTTTTTAAACAACCCCAACCTACATCTTCAGATGTGTTTTCAAAAACTGATTATCAACCTATGTTAGAAGATCCTTCTGATAAGTAAAATATCTAAGAAGATACTTCTGAAACATTTACCCCATAATATTTCCTACCCTATGTTGATGAACAGGTTTTACAAAACCCAAATCAGTCATTTCTTAAGAATCATCCTAGTGATAGTAACATTGGTAATGTAAATCAACCTATAAGGACGAGAAGTTCCTTAAGAAATGAAGTAGAACATCTAGCATTCATTTCCCAATTATAACCAAAAAGCACTGATGAAGCTTTAGGTGATGATGATTGGATAAAAGCTATGCAAGATGAGCTAAATGAATTCAAAAGGAATAAAGTCTGGACCTTGGTTGAAAGACCTAAGGAAACTTCTATTATTGGAGTAAAATGGTTCTTCAAAAATAAGTGTGATGAAAATGGAATCATTGTAAGAAATAAATCTAGATTAGTTGCTAAATGCTATAATCAACAAGGGGGAATAGACTATGAAGAAACATGTTCTCTAGTACCTAGACTTGAATCTATTCATATTTTACTTGCCTTTGCAGCATTCTTCAATTTCAAAATTTTTCAAATGGATGTGAAATGTTCTTTTCTTAACGGTTATGTTCAATAGGATGTTTTTGTTGAAAAACCTCCTAGTTTTGAAGATACAAAACATCCTGATCATGTTTTTAGACTTACCAAAGCTTTGTATGGACTTAAACAAGCCCCTCGAGCTTGGTATGATAGACTTACAATATTTTTTCTTCAAAATAACTATGTTGAGGGAAATGCATATCCAACACTTTTTATAAAAAAAGATAAGAAAAATGTTTTTATTGTTCAAATTTATGTTGATGACATTATATTTGGTTCAACTCAGCAATATTTAACCGATTGCTTTGCGTATCTAATGAAATCTAAGTTTGAAATGAGTATGATGGGTGAGTTAACATTTTTCCTTGGTTTTCAAATTTCTCAAAAACCAGAAGGAATATATATATGACAATATAAGTATATTAAATATCTTCTTAAAAAGTATGGATATGACAACACTAAGAGTATAAGTACTCCCATTGGTACCTCAAACACACTTGATCTTGATGAAGTTGGGAAACCAGTAGATCAAACAACTTTTAGAGGTATGATAGGTAGTTTACTTTACATGACATCTAGTCATCCAGACTTAATGTTTTTAGTATGATTATGTGCAAGATATCAATCAAATCCTAAGGAATCTCATTTGAAGGCAGTGAAAAGGGTTTTTCTTTACTTAAAGGGAACCATGTATTTAGGAATTTTCTATACTTCTAGAAATGATTTTGTTTTGAAAAGTTTTTTAGATGCTAACTTTGGTGGATGTAAAATGGATAGAAAGAGTACATCCAGAACTTTTCATTTCTTAGGAGATTCATTAGTTTCTTGGTCATGCAAGAAGCAACACTCAATAGCACTTTCCACTGCTGAAGCTGAATATGTAGCAACTGGAAGTTGTTGTGCTCAAGTATTATGGATGCAACACACACTCACAGACTATGGTATGAGTTTCACCAAAACACCAATTTTGTGTGATAACACAAGTGCCATTTCCATAAGTAAAAACTCTACACATCACTCTCGTGCAAATAACATAGATATTAGGCATCACTTTCTTAGGGACCACACACAAAAAGGAGATATTATTCTTCAATTTATCGGAACGCAAGATCAACTTGCTGATATTTTCACAAAATCTTTACCTGCTGATAGATTTGGATACATTAAATAGAAGTTAGGAATGATAATTATAAGGTAATCCTTCTCAATAACTTCATGTTGAACCAATCTCCTTACAGTAATAAACTCCTTTTCATAAGAGGAGTACATTTCATTGTAAGTTTTTCATATTTTTTGTAATTAAGTTTTTAATATTTTTTTTAATGAAGTTTTTTTTATTTTTCATAATGAAGTTTTTCATATTTTTCATAATGAAGTTTTTCATATTTTTCATAATGAAGTTTTTCATATTTTTCGTAATGAAGTTTTTTATATTTTTCATAATGAAAATTCTCATACCTAAAATTTTCGTAATGGAAATTTTCAGACCTGAAATTTTTGTAATGGAAGTTTTTGGACCTGAAATTTTCGTAATTGAAATTTTCAGACTTGTAATTTTCGTAGTGATGTTTTTCATAGTGAGATTTTCATAATGAATATTTTCGTAATGAAAATTTTTGTAATGAATATCTGTGTACTAAATTTCTTTTTCATACTCAAGTTTTTTTTAATCTAAAGTACTTCAAGAATAATTTTCCTTAATATGAATAATTCTCCTGACAATTAAAAAGGTATGATTCTCTCTTGAGTTTTCATAATAACCTTTTACTTGATATTAGGTTCTTTTGTTTTTAAAATTTCTCGGATTCTAGTTTCCTTAAATCCGAATGTTTTCCTTTAAAAACCTCAAAAGATCGGATTCTACCAAATTTTCCTTATGGCTATCATCTCAACCGTTAGATCAAATTTGAAGAATTATCAGTCATTGGATTCAAATGGGAAGATAAACCATCGCTTCAAAACCTATAAAAAGGGGACCCCTGATAGTTGTCCCACGTCAGTTTTCAAAGATTGTGCATGTCGAAGATCTACCTTTCTTTAAAAGCTCATTTCGAATAACTCAAAAAGTGATCAATTTTGAATGTCTGCAGAAGTTCCCTTTCAAGAAATGTCTTCTGTCAATCCAATTTCGGAGTTTCAAATATACAGGGATATGTTAGTGCACCCAAACTTCTTCAACAAGTATGATTCTATTATCTCCAAGAACATCAATCTTAATGGATGGGAAATTGTAGTCATATCAAAGACAGGAGCTCAGGATGTTGTGTATCTGAATCTACTCATAGAATTTTATGAATCAGTTTGTTTTTTCAAAGAAGATGGTAGAGAAAAGTTCTCCTTAAAAAGTTATGGAAATAAATATGCTCTCTCTTACACCAAGTCTACTAGCTTAGTAGGATTATCCTATGAAGGGTAAGTTGAGTTTTGTTCCCACAAATTACCGGATGCATAAGGAACTTTCATCAAAATTGAAGGCTATGCAAAGTCTTGGACTTAGAGATGTCAAGACAGCAAATATTTCTCACTTGTCTACCAACAATCAGATCTTAGAGTTATGGGTTCAGGGTATTATAGTACCGAGAATGGGTGACAAGGATACTCTTAAGAAAAGTGATATATACATCTTAGATTTTTTGGTAAATCTAAGGAAAATCAATCTGATGAAGCATATTCTCATTACGATTGAGAATATCAAAAATGGGAATTTGAGAGCCCAAATAATCATGTATCCTGCTTTACTCTCCAAATTGATAGTTCGGTGTATTGAATCTTTTAAGATCCCTTGTAGTTCTAAGTCGAGGAATTGCAAAGTAATGTTGATCAGTGATGATACCCTCAAGATGATGAAGGTTGGTTTTTCCAAGGAGTCTGGTGAATTTTATGATTTACCAGAGGATGAGGCTGAAGCCATTCCGAAGAATGCTGAAGAGGTTGAATCATCAAAGAAAGCTGGAAAGAAGAGGAAACTAAAGGAAGTGGAAGAAACAGAGAAAACCCCTAAGGCCAAAGAAACCAAATCCGCACCTCCAAAGCCCAAGAAACAGAAAGCGTATTCGGATGAGGTAGTTTCCAAATGGAGGGAGGATAAGAAGAATTGGAAGGAAGGGGAACCACAGTTTGGCCTAGACCCTGCATAAGCCAAATCATTGAAAGAGAAAGCTACTGAGGAGCTTAAAAAGCAAGCCAAAGATAAAAAGCTTAAGAAGAAGATGTCAAAGGCAGAGATTGTGAAATCTCTTTTAAAGGCTGCTGAAGTTGCATTTGAGAACATTCTCATACCGAAAACTTTTTTAGTAGAAGAATTACCTAAGACTCTGGGAAAGAAGTTCATGTCTCTAGAAAAAGTTCAAGAGAAGGTTGCTGAATAGATAGAAGCTGTAGAAGAAGTTCAAGAACAGGAAAGCAGTGCTGGCACAGAAGATCTCATTCAGTAAGTTGAAGACTTTCATGAGAAGGAAAGTGCTTCCAAAAATTTTTTAATCCAGAATTCTCAAGCCGGATCCTTAAGAATTGATACTCCAGCAGTTGATGAGAAAGATGAGGAGGAGGTGAACAAGTTTTCTGAGGAAGAAATATATAATCATCACTTTCTTCATCTTGAAGACATTGAGGCTGGAGCTAAGAAGGAAAAAGTTGATGAAGATAATATTGTTCAGTTATCTGAAAGTGAGTAGGAATCTTCAGATGAAGAAGCTATTCTAAAAACCAACAAGGGGAAACAAGTTTTTGTTGATACCCCAACCAAATAAATTCTAAGGAAGAAGGAAGCTAGAGGATCCTCTAAGAGAAATTTGGTCAAGATAGAGGAAGAACATTCACCAAGAAAATTGTCGGATTCAGAGTCATCAGCTTTAGGACATGATTTTGTCATTCAGTCACTGAAGAAGCTAGTGGACACCATTCTGATCTTTCCAATAATTGATTATAGATGTCAGATTCTCCATCACAGCATGAATCAGAAATCAGACTTTGTATCCATGGTGATGGATAGGTGTGTAAAGGTTGAGGATGAACATAAGAATTTCCTTATCAACTATTAAGCCCATATAAAATCTTACAAGAAAATGGTGAGTTGGTCAAAGAATATAGTCAAAGATATGAGAGAGCTTGATGAATTTCAAGATGATATTAAGAAATCCTTTGATACTTCAGATGGTAAAATCAAGGATCTTACAAATATCTTTGAGGAAAAACTAAATCTTGAGAATAGTACTCAGATTCAAGATTTCAAATATCTGAATGGAAAGTTGAATTTTGTTGTCCAAAGTTGGAAAACAAAAAAGGGATCTCCAGATTGAGATTCAAAAAAATCTAGTGAAGCAAGATGAATTGTTGAAGGCTCGGGAAGAGGCCATGAAATCTCGGGAAGACAGGATCAATGCATTAGAAAATCAAGCATAGGAGGATCACAATGAGTTAAAGAAGCTGAAAACCATTGTAAAGAAGCTGATACCCAATGAAAAAGAACCAAAATAGATCCAAATCCGATCTTTTGTTGTATCTATTTTTTCCTTGTACAAATACTTCCAATCCTAATGAAATTGTGGATGCATGTTTTGTTTACATGTTTGGACTAATATTTAAGGTACCATATTTTTTCCATTACCTAAAACTCTTTTTGAAAATCACAAAGGGGGATAAGGAAAAAGAATTCTAAGTAAAAGAAGAAATATCTCTAAGTAAGGGGGAGTTTATCTAAGGGGTAGTTACCCATTACGAAGACTTCCATTCTCAAGATAATAAAAATTCTCATTCCATAAATCTAGAATATGATCCTTAGTGTTTTAAAGCCTAAGTATGAGTTAGTCATATTCACCATTGACCATGAATAAATGGAGATAATCTTTATTTACAAAGTCTAGTTTTTTTTAAGTCTTTATGTTCTTTTTCGTAAGGATGTTTTTACTTTCCAAAAAGGGGGAGATTGTTGATTCAATAAGGTTTTCCTTATTACTTTTCCATTCCTTCATACTTGGGGATATTTTTGAGTCATTAAGGTTTCCTTATGACTTTACCATTTCTCTTGTTTTGAAAATCACAAACACCTTATCTCAAGGAAAATCTATTTTTACCCTGTGTTTTACTTCTTTAAGGAAAATTTTCCTACTCAAGGAAATTTATCCTTACCTTATTTTCATTATTCATATCATAATTTTTCTAAGTGTAAAATTTGGTTTGAAACCAAAACCTCAGAATCATATAAATACCTAGATATGAAGCATTCTGTTTTAGACTCTGGAATTCTCAGAAATCTGATTACGAATTCTGTTTACGAACTTTCTAATTTCTAACTCCGAATTCTGATTACAAATTCTGATTACAAATTCTGATTATGAATTCTGAGTACGAATTCTGATTACGAATTCTGACTATGAATTCTAATTATGAATTCTGAGTATGAATTCTGATTCTAACTCCAAATTCTGAATACAAATTCTGGTTACAAACTTTTGTAAGTTCTGACTCTGAGTTCTCTGAATACAGACTCCGAACTTCTATAAGTTCTGACTTCGAATTCTCATGAACTCTGAATCCAAAATTTGTAAGTTCAAGTTCCAAATTCTTGTGAATCTAGATTCCAAATTTCATTGAAATTTAGACTCTGGAATTCTATAGAGTTTAGGTTCTGAATTTCTAGGTTCTGAATTCCTAGTAAAACAGAATCTGAATATCATTGTATTGTATACTTCGAATTCAATTTTGGTTAGACTCTGAACTTTTATATTTCCTTACATTCCGAATATTGGATTTTAGTTATTCTTACACTTATTTTGTTATAAAACGATTTCGTGCTTTCAGTTACTCACTAACTGTTGTTTGAGTGACACGTGTACAGGTCCCTATGAAATTCAAGGGGAATATGACCGTTGGAGGAGGGAGCCGACCGTTGAAGTTGTGCCTATAAATAGGAGCTCATTTAAAAGAAATCACAATTGTTCGATGACTCTATATATTACATGTTATTGAAGTGATTTCTAAAGAGATAATTTCATTGATTAGTGCGTACTGAACTTTTGATTCAGTTTTGGTTTGTGAGACTCTGATTTTTTCTGTGTACAATCGAGGGCTTCCGGGGATAGAAAGACAGAGGTGCCGACTACCTTGAAATTGAGGGCTTCTTAACTGAGGAAGACAGAGGTTCCAACTACCTTGAAGTTGAGGGCTTGTGTGGATATCAAGACAGACTCTGATCTTCATATTGAGGGCTTACCCTAGTGTGGATAAGACAGACTTTCTTGAAATTATAAATCAAGGGACCTTTATCCAAGTTTTTTGGATACCCTTCTCTTTGGGATAAAAGATTTACTACTTGTTACTTATTTTGTTACAAGTTTTCCACTGCATTTGTTTTGTTAAGGATAGTATAACTATATTATACTTCCTTATATTTGTACTCTGATTTAGTTAGATTCTATATGCTTTAAGGTAGAATCTTCATCTTTGTAAACTTTCATTAAGTTTCATTTCCGGAATCACTTTTCCAGAATTGCTTTCTCGGAATCATATTTCCTGATTCAAGAAAGTGTGTAGAACTAGAGGTTTTTTGAATTACCTTATTTAACCTTGTTAAACATAACCATCTTTAAAAGTTAAAAAGTAATTTTTAAAATTATATAATTCACATCCCCTCTTGTATTTTGAGCATCATTAGATACTCAATACAATATCTCTTTTACTTCGATCCTACATTTGGTATTATAGAGTATATCATACTCAGACATACCATCTTAACAAGAAGTTAGTAAGAGAATGATGATTGGGCATGATCTTGTGAAAGATATGATAGAAAAGGTGCATTACATCCAATAGCGTATAAAATATTCTTAGAGTCGATAGAATATCTATGATAAGAACCATCGAATGGACTTGGGGTTTGATGTCTATGATAAATTTTTTCTTAGAATATCACCATAGAATAGAGTCATGTAGTTTGGGAAGAAGTGGAAGCTTATCCCCAAGTACATTGGGCCCTATGAAATCCTTGATCGCATAGGAGAAGTAGCCTATTGGTTAACACTTCCACCAAATCTATCTCAACTTTATGATGTATTCTATGTATCTTTCTTGAGGAAGTATATACCAGATCTATCACACATACTGAATTCGGAGGTGGTACAACTAGAACATGACCTCTCTTATGAGGAGCAGCTAGTGGAGATATTGGACCATAAATACAAGGTTCTACACAAAAATACTACCCACCTTGCCAAAGTTTTGTAGAGGAACCAAAAATTTTAAGAGGAAACATGGGAACCAAAGGAAATAATCAAGCAGAAGCGCCCTTACCTTTTCTCAACCAATAGAATGGTTTAAAATTTTGGGGACCAAATTTCTAAAGGGGGGAAAATGTAACTATCCAAGTTTTTTAAAATGATATTTTTTTCATGAGAAAACATGTGTTATATTATATTATACACAACAAAACCATATCTCTATAATAATGATCAATACATTAGTTATATAAGAAATCAATTTCAATTCCAAACATTCCAAATTCACAATAAAATATAAAATATAAAATC
Source organism: Viscum album (assembly GCA_963277665.1). Taxonomy (NCBI): domain Eukaryota; kingdom Viridiplantae; phylum Streptophyta; class Magnoliopsida; order Santalales; family Viscaceae; genus Viscum; species Viscum album. The sequence continues at coordinate 1,939,013,791 of OY728130.1, forward strand.
CAAAATGTAAAAATATAGATCACTTCGGTGCGTTAGAATAATCATCCCCATGAACAACACAATATAAATAAAAATATTAGTAAACCAATCAACATCTTATAAAATGAATATATATAACCTTGGAAATAATTTTAGTGAATATTGAATAAAATAATGAAGTGGTATTTATAGAGTATAAAGGGAAATGTGACCATCAAGATTTGACTACTTTAGAAACATTGTTCAAATATGACCATTGGTCAATATAACCGTTGGACAATTTGAATTTTGGTAACTATACCCATTGGTCATAATTTTAATGTGATAATTAGTGTTTATAAGTTGTAATGATAAAGGATAATTAATGCATAAAGGAGAAGTAATGGTCTTAACCAGTAGAGTCATGTCGTATAAAGCCTATTTATGAGAACTTGAGAGGGAGGTAGTATCATTGGGGTTCTCCCTTGACCAAGACCAATATGAGCTTTAAAAAGTTAATCTAGAATGAAATAACCTATGGGAGAAGTTCAACTTAGTGTAAATTTCCACTCGATCAATGTTAGCCAAGACGCCCCATAAATCTATCATCATCTCACACCTTACCCTTAGGTCATATGAATGTGTTATAAGGGGTTACATGTCCAATCCTTAGTTACTTAAAGTTTATTTTCTTTGTATAAATAAAATTTTTATTCCATCAATTCCATTTTAATAATAGTTTTACTTAATAAAATATACATTTAATTAAGATGAAATTTGTTAAATGGATTTTTCAAACACAAATTATACTTTTCAATAAAGATATAAAATTTTATAATAAACTAAGGTATTCTAAATAAATTTATTTTAATTAAATATTTTTTTAAAAACACTCTTATTTAAATATAAATTATAAAATAATTTTATTATGTCCTTGAAAAGTTTTATGTGTTAGAAATTTGATTATGTCTTACAACCAGCTATTTTTTTAACAAATATGGATTTTTATATTTAAAAGTTAAAACTATTATATTTATAGAATTTTTATGGTAAAATAAACATCATTTTTTAAATTAGAATGTTGAAATTAGGTTATGGTGAATTTATGAGAATTTTCTAATATATTATATTTTTCTGTGAATAATAAAAATACAGATTGGGTTTTTCGATATGTTTGATGACTTTATAATTATTTTATAATGATATAATAATTAATTAACCACAATACACAACATAAAATATGTTATTTTGTTAATATAAATTACTTTAATAGAATTTAATCAATTTTCAAACCTATAAATGACTTTCCAAAGTCTAAAATGGGAACTTATACTTTAAAAACATTACTTTGTAAAAACTTTACTTTTCCATGCCAAAAGAAGTAATAAAAATGATGTTTAGCTCTAGTGGACTAAAATAACATAAATTGTTTCCTATATTTCCAAAACCATTTTAATAAACCATGGATAATCCAATGGTTTTACATTTTCCACAACCTAGATTTATAAGTCCTATATTTAGAAATTATTAAACAAATCCTCCACTTTTTCTATAAATACCCACCCATTTCTATATTTCCTTTCACTAAAAATCCATACTATACTAATTTATAGTGTTTTTTCTCCAAATAGTTCTCCCCAAGGTTTCCTTAATCTCCCAAGGTTCTATTCCTCAAGATTTAGGAATAACTCTTCAAGGTAAGGGAATTATCCTTCCTTTCTCTTCAATTCATGAACCTGTTTTTATATGTATTATAAGTGTTATAGTTACAATATTTTATTACCCTTTTTATTATACACTTATATCCAAATTATTTTTTATAAATGGGATACCCTTTTCCCCTCTCATTGTATCCTTTTCTAAAATGACATTTTATACCTATCATGCTACTGAATTTACTCATCAAATTTCTCTCTCCAATTAAGAAATTCTCTTTTATTTTCTTTTTGTGAATAACTAAAACTATTTATTTTCTTTTTATGAATACCCAAACCTATTTATTTTTTTATTTTATTCACCTATATGTAAAAATTATTTATTTTATTTAGGTATTTACACATAATAAACCCACATTCCCTTTTCACGGGATAAAAATGATGTGATTAACATGTCTTTAAGCACTTTTTAAATGACGTGATTTTGATAAGAAATTCATTCTTTATTCTCCATGGATTATTAATGAAATGTTTTATTATGGTCTATTTGGATCACATTAATTAATAAATATTAATTTTTTACCCTGATATCACTCTAATTCATTGGGTAAAGAATTTAATTTCTAGAGATGACATGTTTTATAATACCTCAGTGAATAACCTTAGTAATTTTCATTTATGAAACCTTGGTGAAAAACCTTAGTGATATTCTTATGAATGCCTCATTTAAATTTTATATCCACATTTACATATTATTATTCGTGTTATTTTTATTATTATATGCATCATGTTCTCTTTCTAATTCCATAATTATATTCCTCATGTTCTTTTTTATATTCTTCATGATCACATGTCAACTATTTCCCTTACTGGGCCTCATGCTCACCCATTTCCTTTGATGTATGTCCCCAAGTTTTGAGATGCAGTAAATGTAACTTAGGATGAACCAATTAATATGTCTTTCAAGTGTATTAAAATAAGGTTTTAAGTTTTCATGTATTATGTACCTTACTTTTGAGAAACTAAACTTTAAAAGGTCCTTTTTTGTATCATGTAATGAAAAGTTATGTAATAAAAAAGTGAGATGACATACATGAACTACCTATGATGTGACGTCTCCTAATTTTACTAATTCATGGTCTAATTGGTCTTGGAGCCAATATTTAAATTTGAATCATTCTTTTAAGGTGTATTTTAGGATTTTATGGTATGGGCGGTGATTGATGTAGTTGGTAAGTTTGACCTCTCAGGGTCTCCTGTATTTTGGTAATTTTAAGATAGCCTTTTTCTAAGGCATAGATGAAATACCCTAGGACCTGTGCATCATTGAGGGAGTGAGTCTTATTCTTCCTTTCCACAAAAGTAACCCTGGGTGCTTATACCTGATGGGTGTTAGGGAAATGTTCTCTCAGTGAGGTTGTATTGGGTGAGGCTACACTTGATGAGGCATAATTGGGTGAGACCGTGCTTAGTGAGGTTCATCCAGTAAAGGTTCCTATAAGTAGACTATATCAAGATCCACTATGTGTATAGTATTAGTTATATTCAATTTCACAAACCTTCATGTAGGAGTTTTAAGGGGTAATGGGAATCATCAATGCTTGGTCCTCTATAAGTATTTTTCTAGATGGTGAGATTTTTCAAAGAATTATCAAAATCCACTTGGATAATTCAAGGAGATAAGGGTAGGGACTAACTCATCTTTGAAATTATCTATACACATTGTTAGTAGATTCTCCTAGGAAATCTGCATATTAAGAGATTATGTGAGCCCCTTCCATTGAGTGATGAAGTCAACAACTCACTCATCAACCCTCTAGTTGTACTTAGATAGATCCATGATTCTAGTCTTGTTCATGGTGGAGCTAAAATGATAAAGGAACTACCTACAAAGGTCCTCATAATTGATAAAAAACCAGGGGGTAGCTCGTAGTACCAAATGAATATGGGCCCTTCTAGGGTCTCAATAAAACATCGAAGGTTGGCAGATTCCTATTATTCAAAAGTATCCAACATTAGGCTTCACCATGAGGAGAAGTGGGCCAGATGTTGTAGCGGATCACTCATACCATTAAACATGGTATATATAGGGTTATTGAATTCTAGGGGTATACTAACATGATCTACCCACACTATATACAACTTTCCTTCAAGAAGAATTGACACCTATCTCATTTCTAGTTCCTCAAGGTGGGATATGAGAGTATCTATCCCATCATCCTAGTGAGTATTTGTAGTCACTAATGATTTGACTTGATCATCATCCCAGGAGGCATAGTGGCCTTTATATCGAAGAATATAGCCATCCTACTTAGGTGAAGTGAGTCACTCATATCTTGATCATTTATCATGGACCCCGAATTCTGTCTTGAACAAATGTGTGGGTACACTTGGATCATGATTGAGAGCCCATACAAAGAGAACTGTATGTCCAACTACAGGATAAATTCATTAATTTTTGATATTATCACGGATCATATGATTCTTGGAGATAATATTAGTAGTAAGCCTCTTGTAGCCTTCAATATCGTAAATAAAAGTAACCAACCTAGCATTTTACTCAATTTCTGACATGATCTCGAATGGACCAACGATCTCGGTGGGCCCCTTTCCTTTGTCAAGGTGTCAATAAGTAGGTGAAAATATCTCATTGGTGGGGCTCCCAAGGCCCAGTCCTAGTATCTATTGATGAGTGTAAGTGCTTATTGGGGGTTCTTCCTAGTACTCTGTTGCTCCTTAGTGCGAGTTATCCCTATCATTCCCTATATTGATGGTCCAATTTCTATGATCCTTGAGAGGGTAAATAATGACGACATTCATTATAGTGGTAGTCAAAGAATAAATTTCACTATCATTGGAAAAAACAGACTAACGATCCCATTTTTTTCGTGGGATAGGGTTGAAATAGAGGTCATCATACTACCCCCAACATCATTGTGCACATGTTGAGATAAAAATTCTATGACTCTTTTGAGAATAGTGAGGCTCTTGACACAGGTCAATTGTAAATCTTGATGGTATCCATAAAATTCAGAGCATTGAGCTATTGGGAGTGTTGTGATTTCAACACTCCTGCACTTTTGGTGGATCGAATCCATATTTTCTAGGATTCCATGGTAAATTATCTAAAAATCCTCAGCCAAATCCATATTTAAAAATAAATTGGCAAGTCCTCAGCCAAGTTCATATCTAGTTTTTCTCATGAAACCTACCGATGCATCAAAGGGATATAGTGTGCATGGACCGTCACTTACTAATTCCAATTCATTCCTAATATTAAAATGGTGAAACATATCATAAATATTCGTATTAAAACTAGCAAATGAAATGTTAATAATTTAACCATAAACCATGAATGGTATAAAAATAGAATATCCACAGTCAAATATATCATAAAACCTTCAATATAATTTGGAAGATTGTATCATAATAAATAAACCTCCATCAAGAATAAAATCCAACAAAGTATGTTAACATTGATGAAAATAATATAATACATTCATTAAAACTCTTTGAGATAAATATCTCTTTTTACTTTAAATCATTTAAAATATGTGTAATTATAAAATAAAACATTTCTTTTGAAAATAACCTTATAATCTTGTACGAGAAGATCCAAAATGTTAAAGCATCATAATGGTGGAAAAAATCCACTCACTCCGTATAAGTTAAAAAAACATTCTTTCCTTAATTTTTTGAAAATATCATAAAGTACATCGTTTGGAAAACAATGGAAATATTCCTTTCAAAATATTTTATAAAAAGTAAAACATAGGTAAAAATGTTTTTTTTTAAATGTCAAAAATATTTTGAAATAAATTTAAAGAAACATGGACATGTATGATAAGGTTTTACCAATTGATACATACATATAAAAAATCTTATATAATAAATAGATTGTGAAATTAACTCTTACCTTATACTTTTCTTTAGTCGAGGGTAAGTTAGCCTCCTCTTTTTCAGGTGTCTCCTTTTGGTTTGCACAAAAGGAATCATTAGGATGGATTTCTTCCCAAAGTGTGGCCTCTAAGATGAAGTGAGGGAATTTGGGATAAGAAGTAGGCAGGGTTTGGTTGAGACAAAGGGATTTTTAGGTGTTAATTAAAGTAAAGGAGAAGTACCCTTTTATAAGAGAGGTGAGGGGCACTTTTGGAAAATCTTAAAATATTAATTTATTATAAATTGATTTTAGGTTTCAAATAGATCCAAAGTGATATATTTAGAGGATAAGATGATTATGGGTCTAAATAATCTCAAAAAATAGGTTTTAGACAAGTTTAGGTCAAAAAATTAACCTTGTCTTTTGGCTTTAACCCTTAGTTAAATAAATTAACTTTTATTATGTCTTCTTGTATTTTTACAATATATGGTCTATATAGTTACTATAAAATTCCAAGTGAACCTCAAGTGGATTATTAATGAAATTTATAACATTATATAAGTTGTTTGGCCAAATCTTATATTTTTATGACAATTATATCATTTAATAAAATATTATTTTTTTTAAACTCATTTATGTCAATTTTGAAACTATTTAGTAATTGATTTTTTGTTAAAGTCATAAAAACTTTATTCATTCAAAAAAACTACATTAACTCAAAGATAACATGTCATAATCATCCATAAAATTTGTGTATGGCATAAAAATTTTCAAATTGCATTTATTTGAATATTTATAATATCATTTATTTGAATCTTTCATTAATAAGGTAATCATTGCATCATCATTGTGTCATAAATAAATTTATTTATTTAATGTCTAAAAATTATAAATAAAATACCATGATATAGGAAATATTTTTAGATTTATAATGACTATTTATAGTCAAATATATCAGTTATTTAACCCTATATTAAAATTGTTTTAGTAAAAATATACATGTTTATGTTATATTTCTCTTTAATTTAAATTAATTATTATAAAATGTCATCATCACACCCAAGTGGCTCCCAAATTCCAAAATTTCAATCTAAAGAATATTTTGTTCGACCATAACTCATCCGATAAGATTATGACACGTGTTAGGGTAGTTTTATATTATTATAATATTATTTTTACCCTTATTTACCTAATTTACCCTTTAACCATGGTAAATAAAAATAATTAATGAAGTTACTATTCATAATGTCCAAAAATAAAAGGTAAATATTTAAATAATTTGGACCTTATTATTCTAAATAGTGAATCCATTTTTCTAAATTTAAAACACAAAATTTGTAGTAATTAATTTAAAAATTAATCTCATTGTCGGAATGAAAACGGGTTTTTAAAAGTTAAAACATTGCAAAAGAATGAAATGTTTTTACATCAAAATTCATGGTAAAATTGATACCAATGAAAAAAAATATTAAATAATAAAAATATATTATATTCATTCTTTAAAACCATTTAATAATATGATTTATCCTCATAAATTATTTCAATGAAAAAAGTTGTTTTAAATTAAAATTTAGTATATTTTTTACTATTCATCAAAATTTAAAACTTATCAAAAAAATATCAAAAATTCATCCAAAGTAAATTTTCATATCCCGCTTCAAATGAAGAAATTTATTTTGTTAAATATAATACATTAAAGTGTCAAAAACTTGATTTAAAATGGGTGCACCATCAAAAGGCGGCAAAACTGCATTTTTTGAAAAATACATCTTTTATCCGAAAAATTGAATTTGTTCCTATATAATGTCTATAGAATAAATAATATGAATTTTAAATTTATATGAAATATATAATATTCAAAATTTGGTTAATACTATTCATAACCTCTCTTTAAATTACTAGTTGTGGTGTGCTCGAACTCAGTGTTGCGTGCAGTGCAAGCTATTTGAATTATTTAAAAAGAAGCATATTGTGAAAGCTTGGAGTGTTACATTAAACCCATAGCTATCAAAGTAGAGTTTAAGGATCCTTATTCGAGTCATCTATCATCTCAGAGTTTGATAGATCTATAGTGACACGTCATTATCTGTGGTTCTACCTTTGATGGCATGGGATTTCCCCAAGTGAAAGTTTTTAGAAGTCTCTTGGGTTTCTTCTATGAGAATTATGACCTAATCCATGGTAATAACCTCCAAGTTGGTTGTTTTTCCTCCTTCCCTGAGAATAATCTTCATAGCAAGGTATATCTTCAGCATGGGTAGAAACTTCACGCTAGTTTGTGGTAGTGTGGGGAGGACCTCTGCAATGAAATTCTTCATCATGGGATATCTCAAAATAGTTATTGTTGGAACCAATGATTGGGAGAATCAACCTAACCCGACTAAGACATGGATGGTATCTAAATCCCAAGTGGGTAAAAACATGGCCCTATAAAGTGGTTTTATGGGAAAGGTAAAATGTATTGGTGATGGCTAGAGCCACTAGAGTTTGGGAAGAAGCCTCCTTATGGGAAAGTCTTATGGACTACCCCCTATATCGGTGTTGGGTGTTCTTGACCAAGGCTAGTAGAGTATCGGTGAGATAGGATAGCTCATCAATCTACAAGGCTGGATGATGTCGTCAGTATGGCTAGGTGGGATCCCTCTAGGGAAACTCCTGAGTGGTGGTCATTGTGGATACAGCCTATACCTACCCAAATTTGTCAGCATAGGGGAGGAAGCTTTCATAGCATTCTGGATAAAGGCTCCCATAATGGTTCGTTATCATTATTGGGGAGGATTTCCCTCGATGAGACCCTTGTGGGTAGTGGTGACAGTGTGGTCTCATGGATTCCGAGTTTTGTTAGGGTATATCCCTAGTTGGGATGGCCCCATCTTTCTCATACTGATAAACAAGGTCATTGGTGACCCTTTTTTGGATAATCTTGAAAGGGGAGATGGGGTGAGAGATCCTATTATTCATGGAAGTGGAGATAATCATGGAGGGGGAGTAGTGGTGTGGGATTTTAGCACTATTAGTCCCCATTACCCCGTGTTAGTTGGTGTTGGTTAATCATGTGTTCATTATGTCTTGAGTCCTATTGAAATATTTAGAGTTGGATGTTAGTAAATACACTAAAAAATGATTCCCAATGTTCCCAAAATCATTTATACTTCTCCAAGGTGAAGAAAGGATCCAAATAGATGATGTATCAAACTAGGGATGTATAACAACCTTAAATTTTTCCCAATTTTAGGAGAATAGTTTCACATCAGGCCCACCATCTATTTGGTAGGGTCCTAGTGTCATATATCTAGATCTTTTCATGCTCAAATATGATGAAACACAATATTATTGATTTTCTCACTATTGAAAGAGAAAATTTTCACATTTTTTTCACCATTTTTTTCGACGCTTTCCATTGTTGGGGCACACATCATCGGTGGCAACATGCTTGTTCTATTTCCCCACATTCCCTCTTTTTAAAGGCCAGTGGCCTTCATTACTAGTGTTGGTGATGTTTTCTCCTTGATATAAATAGGATGATGGTATGTTGGTTCCTCCTTCCATGGATTTATCCTTGGAGAACGTTACCTAGTCCGGGTCTCCCTCATAGATTTGAGTCATGTTTTTAAACTCATTACTAATGACATCTTAAGGTGGATGCTAGTTAATTAACCTACTTATATCTCATAAGGGAAGAAACCTACGGTCGGAGTGTATGGTAACATTTGGAATATCTAAGAATCTTGGAATATTGGGTGTGTTGTGCATTTATAAATTCTTCCCCTTATAAATTCAAAGGCATCTCTCATATGAAGAATCTTAGGCATGGAACCCAAGGAATCTCATGTCATCCACATGGCAGTTTATGCTAGGGGAATAATATTTTTAGGGTGTTTACCCCAATCATATTATATTTATTTCTTTGGGTAGAGATTTTGGATCGTTTTAGGGTCTTAAGATCCTATTGGGATAGGTTAGTCATAGGTTTAATGTCTTGTGGGTATAGTTTGGTCATAGGTTTAATGTATTGTGGGGATAGGTAGGTTAGGTTAAGTGTGTTACCATGGGGAATATGGTCACACTTTTAGGGTTCCTTCCTTCTGAGGGGAAGATGTAAATATTTTATGGGAATGATGGGGATCATGTTTGAAACTTAGATAGGTATCCCAAGTGTGTCAGGATATTGGGATTGAACCTCAAAAAGTTATCCCAAATTTTTCAAAACACTGGGATTGAACCTCAATAAGGTATCTCGGGTTTTTTAGAATATTAGGATTGAACCTCATGAAGCTGTCATATATATCCTGTTAGGATACAGGGATCAAAACCCATGTATTTTGATTTCATAGTTTAAGGTTGTGTGGAGAGAATAGTCTATGAAGTGTAATGTCATGCAGTAAGGATTCTCACATCACAAAAGGAGAAACAGTAATGGATGGTGTGGGGCTTACACATGGAAGTTTCCCAATGCAAGAGGATCATCCCATGAAAGGAAAGGAGGTTTCATCTTATGATGATCGTGCACGGGTCATCCTATGTTCATAAAATAGGGTACAAGGTGAGGGTTCATCACATGAAATTCATACATGGTGAATCCTATATTCACCACATATGGAAGTGTTATAGTTTAACATCTTATATTGAGAACTTTTTCATGCAGTTTAATATCGTGAGACTAAGAAATTAGGCTATGTAGTTTTACATCATCCGTATCAGATGTTGTTGGGACCTATACCCAGGGTTACCATATCTGGGTAGGATAGAAGGATCTAGCACTAGGACTCGTCAAAGAGAAATTACATTTTTTCCCTTGACGATTCTATCTTTAGAGCTTACATGTATATGGATCAAGCACCTCTGGGTGGTGCATGGCCTAAACACTTCCATTGTGAAGTGTAAAATGGGGATCCTGATGTTAGGGTGTCTATTATTAGGAGAAAGAGGAATTATGGTGCCTATGATTAGGATAAAAAAGTGATAGAACTTTCTAGGTTGTGCTCAAAGGGAAGAAGACGGACATGAGGATTTATGATACTGGTCACATGAATAATCTAGTTGTGGGTAAAACTAATCAGAGTGGGGTTAGGAACCTAAGAACTTGACTTGCACATAGTTGTTATTGGTGAAGGGAGGAATCAAGTCAATGACCTAGAGGTTATTATGTGAAACTCTATAGTTTCACTTGCATGTGGGATTGCATGAACCATAGGCTCTAACACAAGGATACTATATGTAATTTAGGGGAATTGGCTCACACAATTTTGAGGTCACATGGAACTCACAGTTTCATAAAGTTGGTTTCTCTTGTATGAAACTGCCCAGCCTTTAGGAAAAGTTTCTTGAGTAAATATCAAACACAATCCCAAACAAGTTAGCGCCCATGTGAGGTCAGTCACACAAGTTATCTACCTTTGGGTGACCATCAATGGTTTTTATTTTCATGACATAAAAGAAGAAGGGGTTGCACAAACAAGATCCAACGCTTCAACTTCTAGAGTTACTCCTCCAAATGGGGTGGGTTTCTCTATTTATACCCTAAATGGGTGGATTATGGCACACATTTCACCCTGTATCACGTAAATTGGTTTCATGCATCACTTTCCTTTTCCAATGGGAAAGGGTCACTCAATGTTGAGTTTCAATAGCATATTTCTCACACAAACGTTTGACACGCCAGCATTCAGGGTTGCATTCATAGTAAAAAAGTTGTATTCCTCTATCTTTTAGGAATATAGACCCTTTTAGGTATCTTGTGAAACTTTATCTCTTCAATGTATCTTTTCACATGAAAATTAGTTACATATGAAAACATAAAGTTGTGTGCAATTCCTAGAAGTTTCATGCCTCTTCCCCACTTTTCTTTTAAATGTTTAATTGGGTTAGGGTGCATCTTTATTTCAATGAAAAACCCTCCTAGGATCAGGATGTTTTTTTAGAACCTACAGTCATGGAATATGTTTTTTCATTTGAAATTACATATCCTTTTATCATGAATTATAAATAACTCCTATTATTCCATGTTATTTTTAATAATATATTTCTCTCATGTTCATGTTTTATTATATTCTTATGATTTAACCCTTAATGATATGTTGATGAGATTTTCCTTTTATTGAGAATTTAATCACACCCCTTTATAATGTTTCCATTCCCTAGGTTAAGAAAATGAGTATATCTTATGATAAGTATGAAAGGGGGTCTAGTGTGGCTCAATTATAGAGAAATTTTCACAAGTGTTATAAAATAAGTTGATCATGTAGTTATTCCTCAAAAACAATAAACCTTTTGTTCTTGGGATTGTGTGACTTTTTGTGAGATGTGATGTTATGTTATGGAAATAATATGTAATAAAGATATGTTTATCTTGGGTATTTATACCATTTGTTTTTTAATATCCTCTCACACAGATATTCTAGTGTCAAGGATATATATTCTCCTTCTCATAAACTAGAATTTTTCGTGACAATCTATTCGAAGGATTTTCGATGGGTGTAACTTGCCAACTGCATTAAATCACAACTCTTTGATCCATTTAGTAGACTTCTCAATCCTAAAACATTAGAATATGATTTCATTAACACTTTCCTCTTAGTTACACCAAGTCCTTATTTGGTATCTAACCCTTGATGTAAACTAAGTTAATTCAACCCATAGACTCAGTTAAAACTCCTTGATAATTGAAAGCACCCTGACTGTGTCCAAAAAATCACTTTGAACTATGGTTGTATTTTATATTTTTTTCATGGAAGGCAATAGGTACTTAATGTTTTTATTTAAGGTATTTTAATCTTTATACATGAATTTTCCATTTTTTCTTATTACAAAATTGTTAATATTAAGTGGACTTTACTTAAGTGATTACCCATTTCTAGATAAAATTTACTTATAATCCAATTTATTTTAATTCCATATTGAATGATTGTTAATCCATTAATTTATATTATTATGAAAAAAAATCCATAAAGAAATTAACCATATAAATTTACAAAAATAAAATAATAAAAGTGTTATGATCATGATCTTTTCTAATGGTTTGTTTATCTAGTGGGTGATAAACTAACCTTTAAACCTAGGGAAAAATACCTTGAACTGTAAATTGGTTCTTACTACAACATCCCATATATCCACCTATATGTCTCATATATTGGTTTTGCCTCAGATATGAACTTGAATCACATCCACACATACCTAGGAGATTCATTCATTAAATAAGCATTACTCTCATATGGGTGAGGGGACCCAAAGGATTGGTTAAGGGGTTTTTATAAAAGAAAGCATGGGAACACAGAACCTTACATAATGAGAGGAGGGGATGATGTGCAATCCATCATTTAATTTAATAATAATACATTAAATAATCTGTTCACATATATAAGTATGGTCTTATCTCATGATCACCCACACACATGTAATGAATATACATTTATAATCTAGCTAGAATTCACTTCAATTCATTCTTTAATTAAGATAAATTTCCCTAAATTAATCCAATTAATTACCTATTTAATAAATTGATTTAATTTATCTTGATTCCATTCAAAACATCCTTGAAATTTATATTATCCATAATTTTAAACAAATCAAATTAATTAATTTTATTTAAAATTAGAAAAGTACAAATGTGTACTTGGAGAAAATGTTGTATACCTATCCAAACTACCCATCATGGTCCTTATACTATTTATACACATGGAATCCATCATTCATGGCATGGAACATAATTACAAGGATTTTGCTATCAATAAAAGACACACTGACACATGTAAATTACGTGACATGAATTGATATTAACACACGTAGATTTTACTATAATTAAAGACCATACACAGCTTTAATTTTGGAATTTACCTAGGGAATGGGTGTGCTTATAAAATATAGGCTTTTATGAGATACATATCATGTATTCCATCTACACACCATGTGATCTCAATATTGCATAGTTTTTAGACATACGTGTCATGTAATAAATACACTACGTGTTTTTTGAATATGTGTTTTTAGTCACAAGAAATAATGGGATACATGACGTGTACATGGGTCAAAGATCATTTTGTTTGGCATGCCATGTGTCGGCCTAGTTGTTCAACACATTGTGTTCATTTAATTGATTTCACATGTACATATTTCACGACAACCAAGATTTTGTGTGGTTTATCCTAGTGCAATGAACATGGGTACACAGTGTATACCAATGGGCTATACATCATGTCTTCTTGTGTTATCTATCTAGAACTTTTGGAGCCTCTTGATGGAGTCTTTGAATTTCATTTATGTAAATTTTACCTATTCTTGGTTATATGATCGAGAACAAAGAAATATAAGATATTATTTCGATGTTTAGATTTAAAGAATAAATAATACAAAAATAAAAACTTAAATTAAATTAATATTATTAATTAAAAATTAATGAATAATTATAAATTAGTTATGTGACTAATATAATTCCATTTAAAGGTTTTGGGAACAGTAAAATCACCCTTGGGCCATATTCAACTTGGATTTTTTTCATAATCAATGAGTAATCTGAGATGTGCATGATGAAGAACATCATGACCAATGAAATTAAATAAAATATTAATTTACTATTATGTTGGAACTAAGAAGACATGATCATCATATTTAATTTATAATTAATTTTTTTTAGATAAATAATTTTCTTGCATTAAAATTATTTCTCTATTGATGAATCTGATGATGTATTCACATTGTATTATTCTTACTTCATAGGAATCAAGGGTTGAATCCCTCTAGCGGTGATCCACACGTGTACCAAAAAACTCTAACTAAATTATTATATTGGTTCCCACACATAGTCTCCCGACTAAATGATGTCACTCAAATATTCTTTTACGCAACTTTTCATGCACATGGGAATATCCTTCTTCTGATTTTAACTATGTATCTTGCATGCATGTAAACTCCTACAACCTTTAAGTCTTGTAAAAATCTAGTGCTTATATTAAACTCACCCTTCTGAAACATGTACCTATATAAGCAACCCAACTCAATATTCTTCTCAATATTATTAATTCAAGTATAGTGTTTAATATACTTCCAATTCCTTGAATCTTCTTAGTTACATACTCATACTGATTATAAGATCATCATATGATTCTTTTCATTGATGATAATACTTCATCTTCTATTACTTTCAAGAAACATATTTTGATCATGATCTCATCTCACGTAACTGTACGGGCATAACATCTTGTACCAACTACTTTTTCTAATCACGTATATTATTTATTTATGATAAACTTGGGTATTCATATTTGGTTATTCATCTTCCTTTTGATCACATATAATTTGTGTGCATTCATGAGATTTTCATTTTTAATACACTCTATGAAACTTCATAGAACTCATCTTTCCACTATTACATTTTCTTCCAGTAATGTGACTTGTATTCTTCCAAAATTTCTTCCATGGAACCTTCTAATGATAATTATTATATCCATGTCATCTCCATAATGTATCATCATATCTTCTTATAATATATTTTCATATCATTTTATCTTCTAGAAAACTTGTAATTGTTTTTTTCTTATATCTTCATGGATATCATCTTCTATTAAACTCAAAAATATTCTTCTTGTAACCTTATCTTAAAGCTTCAGCATTATGAGATCTTCAACTTCTTTTGTTCAACTTATAATTTGACCAAATTAGATTGAATTGTTTTTTATCTTCTATCAAAGTGATGTTTCTCTCCTAAACAATTAGATCAGGCACCATCTAATTTATTTATCTTTCATATATCCACCTCTATGAAACTTACTTATTCAACATAAAATGTAGATGATTGTTATTTTTCATTCTTCATCACGTTCCATGAATTCCATAAAGTTCAGCATAAACAATCATTATATATATGGATACTTTCAAATATAAATATTTCCATGTATTTCTCCTTCATACGCTATCACCATTAATCCCACTTTTCTCTATTACTTATAGTGAAACAATCCTTCCATCTTATGATTATATTATCAATAAATTATTCAATGTCATAGTTTGGTAGTAGAACATGAATTTATGGTATTACTACTTCTAATGGTTTCATATTTTAGAGTATATACTTTTGGTAGATCAACTTATAGAACACCCATAGGAAACTTTATTTTACTTCAACTTACTCATTGACTTTTCCATAATCCATTGATGATAAAGGAAAAACTTGAAACATCATCTGATGGATACTTCAATCTCTCCCTTTGAATTTATTATCAATATCAAATTATCCTTAAATTCAATGAATTTTATCTCCCCCTTATTTACAATAAATTAAAATTATTTCATGTGAGGGATATTCTTCTTCAATTCTATCTCCCCCTTAATGATTAGAATTTTAATCCCCCTTATTGACCTCTTAGGGTGAGGGAGAAACCTTCTTCGCACTTTTTATTATTCTCCCTTTTTCTTTTGTTGGGCTGAATGTAAACCTTAAAGTTATTAAGAGACGGATAACATCACTTTTACTAAATCAATAATCCAAAAATCAACCAACTCTAAGTCTACATGAGCCATGCTCAATGTAGAAAGCAAGACTGATTAAATCAGACATTAAAGTTTTCCATAGAATTTACCAAGTGATGCCAAATTTTATAAAATCTTATTTTAGGGGTAAATTCATTTAATCTTAATTCAACTTACTTTCATTCATCTCAACAAATAGATCAAAAAAAATCAAGCATAGGATAGAAGGTTTCTTCCCTTTTTTAAAAACATTTTTGTCGCAATAAATCAAATTTCCCTCGTTAAATTTAAACTTTAATTTTCATATAATAATGGGAGAGTATGGACAGCATACCTCATAGATGATAGAAATTTCAATTCTCTGGATTTTCTATATCTGGAACTTGTTCATCATTATCTAGAGCTTCAGCCTCCGAGTAATTCAATGTTCACTTAATCGAAACTTTAGAATCCAATTTCATAAACTTTGGTGATCTAGAATTTATCTCTTCATTTTAATATCATTAGGTCTCTAGAATCACCAGCTTCCTTTTCAGGGGTGAACTCCCTCTGGATTGCATCACCTTAAATTCCCTTTTTTATTGAACCTTGTCACAACTTATCAGGTAATAAAGTGGATCTATCTTTCTGAATTGGTTAGAGAAATAGGTTGGAGAAGATTTTATTAACCTAGAAACTACCTTCACTACAGCTTGATATTTCTTCATAAAATCCACTTTGGTTTTCTAGGCACTTATTTTATTGGGTTGTATGGATTACTTGTTTCCTTATTTATTCTTCACATTTTGTGGATTATTCTTCTCAACTTCTGCTAGAAAGGTACAATAATTCTTCTTTTCTTATTCTTTGAACCTCATTGCTTCCTCCAACTGTTTTTGATCATATGACCATGAAAATATGTGCATCTTTATTCTGATTAGATTTTTCTTTCACAACAACCTTTGTATCCTCCAAATATTACTTTCATTGATTTGTCAGTTTCTTCTATATGGGTAAACATGTAATTAATTTTTTAGTATTGTAGAAAACCTTCTTATATCTTCCACACATATTCTTAATTTCCAAAAAGTTACTCCATAGAGGTAACTTCCTATGAACCTTGAATTATTCATCAAATATGTCTCCCACCAAAATAATCAACTTGTTTCTTTCTTGGAGTGATTCCTTTTAAAGTTCCAACTTACTTCATGTAATTTGAAAATTCATATAAAGTTTACATATTTACATTATGTGGCCTTTCTTTCCACAAAAGAAACATTTTTAATGGGTGTCACATCTTCCTTTTCTTTCTTATTAGGAGAAACCTTCTTTATAACTTCCTTTTGTTTACTTCCCAAGGTATACTTATATTTTGTCTACCATTCATTTTTCTTCATCTATTGTGGTCTCCTTATGTTAGATGTAACCGAATTATGCATGGTAGATGCAAAGCAACACTTATCATTGCCATGACCACTTATTTCGCAACTTCCATAGAACATTTCACGATTTTCAAAACTTCTTACTTACAGATAACTTGTAGGGAACGCCTTCTCACTTTCTTTCTTTCTTCCACCTTCAAGGAAATGGTGAGTGTCTCTATATTTTTCCTTGCCCATTTTTTTATAATTCTTGAATCGTGTCATGTACTATTAAAAGTTTCAGAATTAGTGAAAAATATTTTACTAGAAATTTGGTTTACCTCTTATTCTCTCTATGTAAAGATGTAACTTCTGATGATTTCACATTCTTTATGCCACTATAATGAATCTTATGAGGAAAGACTTTGCTTATGAATTCCAATAGTAGCTTTTTTCTCACCTAACTTGAGTAGTTTCTATGTTTCTCAATTTCACCACCATATCAAGGAACTTTAAATTTAAAAGTGTTCTTTTAATCTTCAAGACACCTCACTTTATCTTCACATTCAAATTATAACTTTTTCATCTTTTCTTCATGCAATTTACTCACCTATTTCAAGGAATAATCATATTCCTTTACTCTTTTTTCTTTATCTTTAGTTGAGTATTATTAACATCACTACTAGAAAAGGGGGCATTGAAGCCCCCCAGACTCGGGCGACCGCCATTGGCGGTCGCTATAGCTAACCAATAGCGACCGCCAATGGCAGTCGCTAACCTACATAAAAAAAACGGGGGGCTTCTGCGCCCCCCCCCCCCCTGCGCTCCCTCGACCCCGATCCCCCCCGATCGCCGCCCTAACCCCCTCCCTCCCTCGCCGCCCTCCCTCGCTGCCCTCCCCTCCCCTACCGCCCGGCCTCCCCCGCCGCCCGACCTCCCCCGCCGCCCGGCCTCCCCCGCCGCCCGGCCTCCCCCGCCGCCCGCCCTCCCCCGCCGCCCGCCCTCTGGCCACCGCCCTCCGCCCTCGGGCCTCCAGCCGCTGCCCTCCGGCCTCTCGGCCCTCCCCCCCCCCACCCCGGACGGCACCCGCACCCCAGACAGCCCCCGCCGCGCACTCCGGACCGCCCCCCACACCCCGGACGCCTCCCCGCACCCCGGACACCCCCCCCCCCCCGTGCACTCCGGACCGCCCCCCGCACCCCGGACGCCTCCCCGCACCCCGGACAGCCCCCCCCCCCCCCCCCCGCGCACTCCGGACCGCCCCCCGGACGCCTCCCCACACCCCGGACAGCCCCCCCTGCACTCGGACACCCCCCTCCAAACCCGGACAGCCCCCCCGCACCCCGGACAGCCCCCCCCCCCCCCCCCCCGCACCCCGGACAGGCCCCCCGCACCCCGGACACCCCACCCCGCACCCCCGACAGCCCCCCTGCACCCCAGACATCCCCCCCCCCACCCCGGACACCCCCGCACCCCGAACACCCCTGCCCGCACCCCTGACAGGCCCCCGACACCCCGGACACCCCTCCCCGCACCTCGGACAGCCCCCCCCCCCCCCCCGACCCCGGACACCCCCCCCCCCCCTCCTCGCTGCCCGTCCCCCGTCCCCTCACCGCCTCCTCTCCTCCAGCTCTCCGCCGCCGCCGCCGCCCGTCCCCTTCCTTGCCGCACCGCCTTTGGCTCCGGCTCCCCTTCGCTGCCTCCTCTCCCTCGCAGCACCGCCTTCGGCTCCCCTCCCTTTCAGGTTTGTAGCTCAATCAGGTAACATGAGCTTTCAGTTACATTATTATTTTATCAATGGTTCATAAACAAATGGTTAATATTTATTTTGAATATAGTTGATTTGAAAAATGTAAATGTAATAAGTATTGTGTAAATGTTTGTTATACAGATATTATTATGGATAAGAGTTGGATTGATCTTCCAAATCGAACGTCTAGAGAATATTTCAATGGCATTATGCAGTTTATTGACTTCACGAGAGGATTTAAAAGTGACTATATTAGTTGTCCATGTAGAAAATGTGCTAACAGATATCAATTCACACGAGATACTGTGAGGGAACACCTTTTCTTTAATGGATTTCTGAAAAATTATAAGAGTTGGACTCGTCATGGAGAAGAATATGTTCGTTGTCAAAATACAGATGCAGCTCAGATGGATGTTGATGCAAGGATGATTGATCCAATGCATGAAATGCTTACTGAAATGGTACGTGGGTTTGATCCTGAAGGCATTGACATCCAGAATCTTGAGACCGGTGAGATAAATCTTCGCTCTGGTGCAGATCGTGATTCGAGGAGGTTTTATGAAGTACTTGATGATGCGAAAACAGAATTATATCCTGGATGTACGTCTTACAATAAACTGTCGTTTATCGTGGAGTTGTTGCATTTGAAGACTTTGAATAATTGGTCAGACACATCATTCGACATGCTTTTGTTTTTATTGAAAAAAGTTCTTCCTGTCGACGCTAAGATTCCTGAGTCGTATTACTATGCTCGTAAGTTGACAGAGAACTTAAGTTTTACATATGAGACTATAGATGCATGTGCAAACAACTGTATGTTGTTTAGAAATGAAACTGCTCATTTGGATATTTGTACGGTTTGTGGCGCTTCCAGGTGGAAAGAGAACAGGGGAAATAAGACTCATCAAAGTCAGATTACGATACAGGGGAAACCGATTGCCGTAAAGAAAATGCGTTACTTTCCCCTTAAACCGAGGTTGAAAAGATTTTTTATGTCATCTAAAGTTTCTAATTTAATGAGATGGCATGCAGAAAGAGTTCATGAAAGTGACATGTTAACCCACCCGGCAGACTCTCATGCATGGAAGGATTTTGATAAGAGACATCCTGACTTTTCTAAAGATGTTCGTAATGTCCGATTGGGATTGGCAGCAGATGGTTTCAATCCATTCAAGTCTATGGTTGGTGCAACTCATAGCACATGGCCCGTGGTGTTGGTTCCATATAATCTTCCTCCGTGGCTTTGTATGAAGCAACAATTTATATTACTTTCCACTCTTATTGATGGACCTAAAAGTCCGAGGGATAAGATTGATGTTTACCTTCAGCCATTGATTGATGAGTTGAATGAATTTTGGGGCGATGGTGTGATGACTTATGACTGCGAAACGAATGAAATGTTCAAACTGCATGCTGCTTTATTGTGGACAATCAATGACTTCCCAGCTTATGCAAATTTATCAGGCTGGAGTACGAAAGGGGAATTTGCTTGCCCTTGTTGCAATAAAAGTAAAAAATATGTATGGCTTAAACATTCCAAAAAATGGGCATACATGGGTCACAGGCGTTTTCTCCCTCCCCAGCACAGGTTCAGAAAGGACAGAGTGGCATTTGATGGTTCTAGAGAGTTCAGCCCAGCACCAAAGATCATGACAGGAGTCGAAATGTTATCGTAGATTGAGGAAGAAAATATCCGCACGGTATATGAAATTCAGGATTTGGTGGCTCCTCCAGTACGTAATATTCGTGTTGCGGGTAGGCAGCGCAGTCACAATTGGAAAAAGAAAAGTATTTTTTATAGTCTTCCGTATTGGAAAACTAACATGTTGAGGCATAATTTGGATGTCATGCACATTGAAAAAAATGTTTGTGATAACATATTGTGGACCATTTTAGGTGTCAGTGGAAAGTCAAAGGACCATGTTAATGCACGCCGTGATTTGGAAGAAATGGGTTTAAGGAAACAGTTTCATTTACAGTTAGCTGAGGGAAACAAGGCATATATGCCTGCTGCACAGTATTCGATGACTACAGAGGAGAAAGAGACATTTCTTTTCATTTTGAAGATGGTCAAGGTGCCTGATGGTTACTCTTCTAATATTTCAAAGTGTGTTAATCTGACGAGCAAGACATTGCAAGGGTTGAAAAGTCATGACAATCACATATTACTTCAGCAGTTGATTCCAATCGCAATTTGTGATTGTTTATCCCCCAATGTTGTTCAGCCCTTGATTGAGATGAGTAATTTTTTTAGACAGCTTTGTTTAAGAAATCAACGAATGAGTGATTTAAAAAGTTTGCAGGACCGAATTGTACTTACGCTTTGTCACTTTGAGAAACCTTTCCCCCCCTCATTTTTCGATGTTATGGTCCACTTGACAGTGCACCTAACTGATGAAGTAATGGCTGCTGGTCCAGTGCAATTCAGGTGGATGTATCCTATTGAACGGTATTTGAGTACATTGAAAAGATTTGTACGCAACAAAGCTCGTCCAGAGGCATCAATAGCCAATGGTTATTTGATGGATGAGTGTACTACCTTTTGTGCAGAATATCTTACGGATGTTGAAACAAAATTAGATAAGCCCTCTCGGATTCATGATGGTCCAGTTGGAGAAGGAACCACATTTGATATGGACAACATCGAGTGGATACAAGCACATCGATATATCTTGTTCAATACTCCATCAGTTGCACCATTAATGCAGTAAGTATCTTATCAATGTGCTTGTATAACTTTTACATGTTTTGTTTGCATAAGTTGATCTTTTAAACATCGCGTAATCATTTGCAGGAAACACATTAATGAGATAAAAGAAGAGATGCATCGTGCGACTGAGTTGCAAATTCAACAATCTCATTATGCGGCATTTCATGATTGGTTCAAGGATTATGTATGTATAAATTGATTTTCATTATGAGTGAAGTATTAAACTAATTATTTCTGCATATATCAGTATTGATTTTTATAAATTATGTAGGTTCGTAAGCTGAGGGAGTTAGGGGACCCCACGCTACCTGAAGTATTTATCCAACTGGCTGAGGGTCCATCTATAACGGCTCGTCGTTATAAAGCTATTGATGCTAATGGTTTTCGATTTCACATTAAAGATGTTGACGACAAACGAGCAACACAAAACAGTGGCATCGGTTGTCCCTTTGTCGATTCTGGTTATTACTATGGTCAATTGATAGACATCATTGAAGTTGTATACACACACGGTTTGAAGTACATATTGTTAAAGTGTAATTGGGTTGATCCAGTGCGTGGATGTAAAGTCGATCAATATCAGTTTTCATTGGTGAATTTTAACTATATGTTATACAGAAATAATGAACGAGTTGAGAATGAACCTTTCATTTTGACATCACAAGCGGAACAAGTATTCTTCGTTACTTTGCCTTCGGATCCAAGTTGGCAAGTTGTTGTCAAAATGTCTCGGCGAGGAGTGTTTTTATTTGAAGAAGATGAACCCGAGACTGTTCTGTTTGTTTACCAACAACTTGATCAACATACCGTAGTTCAACATGAAGAAGATATTTATTGGGTTAGAGCGGCTGTTGAAGGAGAAACGGTCGATTTGCATGCTTAATGAAAGGTATAATTGTTTTCCCGCTATTCAGTAGAATGTCCTAGGATATCATAAATTATCTAATCATTTTATAAATCCTTATAAGTTTTAATCCTCACTTTTGTAAGTTAATTCAGTCATAAATATTTAGGTTGATTAACTTTCTGATTTTTTAAAATTCATTCACAACTAATTATTCAATCCATTTTTTGTTTGATTAACAGTTGTACAAGTTTGATTTATTAAGAACAATCCAATTTATCTTTTAAACACTTTGGACTCATTACTGATATTTTCTATGACTGCAGACATGTCAGGGGAAGAGGCAGAAGATCCACATCATCCATCTGAGGCATCTACGTCTCAGGGTCGAGGTATGTTTGAATGTCATTGTCTATATTTTTTATGTAATTGACATATATATATATATATATAACATTTGTCAATTTATATATAAAATTGTTTTCAACAGGATCAGACTCGGCTGCTTCTTCCTCTCGCAGGAGAGGCCCTGGTCGTGGCATATTATCATGGAATTCCGACACGACGATAGATGTTTCATTTGATGAGGTATTTCATCCCGTGGGACCGAATGCCCCGGCATTTATTCGTCAGCTGGGTCATATCATACGTGACTCACATCGATTTCCATTGACCACGCGTGATTGGGCTTCTATCCCTCAGGACACATTAGATCGTCTATGGAGGGAGGTTCAGGTAAGAAAATAATTTTACTTTATTTTCTATTTATAAAGAATACTAATATGTTTGATTATTTTCTTTATAGCAAAATTTGAAAGTATTCCCTGAAGAGTTTCGGCCCGTGTGTATGAGCAAATGTCGTAAGATGTGGAAAGATTATAAAGGCAAAGTGAAGAGGGACCACTGGGTACCAAATGTGGGTGCCCTTGACATTTTGGAAAAAGTCCCGAGAGGTGTCCTCCCGGCTCAGTGGCGTGACTTGGTTGCATATTGGTCTACTGAGGGTGTTGCGGTTTGTATATTAATTATTTTGCTGTATATATATTTTCAAGAATATGTGATTTGTTTGAAATTTGAATGAATTGAATGTAGGAGGTGTCAACACGCCATTCGGAGAATTGAGCATTGCAGGGACCAGCTCACAGGCTCGGGACTCGTCACGTGTCTCAGATCCGACATGAGGTATATATTATTCATTTTTTAATTTATTAATTAATATGGTTTTGTGTTTATATTCTTTTAATATACAGTTGTGAGGGCAAGGTGCAGCAACTGATAAAATGTCGGTGTGGATAAGGACTCGTGATCGCAATGATCCAGAGGTTGCAGCATTGATAGTAAGTGTCTGTACTTACCAATAATTACATAAATCTATATATTAACATATATATATTTATATATATTTAAATATTTCACAGGCTCAATTTGAAGCTGAGTTAGAGCATCTTCCAGAGGACCAGTGACAGCTTCCCATGCGACGGGATGAGATCTTTCATCGCATTATTGGTCGGGACGGGCATGGCTATAGTTTGACCTATGGAGCAGGGATTCCTCGTTCTGTAGTGTCACGCGCTGCGGTTGTCGGTCCTGCTGTTGCTCATATGACACAGCAGATGTCAGATTTTGAGGCACGGCTGCGCGCTTCCGAGGAGACAAATGCGCAATTGACAGCTGAGGTTAGAGCACTGCGGGAATATGTGCGTCGAGCTGATGGTACAGGGGATCATACGACGCAGGTATATACTGTATTTATTTATTTAATTTAAATTATTTTTTTTATTAAAATATTTATAATGTTTATTTGTTGCAGGCACCTGGCCCACCAGAAGGAGGTAGCAGTGATGACAACGTGTGACGCACCATATATTCACGAGATATGTTTTTTGTTTTTACTGGTAGGGTTGACATTGATGTACTGTATTTATTCATTTAAGTAATGCATTATTACCATCCATGGTGGTCTTTTAAATATTTTATACACATATTGAGTTTTTGATCAGACAATCTTGAATGATTCTACATTTGAAAAAGTCGAACTAATTCCAACAGCCCGCCCCCTGCACCCCCGTACAGCCCCCCGCACCCCCGTACAGCCCCCCGCACCCCCGTACAGCCCCCCGCACCCCCGTACAGCCCCCCCCCCCCCCCCGCACCCCCGCACCCCCGTACAGCCCCCCCCCCCCCCGCACCCCCGTACAGCCCCCCGCACCCCCGTACTGCCCCCCCCGCACCCCCGTACAGCCCCCCCCCCCCCGCACCCCCGTACTGCCCCCCCGCACCCCCTTACAGCCCCCCCCCCCCGCACCCCCCGTACTGCCCCCCCGCACCCCCGTACAGCCCCCCCCCCCCCCCCCCCGCACCCCCGTACTGCCCCCCCGCACCCCCGTACAGCCCCCCCGCACCCCCGTACTGTCCCCCCCCCCCCCCCCGCACCCCCGTACTGCCCCCCCGCACCCCCGTACAGCCCCCCCGCACCCCCGTACTGCCCCCCCGCACCCCCGTACTGCCCCCCCCGCACCCCCGTACAGCCCCCCGCACCCCGGTACTGCCCCCCGCACCCCCGTACTGCCCCCCGCCACCCCCGTACAGCCCCCTGCACCCCCGTACAGCCCCCCGCACCCCCGTACAGCCCCCCCCCCCCCCCCCCCGCACCCCCGTAAAACCCCCCGCACCCCCGTACAACCCCCCCGCACCCCCGTACAACCCCCCGCACCCCCGTACAACATCCAGGGCGTGAATTGTGAAATGGTCGGCCAGACGACACCTCATTCGGAGGTGCCGTTTGACCGCGGCGGCCGGAAACACGTTTCCGGCGCCATTAAACACCAAAACGGCGTGCGGCGGTCCAATTCGGAGCAAACGTGCTCCGAACGACCTGAAACCGCACGGGAACGATAGAAATATTATTCCTGAGATGCAGGAGGAGGCCGCACGTCCATCGGACGTGCGGTGCGCGCAGCACGTCCGATTGTGTCATTTTCAGCAGCGCGGCGCGCGCTGAAATGGCGCGTTGGGGGGTCAAAACCACCCGAACGACCTCTGAATGCCACGAAACCGTATGAAAACATCCGGGGCGTGAATTTTGAAATGGTTGGCCAGACGGCACCTCAATCGGAGGTGCCGTGTGACCGCGGCGGCCGGAAACGCGTTTCCGGCGCCATAAAACACCAAAACAGCGTGCGGCGGTCCTATTCGGAGCAAACGTGCTCCGAACGACCTGAAACCGCACGGGAAGGATAGAAATATTATTCCTGAGATGCAGGAGGAGGTAGCACGTCCATCGGACGTGCGGTGCGCGCGGCACGTCCGATTGGGTCCTTTTCAGCAGCGCGGCGCGCGCTGAAATGGCGCGTTGGGGGGTCAAAACCACCCGAACGACCTCGGAATGCCACAAAATCGTACGACAACATCCGGGGCATGAATTTTGAAATGGTCGGCCAGACGGAACCTCATTCGGAGGTGCCGTTTGACCGCGGCGGCCGGAAACGCGTTTCCGGCGCCATAAAACACCAAAACGGCGTGCGGCGGTCCCATTCGGAGCAAACGTGCTCCGAACGACCTGAAACCGCACGGGAACGATAGAAATATTATTCCTGAGATGCAGGAGGAGGCCGCACGTCCATCGGACGTGCGGTGCGCGCGGCACGTCCGATTGTGTCCTTTTCAGCAGCGCGGTGCGCGCTGAAATGGGGCGTTGGGGGGTCAAAACCACCCGAACGACCTCCGAATGCCACAAAACCGTACGACAACATCCGGGGCGTGAATTTTGAAATGGTCGGCCAGACGGCACCTCATTCGGAGGTGCCGTTTGACCGCGGCGGCCGGAAACGCGTTTCTGGCGCCATAAAACACCAAAACGGCGTGCGGCGGTCCCATTCGGAGCAAACGTGCTCCGAAAGACCTAAAACCGCACGGGAACGATAGAAATATTATTCCTGAGATGCAGGAGGAGGCCGCACGTCCATCGGACGTGCGGTGCGCGCGGCACGTCCGATTGTGTCCTTTTCAGCAGCGCGGCGCGCGCTGAAATGGCGCGTTGGGGGGTCAAAACCACCCGAACGACCTCCGAATGCCGCGAAACCGTACGAAAACATCCGGGGCGTGAATTGTGAAATGGTCGGCCAGACGGCACCTCATTCGGAGGTGCCGTTTGACCGCGGCGGCCGGAAACGCTTTTCCGGCGCCATTAAACACCAAAACGGCGTGCGGCGGTCCAATTCGGAGCAAACGTGCTCCGAACGACCTGAAACCGCATGGGAATGATAGAAATATTATTCCTGAGATGCAGGAGGAGGCCGCACGTCCATCGGACGTGCGGTGCGCGCGGCACGTCCGATTGTGTCATTTTCAGCAGCGCGGCGCGCGCTGAAATGGCGCGTTGGGGGGTCAAAACCACCTGAACGACCTCCGAATGCCACGAAACCGTACGAAAACATCCGGGGCGTGAATTGTGAAATGGTCGGCCAGACGGCACCTCAATCGGAGGTGCCGTGTGACCACGGCGGTCGAAAACGCGTTTCCGGCGCCATGAAACACCAAAACGGCGTGCGGCGGTCCCATTCGGAGCAAACGTGCTCCGAACGACCTGAAACCGCACGGGAACGATAGAAATATTATTCCTGAGATGCAGGAGGAGGCCGCACGTCCATCGGACGTGCGGTGCGCGCGGCACGTCCGATTGTGTCCTTTTCAGCAGCGCGGCGCGCGCTGAAATGGCGCGTTGGGGGGTCAAAACCACCTGAACGACCTCCGAATGCCACGAAACCGTACGACAACTTCCGGGGCGTGAATTTTGAAATGGTCGGCCAGACGGCACCTCATTCGGAGGTGCCGTTTGACCGCGGCGGCCGGAAACGCGTTTCCGGCGCCATAAAACACCAAAACGGCGTGCGGCGGTCCCATTCGGAGCAAACGTGCTCCGAACGACCTGAAACCGCACGGGAACGATAGAAATATTATTCCTGAGATGCAGGAGGAGGCTGCACGTCC
The DNA here is from genome assembly GCA_963277665.1 of Viscum album. Taxonomy (NCBI): domain Eukaryota; kingdom Viridiplantae; phylum Streptophyta; class Magnoliopsida; order Santalales; family Viscaceae; genus Viscum; species Viscum album. The sequence continues at coordinate 1,939,041,378 of OY728130.1, forward strand.
ATCGGACGTGCGGTGCGCGCGGCACGTCCGATTGTGTCTTTTTTAGCAGCGCGGCACGCGCTGAAATGGCGCGTTGGGGGGTCAAAACCACCTGAACGACCTCCGAATGCCACGAAACCGTACGACAACATCCGGGGCTTGAATTGTGAAATGGTCGGCCAGACGGCACCTCATTCGGAGGTGCCGTTTGACCGCGGCGGCCGGAAACGCGTTTCCGGCGCCATAAAACACCAAAACGGCGTGCGGCGGTCCCATTCGGAGCAAACGTGCTCCGAACGACCTGAAACCGCACGGGAATGATAGAAATATTATTCTTGAGATGCAGGAGGAGGCCGCACGTCCATCGGACGTGCGGTGCGCGCGGCACGTCCGATTGTGTCCTTTTCAGCAGCGCGGCGCGCGCTGAAATGGCGCGTTGGGGGGTCAAAACCACCCGAACGACCTCCGAATGCCACGAAACCGTACGACAACATCCGGGGCGTGAATTGTGAAATGGTCGGCCAGACGGCACCTTATTCGGAGGTGCCGTTTGACCGCGGCGGCCAGAAACGCGTTTCTGGCGCCATAAAACACCAAAACGGCGTGCGGCGGTCCCATTCGGAGCAAACGTGCTCCGAAAGACCTGAAATGAGATTATTTCTTGAATCGAAGTTTTTAAATTATTATAGCACAATGATTTGATATTATATATATATTATATATATATTAAAACATTTAAAATATTATATATATATATATATATATATATATTTAAAATATTGTATTTAATAGTATATATATGAATATTTATATATATATATATATATATATATTTATATATTCAATTCAATAAAAAAAATTTAAATTTTTTTTTTATATTAGCGACCGCCATAGGCGGTCGCTATAGGGTGCCCGGCAGAGGGCCTTCAGCGACCGCTTGGCGGTCGCTAAAAGCCTCTAGCGACGAGGCAACAGCGACTGCCAATGGCGGTCGCTGAGGGGTCGCTAATGGCCTGATTTTCAGTAGTGCATCAATAATTACTTTGTGTGTATCATTTACTGCATGGATCTTTTCCCTAAAAACTTCTCTTAACACAACTTATTCACACAAACTCATTTGAAAATCTTCTTCCATTAGAGTGAACTTTTCTTTACAAAGTGTTGTTAATTGATCCTTAAACTCAATGAGTTTTGTAAAGGTGTCACACATATGTACATTTTGAAGTTTTTCTTCATGCATTTTATTCTCATTCAGTAGTGAATCCTCCTTCATTGATTTTGAGTGATACACTTTTATATCTTTTGAGCTTATTTATTCTTCTGATTTTTCAAGGTTCTGGTTAAAACCTCCATGTTTTCACCACCAAGAATAACTTCCACTTTCTTCAGCTTGGGCATAATTTCCATATCTTTTGAAGAAATTCTTAAACTTATGAAAATATACACTTCATATGGTTTAGAGAAAAAAACAGGGATAAAAAAATATAGATTTAATTAAAAGGAACCTATACTCTGGTTCCAATGTATCGTGTAGTCACCCTGTGAGGGGGTGAATTAGGGATGACTAACTTTTTAATGATTAGTTCAACTTATATTTTTTTACTTTAAGTTGATTGATCCTTTTTTTCATTGATCATGATGTATGGATCTTTTTTATACACCCTTACCACTTTCTATGTTATGTAATGCATATACTGAAACGAAATAATAGCACACGTTGATTTTTATAACAAAATAATAGCACACATACATTTTTATAAGGTTCAACCTCAGTGTGAGTTTTTATAACAAAATAATAGCACATATACATTTTTATAAGGTTCAAGAATTTGTTATGTAATGCATATAGTGAAAGGAAATAATAGCACACATGGATTTTATAAGGTTTATTTGGGTCAACTCCCATCATGTCACAGATTTTCTACTAAAATAAGTGCAAGGCTGACGAGTGAACACACGGGGATGGTTACATGTGTAGGGGCGCGTTCACTGAGAGTAAAGATGAGGCTGGAGGCGGGGCTCCACCGCGGCGACCAGCGGAGTCTTCTTTGGGGTCGACAGCCCGAAGATCTCCTCCATGCTAAGATCCTCCGGCGCCGTCCCCGCCGGCAGCCTCCAGGTGAAGCCGTGCAGCAGGTTCGCCAGGGTGGAGTGGATGACCTTGAGCCCCAGGGCATACCCCGGGCACATCCTCCGCCCCGACCCGAACGGCAGCAGCTCGTAGTGCTGCCCCTTCACGTCCACTTCCCGCCCAAGGAACCGCTCCGGCCGGAACTCCTCCGGGTCGTCCCACGCCGCCGGGTCCCGCCCGATGGTCCACACGTTCACCAGCACCCGGGTACCCTCCGGCACGTCGTACCCACCCACCGTGCAGTCCTCCCGGGCCATCCTCGGCACCAGGAAGGGCGCCACAGGGTGCAGCCGCATGGTCTCCTTCGAGATCGCGTCCACGTACGGCAGGTGGGGGATGTCCTCCTCCTTCACCCACCGCTCCCTTCCGATCACCCTGTCCAGCTCCTCCCTCGCCCTCTCCATCATCATCGGCTTCTTCAGCAGCTCCGAAATCGCCCATTCCACCGTCACCGCCGAGCTCTCCGTTCCGCCCGCGATCAGATCCTGACAACAGACACATTTTCATGGGTGTGGGTGGGACGGAGGGTGTAGATTGATTAAATAGGAGTGATTACCTGAGTGAAGGCCTTGACGCTGTTTCGATGGAGCTTGACCGGCAGATCGGGATCGTCGGCCAGCTGCAGCAGCACGTCCATCATGTCCCTCGCCGCGTACTCCTTCACCCCTTCCCTCCTCGCCTCGTGCTCCGCCACCACCACCTCCAGAAACGCGTCCAGCTTCCTGCTCACCGCCTTCATCCTCTTCACGTACCCCCCGATATCCATGAACTCCAACCACGGGATGGAATCGCCCACCGTCATCACACCGTTCAGCAGGAATAGCTCGTCCAGCATGCTCTTGAACTCCTCCGCCGTCACGATCCTCTTCGACCCCTCCTCCTCCTCCAAATAACTCTTTCCCAGCACCATTCGGCTTATCAAGTTCAGGCTCACCGTCGACAGCCGGTCTTTCAGCGCCACCACCTCACCCGCGACGGAGCTGCGGTACAGCCCCCGGAGGAGCGCCATGGTCTCCTCCACCCGGATTCGCTCGAAATACTCCAGGCGGCGGGCGCTGAACAGCTCCGTCAGGCACATCCTCCTAGCCTGCCGCCAGTATGGGCCGTAGGGGGACCAGGTGATGTCGGAGTAGTCGTAGGTGGTGTATTTTCCGGCGGCCGTCTTGGGGCGGGAAACGAAGGAGACGTCGTGGGTTTTGAGTATTTGCCTGGCGGCGTCCGCGGAGGAGGCGACGAAGACGGGATGGGAGCCGAAGCGGAGGTGCATGAAGGGGCCATAGTGTAGGGCAAGGGCGTGGACGGATCGGTGGGGGAGGGGGCCGATGAGGTTAAGGTTGCCGATGAGGGGCCACGCCCGGGGGCCGGGAGGGAGGTTGCGGCGGCGGCGGCGGCGCAGGATGAAGTGAAAGGCGAGGAGGACGACGGCCAAGGTGGCCACCCACGGAAAAGCTTCCGTCGCCATGGCGGTGTGCGGCCGGGAGGGATGTTGCTTCTGTGTATTTATTTGTGGGGATACGGGCTATCCGGAGCGGGTCTATCCGTTTAGCCCCGGTTCCGATTTTAAAATATATATATATTCAGTTCCATCAAACACGCCGATCACGTGGACAGGTTGGTACCGCTCACCACCGAACCTTTATTTTCAGAATTTTAAATTCAAAAATAAAGAAAAAAGACATCATCGAAAAAGAAAAAAAAAACTTAATACGGGAAATTTATTGTTTTCTTTATATTTATGTTTTTATATTATTTAAATAAGCTTTTTTTATCAAAGATCGGTTTACATACTCCGGATAAGATTTAAATTACACTATTACACAAACAAAAAAGAGGGGGCTTTTAAAAGTTAAAATTTTAGAAATTTTCATATTAGAATTTTTATATATTTGCATTATTATTATTATTATATATGTATGTGTCATATTTATATATATAATTAAAAAAAACATTAATTTATTTTATTCGTAAATCACATTAAAATTAATATTATGTGCATTGTATATAGTTGAATATACATTTGTATGTATTAAATTCACTCATCACATATCCAAACACAAGTTATTGAGTTCTTGAGGCACATGCACACACATATCTAGATGTGAATAAATACACTCATATATATAAATCAGTAATTGAAAAAAAAATGCAACTTCAAATCTTTAAATGAATTTATAAAATGAACTTGTATGCAAAAGAATAATTTCGAATTTATGAAATTTTGTAAGATTAAATCGTGAATTATTAGCGTTAAAATAAGGGTGTAAAAGCGGTGTGAACAAGCTCAATCTTAGCCCCCTCTGGTCGGCACAAACAACATCATAGCTTGGCCCAGACCTGACCTCAAGTTGGCCCGATTCTTCATGTTGAGGTGCACCATGGGTCTGGGCAATTGGGCCTTTAATATCAAAGTAAAAAAATATATTTTTTTTAAATTTCCATTTTAATATTTTTTTATAAAATAGATATATAATTATAGATATCAAATTAATATATTACGTGCAAATCCTAAATTAGTTGGTCCAAATGCAACCTTAAAAGACAACGGTAGAGGGATAGAATCCCCCATACTGAGAGTTTTATAGTAATTTTTTGGGTTTTTTCAAGTCAAATTCAGGGCTACAAGGCGGGCCATTGGGTCGAGCTTTTTCTAGCCAGTCCTAGTCGGGCTTCAGGCCAGGTTAGGCGGTCTTTCGGGCCGTCGAACCAAAATTACACCCCTGAACTAAAAGTAGCATTTTTTAGTAAGCACTGATAAAACCTTTATCATTCCTTTTAAGAGAACCATAATCACGTCGACCATTAACCCCATTATTCATGCTCCATTACTACAAATAACATCTTCGTTAGTGTTCAAAAGAGCCATTGCAAACACTAAAAAATTGTGACGGGCTAAGCCCCCTTAAAAGCATGCAATATTTATCGGTACCCAAAAAACGCTATAAAGACTAACTTTATCAGTGTTTTTTGGCATGATAAAATTTTAAAAAATATTTTTAATTTTTTTTGTTCAACCCACACCTTTTATCACCACTCCCACCGCCCTTGTATCACCACTATGACCCCCATCTTTATCAACACCATGTGCCCCGCCGGCCCACCCCGCAACCTTGCCAAACCCCTGATTCATGTCTATTGCATTTATCATCACGCAATCAATAGTTTAATATTTTATGATATATCTATTTAGACACACACACAAAATTCATTTTTATTTATATATTTATTCATAAAATTATATACGTCCACTACCACAAAACAGATATCTAACAACAATGATAAAACTTACCCTTTATTGACGTTTTTTTAGCATTGATAAAGGGCATCCTTTATTACCACTTTATTTTTAGCACTGATAAAAGACTTGAATAAAATGAAATAGTTAAATAGCTAAAAATTAAAAATGAGTAAATTTTTAAAAATATTAAATTTTTAATTAATTAATTAATTGTTGATAAAAATGATTAAATTTAATATGCATATTTATAAATTATAAAGACTAATAAATAATATATATTAAATATATAGATATGTAAAATGAATAAAATAAAATAATGAAACAAATAAAAATTAAAAATCAGTAAATTAAGACAAAATATTAAACATTTTATTAATTAAATAATTGTTGATAAAAATGAATAAATGTAATATACATATATATAGATAATAAATATTAATAAATAGTATATTAAATATAGATATATAAAATGAATATATTGTAATAATTAAGCAATAAAATTAAAAATGAATAAATTGTAATAATTAAATAGAAAAATTAAAAATGAATAAACTATAATAATTAAACAAAAAAATAAAAATGAACAAATTATAAAATTATTAAAAAAATTATTAATGAAACGATTATTAATAAAAGAATGAATAAGTTTAATATATATATATATATATATATATTAATTATAAATAGTTTTAAATAATATATATTAAATATAAATTAAGAAAATGAATGAAATGTAATAATTAAAAACATATTAATGTCTTATTCATTTTAAAAGTTTTTATACATAATTATCCATTAATACATTTAATATAGGAATATATTCATATATATTTCCTAAAATATGATTTATATAATACAAAATATGTTTTACATTAAATAAGTCACATATTTTATGAATAAATATTTACAAATAAATACATTTATATATTTATAAATATAAATAAATAAATATAATTTTTTAAAATTATTTATATAATTATAAATAAATAATTACATATATTTAAATAATTATAAAATTATAATAAGTATATTTAAATAATGAATATATTTATTATATTTATATTTATATTTATATTTATTTATATTTATTATATATATATAATGATATAAATATATATAATGATGTAAATATATAAATATTATTTTTTTTAAAAAAAGAATTTTTATAATTATAAATAAACAATTATATATTTAAATAATTATAAAATTATAATAAATATATTTAAGAAATGAATATATTTATTATATTTATATTTATATGTATTATATATATAATTATATAAATATATTTACAAATTTTCTTATTTATAATTATAATTATAAATCTTTTATCAGCGCTGATAAAAACTATCTTTATCAGCGCTAAAACTTAAACGTCAATAAATATGAATTTTATCAATGCTTATTAATTTAGCGCTGATAAAAGAGATCTTTATCAACGTTTTTTGGAAGTGCGGATAAAACTGTCCCTAATCTATTTAAAGAACCCTAACCAGTCACGAATCAAACACGATATCCGAAGCTTTCCACGGAAGCCACATGTTGTCGGTGCTCCTCCTTATTGAATCCAAGGCCGAATCAAGGCTCGAACAATTCCAAGGCTTGAAATCCAAGACTCGAATGATTCAAGGGTCGAACGAATCCAAAGCTCAAACGAATCCAAGGTTTGACGATATCTCTACTTTCTCTTAGACGATTCAAAACTTCAATCCAAGGTATGTTATTTTTTCCTCTTCCTCACTTGTTGATTGGTTGTTTGACGATATCTTTTAGTGTTTTTTTGTTCATTATCTCCCGATGTTCATTATCCATCACTACTTTCCCTTCTAGAATGAATTTCTAATTGGAGTTTCTATGATTTTGAGCTTGTATTGATCCTTTAAGGGCTTTTCTTGTTGCCTTGTAGCATATTAAGAATTCGACACACTGATTTCATCATTCTAGCGTATTATGTTTAAATGTTTTGAACTTCCTTCCATGGAAATAACACACAAAAAGTGTTGTTAAAATGTCACCCATGGTTTTTATTTAATAAATCGAAATGGATTTCATGTAATGATTTCTTGAAGATGAGGTGCGGTTTTTTGAGTTTTTTCCATTTTGAATTTTCAGTGGTATTACATGAAGATTTTTATTTTATGTTCTGAATTATATCTTTTTTTTTCATGATATCCTATATGAATATCCACACACACACACACATGGGAACACATTATTTCATGTATATTTGTAAGTATGTAGTCATATGAAATATAGATAGGATTCATTCAATAAAGCATACAATATTTTTTTTATTACTCTCAAAAATGCATTCCAAGAAAGACTATTAATGTGTGTGTTTTCCTCCAAATTCATATTTTTGCATTTTATGAAAACACTTTTAAAGGTTAACCGTGAACCTTAACAAAATTCAAACCAAGTGGACAAAATACAACTGAAAATACCACCAAAACAAAAACCATCACAACCTGCCAACAAAAACCCGTTTGAAAATTAAAAACACCGTATAAAGCTCATCAGCCACCACATCATCGTCGATCGAATCCATCAAAATGTCAAAATTCAAAATTCAAACCAATACACGCCTCGAACAACGCACCACGAAATCCTCAGGCTGTGAACACCCAGTTATCCAACAGCCTTGAGCCGTGCCCCAAGGCGCACGATCCATCACCAAGCGTTGATAAACTCCACCCCGACACACAACAATGTGAACATTGAACTAGTACCACCGCCGATGAACATGCTCGCCGGCGACCGAAAACTCAATCCACCATCATTGACGTAACCCCAAAACCATCGGAACCACCACCTCCATCCATTAAAAACATCCAAGACCAGATGACACACCAAATGAACAACTCAAGAAAACCACACCTGGAAACTAGAACCGCCATCATCATTGAAGAAGAAGTAGCTTGGAAAAATCTGAAACAAACAAATCTGTCATTGATGGCCAATGCATTCGTCACAAGACCTCTCATCGTAATCATCTTTGCTAGCACGAATGAAGCGTCGACGTCATCACTGTGAGAAACCACAACCGAACAATATACCCCAGTAAAACCGAACAATGAACCACAACAAAAACCATATAGACAATGACAAAAAATGAAAAATAATCCAAATAAAAACCGGAAGACATCTCCAGAAGAAACACCACAACGGCTGAAGAAGAAAGAAACCAAACAGATGAGAAGGAAACCAACACCAATGTAGAAAAGGCACTGAGACCATTGTCATCCCCCCTACAACACCATCCAAAGATGTCCCAAAACCCTCATTGAGCCCGACCAAGAAAGGGTCGAGCATGATGGGTTGGACAACAAGGGCATAGGAGAAGAAAAACACCAAACGCCACCACCATCACCAACCCAAATCGTCTGAAGCACCCCCACATAGACCCAAAATAGAGGTCTGATGCACAGGGTAAGGCAGAAAGAGGGGCGATGAGAGTCGAATGCTATCCCACCAACGAACAACATCAGGCAAGCAAGGAAGGAGGATAGAAGAAAAGGAAGATAAATCAAGGAGGATCGAAGTGAGGAGCGCCTTCACCACCGAAAGGAACTATATAAACCCAAGGAGGAAGGGGAAGAAGAGGGGGAGGCGGAAGCACTGGGAACACTAAGAGAAAGCAGAGACCAGGGAGAGACAAGGAGGGGAAGGAGGGGGGAAGAGGGAAGGAGGAAGGGGGAGACGAGGCCGGAAGTGACACAAAGGCCTCCCCCTATTAATGTGTGTTTCTTAAAATTATGAATTTGAGGCATGTTTGAAACTTTTTAAAATTACTTTGACTCTCAATTTTTTATTTTGAATAATACTGAAAGAAATAAGTTTTTTGTTGAAAATTAGTAGTAGTATCAAGTGTTATGGACTTATTGGTACCATGAAATGGTTTTTTATAAAAAGTTATCGCCTTCTATGGAAGCTTTCTATATTAGTTTTGATTAGGTAAGATTTTTTATTTTAAATACAGAGATCATATTGATGGGTGTTGGAAGTATGTTTGAATAGGCATGTTTGGGTTATGTTGATTATTGATTGGTATGTTTTTTGAAAATTTGACCATACCTCCCATTAATATCATAATAAGGATCATATGCATCTTAGTGAGGGATGAGAGATAGTTACAATGTAGTCCTGATCAGATTGTATGGGTCCCCACTTGTATCAAAGTCCACATGGGAGTCCAACAAGGTAGGTTAGTTGTGGGTCTCTGGTAGGTTATAAACATAAGAACACATCATCATGCTTATAGGTGGTTCCAACCCAAGTATGTCCAGAGTTACCTTATGGGATGTTTTGGAATTTCCCAAGATTACACATGCTTTATTTACAACTATTTACATGTATATTGTTTTTGTCTTACACCATATTTAATATTGATCCATTATATAATTTGATTTATTTTTTATATTTTTTATTTATTTGTATTGATTTTTTACTAATGTTTTATTTTATTATTATATATTATTATTCATGATTATGATTATAAAGAGGCATATTCAAGAACCCTAGAATGTTTCCAAAGTCTATAAGTATCTCTATTCAATAAAATATCAGTTATTAAGGTGAAAATATTTATTAAGAGAAGTTATGGTTATTAATGATATTTGATATACCATTAATATTAAATGTAATATTTCCTTAGGTTGTTACACCACTTTTTCCAAAAAATAGAATGGAGGTTATAAAATTCTATATATGTTGAGAAAATATTTTTAGGTATTCGTCATTTTAGGTCTACATGTATTGGTTCAACCCCTAGGAATCACTGATTATCATCCATGTATATGGAATAACACCTTATTTATTAAAATGTTTTATCAATAAATATATATACCTTATAGTTAATGGAATGATAGTATATTATTATTGTTTATCATATTTGAGTTTTTTATTACTCATTAACTGACTATATTATATTTTCATTTGTTTAGGGGATTTAAGAAAGACTTGATGGTTCATTTTAATAGAGGTAGGATTAGTCTTAGTTAGTGGATTTAAAGTATTTAAAGTGAGATTTATCTTATAAATATATAATTCATAGAGGCCCCAAGGATTCATATATCATGACATGTCCCCACCGAGACCCCTTGAATCACATACAAGAACATGTATGCCCCCAAAACCTCAAATTTAACATGTCACAAATTAATAACTTGTGACAATGGTGTAATTATCACAAATGGGAGGAATTACCCCTTTTATAGAATACAATGGAGTACAATTTATATCCTCATCAACTTTATCTTCTGAACAATTATTATTGCAATTTGTTGCTTGAGAATTATCCCCCATCTCTTTTATATTGCTTGAACTACTTTGAGTAGTAGTCATCCATGGGATGACTATTTCTTAGAGTAGTTTAAGAAACATAGGTTCACGTCCATAAGAGATGGAGGATGAGTCTCAAGCAACAAAATGTAACAATAAATATTTGGGAGATGAAGCTGATGAGAATGACAGTTGTCTATAAATTTCACTTTTTAGATGAATTCAAAGGATAACACCTACCATAGTATATTAATTATTTTCTTAAATTCAATTACCCATTTCCTTTAAATAATTATAAAATTATTTGAAACAATCAAATTTTGGGTTCCCCTTATTAGAATTATCTATAACTTTCACCTTTGATAATGAATATTTTATATTTATTTATTTATTTATTGTACAAAATGAATATTTTATGAACTTAATAGGATGGTTATGAATCTAAAATGGATGCATGATAATTTTTTGACAAAAGTTCATGAATATGAAGTTAAAGAGTTCATCAAGTTTGCAATAGAGCATGCATACGACCCTTCTCAAATCCTTTTGTTCATGTTTACATTGTTGTTATTCAAGAAAAATTAGTCCAGAAAAGTTGGAAGAACATTTAATTTATCATGGAATAGATCAGTGCTATAAATGTTGGACTAAACATAGGAAAAAACTGAACATGCACACTGATTGGGATGATACTACGGTTTATGAATCATTTGATATGAATAACAACGTAAATGATGAATGAGATCGCATGGAATAAATGAAAATGGTAATTGATAATATACTTCATGATTATTAAAAGTTGTTTGATAAGTAAAATAGCTATGATAAGAGACCATTGTACACCAGTTGTAAAAAATACACAACATTGTCAGTTGTATTGAAGTTATATAATTTAAAAGCTAGCAGTAGATGGAGCGACACCAGCTTTACAGAACTACTTGGTCCCCTGAATGATATGCTGCTAGAAGAAAATGAACTTTCATGTCAAACATATGATGCTAAATGAATATTAAGTTCAATGTGAATGATCTCTAAAAATATACATGATTTTACAAATGATTGCATATTATTTCGCAAGGACCGTAGACTACTCATAAAATTCCCTAAGTGTGGTATGAATCGATAAAAGAAAAATGAATCAAGTATTTCAAAATATGTATGGTATTTTCCTATCATTACATGGTTTAGAAGACTATATAGATGTTAGGAAACCACATGAGAATTGAAATGGAATGAAAAAAAAGAATTAAATATTGTAACCTACATCATCCAACAGATTCTCCTCAATAGAAGAAAATTGATTATGAGTATCCTAAATTTGAAAATGATCTGAGAAAATTTCATATTGCATTATCTACAGATGGAATCAATTCTTTTGGTGTAAAGAGTAGTATTCATAGTACATGGACCATCATATTAGTAAATTACAACTTTCCACCATAGTTATGCATGAATCACAAATACATTATATTGTATCTACTTATATATAGACCAATGAAACCCAGTAATGATATTGATGTATATTTGGCTCTAATGATTAAAGATCTAAAATTTATGCGGTATAAAAGTGTTATAATCTATGATGCTCATAGAGGTGAATAATTCACATTGAGGGCCATGTTGTATGGGATGATAAATGAATTTATTGCTTATGGAAATTTATCATGCTATAACATTAAAGGAATGTTGGGGTGTCCCATTTGTGAAGGATGCACACACTTAGTTTGGTTGAAACATTACTTAAAGACTATGTTTATAGGAAATATGAAATTTTTACCTCGAAGAAATAAATACTGATCTTGGACAACAACATTAGATGGTAATATCAAACAATGTACAACACCGTCTCTACTAACGAGTGATCAACTGTTCGATAAAGTAAAAAATATTGACACTATTTTCAGTAAACCATTTTTGAAAAACTTTATGAAATAAAGTTAGAAGAGATCAATTTTTTTGAATTATCGTATTGGAATTGTTTGTACATTAGAATTTTTCTTGATGTCATGCATGTAGAAAAAAATGTATTTGATAGTGTTATTGGCATGTTACTAAATTTTCCTAGAAAAACAAAATATGGAATCAAGGCTAGGTTGGATACGATTGATATGGGGATATAGAAAGAGATGACATTGGTGAAGGGTAAAGAGTGTACTTTTCTTCCCCCAATAGCTTACACTCTATCCAGAAAGGAAAATTTTCATTTTTTTCCTTTTCCTTAATAGTGTAAAAGTTCACAGGGGTATTCATAAAATATCAAGAATGCCATGTAAATGAATAATTTGAAGTTATAGGGACTAAAATCACATGAATGTCATGTTTTAATGTAAGATTTGATGCTTGTTACTTTCCATTGTATTATTTCTGTAAATGTATGACATAAATTAACTACTCTACTTCTTTTTCAAATCCATATACAATAAATTTATAGACCTGACGAAGTTTCCAATCATGAATAAGGAGATTGTAGTCATATTATGTGAATTATATATGTTCTTCCCACCATCATTCTTTGATATAATGGTCCACCTAATGGTTCAATTGGTTAGAGATGTTAAACAATGTGGTCCTATACATTACATATGGATGTACCCCATTGAATGATGTATGAAGATTTTGAAAGGGTATGTTAAGAATCAAAGTCATCCAGAAGTTTGTATTGTAGAACAATATATTATTGAAGACGTTGTTGAATTCTATACCGATTACCTATCAGATGTTGACAACATTGATCTCCTAGAGTCTCTCCATAGTAAAATCCTTATAGGTGAAGGGATTTCTAGAATATATGTTATTACAATTATCTTCACAGAGTGGGAGCAAGCACACCTTTACATTTTACATAATAGTAAAGATGTTGATCCATATATTGAATCCCATAAAGAAATTTTTAGAGATTTGAATCCATCAAGGGCTGAGGGATGGATATAAAATATGCATAATAAATAGTTTATAGGATGGTTCTGAGATCAAATTTATAAGGAGTCATCTGAAAATCTGAATTCAATTGCCAAACGACTTCCATGGCTAACTAGAGGACCAAATGAAAATGTTATATCTTACATTGGTTTTGTAATCAATGGTTATTAATTCTATAAAGAAGAACATGACCAATATAGTATGATAAGAAATAGTAGAGTTACACTTATGGTACAAGTGATACAAATATCTGGTTCCAAGTATAGAAATCCAATTTATAAAAATATGTCATATTTTGGCACTATCTAATAGATATATGAGTTAGATTATACAACATTTCAAGTGCTGTTAGCCCCAAGAGATCGTGCGGGAACCCTAGGCTTCATCTCCTTCGGTGACAGCGGCAGCGGGGGTCGTGAGGATCCCTCCCCCTCCTTCGGGGGAGGGATCTTTCCTCGGAAATAAAACACATCTGTTCTGACCTTTCTCAAATCCTGATCTTCTTCCTTATTTTTTGAAAATCTAATTATGCCCGAAGGTCCCTGAACTCATTGAGGGTTTCTCGAATCTCCAAATTTCGAACTCGGAGTTCACTGAATCTTTTAATCTTCTAAAGATCACTCTGGTTGCGTGGTTTAAGCAGCGAAGACCGTCAGTGGATTCCTTTGACAGGTTCGTCTTCGACACCTGGGACCTACAGGAGCGGGCTACAGTAGGCTTGCTCGATAACAAACATATCATGATCCGTTTTTCTTCAGAGGAGGATCTCATCCTCGCCTTCTCAAGGGCACCCCAAAGCTGCAATGGCTACCGCTTCATCATGTTCCGTTGGTCGTTTGAATTCCACATGAACCACGACCTGCCATCTGCTATGATTTGGGTTAGTTTTCTGAATCTACCATTACCTTTTCAAAATCCCTCAATCATCAAGATGCTCGGTAACCTAGTCGGAAAATATCTTTGTTCAAATAGTCGAACGAGAGAGGTTTTCCATCCTGTTTATCCGAGGATATGTGTTGAGATGGATGTGTCGAAGGTTCCCTTTGATTTTGTCTGGATTACGATTGGTGAGAAATATAGGTGTGAACAGAGAGTTGTTTATGAGGATTGGATGGACTTTTGTTCTTCCTGTAGGAGGATTGGGCATGTCTCGGATGTGTTCCGGCAGTGGTCTTCATCGATGGTGGGTAAGAGAGCTGAATTTAAATCAAGGGAATCTTGGCACAAGGGTGGGAAGGTCGCTAATCAGATGGTGGATAGTGGAAAAGGAAACGAACCAGTGGTAGGTGAGGTTTCGATCTCTGGACAGAAGGCCATGGGTGTTGAGAATAGAGCTGGGGGACCTATGCCATGATGGCTGTCTGAGGAGGAATTTCATATGAGATAGGAAATGGTCTGCAATGCGGTGGGGATGGATCCCCTCAGCACTGGAGCGGCGGCTCAATGACTTAATCCAAAGGTGTCAGATGTGTTCAACATGCTGAGGAGGTATCTCGAGGGCCCTCCAATCTGCAGGGTGTAGGACGAAGATGGGAAAGACTATCATGTGGAGGTTTAGGTGGAAGATGAGGAGAATAAGGGGAACCAACCCTTGGATAACTCGTTGGGTAGTGAGCAAGTGGATTTATCTGGTTTGGTTGTTGATATGGAATGGAAGGGCAGTGCTGATATCATAAAGGGGAGGCAAGAGTTTGATTAGGATACACCTATTACAACCGGAGGTGGGCAGATGGGGGATCCTGGTTCGCTTCGGATGATGTTTCCCCTCTACAATAGGTTCAAAGGCCTCCCAGAGGCTAATTTGATTTTTGATTCCACTATTCCAGGTGAGGATCTCGGGGTCAATGTGTTGGCTACCAGAGTTCTTGAACACGCTCACTCGGAAGATGAGGACTCAAGTTATAAATGTGATAGGAACTCCAGGAGAAGGAAGGAGAGGAAGGACTACTCCTCGTTACCTCCTCCTATGGATCCCCGCTCTGCAATGAAAATGAGCAACAAAAAGATGGACACAGAGGCTCTGGGGAACCAGGATTGTGAGGTATAGGATGATCCTCCCATGTTACTGCTGTTAAGTTCCGAAGACCAAGGGATTGAACATACTTTATTTCTCAATGCAACCGAGGAGGAGGAAGCTAAAATGATGGGGCGGTCTCTTGAGGTGTCTCTCAATGAGGAGCAATATTCATGGATTGACAAACATGACTCAATTTTGGTTGGAGGTTTCAGGCAAGGCAAGATCAGTGTCGAGGAGTACATTCAGTCTTGGGACCAGTTGGATTTAGTGTTTGAGAAGCTGATTTTAGAAGGATTTGATTTTCAGATAGCATCCTTATCGTGGAATTTATCTAGGGAAACTGATTCGGGTAACATTAGGTTTTTCTTTAAAACCTCTGTTTAAGTTTTTTGCCTCAGGTGGTTGACTCAAGGGTAATGTTTGTGTGAGCTTTGCAACTCTAGGTGCCCTTGTTTTTTTTGACTTTGTTGTGAGTTTGGTTTGTTTCCAGCATTCTTCTTGGACCTGCTCTAGAAGAGGATCAGAGCATGAAGTCTTCATTGGTGTAGGCCTTTTGGATTGGGATGTTGAGAGGGTATGGCGTTGCCATCGGTTCCGTGCCCGTGCATCTCTACATGGGACTGTCTGCTAAGGGGTCCTGCATCGCTGAAGGCTTCTCAGCATGACACAGCTACTAGGGTGGGGCAGGGTAGGTTGATTTCTCTAGGTGATCTGGTTTTTCTGTTAACTTTTTTGGTTTCTCAATTTTTCCTCAAAAGTGTTTTATTAATAAAAAAGTAATTTTAAGTAAGTGTTGATTTTTCATTGCAAACAGGTTGAAAATATGAGTGTAGTGAAAGTTGATGAAATGAGCTTCGTGAAGGTGAATTTAAGTGTATAAGGGAAAAAATATGAGCCGATCATATTGGAATCTCAAGAAGTGCAGATATTTTATTTCTTAGATCCAATAAAAAAAATTGGTTGATTGTACCACTGGTGACTAAAAAAACTAATGGTTTAGATGAAAATTCAATTGAGGACGACTCTTTCATTGAGAGATCACAATTAGTTCATGCCTATTCTAATATAGAAAATGTATTTTACATTATAGAGGACCATAAAGAGTGGATTTGGATTCTTGGATAAGGATTCAAATCCTTAAAACCTTAAAAAAAGAGTTCAATGAGAAGGTAACACTACTAGAAATATGGGCTTTTGAGCCCCTTTACCTATAGAGACCGCCACTGACGGTCGCTATAGGTAACCAATAGCGACCTCCACTGGCGGTCTCTACGTTTCCATAAAAAAAAGGCTTCTGCACCCCCCCTGAACCCTCCCTCCTCTCGCGAATTGCCCCCCCGAACCCTTCCCCCCTCCCCGTCGCCCGCGCCCTCCCCGTCGCCGCGCGCCCTCCCCGTCACCCCGCCCTCCCCATCGCCCCGCCCTTCGCCGGCCCGCCCTCCGCCGGCCCGCCCTCCGCCGGCCCGCCCTCCGCTGCCCCGCCCTTCGGCCGGCCGCCCTCCGGCCGGCCGCCGTCCGCCGACCCCGCCCTCCACCGGCCCCGCCCTCCGCTGGCCACCCTCCGCCCTCCGGCTACCCTCCGGCTGCCCTCCGCCGGCCCCGCCCTCCTCCGGCCGCCCTCTTCCCTCCGACCGCCCTCCTCCCTACCCTCCATCTCCTTCGGGATTCCTCCGCCCCTGCCCTCTGGCTCCGGCCGCCCTCCACCCTCCGGCTCCGGCCACCCTCCGCCCTGCGGCTGCCCTCCTACCTCCCTCTACCCTCGGGCCTCCCGCCACCTGCCTCCGGCAGCCCGGAAGCCCTCAGGCAGCCCTCCGGCCACCCTTTGGCCTTCGGCCACCATCCCCTTCGGCCTCCGACCTCCTCCCTTGGCCCTCTGCCCCCTCGTCCCTCCCCCCCAGCACCCCGAACACCCCCCCCCCCCCGCACCCCGCCAACCCCCGTCCCCTCCGTCTTCGTCCCCTCCCTTGCCGCACCAACGCCACCCGTCCCCTCCTTCACCGTCCCCTCCCTCTCCGTACCAGCTCTGGCTTCGGCTCCCCACCGCTGCCTCTCCTCTCCCTCGCAGCACCGCCTTCGGCTCCCCTCCCTTCCAGGTTTGTAGCGCAATCAGGTATGACATGGGCTTTCACTTACATTATTATTTTATAAATGGTTCACAAATAATTAATTAGTATTTATTTTAAATATATTTGATATGAAAATTAAAAATATAATAAGTCTTGTGTAAATGTTTGTTATAGGGATCTTATTATGGATAAGAGTTGGATTGATCTTCCAAATCGAACATCTAGAGAGTATTTCAATGGCATTATGCAGTTTATTGACTTCACCAGAGGATTTGAAAGTGACTATATTAGTTTTCCATGTAGAAAATGTGCTAACAGATATCAATTCACATGATATACTGTGAGTGAGCACCTATTCTTTAATGGATTTCTGAAAAATTATAAGATTTGGACTCGTCATGGAGAAGAATATGTTCGTTGTGAAAATACGGATGCAGTTCAGATGGATGTTGATGTAAGGATGAATGATCCAATGCATGAAATGCTTACTGAAATGGTACGTGAGTTGGATCCTGAAGGCATTGACATCCATAATCTTGAGACCGGTGAGATAAATCTTCTCTCTGGTGCAGATCGTGATTCGAGGAGGTTTTATAAAGCAATTGATGATGCAAAAACAGAATTATATCCTATATGTACTTCTTATAATAAATTTTCGTTTATCGTGGAGTTATTTCATTTGAAGACTTTGAATCATTGGTCAGAAACATAATTCAACATGCTGTTGGTGTTATTGAAAAAGGTTCTTCCTGTCGACACTAAGATTCCCGAGTCATATTACCGTGCTCGTAAGCTGACAGAGAACTTAGGTTTTACATATGAGACCATAGATGCATGTGAAAACAACTATATGTTGTTTATAAAGGAAACTTCCCATTTGGATATTTGTACGGTTTGTGGTGCTTCCAGGTGGAAAGAGAACAGGGGAAATCAGACTCATCAAAGTCAGATTGTGATACAGGGGAAACCGATTGCCGTAAATCAAATGCGTTACTTTCCCCTTAAACCAAGGTTGAAAAGATTTTTTATGTCATCTAAAGTTTCTAATTTAATGAGATGACATGCAGACAGAGTTTATGAAAGTGATATGTTAACCCACCTGGCAGAATCTCATGCATAGAAGGATTTTGATAAGAGACATCCCGACTTTTCCAAATATGTTCATAATGTCCGATTGGGATTGGCAGCAGATGGTTTCAATCCATTCAAGTCTATAGTTGGTGCAACTCATAGCACATGGCCCGTGGTGTTGGTTCCATATAATCTTCCTCCGTGGATTTGTATGAAGCAACAATTTATATTACTTTCCACTCTTATTGATAGACCTAAAAGTCCAGGGGATAATATTGATGTTTAACTTCAGCCATTGATTGATGAGTTGAATGAATTTTGGGGTGATGGTGTGATGACTTATGACTATGAAATGAATGAAATGTTCAAACTGCAGGCTGCTTTATTGTGGACAATCAATGACTTCCCAACTTATGAAAATTTATCAGGCTGGAGTACGAAAGGGGAATTTGCTTTCCCTTGTTTCAACAAAAGTAAAAAATCTGTATGGATTAAGCATTCCAAAAAATGGGCATACATGGTTCACAAACGTTTTCTCCCCCCTCAGCACAGGTTCAGAAAGGACAGAGTGGCATTTGATGGTTCTAGAGAGTTCATCCCAGCACCAAAGATCATGATAGGAGTCGAAATGTTATCAAAAATTGAGGAAGAAAACATCCGCATGGTATATGAAATTCAGGATTTGGTGGCTCCTCCGGTACGTAATATTCGAGCTGCGGGTAGGCAGCGCAGTCACAATTGGAAAAAGAAAAGTATTTTTTATAGTCTTCCGTATTGGAAAACTAACATGTTGAGGCATAATTTGGATGTCATGCACAATGAAAAAAATGTTTGTGATAACATATTGTGGACCATTTTAGGTGTCAGTGGGAAATCAAAGGACCGTGTTAATGCACGCCGTGATTTAGAAGAAATGGGTTTAAGGAAACAGTTGCATTTACAGTTAGCTGAGGGAAACAAGGCATATATGCCTGCTGCACAGTATACAATGACTACAAAAGAGAAAGAGACATTTCTTTCCATTTTGAAGATGCTCAAGGTGCCTGATGGTTACTCTTCTAATATTTCAAAGTGTGTGAATCTGATGAGCAAGACATTACAAGGGTTGAAAATTCATGACAATCACATACTACTTCGGCAGTTGATTCCAATCACAATTTTTGATTGTTTATCCCCCAATGTTGTTCAGCCATTGATTGAGATGTGTAATTTTTTTAGACATCTTTATTTAAGAAATCAACGAATGAGTGATTTAAAAAGTTTACAGGACCGAATTGTACTTACGCTTTGTCACTTTGAGAAACTATTTCCCCCCTCATTTTTCGATGTTATGGTCCACTTGACAGTGCAACTAACTAATGAAGTAATTTCTACTGGTCCAGTGCAATTCAGGTGGATGTATCCTATTGAGCGGTATTTGAGTACATTGAAACGATTTGTACGCAACAGAGCTCGTCCGGAGGCATCAATAGCCAATGGTTATTTGATGGATGAGTGTACTACTTTTTGTATAGAATATCTTACAGATGTTGAAACAAAATTAGATAAGCCCTCTCGGATTCAGGATGGTCCACTTGGAGAAGGAACCACATATGATATGGACAACATCGAGTAAATACAAGCGCATCGATATATCTTGTTCAATACTCCATCAGTTGCACCATTAATGCAGTAAGTAGCTTATCACTTTTATTGTTTAACTTTTACATGTTTTGTTTGCATAAGTTGATCATTTAAACATCGCGTTATCATTTGCAGAAAACACATTAATGAGATAAAAGAAGAGATGTATCGTGCGACTGAGTTGCAAATTCAACAGTCTCATTATGCGTCATTTCATGATTGGTTCAAGGATTATGTACGTATAAATTGATTTTCATTATGAGTAAAGTATTATAATAATTTCTTTCTTCATATATCATTATTGAATTCTATGAATTATGTAGGTTCATAAGCTGAGGGAGTTAGGGGACCCTACACTAACTGAAGAATTTATCCAACTGGATGAGGGTCCATCTATAACGGCTCGTCGTTATAAATTTATAGATGCTAATGGTTTTCGATTTCACATTAAAGATGTTGACGACAAACGAGCAACACAAAATAGTGACAACAGTTGTCCATTTGTCGATTCTAGTTATTACTATTGTCAATTGATATACATCATTGAATTTATATACACACACAGGTTGAAGTACATATTGTTAAAGTGTAATTGGGTTGATTCAGTGTGTGGATGTAAAGTCGATCAATATCAGTTTTCATTGGTGAATTTTAACTATATGTTATACATAAATGAATGAGTTGATAATGAACCTTTCATTTTGACATCACAAGCGGAACAAGTATTCTTCGTTAGTTTGCCTTTGAATCCAAGTTGGCAAGTTGTTTTCAAAATGTCTCGGTGAGGAGTGTTTGTATTTGAACAAGATGAACCCGAGACTGTTCCTTTTGTTTCCCAACAGCTTGATCAACATACCGTAGTTCAACATGAAGAAAATATTTATTGGGTCAGAGCGGCTGTTGAAGGAGAAACAGTCGATTTGCATGCTTAATGAAAGGTATAATTGTTTTCCCGCTATTCAACCTAAGATATCATAAATTATCTAAACATTTTATAAATCCTTGTAAGTTTTAATCCTCACTTTTGGAAGTTTATTCAGTTATAAATATTTAGGGTGATTTAACTCATGTTATATTGATGTTATTGTCGGTGTATCTTACCATTGAGGTATTCTTCATTTGGTTCATGTGCTTCTTGAATTTTTATTAATTCAATTTGAAATTTGGCTATGCATTGATTGGTTTTGTACATAATTTGTATATCTATTTTGTGAACTTTCTGATTTTTTAAAATTCATTCACAACTAATTATTCAATCCCTTTTTGTTTGATTAACAACTGTACAAGTTTGATTTTTTTTTAAAAACAATCCAATTTATCATTTGGACACTTTGGATAGTCCCCTTAGTAATGTTTTCCATGACTACAGGCATGTCAGGGGAAGAGGCAGAAGATCCACATCATCCATCTGAGGCATCTATGTCTTAGGGTCGAGGTATGTTGGAATGTCATTGTCTCTATTTTTTATGTAATTAATAAACATATATATATATATATATATATATTTATAACATCTGTCAATTTGTATATAAAATTGTTTTTAACAGAATCAGACTCGACTGCTTCTTCCTCTCGCAGGAGAGGCCCTGGTCGTGGCATATTATCATAGAATTCTGACACGACTTTTGATATTTCATTTGATGAGGTATTTCATCATGTGGGATAGAATTCCCCTGCATTTATTCATTAGTTGGGTCATATCATACGTTATCCACATCGATTTCCATTGAACACGCGTGATTGGGCTTCTATCCCTCAGGACACATTAGATCGTCTTTGGAGGGAGGTTCAGGTAAGAAGACCATTTTACTTTATTCCCTATGTATAAAAAACAATAACATATGTGATTTTTTTCTTTAATAGAAAAATTTGAAAGTATGTCCCGATGAGTTTCGGCCAGTGTGTATGAGAAAATTCCGTAAGATGTGGAAAGACTATAAAGGCAAAGTCAAGAGGGACCACTGGGTACCAAATGTGGGTGCCCCAGACATTCTGGAAAAAGTCTCAAGAGGTGTCCTCCCGGCTCAGTGGCGTGATTTAGTTGCATATTGGTCTACTGAGGGTGTTGCGGTTTGTATATTTATTTTGGTATATATATTTTCAAGAATGTGTGATTTGTTTGATATTTGAATGAATTGAATGTAGGAGGTGTCTACACGCCATTCTGAGAATTGAGCGTTGCAGGGACCACCTCACAGGCTCGGGACTCGTCACGTGTCTTAGATCCGACATGAGGTATTTATTATTCATTTTTTAATTTTTTTAATTAATACGGTTTTGTGTTTATATTCTATTCATATATAGTTGTGGGAGCAAGGTGCACCAACTGATAAAATGTCGGTGTGGATGAGGACTCGTGATCGCAATGATCCAGAGGCTGCAACATTGATAGTAAGTGCTTGTACTCATTACCAATACTTACATAAAATCTGTATATTAATATATGTATATATATTTAAATATTTCACAGGCTCAATTTGAAGCTGAATTAGAACATCTTCCAGAGGACCAGTGACAGCTTCCCATGCGAAGGGATGAGATCTTTCATCGCATCATTGGTCGGGACGGGCATGGATATAGTTTGACCTATGGAACAGGGATTCCTCATTCTATAGTGTCACGCGCTGCGGTTGTCGGTCCTGTAGTTTCTTAGATGACACAACAGTTGTCAGATTTCGAGGCACGACTGTGGGATTCTGAGGAGGCAAATGTGCAATTGGCTGCTGAGATTAGAGCACTGCGGGAATATGTGCGTCCAGGTGATGGTGCAGGGGATCATACGACGTAGGTTTATACTGTATTTATTTATTTAATTTAATTTTTTTTGTTATGAAAATATTCATAATGTTTATTTGTTGTAGGCCCCTGGCCCACCGGATGGAGGTCAGTGATGAACACGCATGACGCATCATATTCACGAGGTGTGTTTCTACTTTTAATGGTGGGGTTGTTATTGATATTTATGTTGGGTTTCTAGTGAGTTTTTTTTTTGTGATTTGGGGGTATCATGTGTGTTTTGGCCCCATTCAATGTTTGTGTGCACGAATTGAGAAGTAATCATGAAACTGATTATTGATTTGGATATTTTTTGTTCATTTAATTTTCAATGTTTAGAATTGCATGTTCTGTCCGCACCCCGGACAACCCTCCCCGCACTCCGGACAGCCCTCCCCGCACCCCGGACAGCCCCCCCCCCCCCGCACCTAGGACAGCCTCCCCGCACTCCGGACAGCCCTCCCCGCACTCCGGACAGCCCTCCCCGCACTCCGGATAGCCCTCCCCGCACTCCGGACAGCCCTCCCCGCACCCCGGACATTCCCCCCCACCCCGGATAGCCCCCCTCACCCCGGACAGCCCTCCCCGCACTCCAGACAGCCCTCCTCGCACCCCAGACAGCCCTCCCGCACCCCCCCGCACCCCAAACAGTCCCCCCCGCACCTAGGACAACCTCCCCGCACCCCAGACAGCCCTCCCCGCACCCCGGATAAGCCCCCCGCACCCCGGACAGCCCTCCACGCACCCCAGACAGGCCCCCCGCACCTAGGACAGCCTCCCCGCACCCTGGACAGCCCTCCCCTATCCGATTGTGTCGTTTTCAGCAGCTCGGCGTGCGCTAAAATGGCGCGTTGGGGGGGTCAAAACCACCCGAACGACCTCAGAATTCCATGAAACCGTACGAAAACAGCCTTTGTGTGATTTATGAAATGGTCATGCTGACAACACGTCAATTAGATGTGTCGTTTGACGGCGGTGACCGGAAATGCATTTCCGGTGTCATAAAACACCAAAAACGGCGTGAGACGGTCTAATTCAGAGCAAACATGCTTCGAATGACCTGAAAACACACAAAAACATTAGTAATATTATTCGTGACCTGTAGGAGGAGACGGCGCGCCCATGAGACGTGCGGTGCGCGCGGTACGACCGATTGTGTCGTTTTCAGCAGCTCGGCGCGCGCTAAAATGGCGCGTTGGGGGGTCAAAACCCCCCGAACGACCTCAGAATCCCATGAAACTGTACGACAATAGCTGTTGTGTGATTTGTGAAGTGGTCGTGCCGACGGCACATCAATCGGAGGTTTCGTTTGATGGCGGTGACCAGAAATGTGTTTTCGGTGTCATAAAACACAAAAAACGGCGTGAGACAATCGAATTCAGAGCAAACGTCCTCTGAATGAACTGAAACCACACTAAAACATTAGAAATATTATTCGTAATGTGTAGGAGGACACGACGCACCCATCAGACGTGCGGTGCGCACGGTACGACCGATTGTGTCGTTTTCAGCAGCTCGGCGCGCGCTGAAATGGCGCGTTGGGGGATCAAAACCACCTGAACGACCTCAGAATTCCATTAAACCGTATGAAAACATCCGTTGTATGATTTTTGAAATGGTCGTGCCGACGGAACGTCAATTGGAGGTGTCGTTTGACGGAGGTGACCGGAAACGCGTTTCCAGTGTCATAAAACACCAAAAAACGGCGTGAGACGGTCGAATTCGGAGCAAACGTGTTCCGAATGACCTGAAACGACCCGAAAACATTAGGAATATTATTCGTGATGTGTAGGAGGAGACAAAATTCCCATCCGACGTGCGGTGCGCACGGTACGACCGATTGTGTCGTTTTCAGCAGCTCGGCGCGCTCTAAAATGGCGCATTGGGGGGTCAAAACCACCCGAACGACTTCAGAATGCCATGAAACCGTATGACAACAACCTTTGTGTGATTTGTGAAATGTTCGTGCCAACGGAACGTCAATCGGAAGTGTCGTTTGATGTCGATGATCGGAAACGCGTTTCCGGTGTTATAAAACACCAAAAAACGGCGTGAGACGGTCGAATTCGGAGCAAACGTGCTCCGAATGACCTGGAATCACACGAAAACATTATGAATATTATTCGTGACGTGTAGTAGGAGACAGAATGCCCATCGGACGTGCGGTGTGCGCGGTACGGCTGATTGTGTTATTTTCAGCAGCTCGGCGCGCGCTAAAATGACACGTTGGGGGGTCAAAACCACCCGAACGACCTCAGAATGCCATGAAACCGTACGAAAACAGCCGTTGTGTGATTTTTGAAATGGTCGTGCTGACGGCACGTCAATCGGAGGTGTTGTTTGACCGCGGTGACCGGAAACGCGTTTCCGGTGTCATAAAACACCAAAAACGGCGTGAGACGGTTGAATTCGGAGCAAACGTGCTCCGAATGAACTGAAACCACACGAAAACATTAGGAATATTATTCGTGACATGTAGGAGGAGACGATGCACCCATCAGATGTGCGGTGCGCGCGGTACGGCCGATTGTGTCGTTTTCAGCAGCGCGACGCGCGCTAAAATGGCGCGTTGGGGGGTCAAAACCACCCGAACGACCTCAGAATTCCATGAAACCGTACGAAAACAACCATTTTGTTATTTGTGAAATGTTTGTGCCGACGACACATCAATCGGAAGTGTCGTTTGACCACGGTGACCGAAAACACGTTACCAGTGTCATAAAACACCAAAAACGGCGTGAGACGGTTGAATTCGGAGCAAACGTGCTCCGAATGACCTGAAACCACACGAAAACATTGGGAATATTATTCGTGACGTGTAGGAGGAGACAACGCACCCATCGGACGTGCGGTGTGTGCGGGACGACCGATTGTGTGGTTTTTAGCAGCTCGACGCACTCTAAAATGGCGCGTTGGGGGGTCAAAACCACCCAAACGACCTCGGAATGCCATGAAACCATACAACAACAACCGTTGTGTGATTTGTGAAATTTTCGTGCTGACGAAACATGAATCGGAGGTGTTGTTTGATGGAGGTGACCGGAAATTTGTTTCCGATATCATAAAACACCAAAAACGGCGTGAGACGGTCGAATTCGGAGCAAACGTGCTCCGAATGACTTGAAACCACACGAAAACATTATTAATATTATTCGTGACGTGTAGAAGGAGACGACGTGTCCATCAGACATGCGGTGCGCGCGGTACGGCCGATTGTGTCGTTTTCAGCAGCTCGGCGCGCGCTAAAATGGCGCGTTGGGGGGTCAAAACGACCCGAACGACCTCAAAATGTCTTGAAACAGTACGACAACAGCCGTTGTATGATTTGTAAAATTTTCATGCCGACGACATGTCAATCGGAGGTGTCGTTTGACGGCGGTGACCGGAAACGCGTTTCCGGTGTCATAAAACACCAAAAACGGCGTGAGACGGTCGAATTCAGAGAAAACGTGCTCCGAATGACCTGAAACCACATGAAAACATTAGGAATATTATTTGTGACATGTAGGATGAGACGACGCACCCATCGGACATGCGGTGCGCGCAGTACAACCGATTGTGGCGTTTTCAGCAGCTCGGCGCGCGCTAAAATGGCGTGTTGGGTGGTCAAAACCACCCGAACGACCTCAGAATGCCATGAAACCGTACGACAACAGCCGTTGTGTGATTTTTGAAATTTTCATGCCAACGACACGTCAATAGGAAGTATCGTTTGACCACAGTGACTGGAAACACGTTTCCGGTGTCATAAAACACCAAAAACGCCGCGAGACAGTCGAATTCGAAGCAAAAGTGATCCGAATGACCTGAAACCACAGGAAAACATTAGGAATATTATTCGTGACATATAAGAGGAGACAGAGCACCCATCAGACGTGCGGTGCGCGCGGTACGACCGATTGTGTCGTTTTCAGCAGCTCGGTGCACGCTAAAATGACGCGTTGGGGGCTCAAAACCACCCGAACGACCTTGGAATGCCATGAAACCATATGAAAACTCCCATAGTGTGATTTGTGAAATGTTCGTGCTGACAGCATGTCAATCGGAGGTGTCGTTGGACGGCGGTGACCGGAAACACGTTTCCGGTGTCATAAAACACCACAAACGACGTGAGATGATCGAATTCAGAGAAAACGTACTCCGAATGACCTGAAACCACACGAAAACATTAGGAATATTATTCGTGATGTGTAGGAGGAGACAACGTGCCCATCGTACATGCGGTGCACATGGTATGGCTGATTGTGTTGTTTTCAGCAGCTCGACGCGCGTTAAAATGGCGCGTTGGGGGGTCAAAACCACCCAAACGGCCTCGGAATGCCATGAAACCATACGACAACATCCTTTGTGTGATTTTTGAAATGGTCGTGCTGGCGGCACATCAATCGGAGGTGTCGTTTGACGGCGGTGACTGAAAATGCGTTTCCGGTGTCAAAAAACAACAAAAACGGCGTGAGATGGTCAAATTCGGAGCAAACGTGCTCCGAATGACCTGAAACCACACAAAAACATTAGGAATATTATTCTTGATGTGTAGGAGGATACGGAACTCCCATTGGACATGCGGTGCACGCGGTACGACCGATTGTGTCGTTTTCAGCAGCTCGGCGCGCGTTAAAATGACGCGTTGGGGGGTCAAAACCACCAGAACGACCTCAGAATGCCATGAAATCGTACGAAAATATCCATTGTGTGATTTGTGAAATGTTCGTGCCAACGGCATGTCAATTGGATGTGTCATTTGACGGCGGTGACAGGAAACGCGTTTTTGGTGTCATAAAACACCAAAAAACGGCGTGAGACGGTCGAATTCAGAGAAAACGTGCTCTGAATGACCTAAAATGACATGAAAACATTAGTAATATTATTTTTGACATGTAGGAGGAGACGGAACGCCCATCAGACGTGCGATGCGTGCGGTACGGCCGATTGTGTCGTTTTCAGCAGCTCGTCGCGCGCTAAAATGGTGCGTTCGGGGGTCAAAACCACCCGAACGACCTCAGAATGCCATGAAACCGTACGACAACAGTCTTTGTGTGATTTTTTTAATGATCGTGTTGATGGTGCGGCAATCGGATGTGTCGTTTGATGGCGGTGATCGGAAACGCGTTTCCGGTGTCATAAAACACCAAAAAACGGCGTGAGACGGTCGAATTTGGAGAAAACGTGCTCCGAATGACCTGAAACCACACGAAAACATTATGAATATTATTCGTGACGTGTAGAAGGAGACAGAACGCCCATCAGACATGCGGTGCGCGTGGTACGACCGATTGTGTCGTTTTCAACAGCTCAGCGCGTGCTAAAATGGCGCGTTGGGGGGTCAAAACCACATGAACGACCTCAGAATGCCATGAAACCGTACGAAAATAGCCGTTGTGTGATTTTTGAAATGGTTTTGCTGACAGCATGTCAATCGGAGGTTTCGTTTGACCGCGGTGACTGGAAACGCGTTTCTGGTGTCACAAAACACTAAAAACTGCGTGAGATGGTCGAATTCGGAGCAAACATGCTCCGAATGACCTGAAACCACACGAATACATTAGTAATATTATTCTTGACGTGTAGGAGGAGACAATGCGCCCATCGGACGTGTGGTGCGCGTGGTAAGGCCGATTGTGTCGTTTTCAACACATCGACGCGCGCTAAAATGGCCCGTTGGGGGGGTCAAAACCACCCAAATGACCTCGGAATGCCATAAAACCGTACGAAAACAGCCGTTGTATGATTTTTGAAATGGTTATGCCGACGGCATGTCAATCGGAGGTGTCGTTTGACCGCGGTGACCGGAAACGCATTACCAGTGTCATAAAACACCAAAAACGGCGTGAGACGGTCGAATTCGGATAAAACGTGCTCTGAATGACCTGAAACCACACGAAAACATTGGGAATATTATTCGTGACGTGTAGGAGGAGGCTGCGTGCCCATCGGACGTGCGGTGCGCGCGGTACGACCGATTGTGGCGTTTTCAGCAGCTCGGCGCGCGCTAAAATGGCGCGTTGGGGGGTCAAAACCACCCGAACGACCTCAGAATGCCATGAAACCGTACGAAAATAACCGTTGTGTGATTTTTGAAATGTTCGTGTCGAAGGCACGTGAATCGGAGGTTTCGTTTGGCGGTGATGACTGGAAACGCGTTTCCGGTGTCATAAAACACCAAAAACGGCTTGAGACGGTCGAATTCGGAGAAAACGTGCTCCGAATAACCTGAAACCACATGAAAACATTATGAATATTATTTGTGACGTGTAGAAGGAGACGGAGTGCCCATAGGATATGCGGTGCGCGCGGTACAGCCGATTGTGTCGTTTTCAGCAGCTCGGCGCGCGCTAAAATGACGCGTTGGGGTGTCAAAACCACCCGAACGACCTCAGAATTCCATGAAACCGTACGACAATAGCTATTATATGATTTTTGAAATGTTCATGCTGACGGCACATCAATCAGAGGTTTCGTTTAATGGCGGTGACCGGAAATGCATTTCTGGTGTCATAAAACACAAAAAACGGCGTGAGACGGTCGAATTCGGAGCAAACGTGCTCCGAATGACCTGAAACCACACAAAAACATTAGAAATATTATTCTTAACGTGTAGGAGGAGACGGAACACCCATCATATGTACGGTGCATGCGGTACGGCCGATTGTGGCGTTTTCAGCAGCTCGGTGCGCGCTAAAATGGCGCGTCGGGGGGTCAAAACCACCCGAACGACCTCAGAATGCCATGAAACCATATGAAAATAGCCATTGTGTGATTTATGAAATGGTCGTGCCGACGACATGTCAATCGGAGGTGTCGTTTGACGGCGGTGACCGGAAACGCGTTTCAGGTGTCATAAAACACCAAAAAACGGCGTGAGACGGTCGAATTCAGAGAAAACGTGCTCCGAATGACCTGAAACCACACAAAAACATTAGGAATATTATTCGTAATGTGTAGGAGGAGATGGAATGCCCATCAAATGTGCGTTGCGTGCGGTACGGCCGATTGTGTCATTTTCAGCAACTCGATGCGCGCTAAAATGACGCGTTGGGGGGTCAAAACCACCCAAACGACCTCGAAATTCCATGAAACCATACGAAAATAGCCGTTATGTGATTTTTGAAATGTTCGTGCTGACATCACGTCAATCAGAGGTGTCGTTTGACCGCGGTGACCGGAAACGCGTTTCTTGTGTCATAAAACACCAAAAACGGCGTGAGACGGTCGAATTCAGAGCAAACGTGCTCCGAATGACCCGAAACCACACGAAAACATTAGGAATATTATTCATGATGTTTAGGAGGAGACAGAATGCCCATCGGACGTGCGGTGCACGCGGTACGACCGATTGTGTCGTTTTCATTAGCTCGGTGCGCGCTAAAATGGCGCGTTGGGGGGGTCAAAACCACCCGAACGACCTCGGAATGCCATGAAACCGTACGACAATAGCCGTTGTGTGATTTGCGAAATGGTCGTGCCAACAGCATGTCAATTTGAGGTGTCGTTTGACCGCGGTGACCGGAAACGCGTTTCCGGTGTCATAAAACACCAAAAACGGCGTAAGACGGTCGAATTCGGAGCAAACGTGCTCCGAATGACCTGAAATGATAGCATTTCTTAAATTGGGGGGTTTTAAATTATTATAGCACCATGATTTGATGTCAGATTTAATTTTATTATATGTATATTATAACTGAATAATTTTTTCCAATTTACGTTTGTTTTGTTTTGTTGTTTTTTTTGTCTTACTGTATCTTTATTGAAGCAGAAGATTGAAATGGATGGACCTGCTCGGATCGTTGAAGCATGTTTATCATTTATTGTTTATGATGATCTTGATGTTTATGCTGTTTGAAATTGTTTTCCATTTTTTATGATTTTTACCTTATTTTATCTCTGATTTTGCACCGTGAAGAAAAAAACACAATTCGTACATTTCATTAAAAAAATGAAAAATATTTTATTTAATATTATATATATATATATTTCTTTAATATATATTTATATATTTTAAAATTTTTAAAACATATTATATATATATATATTTAAAATATTTTATTTAATATTATATATATAAATATTTTCTTTAATATATATATATATATATATTTTATTTAATATATATATATATATTTCTTTCAGTAGGAATTTTTTTAAATTTTTTTCCCAGAGTAGTGACCGCCAAGCGGTCGCTTATGGTCGGAATTTCGGCCACCTATAGCGACCGCCATTGGCGGTCGCTATTGGCCTACAACGACAAAGCTGAAGCGACCGCCAATGGCGGTCATTGGGCGGTCTCTATAGGCCTATAGCGACCGCCAATGGCGGTCGCTAATGCCCGATTTTTTAGTAGTGTAAAATTGTTTTTCAATATACTATGTTTTTTTATCATAATATTATATGTTCTTTACTATATTAACATAATCTAAATTAAATGCTTGACTACTCATAATGATAATGTCTTCTAAACATGATGATGTTACCAATCCTATGGAAGAACTGACTATAATGAAGGAAACCCTTTGGGAAGATGTAAAGGTAATTTTATGAAATACTTTATCTATTTTACCAAAAAATTATATAAAAAAATATTGATTTAATTTTCATTATTCCTTACGAAGTTCATTTATTTTAGAATATTTATATATATACTTTATGCCTTTCTTCCCCAAAACTTCAACATACTTCTTCTCCCTCAAAACCTTTTCACCCTTGTGGTTTTGGAATTTATCACCTTCCTTTAAGTTCCCTCTACTACCTTTACCAGAAGAGAAAAACCCTTCCTCTACTCAATCACAGAGGTAATATTGATGTTTTTATAGTAAAATAATTGTCCATAGGATAAATGTATTGTTTCATATTTATGTTTAATTTATTTATTTTTAGTACTACTCACAAAATAATTTTTTTCTTATACAGGTGGATTATTTTGTTCTAGTTGGGGTGATTTTTTTGAAGCTGCTCATGCTTGTGAGAGATTGGACTTTGAGTCTACAACTGAGATAACGACAATAAGAAAATAGGTCAAGAATTTATACAACCACCATGAAAATGTGAATTCCTACTACTTATTTAATTAATTTTTTAATCATTTTATCTACTATTTGTATGTTAATTTCCTTATCATTTTTATCAAATACTTATTTAGTTTTTTTAACCGATCTTTTGGAAATTCATATTTTTCTTTCAACTATATGAAACAATCCATAAAAGAGATAACATGATTCTTTCTTCCAATGTTACCATGATTTCCATTTCCTTTCTTTGTAAAAATGACAATAATGCATATTGAGTCGATGTTCTTAGTCGAAGAAACGTTTTTGGGGTAATGGGAAAAAGGAAAAGGATCAACTACAACTCAATCTGATACACAATGTTCATGGTATGAATAAACATTTAGTTTAAAATTAAAACTTTTTTTTAATTTATTTCTTTATATTATTACTAAAATAAGATATTTTTTCATATACAGTTGCATTCTTTTGCTCGATCATGGGTGGTTTGTTTGACAATAGCTTGCGTCAGGGTCAAGGGTGTCACAAATCGAATCTGGTCACCATCAAAACCGGCACTAAATCCGGCCCGTGACAAGGAACAAATGGTTTTTACCTATCCCCACGGGCTGGCACAAGTGCCTGGGTATCATTTATTTTGGTTTGGGAACAATTTACCCGAATATGGATACATAAAATGTCAAAAAAATTTGATAAACTGAATCTGAAAAATTCATACCAAACAAGGTTTATACAAAATCCAGAACTGAATACATAAGTTCAAACACAATACAAGTGGTCCAAATACACAAAGAAAAATTGGAAAATTATCCCCAATGACTCCACATGACAAGGGGTCATCACCCAAAATCCGTCTCCACAACTCCGCACTAAGGTGGGAACTAACACCCCGAACCACTATCACCCAAAGCCTTCCCTTTACCCATGTCAAACATGACCAAGTCTACTTACACCCAAGGGGTGTAAGTAGAGTGTGAGACTAAGCCCAATATAATACCACCCAAATATTCCAAAGAGTATGAAATACAAGGTGAAAAAGAACACAATTTTAATATGTAAGGAAAATAAGCGATAAATTCCAAGAAATGAAACTTTCAATTGTGAACAGTTTTCAAGATAAAACTCTCATAATATTAACAAATTTGAATAAGAAATGTTAAATACTATAATTTATATCCAAACACACCCTAATAAAAGGGTAAATACCACAAATCCAATGAGTACAAAAACTGGGAACACCCCTAGGCACTAGATAGTCTCGGGCCCCATGTACCTCATACCTCAGTGTAAAATATCCATGTCATAAATCCTTTCCCATGCACAAGCCACCAGTAGGTATCATACCCATAACCTAGTGGTCCCCAAAAATCATCAATATATTTTAGTTAGAGTTTTTTTTATCCATTTTCTTAGTGAAACAGGGACAAAACCCATCCAGATCACTAGCCGTACTAGTACATATCCTCCCACCTAGGTACCCAGGCTTCCCCATTTGTGATCAAACAATTTCAGCATGACAAATACATCAATTTTCATATAAAAAACACCACTATTGGTCACATAAAACCAATATAGTATATATACACACTTTATACCACTTAAAACACAAAACAAAACATTTTTATTTTCAATAAAACAACTTTACAAAAGCTAACAATGTTTTTTCACACAAAAAATACCTTTAAAACCCCACTTTGAACACCACGTGCATACTCACATTCACAGAAAAAGAATTCAAAGCACCCAAAACATTTCTATAAACCCATTACATGAATTATAAAGCAACCCCAATAGGCATTACATAAAATAACCATGTAAAACATATGATTTAGCACCAAATTGGCACCCAAAAATCATTTACTTAGAAAACCTCACTAAAACCAAATTCAGCAGCAACAACCAAAGGGTATGAAAATTCAAAACATGGTTTTCACCCCTAATACATCTCAATAAAATCAACTAAATAGTTATAGTTTATCCCCAAATGAACCAATAAATTATTTCTATGAAAACCCCCCAATTTCACATAAAAATGGAACCTAAAATTCATTTTCTTTATAAATACCACTAAAACCAATTTTTGCACCAATAATCAGATTAGATAAACATGAAAATGTTATAAACATAGAAATCTAAGTCACAAAGACTACATACATAATTGAATCACCTACAAAAATTGTTAAAACCCTTGAATCTTTATGAGAAAATCCAACCGCACCACTGCTGCACCACAAGGGGGTGAAAACCAACCTAAAACCCCAAGATTAGACCAAGAAAATCAAAGAAAAACCCTAGGTACGAAGCCCTAGTTGCTGGACAATAGAAACCTCAAAGATAGGGGAAGAAACCTGATAAAAAACTATTTTGTTGAATATTTTATTGATAATAAATGAAATAATTTCCTCACATTTTGCTAAATATGTTAATTTATGAAATATTTGGGATTAGATCATTCATTTGAAAATTTGATTAAAATTCCAGTTTTACCCTTTTAAAATGCATTGTAGTATTTCGAACGTAAATATTTTAATATGAATTATTTGAACTTAATATTTTGTAAAAGTGTTAAAAACTTAATTTTATACAACTTTTATTCAGGACACTAGAGCTAAAGAGTGCATTTGAATGGATTAAATGGGCCATTAAGTCAATGGTGGACTGGACTCGACAGAATGGACATGGGTTCTGTATTTGGGCCATAAATTTTTCATCCGTGCTTGGATCAAGACCAAATTTTGAGAGGATCTACATGACTCATTTTAGAGTGAATCATAATGAAATATGGATAGATGATGCACGATTTTTGGTGGTCAAATGGGTGGTGCAAGTTGGCATAAAATATTTGGACGAGATTCCCCATTCACACTTGAAACCACTTTGAACCTAGCCTCCCCACCAGTCTATAAATTGGGGTTTTTCTCATTTTCTTGGGTTGGGATGTTCATTAGGAAGTTTAGGGAATAGTACAATAGGTTACATTCTAATTATCTAATAAATTAAATAAGGGTATCTCTTGAATCAAGGATCCCTTCGTCTAAGCCCTATTCTTCTTCCTCACGTTGTAATGTTTGTATTTTCATAATAAACTTCTTTGTTATTATTTTATTTCTTCTCTTTTATTATGTTTTGTTTAAATTTATTCTTCTCTTAATATTCCTAATTATGATGGAATCAAGAGTAGAAACGTGATTGGGTTCTACCCTTTCTAAACCTTTGCACATGCAAAATGTATCTACGATGAATACACCGCCCATGGAAGAGTAATTATTTTTAGTAATCGATATACCTCTATCATTATTCATTAATTTATTTTGAATCAATGAGTTACTTTAATTCACATATTATGATCTATCAATCAAGTTTTTAATTTAAATGAAACTAAGCAAGCAATTGAATAGTTAACACAAAACACGTGAGGTCAGGAATTGTGTGAACTGTGAGAGCGCAACCTTAACCAGTAATTCAAAACCACATGAGATTAATTTGTAGAGTTTAAAAATAATAACTAAACTCAATTAGTCCTCATTTACAGAATGGATATGTGCCTTAATTTACCACTGACCAAAATCTATCCTTAGAACATCAATCAAAGAAGGGTGCTGCGATTACATGTTCCGAAGATAACCTAGGGTTTAATTTACTTTATCTTTGTGGTAAGGTTAATTCTCGTAGGGTTAGAGGGTTAAAAAGTTAAGGGATCATAATTAAGTGGATGTTAATTTAAATTATAATGATAAATAATTGATTTAATAGGTAGAGTTAGATCGATTACATCTTTTAAATATTGTCTAAAAAACATCTTCTTGTTGTGTCATTTTAATCGAAATTCATTTCAAAACTAAAAACAAAAAAAATACAATCTTCTTCCAGCAAACTTATTCTAGATTTATAAACTATAAACAACCCCCATAATTTCAAGTAGTGTTTTCATTCTCTTTTATTTTATTTTTAGAATACCTCTAAAAATTTGTTTTAATTCACTTTCTCCTTTGAGAGACGACCTTGGTCAGCCACTCTGCTGCACCTAAGTACACCAAAATCACACTAATCATTTGAGGTCGCCCACGATAGCATTCTTTCAAATTGGCACCATTTCCAGGGAGGCAAGTAATTATTTAAACCAATTAGAGGTATTTATTTTATTTTATATTTTATTCTCTTCCTCTCTTCTTTCTTCCTTCTTTACCCAATCTGATTTTTTCTTCTTCTTTTATTTTCTTCTACTTCTTTTTGGAACATCAACTCAAACTTATTATTTTTATTTTACTATGGTCCAATTTATTTCTTTTCATTTTTATTTTATTTATGACACGAACTAATCCAGAAGATCTCTTAGATCTTGACCCTGAGATTGAACGTAGCCTTAGGGCTCAAATCATACATTCTCAGTCCATAGAAAGTTTCAATATTCAACCAGTTGAAGAATTCCTCCACTTTTAGAACATTGAAATTGGAAGAAATTCAAATTCAACCATAAAACAAGAACCAATGGATGAAAATAATGAAAATAAACTTAATAGAACCATTCAAGAATTGGCCTCACCTGATATTAACTGTCAACAAAATTGTATTGCATACCCAAATCATGAATCAAACTTTCAATTGAAATATGGATTAATTAATCTTCTTCCAAAATTTCATAGCCTCTCAGGTGAGGATCCCAATATACACCTTAAAGAATTTAATGTGGTTTTCTAAACCTTAAAACTAAGAAATGTATCTGAAGACTAAACCAAATTAAGAGCATTATCATTCTCACTTTATGGTGTTGCGAAATATTGGATGTATTATTTACAACTTGAAGATGTAACTTGTTGGAACGATTTGAAACGTCTTTTCTTGTAGAGATTTTTTCCAGAATCAAGGACCACTTCTATTTATAAGGAGATATCTGGGATTAAGCAAGCCCAAGGGGAGTCAATGTATAAGTACTGGGAACGATTCAAGAAGTTATGTGCAAGCTGCCCACATCACCAAATTAGTGAGTAACACCTCATCCAATACTTTTACAAATGACTCAAACCTATGGAGAGGAGCATGGTAGATTCTGTAGCTGGAGGATCATTGGTGGACAAGACACCGGTAGCTTTACGTGTGTTGATCGACAAAATGGCCCAAAAATCCCAACAATTTGGCGATCTAGGTACACCACATGTCAGGGGAGTACATCAGGTAAGTCCATATTCTCTTGAAAGTCATTTGATTGATACCAAGTTGGAAGAATTGACAACTATGGTGAGACAGATTGCTTTGGAACAAAAGACATCCCAACCCCCTCCTTCAAGGCCTTGTAGTATTTGCACTGAGACAAGCCACCCAACTGACTGTTGCCCACAACTCCAAGAAACAGAAGATTGTGTAGCAGTGTTTCCTGGGTGACCTTATTAGCAGCAACAACCATATCCCCCAAAGAAGCTTGATTCCTTTGAACCAACATACAACCAAGGGTGGAATGATTAATCGGACATGAGTTATGGCTCTGGACAACAACAAAGGCCACCCTTTAAACAAAACTTCCAACAACCTCCGCCTTACTAGCAGGGTTTCCAACAACCCCAAAGCAGATTTGAAGCCCAAGAATCAACAAACCAACAACAAGGGAATCCTCCAACAAAGGTATATTATAACACTAATGACATTTTGAAACAAATTATTCTTAATCAACAGAATGAGCTGAAGAGTCAAGGTTCGGAGCTGAGGGAGTTGAAGACTCCAATGAGCCAGATTGCCACCACCCTCCATGAACTTGTAAGTAAGAATTTCGGAAATCTACCTTCCCAACCCAATCCAAATCCAAAGGGGAAGGATAGTGCCATCACTTTGAGAATTGGGAAGAAAACAACTGATGCTTCTCCACCTACTATTCCACCAAGATTCACCTCAACTCCAAAAAATCCCAATTCCACATCAACTGATGAGCAACCCCAGGAGAAAGATAAAGGTAAGAAAAAGATTAATGATGTTCCTCCTAAACACCTTCCTTTTCCAAATAGGGTTGTTCAAACCAATAAAATGGCTGAAGAAGCAATGAAAAAGGAGGTTTTGGACACATTCAAGCGTGTGGAGATAAACATTCCTCTACTTGAAGCCATTAAGAAAATTCCAAGGTATGAAAAATTATTAAAAGAACTTTGTACCAATCGAAGAGGGCTCAAGGTAAATGAAAGGATCAATCTTGGAAGGAATGTGTCAGCACCCATTACACCAACTCTAGCAATGCCGACAACGTGCAAGGATCCCGGGACATTCACCATCCCATGAACCATAGGGGAGTTGCATTTTTTTGATGAACTTTGTGATTTGGGAGCTTTAATAAATGTGATTCCTCACTTTGTATTCTCTTCTTTGTAGGTTGGTGAGTTGAAACCGATGAGAGTAGTGGTGCAGTTGGCGAATAGAGATATGACATATCCAGCGGGAGTCCTTGAGGATGTACTTGTCTGGGTAAGAGACATGATCTTCCCAGCAGATTTCTACGTGCTTAACATGGAGGATGATCAGCTAAGTTATCATGCTCCCATTATCTTAGGTAGGCCCTTCCTTAAAACTGCAAAAACTATTATAAATGTCAATGAGGGTACACTTTCCATGGAGTTTGGGGATGAAGTTGTGATATTTAATTTTATGGAATTCATGAAGTATCCCTCAGAGGACCATTCTGAATTTGTTATCTCCCATTTTGATCCACAAAATAAAAACCCCATGGAATTTTATTGTCCTATGCTTTGGGAGATTATGATTATTGGTTCTAGTTTGATGTCTAAGATTACTTCCACACCTATTTCTAATGAACAAGACTCTATAAGATTTGATTTTGAAATGGAATCATATTCTGATTTTGATCATGTGAACTCTAATTATGACATGGCTGTTGAGTATGATGATGGATTTGATTATTTATTCTCTGATTTTGATGATGTATATTTTGATACTAATGTTCTTTGTGCACATATTTTAGTTCCTTCTATGTCTCCATCCCTACACCTCCCCCCTACACTGGAACTCAATCCATTGACACCAAATCTAAAATACTCATACTTGTTAAGTGGTGAGAAATTACCTGTTATCATTGCTAACAATATCCCTTTTGAACATGAAGAAAAACATTTGAATCTTTTGAGGGAGAACATTAGGGAAATCAGGTGGACCTTGGCTGACATATTAGGTATTAGCCCCTCCATTTGCATTCATAGGATTCTTTTGGAGGATGGGGATAAACCGGTGAGGAAACCACAAAGGAGACTCAATCCAACACTTCTGGAGGTTGTTAAAAAAGAGGTTGAAAAATTGCTGTAGGCAGGTATAATCTATCCCATTTCATATTCTCAGTGGGTAAGTCCTATTTAGGTTGTACCTAAGAAAATTGGTGTTACTGTTGTTAAAAATGAGAAATATGAGTTAGTTATAATGAGGGCGCAAAACAGTTGGTGCGTGTGTATTGATTATAGGAAACTAAATCAATCTACTTGCAAGGACCATTCCCCCCTCCCATTTATTGATCAGATGTTTGAGAGACTTGCTGGGAAAACACATTATTGTTTCTTGGATGGTTTTTCTGGATATTTTTAGGTTCCTATTTCTCCAGAGGATCAGGAGAAGACAACATTAACTTGTCCTTTAGGTATGTTTGCCTACCGAAGGATGCCATTTGTACTTTGCAATGCCCCAGGTACCTTCCAGAGATGCATGTTGAGTATTTTTTCTGATTTTATTGAGACCTGCATGGAGGTATTTATGGATTATTTTATAGTTTATGGGTATTTATTTGATGAATGTCTAAGTAGTTTGGGAAAGGTGTTGAATCATTGTATTGAGAAGAATCTGGTCCTGAACTTTGAAAAGTGTCTTTTCATGGTAGAGCATGGAATTGTCTTAGGTAATGTAATGTCAAAATATGGGATAGAGGTTGATAGATCTAAGGTAGACATTATTTCATCCTTAACCTATCCTTCATGTGTGCGTGATGTTAGATCTTTCCCAGGGCATGCATGATTTTATCTACGCTTCATCAAAGATTTTAGTAAGATTGCTCTTCCTATGTCACGATTACTTCAAAAGGATTCCGATTTTGCGATTGATGATTTTTTTATGACTTCCTTTGATGAGATAAAGAAGTTTCTGACCACTCCACCGATCATACAACCCCCATGGCGGGAGATTACATTTGAGCTTATGTGTGACGCCTCCAACTTCGCGGGTGGATCTGTCTTATCTCAGAGGGTGGAGGGACGCTCACATGTGATCGCCTATGCATTGAGGACACTATATTCAGCCCAATAAAATTACAAAACCACTAAAAATAAGTTTCTTGCAGTTATTTTAAGTTTAGATAAATTCCTTTCATATTTATTGGGCTCTAAAGTAGTTGTTTTTTCTGACCATACAACTCTGAGGTACCTCTTGAAGAAGCCAAATGCAAAGCCCAGGCTGATCTGATGGATGCTCCTTCTTCAAGAATTTGATATTGAGATAAAGGAAAAAAAGGGGTCAGAAAACTTGGTGGCGGACCACATGAGTAGGCTTACTCACACACTAGAGGATGACACCTCGGACCAGGTACCACTTCAGGACACTTTCCCGATGAGCATATTTATTCCATCTCAGGTACGCATCCTTGGTATGAAGATTTAGTTAACTACCTTGTTGCATCTAAATTCCCTGCAAATTTAAAGAAACATCAAGTCCAAAAATTAAAAAGTGAGTCTCAGTATTATGTTTGGGTTGATCCATACCTCTAGCGCATGTGTAGTGATCAAGTTATTAGGAGGTGTGTTACTGATCATGAGTTGGAGCTTGTTTTACATTTTTGTCATACACTTGCTTGTTGTGGACACTTTGGACCCCAACGGACAGCTAGGAAGGTTTTGGACTCTAGATTATATTGGCCTAGCTTATTCTATTATGCCCATGTGTTTTGTAAGTCATGCTCTTGTTTCCAACACACTGAGAACATTTCTAGGAGACATGAGATTCCCCAACAACCCATACTATTCTGTGAGATTTTTGATATATGGGGCATCGATTTTATGGGTCCTTTTCCTAGTTCCTTTGGTTTTTTGTACATTTTGGTTTCTATTGTTTATGTGAGTAAATGGGTGGTGGCTAAGGCCACCAAGATTGATGATTCTCATGTTGTTGTGGACTTTTTCAAAGAGAAATTTTTTTGTAGGTTTGGAGTACCGAAGGCCATCATCAGTGACCAAGGGACACACTTCTTCAATCGGAATTTAGCCTCCCTCCTTCGGAAGTATGGGGTGACACACAAAACATTGATACCATGCCACCCCCAAACAAATGGCCATGCTGAGTTTTCAAATCATGAGTTGAAACAGATTTTAGAGAAAACTATGCAGCCAAATTGGAAGGATTGAAGCAAGCGCTTGTATGATTCATTGTGGTCTTATAGGATAACATAAAAGACACCCATTGGTATGTCCCCATTTCGTATTGTTTTTGGGAAAGCGTGTCTTCTCCCCGTAGAGGTTGAGCATCGGGCTTATTGGGCTATAAAGAAATGCAACATGGATTTGGCCCCAGCTGGAATCTGAAGGAAGCTGAAAATTCAAGAGCTTGAGGAGATTCGAACATCTTCATATGAGAACTCAAGGATCTATAAGGAAAAATCAAAAGAAACTCATGATAGAATGATCCAACAAAAAGAGTTTCATGTTGGAGAGAAAGTCCTTCTCTACAGTTCACGACTGAAGCTGATGCCTGGTAAGTTGCATTCCAGATGGTTAGGTCCTTATGTTGTGACTAATGTTTTTCCATATGGTGTAGTGGAGATCACAAAAGAGGACACATGAAGAAGATTTACAGTCAATGGGAAACGTTTGAAGAGATACATTGAGGGACTTCCTACTAATGCAGTGGATTTTATCACACTGCATGACCCCATCATCACTTGAGCACATCAGGCTGTTCTTAACCCTTTAACTTTTTTATTCTTTATCCTATTTAAAATTATACATTTCATGTGAATATATAATCTCATGGGTTCACATTGAGGACAATTAAATATTTTAAGTTTGGGGGAGGGAACCTTTTAGTTTAGTTATTTCAATTGTTTTCCTGTTAAAAAAAAAACAAAAAAAAAATGTGTGTTTTTCAAATTTTGTGTGTTTATTTTTCAATTTTCTGTGTGTTTTGGAAACTTTTGAGCTGAAATTATTCTCATCACCATTTTTAAATCCATATTAATAAGTGAAACAATTTATCCCTTGAAACTAAGCTTAAATGAATGCTGAAATGACTTTGTTTCAAGTTCAAATGTTTAGTAATTTCATGAAAAGTACACTGAATTTCAAATCCAATGCCATATCTCACTATCTTTATATTTAAAACCACTTTCCTGTGAGGATTCTAAACCATTATTTTCATATTATTTACATTCATCTCACTTATTTAGAGAACCAAACCATGCTTGATTTAACCAGAATTTGATTTATTCCTGTCAAAACTTGAGGGTTTGAGGTATTTATGTTTAAATGATTGAGGCATTTGTTTGGTATTAAAGCCCCTATTTCAGAGAATCCTTTTTTATAATGTCCTACCTTGAACATTTAATCCTTTTATCCCTTAGAAGACATGCACAACCTATTAGGTTAGCCACATTAAAAGCCAATTTTCCCTATCCAACCAACTCTTGAAGTGAAATTGCATAATCTAGTTGAGATTAAGTGTGGGGGAAGCTGTCTTGTGTTGTGCTACCACATTTTGTGATACTTCGGGTGAAAAATTAAATTCTAAAGAGATGTGTTTTCTGCTAAAGAAAAACATTATATTGAAAGTTGTTCCTTTCTTGATCTTTCAGGATAAAATAAGCTGTGCCTTTCTGGAGCTTCTAATAGAGGGGGAAAGCTGTGCCTATCTGGAGCTTTTAAGAAAATCACGTTCGAGAAGATTGACATTTTTACTGCTGAAATATTGAATGGTGTGCACATTCCTTTATTTTTCATGATGATGAATATGAATCAGTTCTATGTCGATTGAGGAGGAGACCATATTTAAGTGAAAATTAGATTAATGCAATTTTGCTTCAAAAAGAGTTAAGCCCTCCTCATTCAGCCTCATAATTTTTCACATCTAAATCCTACCAACCAAAAGCCAAAGAACAACACTAAAAATTTCTCATGATAAACATATGTCCTTGAATCCAATTGGGTAGTGATATAGGAATTTATCAAGTCTATGGTGACCCTCGTATAATTTTGGATGAGAAAGACATTGCAAAAGAAATGACATTTTTGTGATAAGAGAAAATTCAAGTGAGGTAAGTGTTTTGTGAACGGGAGGATAAATAAAGTGGAAACATATTGAATGATATAAATGAAGAACTTGAAATAAGTGGTTTTTATAAGGAATGATATCTTTTTTTTCTTGGTGTGTAATTGTTTGATCTCAAGGATATGTGTTTTAAAATTG
Source organism: Viscum album (assembly GCA_963277665.1). NCBI lineage: Eukaryota > Viridiplantae > Streptophyta > Magnoliopsida > Santalales > Viscaceae > Viscum > Viscum album. The sequence goes on from OY728130.1 coordinate 1,939,084,897, forward strand.
GTTTTGATTTGATATTGATGTTTACTTGATATGAGGTTTTTCCCAGGAGTGAAAAAGGGTAATTGTGGGGGAGTTGATAAAACACTATTTTGTTGAATATTTTATTGATAATAAATGAAATAATTTCCTCACATTGTGCTAAATATGTTCATTTATGAAATATTTGGGATTTGATCATTCATTTGAAAATTTGATTAAAATTCCAGTTTTACCCTTTTAAAATGCACTGTAGTATTTCGCACTTAAATATTTTAATTTAACTTATTTAAACTTAATATTTTTTAACAGTGTTCATAGCTTAATTTTCTACAACTTTTATTCAGGACACTAGAGCTAAAGAGTGCATTTGGATGGAGTAAATGGGCCATTAAGTCAATGGTGGGTTGGACTCAGAATAATGGACATGGGTTCTGTATTTGGGCCATAACTCCTTCATCCATGCTTGGATGTGGCCCAAATTTTGAGAGGGGATAAATGAATCATTTTCTCGAGAATTATCCTTCTGGAAGGACAACCGATGTACGTGTTTTTGTGGTCAAATGGGCGGTTCAAGTTGGCATAAAATATTTGGCCGAGATTCCCCATTCACACTTGAAACCACTTTGAACCTAGCCTCCACACCACTCTATAAATTGGTGTTTTTATCATTTGGTGGGTTTGGGACATGAATTAGGAAGTTTAGGGCAGAGGAGAATAGGTTCCAGTCCAATTCTCCAAGTAATTCAATAAGGGTATCTCTTGAAGCAAGGATCCCTTCGTCGAAGCCCTATTCTTCTTCGTCATGTTGTAATGTTTGTATTTTCATAATAAACTTATTTGTTCTTATTTTATTTATTATCTTTTATTATGTTTTGTTTAAATTTATTATTATATTAATCTTCCTAATTGATCTATAATCAAGAGTATAAATGTGATTGGGTTCTACTCTTTCTAAACCTTTGCACACGCAAAATGTTTCTACGATGACTACACCACCCATGGAAGAGTAGTTCTTTTTAGTAATCGATCGACCTCTATCATTATTCATTAATTTATTTTGAATCAATGAGCTACTGTAATTCACATATTATGATCTATCAATCGAGTTTTTAATTTAAATGAAACTAAGCAAGCAATTTAATAGTTAACACAAAACACGCGAGGTCGGGAATTGTGTGAACTGTGAGAGCGCAGCCTTAACTGGTAATTCAAAACCACATGGGATTAATTTATAGAGTTAAAATATAATACCTAAACTCAATTAGTCCTCATTTACAGAATGGATATGTTCCTTAATTTACCACTAACCATAATCTATCCTTTTAACATCAATCAAAACAGGGTGCTGCGATTACATGTTCCGAAGATAACCTATGGTTTAATTCACTTCATCTTTATGGTAAGATTAATTCTCATAGGTTTCGGGGGTTAAAAAGTTAAGGGATCATAATTAAGTGGATGTTAATTTAAATGATAATGATAAATAATTTATTGAAGAGGTAGAGTTAGATCTATTACATCTTTTAAATATTGTCTAAAAAACATCTTCTTGTTGTGTCATTTTAATCGAAATTCATTTCAAAACTAAAAAAGTACAATCTCCTTATAGCAAACTTCTTCTAGATTTATAAACTATAACCAAAACCCATCATTTCAAGTAGTGTTTTCATTCTTTTTTATTTTATTTTTAGAATACCTCTAAAAAGTTGTTTTAATTCACTTCCTCCTCTGAGAGAAGACCTTGGTCAACCACTCTGCTGCACCTATGTACCCCAAAATCACACTAATCATTTGAGGATGCCCAGGACAATGTTATTTAAAATTGAAGTTGTTGTTGGGGAGGAAAGTAATTATTTAAACCAATTAAAGGTATTTAATTTATTTTACATTTTATTCTCTTCCTCTCTTCTTTCTTCTTTCTTTACCCAATCTGATTTTTTTTATTCTTCTTTCATTCTCTTCTTCTTCTTTTTGGACCATCAAATCAAACTTATTATTTTTATTTTACTGTGGTCCAATTTCTTTCTTTTAATTTTTATTTGATTTATGACATAAACTAATCCTGAAGATCTCTTAGATCTTGACCCTGATATTGAACTTAGCCTTAGGGCTCAAATCAGACATTCTCAGTCTACGAGAAGTTTCAATATTCAACCAGTTGGATAATTCCTCCACTTTCAGAACATTGAAATTGGAAGAAATTAAAATTCAACCATAAAACAAGAACCAATGGCTGAAAATAATGTAAATGAACTTAATATAACCATTCAAGAATTGGATGCACCTGATATTAACTATCAACCAAATTGTATTGCATACCCAAATCTTGAATTAGACTTTGAATTGAAATCTGGATTAATTCATCTTCTTCCAAAATTTCATGGCCTCTCAGGTGAGGATCCCAATAAACACCTTAAATAATTTAATGTGGTTTTCTCAACATTAAAACCAAGAAATGTATCTGAAGACCAAATAAAATTAAGAGTATTCCCATTCTCACTTGATGGAGCTGTGAAAGATTGGATGTATTATTTACAACCCGAAGATGTAACTTGTTGGAACGATTTGAAACATCTTTTCTTGTAGATATTTTTTCCAGCATCAAGGACCACTTCCATTCTTAAGGAAATATCTGGGATTAAGCAAACCCAAGGGGAGTCAATGTATGAGTACAAGGAATGATTCAAGAAGTTGTGTTCAAGATGCCCATATCACCAAATTAGTGAGCAACTCCTCATCCAATACTTTTATGAAGGACTCACACCTATGGAGAGGATCATGGTGGATGCTACAGATGGAGGAGCATTGGTGGACAAGACACCAATAGTTTCACATGTGTTGATCGAGAAAATGGACCAAAACTCCCAAAAATTTGGCGATCGAGGTACACCACATGTCAGGGGAGTATATCAGGTAAGTCCATCTTCTCTTGAAAGTCATTTGATTGATACTAAGTTGGAATAATTGATAACTATGGTGAGACAGATTTCTTTGGAACAAAAGACATCCCAAACCCCTCCTTCAAGGCCTTGTGGTATTTGCACTGAGACAAGCCACCCAACTGACTATTGCCCACAACTCCAAGAAACAGAAGATTGTGCAGCAGTGTTTCCTGGGCGACCTTATCAGCAGCAACAACCATATCCCCAAAAAAAGCTTGATTCCTTTGCACCAACATAGAACCAAGGGTGGAAGGATCAATCAGACATGAGGTATGGCTCTGGAAAACAACAAAGTCCACCCTTTTAAAAAAAATTCCAGTAGCCTCCACCTTACCAGCAGGGTTTCCAACAACCCCAAAGGAGATTTGAACCCCAAGCATCAACAAGCCAGAAACAAGGGAATCCCCACCAAAGGTAGATTCTAACACCGATGAACTTTTGAATCAAATTGTTCTTAATCAACAGAATGAGATGAAGAGTCAAGGTTCATAGCTGAGGGAGTTGAAGACTCAAATGAGCCAGATTTCCACCGCCCTACATGAACTTGTAAGTAAGAATTCCAGAAATCTACCTTCCCAACCCACTCCAAATCCAAAGGGGAATGTTAGTGCCATCACATTGAGAAGTGGGAAGCAAACAAATGATGCTTCTCCACCTACTATTCCACCAGGATTCAACTCAACTCCAAAAAATACCAATTCCACATCAACTGATGAGAAACCCAAGGAGAAAGATAAAGGTTAGAAGAAGATTAATGATGTTCCTCCTAAACCCCTTCCTTTTCCAAACAGGGTTGTTCAAACCAAGAAGATGGCTGAAGAAGCAATGCAAAAGGAGGTTTTGGACACATTCAAGCGTGTGGCGATCAACATTCCTGTACTTGAATCCATTAAGAAAATTCAAAGGTATGTGAAATTCTTAAAATAACTTTGTACCAATCGAAGAGGGATCAAGGGAAATGAAAGGATCAATCTTGGAAGGAATGTATTAGCACTCATTACACCAACTCTAGAAATTCCGACAAAGTGTAAGGATCCCGATACATTCACCATCCCATGCACCATAGGGGAGTTTCACTTTTCAGATGCACTTTGTGTTTTGGGAGCTTCCATAAATGTGATGCCTCACTCACTATTCTCTTCTTTGCAGGTTGGTGAGCTGAAACTGACGAGATTAGTGGTGCAGTTGGAAGATAGAGCTACGACATATCCAGTGAGAGTCCTTGAGGATGCACTTGTCCGGGTAAGAGACATGATCTTCCAAGCATATTTCTATGTGCTTAACATGGAGGATGATCAGGTAAGTTCTCATGCTCCCATTATCTTAGATAGGACCTTCCTCAAAACTGCAAAAACCATCATAAATGTCAATGAGGGTACACTTTCCATGGAGTTTGGGGATGAAGTTGTGATATTTAATGTTATGGGATCCATGAAGTACCCCTCAGAGGACCATTCTGCATTTGTTATCTCCCATTTTGATCCACCAAATAAAAACCCCATGGAATTTGATTGTCCTATGCTTAGGGAGATTATGAGTATTGGTTCTAGTTTGATGTCTAAGAGTACTTACACACCTATTTATAATGAACAAGACTCTCTAATATTTTAGTTTGAAATGGAATCATATTCTGATTTTGATCATGTGAACTCTAATTATGACATGGATGTTGAGTATGCTGATGGATTTTATGCTTTATTCTCTGATTTTGATGATGTATATTCTGATACTAATGCTATTTGTGCACATATTTTAGTTCCTTCTATGTCTCTATCCATACACCTCCCCCCTACACTGGAACTCAAGCCATTGCCACCAAATCTCAAATACTAATACTTGTAAAGTGGTGAGAAATTAGCTGTTATCATTGCTAACAATGTCCCTTTTGAATATGAAGAATTTTTTTTGAATCTTTTGAGGGAGAACATTAGGGAAATCGGGTGGACCTTGGCTGAAATATCAGGTATTATCCCCTCCATTTTCATGCATAGGATTCTTTTGGAGGATGGGGATAAACCAGTGAAGCAACCACAAAGGAGACTCAATCTAACCCTTATGGAGGTTGTTAAAAAAGAGGTTGAAAAATTTCTTGAGGTAGTTATAATCTATCCCATTTCAGATTCTCAGTGGGTAATTCCTATTTAGGTTGTGCCTAAGAAAAGTGGTGTTACTATTGTTAAAAACGAAAAAGATGAGTTAGTTCCAATGAGGGTACAAAACAGTTGGCGTGTGTGTATTGATTATAGGAAACTAAATCAATCTACTCGCAAGGACCATTTCCCCCTCTCATTTATTGATCTGATGCTTGAGAGACTTGCTGGGAAAACACATTATTGTTTCTTGGATGGATTTTATGGATATTTTCAATTTCCTATTACTCAGGAGGATCTAGAGAAGACAACATTCACTTGTCATTTAGGTACGTTTGCCTATCGAAGGATGCCATTTGGACATTGAAACGCCCTAGGTACCTTCTAGAGATGCATGGTGAGTATTTTTTCTGATTTTATTGAGACCTGCATGGAGGTATTTATGAATGATTTTACAGTGTGTGGGTCTTCATTTGATGAATGTCTAAGTAGTTTGGGAAAGGTGTTGAATCGTTGGATTGAGAAGAATCTGGTCCTGAACTTTGAAAAGTGTCATTTCATGGTAGAACATGGCATTGTCTTAGGGAATGTAGTGTCAAAACATGGGATAGAGGTTGATAGATCTAAGGTAGACATTATTTTATCCTTACCCTATCCTTCATGTGTGCATGATGTTATATCTTTCCTAGGGAATGCAGGATTTTATCGGCGCTTCATCAAAGATTTTAGTAAGATTGCTCTTCTTATGTGATGATTACTTCAAAAGGATTCTGATTTTGTGTTTGATGATTCTTGCAGGACTTCCTTTGATGGGCTAAAGAAGTGTCTGACCACTCAACCGATCATATAGACCCCATAGTGGGAGATTCCATTTGAGCTTATGTGTGCCGCTTCCAACTTCGCAGTTGGAGCCATCTTATCTCCGAGGGTGGAGGGACGTTCACATGTGATCACCTATGCATCGAGGACACTAGATTTCACCCAATAAAATTACACAACCACAAAAAATGAGTTTCTTGCTGTTATTTTCACTTTAGATAAATTCTGTTAATATTTATTGGGCTCTAAAGTAGTTGTTTTTTCTGACCGTGCAGCTATGAGGTACCTCTTGAAGAAGCCAAATGCAAATCCCAGGCTGATCCGATGTATGCTCCTTCTTCAATAATTTGATATTGAGATAAAGGACAAAAATGGGTCATAAAACTTGGTGGCGGACCACTTGAGTAGGCTTACTCACACACTAGAGGATGACACCTCGGACCAGGTACCACTTCAAGACACTTTCCCCGATGAGAATCTTTATTCCATCTCAGGTATGCATCCTTGGTATGTAGATTTAGTTAACTACCTTGTTGCCTCTGAAATCCCTACAAATTTAAAGAAACATAAAGTCCAAAAATTAAAAAGTGAGTCTAGGTATTATGTTTGGGATGATCCATACCTCTGGCGCATGTGTAGTGATCAAGTTATTAGGAGGTGTGTTCCTGATCATGAGTTGGAGTCTGTTTTACATTTTTGTCATAGACTTGCTTGTGGTGGAAAATTTGGACCCCAACGGATAACTAGGAAAGTTTTAGACTCTGGATTATATTGGCCTAGCTTATTCTATTATGCCCATGTGTTTTGTAAGTCATGCTCTCGTTACCAACACATTGGGAACATTTCTAGGGGACATGAGATGCCCCAACAACCCATACTATTCTGTGAGATTTTTGATGTATGGGGAATCGATTTTACGGGTACTTTTCCCAGTTCCTTCAGTTTTTTTTAAATTTTGGTTTCTGTTGATTATGTGAGTAAATGGGTGGAGGCTAAGGCCACCAGGACTGACGATTTTCATGTTGTTGTGGACTTTTTCAAAGCGCAATTTTTTTGCAGGTTTGGAGTACCGAAGGCCATCCTCAGTGAACAAGGAACAAACTTCTGCAATTGGAATTTGGCCTCCCTCCTTTAGAAGTATGGGGTGACACACAAAACATCGACACCATACCACCCCCAAACAAATGGCCAGGCTGAGGTTTCAAATCGTGAGTTGAAACATATTTTAGAGAAAACCATGAAGCCAAATAGGAAGGATTGGAGAAATCACTTGGATGATGAATTGTGGGCTTATAGGACAACATAAAATACACCCATTGGTATGTACCCATTTTGGATAGTTTTTGGGAAAGCATGTCATGTCCCCGTGGAAGTTGAGCATCAGGCTTATTGGGCTATAAAGAAATGCAACATGGATTTGGACCAAGTTAGAATCCAAAGGAAGCTGCAAATTCAAGAGCTTGAGGAGATTCGATTGTCTTCATATGAGAACTCAAGGATCTATAAGTAAAAATCAAAAGAAACTCATGATAGAATGATCCAACAAAAGGAGTTTCATATTGGAGATAAAGTCCTTCTCTATAGTTCACGACTGAAGCTGATGCCTGGTAAGTTGCATTCCAGATGGTTAGGTCCTTATGTTGTGACTAATGATTTTCCTTATGGTTCACTGGAGATCACACAAGAGGACATAGGAAGAAGCTTTACAGTCAATGGGAAACGTTTGAAGAGATACATTGAGGGACTTTCTACTGATGCGGTGGATTTTATCACACTGCATGACCCCATCATCACTTGAGCACATCATTCTATTATTAATCCTTTAAATTTTTTGTTCTTTGTCCTATTTAAAATTATACATTTCATGTGCATATATAATCTCATGGGTTCACATTGAGGACAATGCAATATTTTAAGTGTGGGGGAGGGAACCTTTTATTTTAGTAATTTCAATTGTTTTCCTGTTTAAGAAAAACAAAAAAAATTGTGTGTTTTTAAAATTTTGTGTGTTTATTTTTCAATTTTCTGTGTGTTTTTGAAACTTTTGAGCTGAAATGATTCTCATCACCATTTTTAAATCCATATCAGTGAAACAATTTATCCCTTGAAACCAAGCTTAAATGAATGCTGAAATGACTTTTTTTTCAAGTTCAAATATCTAGTAATTTCATGAAATGTACACTAAATTTTGAATCCCATGCCACATCTCATTGTCTTTATATTTGAAACCACTTTCCTATGAGGCTTCTAAACCATTATTTTCATATTCTTTATATTCACCTCACTTATTGATAGAACCAAACCATGCTTTATTTAACCAGAATTTGATTTATTCCTGTCAAAACTTGAGGGTTTGAGGTACTTATGTTTAAATGATCGAGGCATTTGTTTGGTATTAAAGCCCCTATTTTAAAGAATCCTTTTTATAATGGCCTACCTTGAACATTTAATCCTTTTAGCTCTTAGAATACATGCACAACCTGTTAGGTTAGCCACATTACAATCCAATTTTCCCTATCCAACCTAATCTTGAAGTGAAATTGCATAATCTAGTTGAACTTAAGTGTGGGGGAAGCTATCTTGTGTTGTGCTACCACATTTTGTGATACTTAGGGTGAAAAATTAAATTCTGAAGAGATGTGTTTTCTACTGAATAAAAACATTATATTGAAAGCTGTGCCTTTCTGGAGCTTTCATGATAAAAGAAGCTATGCCTTTCTGGAACTTCTAATAGAGGGGTAAATCTGTGCCTATCTAGAGCTTTTAAGAAAATCATGTTTGAGAAAATTTACATTTTTACTGCTGAAATGTTGAATGGTGTGATCATTACTTTATTTTTCATGATGATGAATATTAATCAATGCTATGTCGATTGAGGAGGAGACCATATTTAAGTGAAAATTAGATTAATGCAATTTTGCTTCAAAAAGAGTCAAGCCCTCCTCATTCAGCCTCAAAATTTTTTACATCTAAATCCTACCAACTGAAAGCCACAGAAAAACCCTAAAAAGTACTCATGATAAACATATGTCCTTGAATCCAATAGAGTAGTTATGTAGGAATTTATCAAGCCTATGGAGACCCTTGTATGAGTTTGGATGATAAAGACATTGTAAAAAATGACATTTGTGTGATAAGATAAAATTCAAGTGAGGTAAGTGTTTTGTGCACGGGAGGATAAATAAAGTGAAAATATATTGAATGATATAAATGAAGAACTTGAAATAATGGTTTTTTATGAGGCATGATATCTTTTGTTTCTTGGTGTGTAATTTTTTGATCTCAAGGCTATGTGTTTTAAAATTGGTTTTGATTTGATATTGATGTTTACTTGATATGAGGTTTTGCCCAGGAGTGAAAAAGGTTAAGTGTGGGGGAGTTTATAAAACAATATTTTGTTGAATATTTTATTGATAATAAATGACATAATTTCCTCACATTGTGCTAAATATGTTCATTTATGAAATATTTGGGATTAGATCATTAATTTGAAAATTTGATTAAAATTCCAGTTTTACCCTTTTAAAATGAACTGTAGTATTTCACACTTAAATATTTTAATTTGACTTATTTGTACTTAATATTTTGTAACAGTGTTCATAACTTAATTTTCTACAACTTTTATTCAGGACACTAGAGCTAAAGAGTGCATTTGGATAGAGTAAATGGGCCATTAAATCAATGGTGGGATGGACTCAGCAGAATGGACATGGGTTCTGTATTTGAGCCATAAATTCTTCATCCGTCTTGGATCAGGCCCAAAATTTTAGAGGATCTACATGACTAATTTTTGTGCAAATCATCCTTCTGGAAGGACAGCTGATGCATGCGTTTTGGTGGTCAAATGGGCGGTGAAAGTTGGCATAAAATATTTGGCCGAGATTCCCCATTCACACTTGAAACCACTTTGAACCTAGCCTCCCCACCACTCTATAAATTGGTGTTTTTTTTCATTTGGTAGGGTTGGGACGTGAATTAGGAAGTTTAGGGAAGAGTATAAGAGGTTCCACTCCAATTTTCCAAGCAATTCAATAAGGGTAGCTCTTGAAGCAAGGATCCCTTTGTCAAATCCCTATTCTTCTTCCTCATGTTGTAATGTTTGTATTTTCATAATAAACTTCTTTATTCTTATTTTATTTCATCTCTTTTATTCTGTTTTGTTTAAATTTATTCTTCTCTTAATATTCCTAATTGGGTTGGAATCAAGAGTAGAAACGTGATTGGGTTCTACCCTTTCTAAACCTTTGCACATGCAAAACGTTTCTACGATGACTACACCGCCCATGGAAGAGTAGTTCTTTTTCGTAACCGATCGACCTATATCCTTATTCATTTATTTATTTTGAATCAATGAGATACTGTAATTCAAATATTATGATCTATAAATCGAGTTTTTAATTTAAATGAAACTAATAAAGCAATTGAATAGTTAACACAAAACACATGAGGTTGGGAATTGTGTGAACTGTGAGAGCGCAACCTTAACTGGTAATTCAAAACCACATGGGATTAATTTGTAGAGTTCAAACATAATCCCTAAAATCAATTAGTCCTCATTTATATAATGTATATGTGCCTTAATTTACCACTGACCGTAATCTATCTTTAGAACATCAATCAAAGCAGAGTGTTTTGATTACATGTTTCGAAGATAACCTAGGGTTTAATTCACTTCATCTTTATGGTAAGGTTAATTCTCATAAGGTTCGGAGGTTAAAAAGTTAAGGGATCATAATTAAGTGGATGTTAATTTAAATGATAATGATAAATAATTGATTGAAGAGGTAGAGTTAGATCAATTACATCTTTTAAATATTGTCTAAAAAATATCTTCTTGTTGTGTCATTTTAATCAAAATTCATTTCAAAAAAAAAAAAAAAAAATCTTCTTCCAAAAAAATTCCTCTAGATTTATAAACTATAACCAACCCCATCCTTTCAAGTAGTGTTTTCATTATCTTTTATTTTATTTTTAGAATACCTCTAAAAATTTGTTTTAATTCACTTCCTCCTTTGAGAGATGACCTTGGTCCGCCACTCTGCTGCACCTAAGTACCCCAAAATCAAACTAATCATTTGAGGGTGCCCATGATAGCGTTCTTTAAAAACCCTAAAGAATGAATAGAAATCAAAACTAAAAGCACCTACATGCAGAGAAATTGAAGTTTCCCCACCAAAGACCCATTCAAAAATGAGTTCTAAGGGAGGTTTGGGGAGCTTGGGAGGATACCATTGTTGAAATGGTCAAATAGGGGAAGAAAAGGTCGAGTTTGGATAAATCCTGGGAGAGAAAATTTTTAAATTAAAAACATTTTTAATGACATGGACAAGGCCACACATTTTGCTTGCACGATTTAGCAAACCGTGCACCCAAACCATGCAACCCCTTCTATCTACTAAAAAAGTGTTGTTTTTCCCCCAATTCCAAGGGGCTCTAAGGGGGAAACCTAGGGGGAATGATGACCAATGATAGGGGAAATAATACCCAAAATAAAACCACCTTTCCACCCCAAGACTCATCCAACTCAAGGGTATAAACCAGCCCAACAACTTACCCCACAATGGGGGCCACTAGGAGCATCACAAATCCAACTCCAAACCACCTAAACCTCATACCATAAATTTGAAAAAATAGGAGTCCAATTACCATCCAATACCCCCAATACCAAGATCATAGATCTAGAACACAGGAGACACCAAAATCCAATTTTTGAACACCCGGAGACCAAGAGAAAACTAAGAACCAAAAGTGGTTTTGAAACAAAGGATAGAAATTGAAAATCCAGGTGTGACAATTATCTCCACCATAATGATTTCTATCCGTATAAAGCCACAAAAACACTAGATTTAAAAACAAATTCCAAATGATAGACCAAGATAGACTCCATTTAGACATTTTCACTCACCTCCAAAAGGTCAAACACCTCCAGTTGATCAAACAAATGAAGAAAATCCTCTCACCAACCAAAAGTTACCCCACTTACCTCAAATGATCAAACACATTCAAACCACACCCCGAAAAAAAACACCTCAAACAATACCAGACAACGCTCAAGAAATCCACCTGAAACAAACAATGAACCCAAATAATGCTACCAAAAAAATACTTAAAGAAAACCATTAGGCATGCTCCAATCCCACATTTACCCAAGTAAGAAATTGGTGTCTAGATATCCTCGAACGAGACTACCTAAAACTAAGAAAAAACCAAAGAGAAAACTGAGTCACTAATATGGGGGGACCCAAATGGACTTACCACCATTAGGGACAACTTAATTTCTGAGACAGAATTCAGACACTAACAAGGGGAGGCTCGAACGGACTCCCCGGTACAAGGGGTAGACTAAAATTATAATTTTTCCAAGAGAACTTATGTGAGACCCATGATGGGTCTCCACACCATAAGAACCAACCATCTTAAATGACCAGTATGGGCCGACACAAAAAGACCCCAAAATTTAAAGAGTTGGCACGACCGTAGAGTTAGTCTGCATAGTTTAGGAAACCGTGTGCTAACCATGCAAAGCATTCTGTACAAATAGGAAGCTTCACATAGTTACATGGGCTAAGGAACACGGCTGTGCAGAGACCATATGGTAGCTACTATCTCTTATCGCATGGTTTCCTAGGTTGTCACACAATCACTACTAATCCTACACAAACCGTGTTCTTAACCTGTCTATCCAAATTCCCAACCATACTCCAAAAATTTGATGGAAACCAAAGGGGAACATAATGACATTGAGCGATAACAAGGGCACGAGGCCCTCCAACTCTTTCCAATGAACGGGGACAAGAGAAGAAAGATGAAAACACCAAAGGTTTAATCTATCCCCATCTTTCATACTGAGGATAGGACTTTGACCTAAGGTTCGAACGACTTCGAGATTTCTCCTGACTATGCGCCAGCTTCTCTCCAGGACCTATGGTTGGAGCTCAAATTATTAAAGCATCTTCAACCTTGAAGTTAGGATTTGTAAACCCCTTGAATGTAACTTCTTCTCCCAGTTCCACAAACAATTACACGGTGATATCAAGTGGCCTCAATGAGACATGACACACTTCAAACCCACTTTACCCCAACCCATCATTTTACAAACACAAGTATTAGAGGATACACACACGTCACCCCTTGTTTCTTCAGATGGGAAAAATAGAATGAAAGGACACATAGAAACATCTTCCTCTAGAACATAGGATTTTGGAATTCCCTAAAGGGAGACACACATCCAAAAAAATAGAGACCCCCATAAGATTGCACAACCTTCACCCCTACAGTAAACAAACACACGACATCGCAAGGCATCACCGAACATGACCATTGAGGCTGAAAAAAACACAAGGAGAGGGACCTTATGCTGAGTCCCAAACAATAGATGATTCTAGAAAGTGGCCATAATAGCCACTCTTGGACAGATTTTCCACACTGGTGGCCTAACATGAACTCTTTCTTTGATGATATTGACAAAATACCCAAAGTCCCTTTAATACATCATTCTACACTTACAACCTTGAACTGCATTCACCTTTGATGACTCAGGAAACATAAAAAACTTAGGTCTATTTCAACCTCCCACAACCACTCTCCCTCTACAAGTGGATCCACATAGTAAAAAATGAAGAGGGGTAAAATCAATCTCCAAATCTCAAGAAGAAAGTCCTTACATTGATCAACTCGAGTATCATCCAATGGTGATTCACCATGGGCCACACATGAATCATGCATTAACTCTTTATGGGGGCGTACCCTAGCCAACAAGAAAACCCAAGGACCCAACCAATCTATTCATTTGGTCACAACATACCACAAACCTAAACCGAAAACATGAGGGGAGCCACCACATTGTCCTCCCAAACTTTTCCTCAAAAGAGACCACTGACCAATGCTTCATTCCAACTTATCAATGAAACACCAACCCAAAACATTGTTCAAACAAGAGGGGTTATTGAACTCGAAACATACCACAATAACAATCCCAAAAACACAATATCTACACCTCATAGACCCACATTATCAAAACACAACACTTTACTTCAAAATCATTCTTAAAAAACAGTGTTGGTGGGTTGCGCATTTACCGATGGTATCTCATGAGACTCACACATGAATGTTTACATGCCACACTAGGAAACCACATCATATCCATCCATATTCCCATATAAACCCATGAATGTGGTCACCCTTGAGAATAATAGAGACCAAAACCAAACCTTTCCTCTTTTCAAAATCAAAACGTTTTAACCACACTTTCCCTTTCTCAAATCTGCAAACCATAAAATCAAAACCCAATTTTCATCTCATAAACCAATTCAAAAAAGCACCCATAATTCAATTAAAACTCACTTTCATGCCTTTCAAAACCATTTCAAAACATTTCAACCCATTTCAAAACACTTATAATTTCAGGAAAAACACCATTTCATAAATCTCTATTTAATTAAGAACTCAACTTTTCTCATTTCAAAACAAGGTTCTAAAATTTCATAAAACTTTTCAAATTCTCAGTATTTACCAAATCAAAACCCATCTTCAACCCCCACACATAAATTCTACAACCCTTAATTCAATTCAAAACACTTTTCCATGGTTTATAAAATTCTACTGGAAACACATTTTCAAAACCCCCTTTAACATAATTAATACTTTCAAAAGAGGTGTAAACACATAATTTAACCTTTCAAAATAATTCAAAAATTTCATTTCTATACTTTCAGAAATAAATCCATTTTCACTTTACTTGAAAATCACATCACAAAAATTCACACTCCTTAAAATCAAGTCATTTTTTCATTAAAAACCAAGTTTCCAAGGCTCCAAAAAAAGAGACGCAAGATAATGTGAGAGGAAATTAGTCTCGGTGGGTGATTTGAACATATGGTTGGTGGCCATATGAAAATCACTTCACCATCATGGAGAGTGTTCTAGGGAAATATCCCAACTCCACATGGATTTTCAGACCCTGCGAGCTCACTGAGACCATTAGCCCAACTCTCTTTTCATTTCCCCAATCATCAATGAACCATGAGAAATAATGAACTCTGATAAAACCCGAAATCCCAAGGAGACTTGAATCCCATCACAAGATGTTATGACCAGGCACACTACCCATAACCATAATGTTAATTCCCAAAAATCCTAGCTCCATACTATCCCGGATCTTCCCCAAATAACATGACCCCAAGAGTGAACCTCCTTTGATACCATTTTTCCACGAACCGAATCTAGTATCCATCAAAACTGGCACCAAATCCATCCCATAACAAGGTATAAAGGGAGTTCTCTATCCCTAAGAGATGGAAAAAGTGTCTGGGTATCATTTATTTTGGTTTTGGAATGATTTACCCGAATATGGATACATAAAACCTAAAAAACATTTGATAAACTGAATCTAAAAAATTCATACCAAATAAGGTTTATAAAAAATCCAGAACTGAATAAATAAGTTAAAATAAAATACAAGAGGTCCAGATACATAAAGAAACATTGAGAAAATATCCCCAAGGACTCCACACGACAAGGGATCATCACCCACAAGCTGTCTCCACAACTTCGCACCAAGGATGAGAACTAACACCCCGAACCGCCATCACCCAAATCCTTCCCTTTACTCGTGTCAAACATGACCAAGTACACTTACACCCAAGGGGTATAAGTATCATGTGAGGATAATACCAATAGGATACCACCCAAATATTCCAAGGATTATACAATACAAGGTGTAAAATAACACATTTTTAATATGTAAGGAAAAACGGTGATAAATTCCAAGAAATGTAACTTTCAATTGTGAACAATTTTCAAGATAAAAATTTTAGAATATTAACACATTTGAATAAGAAATGTTAGATACTATAATTTATAGCAAAAAAACCCTAATAAAAGGGTAAATACCACAAATCCAATGAGTACCAAAACCGGGAACACCCCTATGCACCAAATAGTCTTGGGCCCCAAGTACCTTGTACCTCGGTGTAAAATATCCATGTCACAAATCCTTTACTGTGCACGATCCACTAGTAGGGATCAAACCCATAAAATAGAGGTCCCCAAAAATCAACCATATAGTTTAGTTAGATTTTTTGTTATCCATTTTCTTAGTGAAATAGGTACAAAACCCATCCGGATCACTAGCCGTACTAGTACATATCCGCCCACTTAGGTACCCAGGCTTCCCCCTTTGTGATCAAACAATTTTAGCATGCCACATACATAATTTTACATATAAAAAAACCACTACTAGTCATATACAACCAATAAAATATCTATACACACTTTATACCACTTAAAACACACAACAAAACATTTTGATTTTCAATAAAAAAACTTCACAAAAGCTAACAATGTCTTGCAGACAAAAAATCCCTTTAAAACCCCACTTTGAACACCATGTGCATAATAAAATTCCCCAAAACAGAATTTGAAGCACCCAAAACATTTCTATAAACCCATTACATGATTTATAAAAAACCCAAATAGGAATCTCATAAAATAGCCATGTAAAACACCCTATTTAACACCAAATTGGTACCTAAAAATCATTTACTTATAAAACGTCACCAAAATAAAATTTCGAAGAAAAAACCAAAGGGGATAAACATTAAAAACATGGTTTGAAGCCCGAATAATGTAGCAACTCAGGTTTTGGACCTTTCAGACCTTGTAATATTCCTATGAATAAATCCAGATCTAGGCGTGAAGACGGCGTGCGATTCCGAGGCTCAGTGTGCCCATAATTAATTTTATAAAAATAATAAGTTTTTTTATACTATGCACAAGGTGGGAACAAGTTATCTATTAAACGGTAGCTCAGATTGGAAATTCGAGGGCACGGTTGTGTCCGAAGCATGCCGTTTACCCTAGGTGGGGTGTAAACTTTGCGGGCGCGGGCCTGCTGTGGGAAAAGCCACCCGGGGTGTTTTCGTAAATAAATGGAAAAGTTTATTTAAGAGTGTCCACTCAAATAACTCCTGAACAGAATCTCAGATCATAAATCTGAGACCGCCTTTGAGTTCATAGCATGGTGTTTACCTTAGGTGTGACCTCAGTTGAGAGGGTGCAGGAGATTCATATTTCGCGTCTGCCAGCAGTTTTCTATAAATAGGGAATTAAGGAAATGAGAAGGGTTAGCTCCTTTCCCCTCTCAGATGGCGAAGGTCTGGCTGACGTTGATTTGATATCCAAACATTATTGGATCGCAAAGAATCTTCAAACACTGATAGATTAGGGCACAATGAACGCAACGATGGATCCAGATTCGAGGTAGGATTGCTATTTCAGATTTTGCAGCCCTCTGATTACTTATTTCGTTTTCGGAAAACCTTTCTGTTTATTCTCACTGTTATGGAATCCTTTAACGATGGTCAAACGAATAATGGGCATTGTCTGTTTAATTTTCCAATTTCCTGTTCTTCGTGTTCTTTGCATTCTTCGTCCATCAACATTTCTCCTTGCCAAATCATCAATGAATCGAGGATCAAGGAATATGTTTGTGAAGATCTTGACCCGAGGAGTATTGATCTGTGCTCAGGTTCAAGTTTCGAGTGCTAGAGGAATCACAATGGTGAGTGGAAGTGGTAGTTACTTTTCGTGATGCTGAAACGACGATGGATTATCAAGCAAAGGCAAGCGCTGTAAAGGTGTCGTCCTAAGGATTCCAGATCTGGTCTCAGATTGTGTTTTGGACCACCAGAGTGACCATGGTGGTCCGCGGAAGTTTTTCGGCAGATTTTTGGTGGCTCTTGCGGCGGTCTAGCAGCTCTGATGGTGGTTCAATGCAGAAGTTTCCGGCAGGGTGGTGGCGGTCTGATAGGCGCTCCGACGACGGTCCGACCAGACTGGTCCGGAGGCATTTAAACCCTCATATCTTTCAAATCAGGTGTCCGATTTACGTGCCGTCTATGGCCACGCAACCCTTGATTCGAGGTAGATCTTTTGAGCATACTTTGAGGAAATTTTGTGTTGGGATCAATTCTTGAGGGCACAAAATGTCCATTTTTAATAATAATAATATAATTATTATTATTCGGGAAACTTGTATCGAACCGTACGTCTGCATACGATGCCCGATTGATGCACCGTCAGGGTAGTTGTGACCCTGGAGTTGAGGTGGACATTTCAAGGCCAATTTTGGGTGCTTAAACTAAAACAGTGGTGTGGGACCCATGAGGCCAGTTTTGGGTGTTTACGGAGAAACATGACTTTTTTCGTTTGATGTCTATTTTAGAAAAATGAGTAGTCAATCTCGTGTGTTTTTTTCGAGGGGATCGCAACGGAGCAATCTGTTTGATGAGTTTCAGGATCGAGGTGTGGGACCCACCCATGCTTGCTACAGTGAATAATACCTTTTTCATCAGTTGATTGTTTCAGGTGAGTAAATATCCTATCCTTCATGTTTTTCCGCGTAGATCATAGTGGTGGCCTCGGTATAGACCTAGGAGGTGCGTGGTGTGGCGATTTTGCAGGTCACTCGGGTTAGCGATGTTTGGACCAGTAGTGGTTGAATTTACTCCCTTGGTTCATTCCTCTGAGGGTTCGTGTGGCATTACAACCTTAGTATAGGTTTGTGATCCCCTCATTATGGTGTTTTCCTGACAGAGTTGCGACATCCCTCCAGTGGGTCTGGAGTGGGATCCTCTAGCTTCGCTTCCCGGGATCGGGTTATTGGTATCGCTGTTACCACTTATCCACGGGTAGTGATCCCCTATCTAGAAGGTTAATCCCATAGGTTTTGAGGCATCATCGATAATATGATCCCCTATGTAGTGGGACATGAATATTAGGGTTGTGGCATCATCGGGTATACGATCCCCTACTCAGTATGTAGTTTATAGTAGGGTTGTGGTATCATCAGGTATACAATCCCCTACTCAGTGCATGGTTTCAGTAGGGTTGCAGAATCATTGGTTACACGATCCCCTACTCAGTGTGTGGTTTTTGGTAGGGTTGGTGCATCGTTAGTTTGATCCCCTACATCATGAGTTATACCAGATGGGGTTTCCAGTATCTTCGTGATCATCTTCACATGAGCGAAGATCCTCTATCTAAGTGATGTGAACCGTAGAATTTCAGATCAGATTATGGTATCCCCCAGTAGATCTTGGGAGTGATCCCCTATCTGTGAGATCTTTGAGATACCGGAGTGGGTTCTTGTATCCCCCAGTGGACCCTAGGAATGATACCCTATCTGAGAAGTTTAGTATTTTTGTTGTTTCAGTGTGATGTTATCAGTGACGATATCCAACGAGTGTGATCTCTCGGTTGGGCATCTAGGATGTTGGTTTGAGACCCGATGGATTGTATCTCTCAAACGAGTGTCATCTGGGATGACAGAGCTCATGGAGTGTGTTCTCCTAGTTATGTACCAGTTGTAGGCGATGGGACAAAACCTCATGAGACTTGGTGCGTGAATGAGTATATCTAGTTGTTCATGATATATGTATGGGAATATACCTGATCAGATGTTCATGATGTATGTATGGGAATAGTTTTGAGTTGAGATGACTACTCATGTTTAGCCGAGGATGGTATCGAGATATATTTTCTCTTTCTTTTGGGTTCCCTCTGGTTGGGATGAGCTGACTGTTGCCTTTCAGTTTCTCTCTTTTATTTTGGGTTTTTTGGGGTGCCTACTGAGTATTTTATATACTCACCTCTACACGGGCTTTGCCTGCACATGTTTGTGTCTTGTAAAGGCCGCAGGCCTTTCGATGGAGTTCCAGGAGGACCTGGAGCAGGCAGAGCTTAGTTAGAGAGGCTGACCAGGGTGTTTACCAGAGCTGTGCTGGGGAGCTTACCGACGTGTGTATTTAGAAGTATTTTCCCTCCTTCTGAGTAGGTTGGACGCTTTTTTAATTTTCCTTTGGTGGGCCCTATTTTTCCATTTTGTACTTATGTTTCACTCTGGTTTGGGATAGGTGTATGCATGCATTTCCTTTTTAGTTTTTACACACACATATATATATATATGCACTGTTTCATGGTGGTGTATGTGGGTGCGTGTGTACAGGTACCTTAGGCTAATGCCTCCCATGTGTGTGATAGCCTACCTGGTGCTAGTCTCCAACCCCTGGCCTATTGGAGGTGGTCTTGGGGAGTTACAAATCGATCCCCATTGGGTCGGGTCCTGACAAATAAATCTCAATAAAGTCAACTAAGTAGTTATAGGGCATCCCCAAATGAACCAATAAATGATTTCTATGAACCCCCCCGATTTCACATAAAAATGGAACCCAAAATTAATTTTATTTATAAATAATACTAAAACTAATTTTTTCACCAATAATCAGATGAGATAAACATCAAAATGTTATAAAAATAGCAAGCTAAGTCACAAAGATTTCATACACAATGGAATCACCTACCAAAATTGTTAAAACCCTTAAATCTTTGTGCGAAAATCCAACCGCACCACTGCCACACCACAATGGGGTGAAAACCAACCTAAAACCCCAATATTAGACCAAGAAAATCAAATAAAAACCCTAGGTATTAATCCCTAGTTTCTGGACAAGAGAAACCTCAAGGATAGGAGAAAAAACCCTAAATAATGGAGAGAAATCAAAACTAGAAGCACTTACATGAAGAGACCTTAAAGTTTCCCCATCAAAGACCCATTCAAAAATGAGTTCCAAGGGAGGTTTGGGGATCTTGGGAGGCTTCCATGGATGAAATGGTCGAATGGGGTAAGAAAGGGGTGAGTTTGGCAGAATCTCAAGAGGAAAAAATTGTAAATTAAAAAACATTTTTAATAACCTAGACAAGGCTGCACATTTTTCTTGCACGGTTTAGAAAACCATGGGCCCAAACCATGTGCCCCCTTCTATCCACTCAAAAAGTGTTGTTTTGCCTCCAATTCCAAGGGTCTCTAAGGGGGAAACCTATGGGGGAATGATGGACAAGGATAGGGGGAAATGATACCCAAAATAAAACCACCATTCCACCCCAAGACTCATCCAACTCAAGGGTATAAACCACCCCAACAACTTTCCCCACAAGGAGTGTCACAAATACAACTCCAAACCACCTAAACCTAATTCCATAAATTTGAAAAAAGAGGAGTCCAATTACCATCCAATACCCCCAAGACCAAGATCATAGATCAAGAACATAGGAGACACCAAAATCCAATCCCAAAACACCCGGAGACCAAGAGAAAACCAAGAACCAAAATTGGTTTTTGAAAAAAAGGATAGAAATTGAAAATATAGGTGTGAAAATTCTCCCCACTATAAAGCTTTCCACCCCCGGAAAGCTACAACAACACCATATGTAAAAACAAAGCCCAAACGATAGACCAAGATAGACAACCATTCCACGTTTTTACCCACCTCCAAAAGGACAAACACCTCCCGTTGATCAAACAAAGGAATAGAATACTCTAACCAACCAAAAATTACCCCACTTACCTAAAATGATCAAACACATTCAAACCACATCTAAAAAACACCTCAAACACTACTAGACCACGCTCAATCAATCCACCTAAAATGAACAACAAACCCGAATAATGCTACCACAACCTTACTTAAACAAAACCATTGGGCATGCTCCAATCCCACATTTACCCAAGTAAGAAATTTGTGGCTAGATAACCTCAAAAGATACTACCTCCAACCAAGAAAACACCAAAGAGAAAACCAAGTCACTAATATGGGGTAACCCAAATGGACTTCCCACAACCAGGGATAACTTAATTTCTGAGACAAAATCAGGACACTAATAAGGGGAGGCCTGAACGGACTCCCCAATACAAGGGGTAGACTAACATTAGAATTTTTCAAAGAGAACTTACATGAG
Organism: Viscum album; assembly: GCA_963277665.1. Taxonomy (NCBI): domain Eukaryota; kingdom Viridiplantae; phylum Streptophyta; class Magnoliopsida; order Santalales; family Viscaceae; genus Viscum; species Viscum album. Next base: position 1,939,106,522 of record OY728130.1, read on the forward strand.
ACCCATGATGGGTCTCTCCACCATAAGAACCAACCATATTAACTGAACAGTATGGGCCGACATGAAAAGACCCCAAAATTTAAAGAGTTGGAATGACCACATAGTTAGTCCGCATAGTTTAGGAAACTGTGCACTAACTGTGAAAAGAATTCTATACAAAGAGGAAGCTTCACACAATTACATGGGACAAATCACACAGACATGTGGAGACCATGTGGCAGCTACTGTCTCTTATCGTACAGTTTTTTAGGTTGGTGCACAATCAAAACTAATTATGCACGAACTGTGTGCTCAACCTGTCTACCAAAATTCCAAACCATACTATAAAAACTCGATGGAAACCAAAGGAGAATAGAATGACATTGTGTGATAACATGGTCATGATTCCCTCTACCTCTTTCCACCAAATAGGGACAAGAGAATCAAGATGATGACACCAAAGGTTTAAACTATTCCCATCTTTCATATTGAGGATAGGACTTTGACCAAAGGTTTGAGCGACTCTGAGATTTACCCTGACTACGTACCATATTCTCTCTGGGACCTATGGATAGATCTCAAATTATTGAAGCATCTTCAGCCTCGTAGTTAGGCTTTGGAAACACCCTGAACAAAAATTCTTCTTCCAGTGCCACAAAAATTACACTATGATCTCAGTTGGCCTCAATGAGACATGACACACTTCAAACCCACTTTACTCCAACCCATCATTTCACCAACACAAGGCTTATAGGATACACACATATCACCCCTCATTTCTTCAGATTGGAAACAATAGAATGAATAGACACATAGAAACACCTTCATCTAGAACATAGAATTTCGGAATTCCCTGAAGAGAGACACACATCCAAAAAATAGAGACTCCTATAAGATTACACAAACTTCACCCTTACAGTAAAACAAACACACGACATCACAAGGTGTCACCGAACATGGCCATTATAGCTAAAAAAACACAAGGATAAGGACCTTATGCTGAGTTCCAAATAACACATGATTCCAGCAAGTGGCCATAACAGCCACTCTTGGATAGATTTTCCACATTGATGGCCTAACATGAACTCTTTGTTTTATAAGACTGACAAAATACCCAAATTCCCTTTAAGACATCATTTTACACTGACAACCCTAAACTGCATTCACCTTCAACAACTCAGGAAACATAAGAAACTAATGCCTATTTCAACCTCCCACAATTACTATCTCTATACAAGGGGATCCACATAGTCTATAAAGAAGAGGGGTAAACTCAATCTCCAAATCTCAAGAAGAAAGTCCTTATGTTGATCAACTGGAGGATCATCCAACGGTGATTCACCATGGGCCACACATGAATCATGCATCAACTTTTTGGGGGCGTACCCTAGCCAACAAGAAAACCCAAGGACCCAACCAATATGTATATTTGGTCACAACATACCACAAACCTAAACCAAACACATGAGGGGAGCTGCCACATTGTCCTCCCAAACTTTTCCTCAAAAGAGACCACTGACCAATGCTTCATTCCAACTAATCAATGAAACCCCAACCCAAAACATTGTTCAAATAAGAGGGGTTATTGAACTCAAAAAATCCAATAATAAAAATCCCAAAAACACAATAGCCACACCTCCTATCCCCACATTATAAAAACACAACACTTTCCTTAAAAATAATTATAAAAATCAGTGTTGGTGGGTTGTGCATTTACCGATGGTATCTCATGAGCCTCACACATGCATGTTTACATGGAAATCTTGGCACCCACCTCATATCCATCCATATTCCCATATATAACCATGCATGTGGTCACCCTTTAAAACACCAAATACCAAAATAAAACCTTTCCTCTTTTCAAAATCAAAACGTTTTAACCACACTTTCCCTTTCTCAAATCCGCAAACAGTAAAATCAAAACCCAATTTTCATCTCACAAACAATTTCAGAAAAGCACCCATAATTCAATTAAAACTCACTTTTATTCCTTGAAAAACAATTTCAAAAACATTTCAATCCATTTCAAAACACTTCTAATTTCACAAAAAATACCATTTCACAAATCTCCATTTAATTAAGAACTCAACTCTTCTCATTTCAAAACAAGGTTCTAAAATTTCATAAAACTTTTGAAATGATCAGTATTTACCAAATAAAAATCCATATTAAACCCCAAACATAAATTCTAGAACACTTAATTCATTTAAAAACACTTTTCCATGGTTTATAAAATTATACTGGAAACATATTTTCAGAACCGCCTTTAACATAATTCGTACTTTCAAAAGAGGTTTAAACACATAATTTACCCTTTTGACATAATTATAAAATTTCATTTCTATTCTTTCATAAATAAAACCATTTTCACTTTACTAGAAAATCACATCACAAAAATTCACACTTCTTAAAATCAAGTCATTTTTATTTAAAAACCAAGTTTCCAAGACTCCAAAACAAAGAGACACAAGACAATGTGAGAGGAAACTAGTGTCGGTGGGTGACTAAGAAATATGCTTGCCAGCCATATGACAATCACTTCACCATCACAGAGAGTGTTCTAGGGAAATATACCCAGCTCCACATGGCTTGCCAGACCTTGCGATCTCACTTAGACCATTAGCCCAACTCTCTTTTCATTTCCCCCAATCATCAATGAACCATGAGAAATAATGAACTCCGATAAAACCCGACATCCCAAGGTGACTTGAATACCATCATGAGATGTTCTATCCAGGCACACTACCCATAATAGGAATGTCAAGTCTTGAAATTCCTAGCTCCAGACTATTATTACTCTTCCCCAAATAACATGACCCAAAGAGTGAACCTCCTTTGATACCATTTTATCACAAACTGAATATGGTCGCCATCAAAACTGGCCCCAAATCTAGACCATGACAAGACCAGAAGGGAATTACCTATCCCAATAGGCTAGAACAAGTTCCCAAGTATTAATTATTTTGGTTTGGGAATGATTTACCTGAATATGGATACATAAAACGTCAAAAACATTTGATAAAATGAATCTGAAAAATTCATACCAAACAAGTTTTATATAAAATCCAGAACTAAATACATAAGTTAAAAAACAATAAAAGAAGTCCGAATACATAAATAAACATCAGAAAAATAGCTCCAAGTACTCCACATGACAAGGGTTCATCACCCACAAGCTGTCTCTACAACTCCACACCAAGGATGAGAACCAACACCCCGAACCACCATCACCCAAAGCCTTCTCTTTACCTGTGTCAAAAACGACCAAGTATAATTACACCTAATGGGTGTAAGTAGGGTGTGATCCTAAGAAAAATTTGATACCACCCAAAGATCCCAAGTAGTATGCAATACAAGGTGAAAAAGCATGCAATTTTAATATGTAAGGAAAAGCGACGATAAATTCCAAGAAATGAAACTTTCAATTGTGAACAATTTTCAAGATAAAACTTTCATAATATTAAAAAATTTGAATAAGAAATATTAGATAATATAATTTACAGCCAAACACACCCTATGAAAAGGGTAAATACCACAAATCCAATGAGCACCAAAACCGAGAACACCCCTAGAAACTAGATAGTCTCGGGCCCCATGTACCTCATACCTCAGTATAAAATATCCATGTCACAAATCCTTTCCCATCCATGATCCAATAGTATGGATCATAACCATAACCTAGTGGTCCCCAATAATCATCAATATAGTTTATTTATAGTTTTAGTTATCTATTTTCTTAGTGAAACATGGACAAAACCCATCCGGATCACTAGCTGCACTAGTACATATTCGCCCACCTAGGTACCCGAGATTCCCCCTTTGTGCTAAAACAATTTCAGCATACCACATACATCAATTTGCATATAAAAAACACCAATAATGGTAACATACAACCAATACAGTAGATACACACACTTTATACCACTTAAAACACACAACAAAACATTTTGATTTTCAATAAAACAACTTCACAAAAGCTAACAATGTTTTACACACAAAAAATCCCTTTAAAACCCCACTTTGAACACCATGTGCATACTCACATTCTCCAAAACAGAATTTTTAGCACCCAAAACATTTATATAAACCAATTACATGATTTATAAAAAAACCTAATAGTAATCACATAAAATATCCATGTAAAACACCCGATTTAGCACTAAATTGGTACCCAAAAATAATTTACTTAGAAAACGTCACCAAAAACTAATTTCTCAGAAAAAACCAAAGGGGATGAACATTCAAAACATGGTTTGAAGCCCAAATAAATCTCAATAAAATCAAATAAGTAGTTATAGGGAATCCTCAAATAAACCAATAAATGGTTTCTATGAAAACCCCCTAATTTCACATAAAAATGGCACCAAAAATTCATTTTCTTTATAAATACCACTAAAACCATTTTTGGACCAATAATAAGATGAGATAAACATGAAAATATTATAAACACTGCAACATAAGTCACAAATATTGCATATACAATGGAATCACCAACCAAAATTGTTAAAACCCTTGAATCTTTGTGCGAAAATCCAATTGCACCACCACCACACCACAAGGGGGTGAAAACCAACCTAAAACCCCAAGACCAGACAAAGAAAATCAAAGAAAAACCCTAGGTACGAAGCCCTAGTTTCTGGACTAGAGAAACCTCAATGATAGGAGAATAAACCCTAAATAATGGAGAGAAATCAAAACTAGAAGAACTTACATAAAGAGAACTTGAAGTTTCCCCATCAAAGACCCATTAAAAAATGAGTTCCAAGGGAGGTTTGGGGAGCTTGGGAGGTTTCCATGGCTGGAATGGTTGAATGGGAGAAGAAAGGTGGTAGTTTGGATAAATCTCAAGAGGGAAAAATTGTAAATTAAAAACATTCTTAATGACCTGGACAAGGCCACATGGTTTTCTTGTACGGTTTAGCAAACCGTGCGCCCAAACCGTGCACCCCCATATATCCACTAAAAAAGTGTTGTTTTTCCTCCAATTACAAGGGGATCCAAGGGGGAAACCTAGGGGGGAATTATGGCCAAGTATAGGGGGAAATAATACCCAAAAAAACCACCTTTCCACCCAAGACTTATCCAACTCAAAGGTATAAACCACCCCAACATGTTTCCCCACAAGGGGTGCCACTAAAAGTGTCACAAATCCAATTCCAAACCACCTAAACCTCATACCATAAATTTGAAAAAAGATGATTCCAATTACCATCCAATATCCTCAATACCAAGATCATAGATCAAGAACACATGAGACAGAAAAATCTAATCCCAGAACACCCGGAGACCAAGAGAAAACCAAGAACCAAAAGTGGTTTTGAAACAAAGGATGAAAATTGAAAATTCGGGCATGAAAAGGGGAAAAAGACAAAGGGACATTGATATTTTTGAATGTATGTGATAATTTTTACTTACTCATGTAATTGTATAAATAAATGTTTGAAATGTCTATAATATGGTTTTTTTCTTGTATTTTTGTTGTAAATTTATTTCATTTAAATTTTGTACTGGTTCTTGCTTTTGATACTTTCTAATGCTATTTATAGTCCTATAGTGTGCTATTATAACACACTACAGTATGCACCTTTATAAGTGCTTCTAAATAAGTTTATAAAATCCTATATCTTTTAATCAAGCTCCGATAGTCATCATTTCTCTAGCATTGATAATAACCATTTTTAGTACTATTAAAGGTCTGTTTTTTAGTTTTGATATGTAACTATTTTTAAATAAAATTTTAAAATATGTTTATGTATTGTATATTTAGATATAAATTTTATACATATTTACAAATATATTTATATGTCTATATATTTGCACATATACATATTTGTACTTATTTACATATAATTGTATATTTAGATATAATTTTTTATAATGTATTTGCAAAAAATTATAGTAAATATATTTATATAATATATTTAATGGTAATGATATATTTATAAAAATACTTTTATATATGATGTATTGAAAAAAATTGACACTCACATACACACACATATTTACACACACACGTACACATTTATATTTCGCACATACACTCATAAATATTCACATATATGTATTTATTTACATATATTAAAATATACACATAAATATATTTTTTTTATTGAGACACACATATGTATATATAAAAATTAATTGTAAAAATATATATATATATATATATATATGAATGCATTTTTATAAGGTAAATAAAATGGATAATTTATTTATTTTAAATAAAATGAAGTAATAAATATTTATTTTCATATGGTTTATATATTTTAAAAGAAATTTGATGTAAATATGTTTAAATATTTATTTGTTCAATAGATTTATTATATGTAAATATCTGAAAATATGTATATATTTAATTATAAATAACACCGTGATAAGAAAAATGGAAAATTTTTAACACCGTAATATCTATATGAGTGTAAGGCCTAAGAAAAAATTCAGTCACCACTAAAAAAGGACAATAAGACCATTTTATATGAAACTAAAATTCCATGAAATTTTAAAAAATTAAGGTATCCAAAAAATGCTCAATTTTATAGGACTTTCAGGCCTTTTTTACCTCAAAAAACATTGTATTAGTCTCTCCCTACCCACCACATCATAGATGTTTACAAGCTTCGATTTGATGTGTGGTAAAGCCCAACCAGACACCCAGATCAAAATTTATGGCCATTTAATATTCAAGTCATGTTTTCAACTTATTTTAGATAATTTATTAATTTATTGAATTTTTATATCATCAAATTGTTATTAAATGGCTATTAGTTAATGATACTTAGAAATTTTTTAATTAATATTAATTTTTAATAATTTTATAAACTACTTTTTTCACTAAATATATTATATATTAAGTGTAATTACATATTTAATATTATATAAATCATATTTAATAAGATATATTATATTTATATCAATATAAATATATAAATATATAAATATATGTTTTTTAATAATATATAAACTTTTTTTATTAAATATAGCCTTCATCAACACTAAAAAAAGCACCGAAAAATGGATGCTTTTATCAGTTCTTTTTTTAGCACTAATAAAGGCACCCCCTTTATCAATGATTTTTTAACACTGGTAGATGATAGCACTTAATATCAATCATTTTTTAGTAGTGCTCTTGCAGAGGTTGTACCATGTCACAACCCCACTTGCATCATTTTTTTAATGTGTTCACTTCTGAAATCAATGGTATGCAATTCAAAGTTTATATTTTAATGATACATCCTTCGATCTTGATGTGTTTTTGATGATTCTTTGGATTGTTTTTTCATACAACCTTTATTTATATATGTATATATGTTTGTGTGTGTATATACCTCCCATGCTTGTTCTTCATGCATATCACTGTGATTTTTTGGATTGTTCATCTTTTTGAATTATTCTTCATGTTTTAATGACATCTCCTTTTTTTTTAATTTTTCTTCATTTATATCTCATGATGTTCATCCTTTTCAAACCATGGTGCTCTATCCTTTCTATATATTTGTGTGTGTGTAAATATATTCCCATATCAATTTATATATTTATACACACACACACATTATTTTTTTGTATTTAATATGTTTTTTATATGTGTATATATATGTATATAAATTTGTTTATGTGTTTATGTTTATGTATATATATATTATATGTGATGTGTTTGTAATTGTGGTTTTAAATCAAAAAATATTTTTTTTGTGATATGAGTTTTTATATCATGAAATGGGTTTAAACTTACACATACGATGGTCAATAACATTATTATGTTATCCCTTCTTATCTTTGATCTTAATGTAAAACTCACAAAGAAATACCATCCACTGTCAGAGTTGATGTCCTAGGACAAACTATTTTCATTTTGATTAAATGTATATTAGATTATTTGAATATAATAAAATGTCTTTTTACATATTCGTCATTGTTCTACATAACTTTAATGTAATAATGTCATAGATTTCCTATCACATTGATAAGGTTACAATAGTTCCCCCTTATGATGAGAACCTTGAAATTCCATGATGATATTCTAAAATATAGTTCTAAAGTTGGATAGTGTTCCATGATGATATTCTTAAATATAGTTCTACAGTTGGATAGTGTTCCATGATGGGAAACATATAATGTGATTGTCAGGTGTGATTACTCATAAGTGGATGATACTTCTTCTCATAAAGTTTATACTTGGAAACCTCAAAGATGATATATTATGAGAATAGACCTACCAGAAGAAATTCTGCATATTTTTAGTGCCATCAGATATTCCTATCTTCGATCATGTGTAATGATACTTAAAATTTAAGATTATTATTAATGCATATTATGACTCATTCACTTAGATGTATTTTGTAAACCATGAAAATACAGTTCATGGAAAAGCTAGATATGTTGTGTGTGTCATGAGTGATGTGTTATTAATGAATAAGTTGAGGAAGGATTCATCCCTTATATCTTTATGAATGTTAATATCCTCTCCCTTAAATTGTAATAAAACCATTGAAATAAATTCCATGACCATGTCGCAACAATGTGTTTATTTCAGATAGTCAAATAAAGATGTATCGATCATATAGCTCGATGAAACTATTAAGAAACCTTCTTAATGAGTTATTGTGATAAAGAGATTATATTACACATCAAGCATTCATATGTGGTTTTTGATGTTGCAACATTAAATTATTTCTCTTCGATGTCTTGACCCTTTTCTAGATAGTAATATTGAACTTTAGGCAAGCCCACCTAATGCCAATAAGAAAGAATCCCAGAGGGTAAAACACTAAGTGTTTCCATTGATCTTGATTAAATTATATTTAAATTTAATTAATAGAATATATATTATTCTCAAGACTGATAGATAATTTTATTCATGTTTTATCAATCACAAATATTTTATTTATGAATGAAATATTTAATGAAATATTTATTCAGGTATTCAATAAATGTCAAGGAGTTAAATAATAACAAGATCATGTCCAGTGATAAATATTTATTTTCAAGTCAGGAAATAATATTTATTATTGCACGAGATAGAACATTCCATAAAATAATAATAAAAATAATATTATTATATGGAATGAGGTTTTATAATGATTATTATATTATTTAAGGTTTGATACGCAATTAAACAATATTTTAACCTAAACACCAACTCTAAAAATAGATGATTATGTCTATTGTGTGGAGTTAATCGAGATTTGAGAATCATTGCACACAAGATAATTCTCTCTCTAATCCTATTCCTCACTTCCTCTCATGAACAAGAAGTTCTAGAGAGATTCCTTCAAGATTGAAGGAACTACATGTGGTGAACATGTATAATGAAAGATAATTGATTCACCGTGCTAGCACCTAGAAATCAATTAGTGTCACTTGAAGATCAAAGGAGTATGTGTGGAACATCATTAGAGGGATTCTACACTTGGATCCTCCTAATGAAATGAAGGTAATCTGAGAAGTTTTTTTCCAAAAGATCAACATCATCATTGGAGAAAGTTCCTAAGACAAGGTAAACATTTCTCTTAATCTTAAATAAATTAATTATAAATTTAATTCGCAAATATCCTCTTCAGATTCAAGGTTTCTCTATGTCAATATTCAGTTGAAAAATTTCATTGTTCATGATATTCATGTCATATACAATACTATGAATGATCCACCAAATCAATAATATTTTATTTATTTTAATGCCTATACAATGGTTCCATTGCTCCCAAAACCTTTAAGTGGTATCAAAGCAAGTCACATTTCAAATTTATAATTATTTAATTGGTTTTTGATCTATATGAACAATAGTGGTTAGATATTTCATTTCCAGAATATTATTTCTTTAATTAAATTTTAATTAACATGTTTTTGACATATTAATCATCATCATTCAGTGTTTCTTTTTCTTAAAGGACTAAGAATAGATGAAGAAAAACCACAGATGCCATTGGAAAGTGTCTATGATTATGTCCAGATAACAAGGGATTACATGATGTGTAGACAAAGTACATGCTATATACCCAAGTGTACTACACCTGGCTGTGTCACAGGATACACGACACACCAAGAAGTAACTACACAACATGTAGATTGGGCCAACATGACACACGACGTGTCAGATTATATGGTGTGTATCCAGCATACACATTGTGTAGTTTACATGGTTTAGTGGTGAAATTCACGCAACACGTTTAGTCAAATAAACGGTCAAAACCACATAAGACTGATATCCTAAAGTAATAATGACATAAACAACATGTAGATAGTGTACACAACATGTAGTGAAATATTTTCCATGCTTGAAGTACACGTCAAGCCATTCGGTGAGACAAGCGTACACACAACATGTGAGATAATGGTATGTAGTTGGATTGTACACATCATGCAGTCCCATGTATAATGAACACGATGAGTCATTCGGTAGGTTGCATGGACACAAGGCATCCATACCACATGAAATGTAACTCATTATTACATTTCATGTAATTCATCGAGATACACACCAAAGATGCAGGCGTGTATCCCAGGAACACGACAAGAAGAACACACAATGTGTAGCTGGTTAGTACACACTGCGTAATCCGGCTGAGGTACATACAGAATCCCCAAGTGTGTATCTTGGTTATACGGAAACTGAGTCACATGGTGCATAGCTCATAAGTATACTCCACGTAGTATCCCAATTAAGAAAAGAATTAAATTACATTAAATTATTAATTTAGCATTAAAACTGTATTACTTTGATTGGAACCTGTTGTGTTTAAAAATTTAATAATGGTTTTAAAGAATTATTAAATGATCAATTAATTTATTGTAATAATATGTGATTATTGGTTATACCATTTATTTTCCATGAATTCCTTTAATGATGAGCATCTCCAAGAAAAGTTGGATGGTTATTAAGATGAAATGGAATTAATTAATTAATTAATTAATTAAATCACATTTATCTTAATAATAAATAATTAATATAAATAAATGTTAGCCTATATACTTTTATGTAACTATTGTATGTGTATGACTGGTCATGAGCTTTTCCAAGACCTTTGTATATGTCAAAATTATTTAATTTAATTTATTTCATGGATTTTTAATTTTTAATTATTAAATTAAATTGATAACATATGATTCATCCCTCCCTCTATTATTATGTAGGCCCCGCATGTCTAAGGTGATTTATATAATTTATCTTAACCAATCCTTTGGTTCCCCTCACCTATGTGAGAGTTATAAATACTTGTAATAAATGGAGTATCCCAAGGTTTATAGAGGATGTTCAAGACTAAACCAAGATGATGCCCACCCAGGTGATACACAGGTGGATAAGTGGAATGCTACAGATCATTCCAAGACTGACACATTGAATTTTTACCCTAGGTCAAAAGTTCATTTATTTTCCACTCAATAAATAAACCATTAGATAAGTTCATGATCAGGTCATTTATTTATTTCTATCTTAGACATTATTTATTTTGTAGATGCAAGATCACAATCACATAAATAAATGTATTATTGTGAAAAGATGAAATATAAATAAATGGATTATGCGTAAATGTTTTATCAAAATATGATTAATCACTTAAGTAAAATCCAGTTAATATTAACAAGACATGTACAAGATAAAAAAAGAATTTTTTTTATGAATAAAAAAAATCCACTCAAGTAAATATCAAGTCATTAAGCCTTCTATTTATTGAATTAATATGAAACCATAATTTAAATGTAACAACCCAAACTGTTATAAATGAAAATTTCCCTTCTGATTTAATTAAATGACTTATTCTATAATATAGTTATAGAAAATACATCCTATTATTTTATTTTATTATATCCAATTAGATTTAAATAATCATTAAGAATCATTACCATTGATCATATAGCCATTGAACAATGATTACATGATTAGTATAAATATAGGGGTTTAATAAATGCAATTGACACAGATAAAAGAAGTGATAACCTCAACCAGTAGGATTGTACCCTATGAAGATAATTTATTATATATTCATGGGGATATAGAATTTATGGGATTTACCCTTGACTAAGCCCAAGCTGAGATCCAATATCTTAAGCATGAATGAAACTGTTTATGAGAGAAGTTTAAGCTCATCAAGATTACAACACAAACCATGTTCATTGAATCACCTCATGAAAGTCCCACTATTTCACATATTACTCTTAGGGAATTTTTTATTGTATTAAAGGTATATATATTAAGACCCTATCAATGTTAATATGCACGTTGTTTATAGAATAATTGTTAGGAAAAAATACCTCAAGGTAACATTGAAGTATTTTTGGGTTGATTGTATTTATTGACAAAGAAGGTTTCCATGATCAGTTGGGGAGATCCAGAGAGATTATTGACTATGAATGTTGACAAATATACAAGACATAGGAATGAATTCCCTAGAAGTGGTAAAAAAAAATTCATACACAAGGTGATTTCATTTCCCAGTGTTTTCCAAATTTTTGGGGTCCAAAATTTAGAGTTAGGACATCATAATGAAAAGTGGATTTCCTTAAAGGCCTTATGAAAATATGTAAAAGGCATGAGCTTTGTGAATTGTGTTTCGCAAAGGATCAAAGAAAGTTTATGGTGATCTATGTGACAGTGATGAGCATCATGAATGGTGAAGGTGAGGAGTATTGCGAGTGGAGCATCATAGCGGCACAAAGGTTTTGACGGAAAGATTTGTGATTACAACGAGCATCATGAATGAGAAATTTTCATGGAGCTTCGCGAAAAAGGGAGCATTGTGGTGGAAAATAGGGAGCATCGTGAAATGGTGATGACATCGCCGAAAGGTTCTTTAATCGGTGGAAACACCTATAAATTGGCCTCTACCCCTGTAACACCCTAAAATTCCACAATACGCTTCTCTTTGAATAATATAATAGCGTGTGTTGTACACAACTTCGAGTCCTAACACATGATCCATGGTCTCTGAGTGGCATCTCCCACCTCGCTCTCCATTAGGGTTCCCTCAGTGGTGCCTCAGTGGGGGGAGGCCGGTGGGCTGTCTTGGCCTTCATCTCCCCTTTCCCTCTCTCCCTCCTCCCGGTTTCCTCACTCGGTGGTTTCCTCCTGGCGGTGTTGCTCCTCTATTGTTGTTTCTGGTATGGCTTTTCAAGGCGGTGGCTTCATCGGCCCGGGATGGTGGCTCAGTGGTGGAAGTGCTTCTCTGTTTCAACCCTCCCTGATTATTGCTGCTCTGGCCTGCAGTTTCGCCACTGCTCTCCTAGTTGGTTCGCAACGGTGGTTTTATGGAGGCTTTGGGATGTGCGGATTAGTCGATGGTTCTCCGGGAGGCGCGTCCTATACTGAATTCATCTCGGGCTGCGGAGTCCTTCGTTCTCTCTGAGGTGGAGCCACATGGAGGTCTTCAAGGTATTTGTGATTTTTTTCTGAGCGGACAGCTTCGGGAGGTTGATGGTGATGATGCTTCAACCGTTGGCGATGAGGTCGAGTTTGGCTTCGGAAAATGTGTCCTTCCTCGTCGGCGATGGTTGACGAATGGTGAAGACGTTCGGCGGGGTTTTTTTTGATTTCAATTGATTTTTAGTGATGAAGATGGCCTTCGGTGGCCTTCCTCGCTGGTGATGGTAGAAAAAGGGTGATGTTGACCACTACATGATCGACGGTGATGTGTTTGGTGAAGAATACAGGTTCAACTTCTGTCAGGGTGCGTATCGTGAGGCGGTTCATGGTCCGATGTGGTTGTGAATCCCGAGATGACAACGAACGAGGATGATGGTCTGGCTATCTTTAGAATTTCAAAATTTGAAAGGGTGGTTTAGTTTGGTGGTATTGCAGAGTCATGGATGACGTTGATGGTGGAGGATGGTTTTTCTCGTGGACTGGCTTAGGTTGGCACTTGGCATAGCTTCTATATGGATGTTGAAATTATATATTTTCTTTATGTCGTGTTTGTTTCTGGATTTTGAAGTTGGCGGGATGTGATCGTTTTAAAGCTCTTGAATGTTTAATCTGGTAGGAACTTTTTAAAGGTTCACACTCATCCTTTAAAAGTGTTATTACAAAATAAAAATATGGATTTGAGGTGAGTCCTAACACACCACAACCAATCGAACAAGCCGTTATGAATAGTAATACCAATTTTTGAAATTTTATAAATTTTATCTTTCAAAATGGACTTCATTTTTGGATTCGGAATATCAAAATTAGCTTAGGGTGAATTTTTGGTATTTTTCTGAAAACTTTCAATTTTTGATGAATAGTGAAAAACACTAAGTTATAGTTTAAAACCGAATTTTTATTTAAATAATTATATATTTTATTTAAATTTATTTTAGGTCAAAATAGATACATAATACATATATAAGTTAAATTTAATTCATTGGATTCAGTTTATAATAATTTTAGATATATAAAAATTTTATCGAACTTTTCACCGTCTTTTACCCACGTCCTAGGTGAATTTGCAAATTCACATAAAACTTAATTTTACCGCTTCTGTAAGTGGAATTTAAAAAATCCAAGAGACATGGTTGATATCAGTAAGAAAAATGTGGTTCAATAAGATTAAAATATTTTTTGGTGAAAAATAACTTTTTACTTTTATTTACCACAGTTAAAAGTAAATAGGGTAATTAAGGGTAAAAATGATATTATTATTACCCAAACACATGTCCTAATTCTATTGGATAAGTTTAATTAGACCAAAAACAACCTTAGGAATAAAATATGAACCTCTTTGATCCACTTGGATTAGATTAGGACATTTATTATTATTTAATTCAAAGAAGAGTTAAAAGAGTTAGAATCAAAGTTTAATAAATAAAACATTTTTAATATAGGGTTACACATAAGATAAATTCGACTATAAATATTAATTATAAAGATAAAAATATTTCCTACATATTGGTATTTTATTTATATTTTTTAGACATTAAATAATTTAATTTATTTATGACACAATGATGATGTAGTAATTACCTAATTAATGAAATTTTAAAATAATTGATATTATAAATACCAAAATAAATGTAATTTGAGACTTTTTATGAATTAAAATAATTTTATATGTTAATATGACATTTTAGGTTTGGTTATAAGAATTTTGTTTGAAGTAATAATTATTTTATGAATTTAGCAAAAAAAATACCAAATAGAGTCAAAATTGACATAAAGGAGTTTTTAAAACAAATATTATATTATTAATTGATATTATTTTCCTAAAAATCTAAGGTTAGGACAAAAGACTTATATAATGATATTTTTATCATTAATTAACCACTTGGGGTTCTTTTGGAAGTATATAGTAATTTTATTAACCATATAATATAAAAATACAAAGAGACATGGTAAATGTCAAACTATCTAACTAAGAATTAAATATAAAAGATAAAGTTAATATAGTGACCCAAACCTATCTAAAACCAATTGGTTGAGTGGTTTTCGACCCATCCCAACTTTATCCTTTAAAGAATCCATTTTTGAGCCATTATAAACCGAAAATTATTTTATTATAAAATAATATTTCTAGCTTTTCCTAAGGTGCCTCTCACCCCTCTTATAAAAGGGCACTCCCCGTTCTCTTTAATTCACACCTTAAAATCCATTTGGATCGGCAAACCTCTAACCAAATACCATCTTAACTATCCTCCCTTAATCATATATTCCTTACTTTATTCATAAATCCATCCTAATGATCCCTTTTGATCAAATCAAAAGGAAGTACCCAAAGAAGAGGTAAATATCTCACCACCTCTTTCAAGTTCCTTTCTTCTTCTACTTCCTTTTTCTTTGTTGTTTCCATTATAAAATAATAAATCCAGTATATTCCATATAATTTGATGTTATTATAAATATGGTACAACCAAATTTATTATTATGTCCATCCTTTGAATGACATGTCACCATACGTGCATACATACGGCTTACCGTCTCCACGTCGTCGTGTAGTTGTTATTCAATACATTATTATTTTTATGAGTATAATGATGATGTGTAATTGATGTAAATAATAAATATAACATGATAATAATTCTGTATATATTATATAACATCCAATTATATATTATTTTAGTATCAAAAGAAGGATATTGTCACTCGTGCGTACGTATGGATTACCGTCTCCACAAACGCGATGAGATTCATTCCCCATCGTATCCATTCAAGACTAACTTTCATTAGATGATTAAAAATAATGTTTAAATACTTTATATAATTCTGTATATGAATAAGATACATCCCATACATAACAAATATGACTCACATAACAAATAATATAAAGGAAAATGAATCCGTTAACACCCGAAACGACGATAATACTAAGATATTATTAACAAAGCAATGTTAAAAGATCATATATGATATCATATTAATGTATATTATTCTTGTATAATTTAATAAAAATTATTTCACCATTATAAATGAGTTTAACCTACCCTCTACCAAGTAAAAGTACAAGTTAAGGGTTAATTCTACAATCTCTTCATTATCCGAGGTTGTTCATACGTAATTATCTAATGGGACCTCTTTATCATCCACATCCATGTTTCTTAAAAATGTATTTCAAAACATTCTTAAAATTTACTAGACTATGTGTTAAAGTCATTTATACCCCTTTTTGACTTTAATAAGATGTTTATAAATGAATCTTTCCATCGTTTTCCAAACAAGGTCCTTTATAACCTTTTTGACAAAATTAAGGTAAGAATGTGTTTTTTTAACTTATACGGCAGGTGCGGCTATTTTCCACCATTATATCATCATCAAATATTCTCTTAAAATATTATAAGAATATTTCCAAAATAAATGTTTACTTTTATAATTATATTAATTTTAAATTTTTTCAAAATAAAAAGAGATATTTCTCTAAAAAAGGTTTTGATTTCATCTATGTCAACATCCTTTGATGGATTTTAATCTTATTTGAAGCTGATTTATTATGATAAAAAACTGCCATATTGTATTGAAGGTATTGTGATATGTTTTAATGTGGATGTGTTATTTTTACACCATTCATGGTTTATGGATAAAGTATTTACATTTCGTATGCTAGTTTTAATACGAATGTTTATGTTATGTTTAAACCTTTTCATATGAGGAATGCGTTGGACTTAGTATGTGACAGGTGAAGCCCGATATAGCTCCTCGATGCATCGGTAGGTCTCATGAGACAAACTAGTGTCTTGGAATAAGGTCTTGACAAAATATTATTTGTAGTCTTGGCACAAGGCCTTGACTATGTGGTTATGAAAGTCTGACATTATGCATTCCATCATTATGAAAGTGGCTATTGATATTGTATGTGATTATTACACTAGTAGAATATCCATCTGAGTAAGTAAATGAAATTATTTTGATTTATATTTTCCATATTATGATGATGTTTATGTTGAAAATGCTTTTTTTTAGTTTTATACATTGCCTTAAATTTTTATGCTTATTTAAGAAAGTTTCTGCTATATTATTATCCTTACTGAGCATCTGAGCTCACCCATTTTTATGTTTTATTTTTCCCAGGATGCGAAGAAGTATATTATGACTAACCTTTAGGGACAGTCTATGGGATCTCAGTGTTGTCTATAGAAACAATGTTGTTTTAGTTTTCCATTTTATGATGTAATGTAAACCTTATGACTGTATCCAGTACTTCCAAGGCTACTAAACTAATCGATATTTCGAGACTTGATCTTTTGTGATCATACCAATGATACATAATAATGCACCAAATCTGGGTAACTAGGGTCGAGGCGTTACAGTTGGTATCATAAGAATTTTAGTATAAACCTTGGAATCTAGATTTAGATAAACTCTGATTAGAGCACATTACCCTAAGATAGAATTTGAGGATTAGTATATAAGAAATTCCTAGAATTTTGGTATTGTAGAGATTTTGTGAGTTTTTCATGAAATACATCCCTATCTGGATACGATCAGGTTGAGGCGGCTCAGTCACAGATGTACCTAGGGGTAAAACTCGAAAACACTGCTTTGAGTTAGACTCGAATGGGAACTACGACAACGAGCCTTGCTCCACTCTTGGTTACGACACTCCCAGGGGATATGCTTAGGATAATTATCATTTTATTTAAAAACCATTATGAAGGGTTTATGAGTATATACTTCCTCATAGATTTTTTTTTATGATTATGGATTATATCCATAAACTGTTGAGTTTATGTTAAGTGTTTTACAAGTTTGGAATTATGTATTTTGATTCATAAACTAATATAGTTTATGCCATTGTTTAGAAATGGAACCTAGTGGAAGGAATGGAAACCGTATCAATACACTCACTCCATGTAGGTATTTCCCTCCTGCTCAAGATAATTATAGTGGAGTTGGTGATACAACTGGTGCTGATCAGCTTATCACCATACTGGGATAAATCAATCAGGTTATGAATAATAACCTTACTCATATGGAGCACCCTGATCCATAGTATGTAGAATCAATTTTAGATAGATTCATGAGGAAAAAAACACCCAAATTCAATGGGGTTAAAAATCCATTAGTAGCTGAGAAATGGATAAATTCCTTAGAGAAAATTTTCCATGCCTTGGGGAGTAGTGAAAGGGAAAAAGTTGTCATGACAGTTTACCGCCTCACTGGAGATGATGATCAATGGTGGTCATTGATTCAAAACACAAAGGAAGATGATGAAGTATCAAATATCGAATGGAGGGAGTCTAAAGAGATTTTCTTAGAAAAATACTTTCATCATGACCACTGAGCAGATATGGAAAGACAATTTCTGAGTCTGAGGCAAAAAAATGATGAGAATGTCACAAAGTATGAAGCTAACTTTATAAGGTTAGTGAGGCATGCAAAAAATTATATACATAACCCAAGAAGTAATATTGATCATTTATTTTATGGGTTAAAACTATTTCTCCATCGAGCATTAGTCTCACAATCCTTCTCATCGTATGAAGATATTGTCTCATGTGCTATCAAGACAGAAAAATAATTCTCTAAGTCTTACGACTTTAAAGCAAAGAAAGTGAAGAAGAGATCTTCTGAACACTATGGAAATGGAAATAATGGGAAGAAGGGAAAAGTTGAATATCCATCCTATATTAAATGTGGTAAGAAACACCCCTGTACTTTCCTGAAGGGAATGTGAGTCTGTTACAAGTGTGGTGAAAAAGTCCACCAAGCTCATGATTGCAAGGGAAAGAAAGAGTCTATCGATGTTGAATGCTACAATTGTAGAGAAAGGGGGAATTATGAGAATGGATTTCCTAAGCGTCAAGGGAACATACCTCATAAAAGGACAAGGGATTAAGGCCTAGCTTATTCTATCACTACTACTGAGGTTGAAGCTCTAAAAGACGCAGTGGTAGGTAATTTAATGGTTTCCTCAAGTTTAGAAAATGATTTATTTGATTCCGGATCATCGCATTGTTTCATATCTTCCCAGTTTGCTAAGAAAATTAGATATTTTCAATTTGACTTAACAAGGGAGTTGTCAGTCAAAACTCCTAAGGGAAGTATCATTGCAACAAAGTTTTTTGAATCGGTTCCCATTAAGGCATATAAATGTTATTTATCTACTGATATCATCATCATACCCATGATTGAATTTGATATAATCCTCAGTATGGATTGGATTTCGGACCATGATGCAAAAATTTATTGTAAGAAGAAGGAGGTTACAATTTTTGATGATGATAAGGAGTACCTTATCTTTAGAGAAAAATCACCACCACCTGATTCTTATCTAGATCCACCCACATTAGCTCAACTAAATTCAATTATCGGGGAAGAAGAGAATTAAATAACTATTTGTGAGTAAAGGAATGTTCAAATAGAGGATGTAACTATTGTGAAATAATATATTGATGTGTTTCTTGAAGATTTACTTGGACATCCTCCAGAATGAGAAATTGAGTTTTCCATTGATTTAATTCCTGGATCAAGGCCCATATCTAAAACCCCTTATATAATGGCCACTGTGGAATTAGTGGAACTAAAGAAACAACTAGAGGAATTGAGTAATAAGGGATTTAATCACCCTAGTGTTTCTCCATGGGGAGCCCCTATCCTTTTTGTTAAGAAGAAATATGGATCTATGAGGTTGTGCATCGACTATAGGGAGATCAATTCTATAACAATAAAAAACAAGTATACCCTACCTTGCATTGATGATTTATTTGACCAAATTCATGGATCTCAATACTTTTCAAAGATTGACCTTCGATCTGGATACCATCAGTTGTGCATGAAGAAGGAATAAATTCTGAATACAGTATTTCAAACCAGGTACGGGCATTACAAGTTTACAGTAATGCCTTTTGGATTGAATAATTCACCCTATGGATCTAATGGATAGAGTTTTCAAGGAATATCTCAATTATTTTGTAGTGGTATTTATTGATGATATCTTAGTATACTCCAAAAGCTATGAAGATCATGAAAATCACTTGCGCATTATCCTGAAGACTCTTAGAAGACATGAATTATATGGGAAGTTTAGCAAGTGTGAATTCTGGCTTTAGGAGATTTATTTTCTTGGCCATATTTTCTCTAAGGATAGAATCTCCATTGATCCTTAAAAGACCAAGGCAATACAATAATGGCTAGCACCGACGAGTATAACTAAGGTACACAGTCTTATAGGTTTAGCAGGTTTTTATCGATGCTTCGTCCAGAATTTTTCCCAATTGGCTAACCCATTAACAAAGCTCACATGAAAAGGGGTTAAATTTGTTTGGACAAAAGAGTGTGAAAAATGTTTTAAATAACTGAAGATAAGATTAGTCAATGCTTCTATATTGACTCTACCATTAGGGAATTATGGGTTTGTTATTTATAGTGATGCTTCAAAGAAAGGACTTGGTTGTGTCCTTATGCAGAATGATATGGTTATTGCCTATGCATCACGACAGATAAAAATTCATGATCAAAACTATCATACTCATGATCTTGAGTTAGCAACTGTAATCTTTGATTTGAATATTTGGAGACACTATCTCTATGGTAAAAAATGTGAGATATATACCGATCACAAGAGTTTGAAGTATATTTTTCTCACAAAAATAACTCAACATGAGGCAAAGGATATGTCTTGAACTACTCAAGGATTATGATTTCACTATACACTGCCACCCAGGGAAGGCAAATAAGGTGATAGATTCTTTGAGCAGAAAAGATCATGGAGTTTTGAACAAGATGAGAGTTTAAAAGGATCCTATATACATAGATCTAGTAAAGATGGATATAGAAATAACCATGGAAGGTGAAACATCAATAATTTTTCAAATGGTTTCCAAATAATATTTAATATAAAGGATAAAGAGTTCTCAGACCGGTGATGAAGAGTTTAAAAAGAATATTAAAGCCGTGAATGATGGGAGATTGAGTGACTTTGTGTATGAAGATGGAATTTTGAAATTTGGGAAGAGACTTTGTATTCCCAATATACATGATCTAAAAAGAGAATTATTGGATGATGCTCATAGATCCAATTTCTCTATACACCCTAGGAGCACCAAAATGTATAGAGATTTGAAGGAACATTTTTGGTGGGACAACATGAAGAGGGAGATTGTCGATTTTGTGTCAAGATGTATGGTTTGTCAACAAGTGAAAGCTGGAAGGCAACAATCTGGAGGAGTCATGCAACATCTTCCCATACCTGAGTGGAAATGGGATAATATTATGATGGACTTTGTCATGGGACTACCAAAGACTCCTAGAAGGAACGATGCAATATGGGTCATTGTTGATCGTCTTACCAATTCAACACATTTTATTGCTATAAGAGAATATTTACCACTTGAACGTCTATAAATACTATATATATTAATGAAGTTGTGAGACTTCATGGAGTACCCCTAACAATTTTTTCTAATCGTGATCCACGTTTTACATTAAGATTCTGGAAAAGTCTTCAGAAATCCCTGGATACTGAACTTTGTTTGAGCACTAACTA
The DNA here is from genome assembly GCA_963277665.1 of Viscum album. NCBI lineage: Eukaryota > Viridiplantae > Streptophyta > Magnoliopsida > Santalales > Viscaceae > Viscum > Viscum album. Next base: position 1,939,128,385 of record OY728130.1, read on the forward strand.
CCACACCCAAACTGATGGACAATCAGAACAGACTATTCAAACCTTAGAAGACATCTTGAGATCATGCTCACTTGACTTTCAAGGTATGTGGGATCAATATTTTCCTCTGGTAGAATTTTCTTGTAACAATAGCTTCTATTCAAGTATTCAGATAGAACCATATGAAGCGTTATACGGAAAGAGATGTCGTACACAAACCTATTGGGATGCTGTTGGTGAAAGAAAACTCATAGGCCCAGAACTGGTGGAGGAAATGATGGAAAAGGTGAATTTAATCCAAAACCACATCAAAGCAGCTCAAATTAGGCATAAGAGCTATGCCGATAACCAAAGGAAGGATTTGGAATTTCATGTAGGAGATCATGTTTTCTTGAAGGTATCTCTATGGAAGGGTGTTATACATTTCGGTAAGAAGGGAAAATGGAGTCCCAGGTACATCGGACCTTTCGAAATTCTAGAACGAATTGGGGATGTAGCTTACCGGTTGGCAATGCAGCCAAGTATCTCCAAAGTTCATGATGTATTCCATGTATCACTGTTGAGAAAATAAATGCCTGACCCAATGCATGTACTCACCTATGAGGAATTAGAACTAGAACCCGATATGTCTTATTGAGAAGATCCTATCAATATTCTTGATACAAGAGAAAAAGTGCTGAGAAACTGGACGACTCGTCTGGTAAAAGTTCTATAGAGAAACCATAAGATGGAAGAGGCAACGTGGGAACCTGAGGAACTTATGATGAAGAACCTCCCAAGTCTTTTTATGCAGTAATATTCTAGAAATTTAGAGGGCAAAATTATTTTAAGGAGAGGAGAATGTAACACCCCAAGCTTCCACGGTACGCTTCTATTTGAATAATTCAATAGCGTGTGTTGTACGCAACTTCGAGTCCTAACAAACCACAACCAATCAAACTAGCCATTATGAATAGTAATTCCCACTTTTTGAAATTTTATAAATTTTATCTTTCAAAATGGACTTCATTTTTGGATTTGTAATATTAAAATTAGCTTAGGGTGAATTTTTGGTATTTTTCTGAAAAATTTCAATTTTTGATGAATAGTGAAAAACACCGACTTATAGTTTAAAACCTAATTTTTATTTAAATAATTATTTATTTTATTTAAATTTATTTTAGGTCAAAATAGATACATAAAACCTATATAAGTTCAATTTAATTCATTAGATCCTGTTTATAATAATTTTAGATATATAAAAATTTTATTGAACTTTTCACTGTCTTTTAACCACTTCCTAGGTGAATTTGAAAATTCACATAAAACTTAATTTTACCGCTTCTTTGAGTGTAATTTCAAAAATCCGAGAGACACGATTGATATCATTAAGAATAATGTGGTTCAATAAGATGAAAATAATTTTTGGTGAATAATAACTTTTTCCTTTTATTTACCACGGTTAAAAGTAAATAGGGTAATTAAGGGTAAAAATGATATTATTATTACCCTAACACATGTACTAATTCTATCGGATAAGTGTAATTATACCAAAAAAAAACCTTAGGAATAAAATATGAACCTCTTTGGTCCACTTGGATTAGATTAGGGCATTTATTATTATTTAATTCAAAGAAGAGTTAAAAGAGTTAAAATCAAAGTTTAATAACTAAAACAATTTTAATATAGGGTTAAACATAAGATAAATTGGACTATAAATATTAATTATAAATATAAAAATATTTCCTACATAATGGTATTTTATTTATATTTTTTAGACATTAAATAATTTAATTTATTTATGACACAATGATGATGCAATAATTACCTAATTAATGAAATATTAAAATAATTGATATTATAAATATCCAAATAAATGTAATTTCAGACTTTTTATGAATTCCACTAATTTTATAGGTTAATAGTACATGTTAGGGTTGGTTAGATGAATTTTTTTAGAATTAATAATGCTGTTATAAATTTAGCAAACACAAAATACCAAATTGTGTCAAAACTGACATAAAAGAGTTTTTAAAACAAATATTATATTTTTAATTGATATTATATTTTTAAAAATATAAGGTTTGGAAAAAATACTTATATAATGATAGGTGTATCTTTAATTAACCACTTGGAGTTCTCTTGTAAGTATATAGTAAGTTTATTAACCATATAATATAAAAATACAAAGAGACATGGAAAATGTCAAACTATTTAACAAAGAATTAAATCTAAAAGATAAAGCTAACATAGTGACCCAAACCTATCTAAAACCTTTTGGTTGAGTGGATTTAGACCCATACTCACATTATAATTTAAATAATCCATTTTTTAGCCATTAGAAACCGAAAATTATTTTATTATAAAATAATATTTATAGATTTTCCTAAGGTGCCCCTCACCCTCTTATAAAAGGGCACCCCCCCTTCTCTCTAATTCACACCTTCAAAGCCATTTGGCTCGGCCAAACTCTGCCCAAATACCCTCTCAACCACCCTCCATTCATACTATAGGCCTTCCTTTATTCAGAAAGCCATCCTAAGGATCTCTTTTGAACAAATCAAAAGGAAGAACCCGAAGAAGAGGTAAATATCTCACCACCTCTTTCAAGTTCCTTTCTTCTTCCACTTCCTTTTTATTTGTTGTTTCCATTATAAAATAATAAATCCAGTATCTTCTATATAATGTGATGTTATTATAAATATTTTACAACCAAATTCATTATTCTATTCATCCTTTTAATGACATGTCACCATACGTGCGTACGTACAGCTTACCGTCTCCACGTCGTGGTGTAATCGTTATTCAATACATTATTATTTGGATGGGTATAATAATGATGTGTAATTGATGTAAATAATAAATATAAAATTATAATTATTCTTTATATATTATATACCATCCAATTATATATTATTTTAATATCAAAAGAATGATATTGTCACTCGTGCGTACGTACGGATTACCGTCTCCACGAACGCGATGAGATTCATTCCATGTCTTATCCATTCAAGTCTAACTTTCATTAGATGATTAAAAATAATGTTTAAAGACTTGATATAATTCTGGATATGAATAATATACACCCCATCCATAACAAATATGACTCATAACAAATAATATAAAGGAAAATGAATCCGTTAACACCCGAAACGACGATAATACTAAGATATTATTAACAAAGCAATGTTAAAAGATCATATATGATATCATATTAATGTATATTATTATTGTATAATTTAATAAAAATTATTTAACAATTATGAAGGAGTTTAACCTACCCTTGACCAAGGAAAAGTACAAGGTAAGGGTTAATTATACAATCTCTTCAATATCCGAGGTTGTTTATATGTAATTATCTACTCGGACCTCTTTATCATCCACATCCATGTTTCTTAAAAATTTATTTCAAAAAATTCTTACAATTTACTAGACTATCGGTTAAAGTAATTTATACCATTGTTTGAATTTTATATGATTTTTATAAAGGAATCTTTTCGTTGTTTTCCAAACAAGGTCCTTTATAACCTTTTCAACAAAATTAAGCTAAGAATATATTTTTTTAACTTATACGGTGGGTGTGGCTATTTTCCACCGTTATAACATCATAAAAGATTCCCTTACAAGCTTATAATAATATTTCCAAAATAAATGTTTTCTTTTATAATTATATGAATTTTAAATTAATTCTAAATAAAAAGAGATATTTCTCTAAAAAAAGGTTTTGATTTCATCTTTGTCAACATCCTTTGATGGATTTTAAGCTTATTTGAAGTTGATTTATTTTGATACAAAAATTCCATGTTGTATTGATGGTATTGTGATATTTTTGAATGTGGATGTGTTATTTTTACACCATTCATGGTTTATGGATAAATTATTGACATTTCATTTTCTAGTTTAATACGAATGTTTATGTTATGTTTAAACCTTTTCATATGAGGAATGCATTGGACTTAGTATGTGATGGGTGGAGCCCGCTATAGCTCCTCGATGAATCGGTAGGTCTCATGAGACAAACTAGTGTCTTGGCACAAGACCTTGAAAAAATATTATTTGTAGTCTTGGTACAAGGCCTTGACTTTGTGGTTATGAAAGTCTAGCATTATGCATTCCATCATTATGAAGGTGGCTATTGATATTGCATGTGATTATCTGACTAGTAGAATATCCATGTGAGTAAGTAAATGAAATTATTTTGATTTATATTTTCCACATTATGAGTAAGTTTATGTTGAAAAGGATTTTGTTTTAGTTTTATACATTACCTTAAATGTTTATGCTTATTTAAGAAAGTTTTTGCTATATTGTAGGTCCCTTAATTATCTCTAGAATCATGAAGGTGGTTCAAGATCTTAAGGCTCTAGAATTCATGAAGGCTAAGTATGCTTCATGAAATAAAGGATCTTCATGAAGGCTAGTTGATATTCACTAAAGAGGTGTTATTCATGGAGGATAAGTGAGATTTGTGAATGGTAGAAGCTTCGTGAAGGCTATTTGAGCTATGAAAAAGAGGATCTTTGTGAAGGCAGTGAGCATTGCAGACGTTTTTTAGAAGGCATTGCTTAGTAAATCTATAGTAAAGTGGTATTCATCAGTTGGATGAAAGTAGAACTTCAACAGAGAATCTATCTATAACTGATGATGTATTCATTAGAGACAATGAAGGGACCTACAAGTATATAAAATTTGGGTGAATCTCTTCCAAGATCAGTGAGCGAAGGAAGAGGAAGAAGGTGATCCTTTCCACCAAAAGTGAGCCAGAGAAAAAGTCATAGGGTGTGAACCTTTGGAATGTAGTGATAATATCCTAAACCTTATAAATGGAGTTATCCTGAGTATAAAAGAGACCTGAACCATCATTATTGACAGTGAACCTTAGTGAATTTGGCATAATCAGCACATCACCATTGTATGCTTCTTGGATGTAGCCCAGTGAGGGTGAACCAAGTAAAAATAATTGCGCCCTTGTGCTTGCTTTCTTTCATTACATTCAAATCATCATCATTATTTAAATAAAGAAGGAATAATATTGACATTAAATCTTAAGTGTAAACAAAGTTAACCTTATAATAAAGAGGTCAAGATCTATTGGGGTAGGAAAAATTTAGAAACGAATATCCATACCTTGATTCACCCCCTCTCAGGGTATCTAGACCCATTCTGGACCTGATAACTGGTATCAAAGAATAGGTTTCTTTTATCAGATTTTTTTCTCTAACTTGGTTCAGTTGATTGCTGAAGTTAAAGATTCAGTCTTATCTTATCTTGGTGTGCAATGTAAAAGGGAAGAACTTTAAAGAAGAATAATAAGTCTGGTGAAATTCATTTGTGTGGAAGTGTCTATGGAACGAGTGTGATTCAGTTGAAGGAAACCAACAACATACTAAATAAATACCTGGATGAATCATATAGTGAAACTATTCACTCATTAAATGACACTGAAGGAATGAGTGAAGAACATGATATTACAAGTGATGTTGGTACTACTGATGATGAAGAAATTGAAAGAATACCAAAAGAAAAATTTGTCCAAAAAATAAAGGAATTGGATAAGAAAATAGATGAATAAAATAAGTCAAAAGATATATAGATCTAAGTATAGGAAATTGAAGTCAACAAGTTGAAAGTTTTAAATAAAATACTTTTAGAAGTGAATACTTATCCGCGGGATAAGAATTATTACCAAGATTAAGAACTGAAAAAGATGTCTAAAAAGATATAAAATATAAAATATGAAGACAAGGGAAACAATATAATCTCATAAGAAATTAAGAATCTCAAGGCTAGGAATGAATATCTTACTAAAAATCTATTTGAACTAGTTCTGGAGAACCAAAGGCATAATAGAATGCATACGGTGATGATTCTATTGATCAGAAAAAAATTTAAAATAAAGGATAAAAGTTAATTGTGAATAATCTCACTCGAGAATTGGAAGATGAGATGAGTAGTGGGAATAATCTCAAGACAAAACTTAATTCTCAATTTTAATCAAGGGATATGAAGATTAAACAATTAGGAGACGATCTATAATCAGTGAAGAAAGAAGTGGAGAAATCTAATGCCAAAGATAAGCCTAAATTGAAGGATGTTTTTCATTTACTATTTGATTATCCTTTTTTAGTGGATGATAAAATGAAAAAAATATGCTATTTCTATGGAGAAACAAGAACATATTTTCTCATCTCAAAGGTTATACAGTTTTGGAAAAATCGATATTATATATGATGAACTCTCTCCCATGCATAACAAGGTGAGAGTTGTGAATGGTTCTATAAATAAGAAAAATCTTATATCAATATCTCAACTGAGAAATTATTATAGGGGGTATGTTTTTAATATGATATGTTTTATATATTTTAATCACAATCATTTGGTAAGATATTGTAGTATGAAGAAATTAGGGAAGAAAAAGGAACTCGAAAGGATATCCCTGACTCTAGTGGTGTATCAAGAACCTCCTCTATTACACTTAAAACAACTCTCTTTGAAATAATGTTAATGAACCTAGAAGAAAATGGGTATATCTTATCCAGTTGTGAGTAAAAAGAATGTACATTCAATGGAGGAACCACCATCAACACAAAACAATATGGTGAATCAAATAACTAATAAAATAAAAATGAATAAAGAATGTGTTGAAACATTTACATGTCATTCCACATGGAAAGAAGTGAAGGAAAGAGTAAGATCCCTTAAATAGAGGGAGGATAAAGGGAATACAATGAGTAGAAAGATCCCTATTTAAAGAAAGAGTCATAAAAAATGGACTACTTATGGAGCATCAAAGAAAGAGATTTATACTAATGGGTGTAAACCCCAAATTTTGAAGAAGGATAAGCCTACAAAAGCTAAATATCAAAATAAGAATCAACATATGGGTAAATAATGCTTAGTCATATGGCCAAAACAATTGAAGTTGGTTGGAAAATTGGAACAAGCAAAAAAATAGTACAATTATTTATAATAAGATATCAAAGGGTTGACCCATTTGGATCGACTATAATCATCATCTTGAGGATTTTGGAAGTTCCCCTCCCCCTATGGGTATAAATGATATTAACTGATATTCAAGTGTTTCAGGTTAAAGGAAAGATACAATCCAAGGGGAAGAGACATCAAAAGATGTAGAATGGTGGTGTGATGTGCTCTAGAATTTCAACTAATTCAAATCAGTCATAAGAGATGAATAATTAATCTGGAATAATTCATTGAAAGGATTTAATGGGTTATAGATTCTTTAAATATATGGAATTAATTGAGTATAGTGGACATTGATTGTGTTGTTAAATTTATCTCTTTTTTTCTACACCAAGTTTTGACTTAGTAGGCTTAGAGGTTTTTGTTAATGGCTCATTTAAAAGTGCCACATAAGAATAAATGATACAGTAAAAGAAGAATTTTTGTGGGTATAAATAGTGGTCCCACCAATAGGAAGAGTTTCACATCATAGGGGGAGCACTCTATCTCCTAATTAGATGCAAGATCTCAATGGGATGCAAAGGATGAAAGATTATTTTTTCTAACATCAAGAAGACCAATTGGGGGAGAAGCAGCAAAACTCATATATTTAATGATTATCTATTTTTTTCTAACAATATGGTATTAGATAACTATTTTTAGGATACTAAGAAGTTGTGAGAGAATATTGGAAATGGTTCAAAAATAGACTGGGTAAGTAGTTGAAATCAATGATTTCACTGTAGTAGAAAATGTTTAAAATATTAAACAAAAGAATGAACAAATTCCTGATGATAGTGACATGGTGGTAAGAAAATCAGGGGTAGTTGAAGTGGAAAATGATGATTCATAAGAAGATACTGATGATTAATAGTAGGAAAAAACTGGAGATGAGAACTGGGTTCAATATATCTATAAAGATCTTGACCAAATAGAAAAGAATCATACTTCAGAGATTGTTTTGAGACTATTAGACAAGAATGTCATTGGGACTAAATGGGTCTTTCATAATAATATGAATGAAGATAGTGCAGTGATTTGAAACAATAAATGAGTAGTGTGTAATGGGTACTCCCAGATAGAAGGTTTCAATGTTGATGAAACATTTTCACCTATTGAAAGGCTAGAGAAAAGCATATTATTCTTGTCCATAACAGTGCAATGAAAGTTCAAAGTTTTCCAGATGGATGTCAAGTCATTATTTTTGAATGAGGTTCTGGAAGTAGAATTTTACACTGAGAAACTAGATGGTTTCCTCATTCATAAAGATGATAATTTTTTTTGGTCAAAGAAGGAATTATATGGGTTGAAGATGGTACCAAGATTATAGTATTCAAGAATATATTAGGTTTTAAAGAAGCTCAGTTTCTAGCATGGTGGAGTTGATTACACTCTATATGTGAAAAATGGCAGTAATCAAAGTATGATGGTGTTGATGTAACATAAGAAAATAATGGAACATTCATTTCTCATTCTAAATAAGACAAGGAGGTATTAATAAGATTTTGAATAGATAATTTTAAGGATATGAAGACTATGGTGGATACACTGATGAAAATATCTTGGGATGATAAAGACAAATAGATTAATGTCCCTAAATATAGGCTAATCATTAGAAGTCTACTGTACTTGGCAGTGAAACAACTAGATATTGTTTTTTCCACACATCAAGTAGTGTGGTATCAAAGAAATACCAAGGAAATCCACATGTTTGTAGTAAAAGGAATACTCTATTATATCAAGGGAATGGTGGATTTTAGTTTTTTGCACAATGAAAAATCTCAGTTGGAGTTATTAAGATATAAAAATGCAGATTGGGCCGGTTCAATAGATGATAGAAAATCAACATAGGGTGGTGCATTATATCTTAGTAGTTTATATATTTCCTGACTAAGAAAGAAAAAATATTGCATTTCTCTGATCACTGAAGAATTTGAATATATTGTGGTTAGTCAAGAATGCATGCAGTTATTGTGGATGTAGTAGAAATTTGATGATATGGTAGTAGAATTGAAGCCTTCTATTGGAATCCATTGTGATAAATCAAGTGTTATAAATCTTAATAAACGTCCATTCCATCACTAATGGGCTAAGAACATTGAAATAAAGTATCATTTTATCAAGGATAAGGTGGATCAAGTTATTGTAAAGTTGGAGTATGTACCTAAAGAACAACCAGTTATGGATATTCTGACAAAGGCCTTACCTAAAGAAGCATTTGAACAACATCGACTGGATCTTGGAGTTCAGTCGACTCCCTACAGTTGAGAAAGTGTGGATGTGGGATCCCCCTCTCCCTAAGGTATGGAGTTTTCCCCCTAATGTACTGATATGTTCTCTTTACCCTATTGTAGACAACAATGAAGTGAACTTTGGGTTCATTAATAAAGGGGTATAACTTATGGATGTCAAAAGGGAGAAAATTTATTAATCAAGATAGGGGGAGAAGCTGACAGGTGGAGCATTGAGATAGGGGGATTTTTAAATCTGACGATTCTAGAGATGATTGATCAAAGTAAATATATCACGATAGATGGATTTCATGATGAAATTAGTTGATTGGTTTCAGAATGAAGTGATTCATTGATGAACTTTTTATGTTACTCTTGTTTCTCACACTGAGCATGACTCATGTAGTCTTAGAGTATATGTTGAGTAAATATTTGATCACTATCTTAATCACAAGAATCTAATGGATTTTGAATATGGAATAAGCTTTAACAATATATCAAAATGTTAAGAGTTGTCAACAAACCCAAAGGGGAATATTGTTGGGAAAAAATACCTCAAGGTAACATTGAAGTATTTTTGGGTTGATTATGTTTGTTGACAAAGTGAGTTTCCATGATTAGTTGGGTAGATCTATAAATATTATTGACTATGCATATTTACAAAGATCTAATAGAGAAGAATTAATTCCCTATAATCTTATAGAAAATTATGTACATAAGGTGATGTTTTTTCCCAGTGTTTTCTAAATTTTTGGGGTCCAAAATTTGGAGTTTGGCCATCATCACAAAAAGTGGATTTCCTTGAAGGCCTTATAAAAATATGGAAAATGAATGAGTTTTGTGAAGTTAGGGTTCACAAAGTTTGTTTTTTGAAGGATCAAACGAAGTTGACGATGATCTACATGACATAAACGAGCATTGTGAACAACAAAGATGAGAAGCATCGTGAGTGGAGCATCATGGTGATGCAAAGGTTTTAACAAAAATATCCTTGATTATAACAAGCATCACAATTGGGAAATTTCCATGGAGCTTTGAAAAAAAGAGAGAACCATGGAGGAAAATAGGGAGAATTTTGAAATGGTGATGATGTGGCTGGAAGGTTCTGGAATAAGTGGAAACACCTATAAATAATCCTCTACCCCCTTTAGAAAAGTAGCGATACTTAACGAAGATCTTAAGGCTCCAGAATCATGAAGGTTGTTTATGAAGGTGGTTCACGAAGGAGTTTCATGCAAAGAATTTTGTGAAGGTTATAAAATCCAACTAAATGTTATGACCATAGTGAAATTAAGGGAATTCATGAAGGCTAGGTAAGATTCATGAAAGAAAGGATCTCCACGAAGGCTCGTTGAGCTTCATGAAAGAGGTGTTCTTTGTAGAGGCTAAGTGAGCTTTGTGAAAGGTAGGGGCTTCATGAAGGATATTTGAGTTGCGCAAAATAAGAGTTTTGTAAAGGCAGTGAGCATTGTGAAAGTTGTTCAGAAAAAATTGCCTAGTAAATCCGTGGTAAAGTGGTATTTTTTAGTTGGATGAAAGTGGAACTTCAAAAAAGTATCTATCTATAACTGAGGATGTATTCATTATATATAATGAAGGTATCTACAATACCATAAAATATGGGTGAATCCCTTCTAAGAGCAGTGAGTGAAAAAAGAGGAAGAAGATGATCTTTTCCATCGGCAATGATCTAGAGAAAGAGACATAAGGTGTGACCCTTGAAAATGCAGTGAGTAGAACCCAAACCTTATAAAGATAGTGATCATGGGTATAGATGATATCTAACCCAAACCATCATTATTGGTAGTGAGCCTTAGTGAATTTGGTATAATCAGCACATCACCATTGTATTCTTCTTAGATGTAGCATAGTGAGGGTGAACCAAGTAAAAATAATTGCATCCCTGTACTTTCTTTCTGACATTAAATTCAAAGCATCATCATTAGATAAAGAAGGAAAGAATAAGATCAACATTAACACTTAATTACAAACAAAGAGACCCTTATAATAAATAGGTCAAGATCTAGTTGGGAAAGAATAATTTAGAAACACATTTCCATACCCTAATTCAACACCTCTCATGGAATCTAGGCCCCTTTTGGACCTAACAATAAGGAATATATTTTCATCATATTATTGTTACTTTGTTAATAATTTTTATTTTGATACAATAAAGCAGAAATTACATTTTTGGTTAATATTCAAATTCAATTAATGAATTAATTTATTTTTAAAATTAATAATATTTTAATATTATTAAATAATTTTTATCATATATAAATTATCATATAATTTTTATGAAGTTAAATGTAATTTTTATAAGGGTTTGAAAACTCTTATTGTCAAAAAACCCAGCATTAATAAATTTCAATTTTATTTTAAAATTAAAAATTCACATATTAAGAAAATTATTTAGATAAAATAAATATTATTTTTGGAATCATAACATTGAAATTATCCAATGGTGTATTTTTAATAATTTTATGAGACAATCAAATTTTTAGGTAACAAATTAAATATCATATAAATATACTTTGTGTTTTATAACATCATAATGTCCCAAAAGTGATATAATACTTACTATAAATGGGATCAAAGACCAAATATATGTTTTCCCTTAAAAATAATTTAATTTTAATTTTATGTTATTTAGTTTTTAAATCCATTATGAATCCTCCAATTCATATAATATATTTTAAGGTTTTAAAATCCTTTCTTTAAGAGTGTGACTCAACTCCACATAAGCAATGGAATTATTTTAATAAGTTCAAAATTTGGATTTATAAAATAATTATATCCACTACCTTTTTATAGAAACCATTGGCAAAAACCATGGGATGGTTTTTGGTTTTGGATATTTTATTATGTAGAGTCCAAAACCTAAATAATAAATAAACCCACTATTTTCCTATAAAAACCCACCCAATATCCCATTTATATTCACTAAAACTCCTTATATCAATACCATAATCTTTCCTCTATTCTCTATAGTCCTTTCAGGTATCTCCAAGCTCTTAAGAATCCCCTCCCAAGCTTTTAAAGTCACACACTCAAGTAAGGGACCTTCCTATCCTCCTTTCAAATTCAAGAACCTTCTTTGAAATTAGTTCTTATAATTTCAATTGGTTATATTTTAATTCATTTATAATAATTCCATTACAATTAAATTTATTTTATTTGAATTAGGGGTCATTTATCCTCCCTCATTTGGATCCTTACCTAAGAAATTACTACGCTGAAATTCTGTAAGGGATCCTCACCTTCTCTTCTTTATTCAAGTTTCTTTATGAACTTATGTATTCTATTTCCATTTACTATGGTTGGGAAAATTATTTCCATGTACATATTAAATACCATTTTATTTCAAATTTATTAGAGTCCCATTTCTCTCTCAGAAACCATTTTTATGAATTTTTAAGTAACACCGTTATGCTGCTGAACCAAAGGTATTCAGCAGAGCATGATTTGGCTTGACAATCTTCCAGCTGACTTATTGCCTCTCTTTGAGAGAGACTGTAACAAAATCCCATCTTTCCGAACTTTTTAATCCTCTTGCTTTCTTATATATCTTGTGCTTTGGTCTTTTGACCGAAGCATTACCTTTAAAAAAAAACCGTTATGCTGCTGAAATTTCACTGTGATTTTCCATGCCAAAACAATTGTTTAGTGAATACCATACCCATTTATCTATCAATGGTATTCACATTTATGAGCATATAATTATTTAATAAAGACTTTCATGTATGTCTTTCACATTAATTTATCTTGGAATAAATTATGAGGATGAGTGAATCCATATTGTATGATCCATGTTACACACTTAAGCATGAGAATGAAATGAATATGATGGATACACCCAGAGAGTGTTCTAATGAATTGGGTAATGTTTAGTATCATGATATGTCATATTGGTAAATAGAGTTAACCTAATTCTTTTATGGTACTTTTTCCACCATGATTTATTGGCGGTTTTATCCTTTACCTATGTTTATGATTCAATGTTTTAATTTGTTGCCACATTTCCCATGTTGTGATTATCATGCTATATCATGACTTATTATTAATGTTCATTTTATTCCTCATTGGTATGCCTATTATCTAACATGTATCACTTATTAAATGTTTATTCCCTTAATTAACTTTATATCTCACCCCTTTCTTATGTATTTCCCTAGGTTATCCCATTCAGTTTTAAGTTTGAAGGAGTATTTTGAGCATGTTAAATAAGTTTTCAATAAAGATGTTGTATTCCCTGTATTATGTTGTTATGTAATGTACCTATTTACCAAAGAAAATATAATTCTTGATAATCCAGGATATATTAAGTGTAGTCTTATATAATAAATAAATTATTAATGTGAAATAAAGGGAAGGGTTTTTATAGTTGGTATTAGAGGAAAAGTTTAGTTATTTTGGGGATTAGGATCAGAAAACTATAGAAAAAGACTTCAGGATAAGACTAAGTATAAGAAAACATCCCTAAATTTTGGTTAGTTTAGATTAATTATTTTATCAATAAAATACATCCTTTTTTAGATACTGCAAGTGGAAGTGGTTTTGAAACAGATATACCTAGGAGTAACAACTCCTATAAGGTGTTCTGGGTTTGAATCAGTGTAACTTGGTACATGACAATGATCCTTACTGCGCACCGGGTTTGGAACTCATGGGGGATATGATTTAATATATTCATAATCTCATTATGAACCATTATTAAGGGAACAAAAAAATTACCATAAGAATATATGTTACTAAATAGATAATGGATAACATAGATTGAAGCCTAGAAATTCATAAGTTAAGAAATAAATGTAATTTACATATTATCCCTTTAATGTCATTGGATTCCATTTTACGTGTTTAATAGGTTAAAAGTACTCATCCATAATCCTATATTGGGTAAAGTAGAACCGGAATCAAAAAGTGAATGGTTGGGTTATCATCCATGGTTCTACACATTCTTTTATATCAAAAAAGTTTAGTAGAACTATTCAAACCCCACCACAAAACATGGAAGTAGATCTATCAGTGAAAACAAAAAATGAGTAAATTATTGCATCCCAAGTATATAACTCCTCCCTTGTCACAATGTGTGGGATTAAATTCCCATCAAACCTTATCATACTTCCTTTCGTGTAATTTAATTCAATTCTGGGAATGGATTGTCTTTCCCTATATAGAGAAAACATGAATTTCCGTGAGAAGGAAATAAATATCCGTATTGATAATAAAACCCCGATTCTATACAAGTGAAAGGGGGAGGATGAATCTTATTTATAACCATCATCTCAAGCATGGATATTATTTCCCTATGAGAATGAGTATCTAGCTCAAATGATTGAGTTTAAGGAAATAACCATCCTCTAAGACATTCCTATCGTGAGGGAATATGATGATGTGTTTCATGAGGAATTTCTTGGTCTTCCTCCTAGCCGGGAGGTTGAATATTCAGTAGACCCTATACCTAGGGTGTTTCCATTATCCAAGAATCTATATAGAATGATTGTTGAGTAACATGAGGAGTTGAAGAAAAAACTAAAGGAGAATCTAAATAAATGGTTCATATTCCCAAGTGCTTCACCCTGAGGTGTATTAGTCCTTTTAATTAAGAATAAGGTTGATTCAATGTGCCTTTGAATTGATTATCGTGAGATCAACAAGATCATAGTAAAGAACAATTACCATCTACCTCAGATTGATGACTTGTTTGATCAGATACATAGAGCACAATACTTCTCCAAGGTGGATATTTGGTTAGGATATTATCAAGTAAGGGTGAAGAAGGAAGATAACCCCAAGACCACTTTGCATACAAGGTACGGGCACTATGAGTTCATAGTGATGCCATTTAGAATCACTAATTCTCTAGAAATCTCCATGGACTTGATGAATAGAGTCTTTAGAGATTACCTCAAAAAATTTGTAGTAGTATTTATAGATGATATTCTAATATACTCCAAAATCAAGGAGGATCATGAGGAGCATCTGAACACTATGCTAAATACCCTATGAAAGGATAAGATTTATTCCAAGTACAACAAATGTGAGTTCTAGTTGAAGGAAGTATATTTCTTAGAGAATATCATCATAAGAAATGGGATATCTGTGGAACTTTCAAAGATAGAATCAATTGAGGATGGTCAAGGCCAACATCTGTGATAGATATCCATAGTTTCCTTATGTTATCTAGATATTATCCTTGATTTGTGAGAAATTTCTCACGATTGTCAAACACTTTTACCAAGATAACTCAGAAGGGAGTCAATTTTTCTTGTAATGATGAGTGTGAAGAGAGATTCATGGATTTAAAAAGGAGGATCATCAATATTCCTATGCTTACACTACCCACAAGTGGATAAATCTTCATATTATTCAACAATGCTTCAAAGAAGGGATTGAGATATGTGTTAATGCATAATGAAAAAGTCATAGCATATGCTTCAGGGTAGTTGAAAGTTCATGAGAAAAAATATCCCACACATGATATTTGTGTTGAAAATATGGAAGAATTATATCTATAGGGATAAGTGTGAGATAAATACAGATCACAAAATCCTCAAGTATACATTCACACTGAAAGATATGAATATACACCAATGAAGATGGTTAGATCTAATCAAGGACTATGAATTCTCAATCCACTACCATACTAGTAAAGATAATAAAGTGATAGATGCTTTAAGTGGAAAGGATCCTGCATCTTTATTAATGATGATAATTGATAAGGATACAATATTTTTAGACCTTAAAAGGATGGAAATGGGAATCATAAAGGAAGGAACATAATCAATCCTTTCACAAATGGTTTCTCAACCATCTCTTTTGGAAACGTTAAAGGATTCTCAAAGAAATGATGTTGAAATTTAGAAGAAGGTGAAATCCATGTGAAAGGGAAATTCCTCAGAGTTTAAAATTGAAGAATAAGTAATTGTGAGATTTAGATCAAGACTATGTGTTCTATAAAATCCCGAGTTAAGGAAGGAACTGTTGGATGATGCACATAGTTTAACTTTCTCTATTCCCCTAGGTAGCACAAATATGTATCAATATCACTGTGAAAACTATAGGTGGGACAATAAGAAGAAGGAGATCACTAAATATACATCAAAGTTCCTTCTATTCCAGAAAGTTAAGGTTTAAAGGTAGAAGTCTAAGGGGATGATGCAATCATTACCAATACCAACATGGAAATGGGAGAACATCACCATGGACTTTGTCACTGGACTGCCAAATACATCTAGGGGAAATAATTCTATATGGGCTTTTGTGGATCATCTTATAAAGACAACTCACTTTATCAAAATTCAAAAGGAATTATCATTGGATGAACTTGCACAAATATACATTAGAGAAGTGGTATTGCTGCAAAGAGTACCACTATATATTGTGTCTGATCGAGATTAGAGATTCACCTCCAAGTTCTGGAAAATTCTTAAACATGATCTAAACATTGAACTGAAATTTAGTACAACCTATCATCCTCAAATTGATATCCAATCTGATTGGACTATTCAAAAACTAGAAGACATGTTGTAATCATGTTATATGGACTTCAAAGGAGATTAAGACCAACATATTCCTCTGGTAGAATTATCATACAACAACAATTTCTACCCAATCATCCAAATGTATCCCTATGAAGCCCTTTATGGGAAGAGGTGTAGAACACCTGTATGTTGGGATGAAGTTGGGGAACAAAAACTATTAGGTCTTTAAATGATTAAGGAAATGATAGAAAAGTTTAAGACCATTTAGCAGCACATCAAGACTATTTAGAGTCAATGGAAAATCTATGATGACAATCATCAATGAGACATAGAGCTTAATGGTGGAGACATGGTATTACTCCACATATCTCCCTGGAAGAAAGTGATGAGATTTTGGAAGAAGGGAAATCTTAGTCCAATATACATTGTCCGCTTTGTGATCCTTGATCATATTAGAGTGGTGTCCTATCGACTTGTGCTCCCACCGAACCTATCTCAAGTACATGATGTATTCCATGTATCCCTTTTGAGTAAGTACATACTAGACCCCTCACATGTACTCAATCTAGAGGTGGTACCATTGGATAACTATCTCTCCTATGAAGGGAAGTTGATGAAGATCTTATATTGTAGAGAAAAAGTTATACGGAATAAGACAATGCACCTTGTCAAAGTGTTGTGGAGAAACCACAAGTTTAAAGAAGTAACATGGGAACTATAGGTGGTGATGAAAAAAGTTAGCCTCATCTGTTTTAGTGTGGGAAAAGAAAATATCAAGGATGAAATTTCTTAAGTGGGGAATACTCTAACAACCTGAATTGTTATAAATGAAAATTTCCCTTTTTATTTAATTAAATGACTTATTCTATAATATGGTTATAAAAAATACATTCTATTCTTTTATTTTATTATATCCAATTGTATTTAAAAGACCGTCCTTGATAATTTATCTATAAAACAATGATTATGTGATTAGTATAAATATAGGGCTTTAACAAATCCAATCGACACAGAAAATGTAAGTGATTGCCTCAACCAGTAAGATCGTACTCTATGAAGCCCATTTATCAGAGCTTCTAAGGGAGATGAAATTTTTGGGATTTAACTTAACCAATCCCAATATGAGATCCAACAACTTAATCATGATCAAAACCGTTTACAAGAGAAGTTCAAGCTCATCGAGATCATAACCCAAACCATGTTTACAGAACCACACCATGAAAGTCCCACCATCATGCACTTTAAACTTAGGGAGATTTATAGTGTATTAAAGGGATATGTATCAAGACCCTAGAAATATGAATATTTAGTTTTTTATATAATAATGAATATATTTTCATCCTATTTTGTTACTTTTTAAATGATTTTTATTTTGATATAATAAATAATAAATTGTATTTTTGGTTAATATTCAAATTCAATTAATGAATTTATGAATTATTAGATTTTTTAAATAAATAATATTCTAATATTATTAAATATTTTTTATCATATATAAATGATAATATAATTTTTATGAAGTCAAATGTAACTTTTATAAAGGTTCAAAAATAGTTATTGTCAAAAAACCTATCATTTATTAATAAATGTAAATTTTATTTTAAAAGTGAAAATTCAAATATTTTAAAAAATTATTTATATAAAATGAATATTATTTTTGGAAATAGAATGATGAAACTATCCAACTGTGATTTTCTCATTATTTTCCAAGACAATCAAATTTTTAGGTAAAAAATTAAATATCCTATAAATATACTTTTTGTTTTATGAAATAATAATGTCCCAAAAGTTATATAATAATTACTATAAATGGGATACATGACTAAATATATGTTTTTAATTAAAGATAATGTAATTTTAAGTTTATTTTGTAAAGCCAATATGAATCCTCCAAAACTTATAATATATTTTAAAGTTTTAAAATCCCATCTTTAATAGTGTGACTCACCTCCACATAAGCAAGATAATTATTTTAATAATTTCAGTCCTTGGACTTATAAAATAATACGAAACACTCCCTTTTTTCAAAAACCATGGTATGTTTTTTGGTTTTGGATATTTTATTATGTAGAGTCTAAAACCAAAATAATAAACAAATCCCCCTCTCTTCCTATATAAATCCACAAAGCTCCCATTTATATTCACTAAAACTCCTTGGAGAATGACCATAATTATAAGGCCCCAACCATAAAACTTACTTAATCTTGAGTTATTACAAGATTACACATTGAGGATCTTTTCAGTTTTAGAGTTTTAGAGAATTAGATCATAAATCATGAATTACATTCCACATTTAAACAAAGTGGTTACAAAAAAGATAGTATTTGTTTTTCCCCATCAACGGAAACATATTTAAAATAAAACATGGATTCTTTCTTGACACTTCCTTGACACTATCATCATAACATGAAACTTTACCTTGACCTGTGAAAAACATTTCAAAAACTTGGGATGAGCATAAAAAGCTCAGTAAGGGATATAAAAGTATGAAAAGAAAACATTAGTCCATGTATGAAATCATACTTTACTCATAAAACATAAGCATTTTAACATACCTCATCAAATCATGAATAAATCATAGAAATCATAAGACATAAAGGTAACTTGAGGCATTAATAACATTCTTACATAGGGAGTAACCCTCTTGGTTACGTTTGGAATACCCATCACAGTATATTCCCTAAATCTCTTCGGAGAAACCTTAACGCTTAACTCCTTCGTGTTACCCAATGCATTGGAGAGCTATATCGGGCTCACCCACCCTTAGTTTATCACGAAACCACCCGTATTCATAACAATGCCCAAGAACCATAACATAATCATAGCACATAACTTAAGCATAAAGGAAAGATAACATTCCCACATTGCAATAACAATATAACATTTTAAGATATTGAAATAATGAATCCATTCTAAAAAACATTTTCAAAACCATTTAAAACATTTAATAAAGATATTTATAAATCAAAGTGTCCCATACCACATTGAAGCTTTTAACATTTTAAACCATTAATATCCATATAAATAATTCCTTAAAACCATTTTTAAAACATGGTTATTAATGAGAAATATTTATAAGATTAAATCATTAAAACATTTAAAACAATATTTTAGTTAAAGGGTTTTCAACAAAATGAGAGACACTTGAATACAATAATTGAGGAATAACATTTAATCAAAACTTTATAATATCATGATAATAAAGGAATTCATGATATAATATTCCAAATGATAGTATATACACCATATAAGAGTGAATTGGTGCATAACAACAATGAAGTCTCAATGGAAATGTAAATTGAGATGAAATCCATTATAAAGATGGTATCCTTAAATTAAGGATAAATAAATCTCATAATTATGCGTGACAAATATAAATACACCCAAAATAAGTGGATATTAAGTGTAAAATAATCAAAGTTCATTCACACATATTCAAAGGATGACATATTCAATAACTACATGTTGAACCCAAAGAAATCGAAATTGGGTTAAGAAGTTTCCTTGACAGCCTAACGACGTCACATCAAATTTTAGAAAAAGAGTTGATGAGAGAGATAAAGGGTATCTCATCACTTGGACATAAAATTTAAGTCAATAAGGATATATAAGAACATATCCCCACATAATAATATGAAAATTAAAAGACATAACAAAAGAAGTCTTTTAAAAAGAGGAGGGTGAAAGGTTCCCTTACCGATTTGGGTAACTTTCGAAACGTACACCCCATGAAAGAAGGACTATACAACATTGATGTAAATAATCATAAAAAAAAGTATGTTACACAAATATTAGAATAATGGATAGTAAATACACCACTCAAAAGGAAATATTGGCAAATGTAGCATGAATCTCATGAAAACACAAAGTGAGATAAAAAGCCCCTTATGAAATTTTGGCAGCCTAACGGCGCCAATTAAAACTTTCAAAAATGGATTTGTGAGATCAAATAGGGTCTCTCATAATATGAACATAAAAAGTACAGAATTATTAATATAAAATAACATCCCCAAACATAATAAAGATGAGATTAAAATAAATGACATAAAAGAGTGTACTTAAAAAGAAAGAGAGAGGTAGGATCCCTTACCTCGGGTCCGACTTGACTCGATCGTTCTTTTAATCTCATAAATAATAAACTTGAGTTAATTTATACTTGCTTAAGAACCTTTTTCAAGTTAATTATTCCTTTTATATCACTTACTACCATGCTATGAACACTATGTAATTATTTAAGTTAATAATGGTCGTTTTGTAGATCATTGCTACTTGAGTCAAAAATAAACTCTTTATAATTAAAAGTTGTTCATGTGGTAAAATATATATTATATCCAGAATTATATTCATTATTTATATATCATATATATCATATATATCCATTATATACATGCATTTATAATATTACATAACATTTAGAGGTAAGAAATGAAATGCACCGTTTATGGAGACGGCAAGCCGTACGTACGCATAAACGCTACTTCCATTTCTATTTCTTATTTAATGAAATTAAAACATAATGATACATACTAGTATTATAATTCCAGTATGGTATCATATATAATATCATTAAATCTATCCTTTATACATACCACATATGGTATTAACGAATCAAATCACTTTGAGGGGGCGGTAGTCCGCACTTCCTAAAATGAAGATATCGCGTTTAACCATAATGGAAACCATAAAGGTATGCCATAAATGAAAAATACAAAATCTTAAGTAAAACATAAACATATTATATATCATATATAAATATAGTGACATCTTAATGGCCACCTTTCAGGGTGTTAAAAGAATATTGAACAATCATCGTTTTGTGAGGCAGAAATTCACCATCCATAGAAACAGTATGTTCTTTAACCATTATATATAGGTGTGTGTAAGTGTAGCTAGAATCCTTATTATAAAAACATCCTAGTATATTGAAGATACTGGATTTGTTTCAAAATAAATTAATAAAAAGAGTTTAGGGGGTTGGAGAAGCAAAATAAAACAAAAGAACACAAGTGAAGGCATTAACTCAGGTATCTCTCTTTGATTTGAGCTCAAAGGCTTCCTTGGGAAGACTTCTGCCCAAAGTGAGGCTTCTAGGAGTAATAGAGGGATGTGGAGAGACAAAATGAGCAGGGTTTGGCCGAGCCAAAGGCTTGAGAGGTGTGGGTAAGGTGGTAGAGGTGGGGGCCTTTTATAAGAGGAGAGGAGGGACACTCTTGGAAAGTTACAAAATTTTACTTTATTTTCAAATGAGTTTCGGATTTTAAAGGTCCCACATTGATGTATTTCGAGGATAAGGTGGTAAGGGTTCTAAATATACTCATAAAATAGGTCTTGGACAAGTGTAAGTTTTAGTTTTAACATTATCTTTTCATTTTATTTAAACCCTTTATTAATGAGGTAATCGCTGCATCATCATGATGTCATAAATAATTTAATTTATTTAATGTCTAAAAATTATAAAAAAAATATCATGATGTAGGAAATATTTTTATATTTATAATGAATATTTATAGTAAAAAATATGACTTTTATAACCCCATTTAAAAATTGTATTAGTAAAACAACTCATGCTTGTGATATTTTTATTTTAACTTTAAATAAAAAGTTATTTATGTCATTTTCCAAACAAAGTTGCTCTATGGGGTCCCCAAGTTGACCCATGGATTGTTTTGGTCGGAAATGACACATCCAATGAGGGTAGGACATGTGTCTAGGTCATTTCATATTATTAAAACATTATTTTTACCTTAAATTACACTAATTACCTCTAATCGCGATTAAAAACTTAAAAGTTACTATTCACCAAAAAATTATTTTAATCCCATTGAACCATATTTTACTTCTTAATGACAACAATGTATGTCGGATTTTTGAAATTCAAAACACAAAGGTGGTAAAATTTCATTTAAACGAAAAATCAGTTTTTTTAAGTACCACTTAGTGGTTTCACTATTCATCAAAAATTGAAGTTTTTCAGAAAAATTCCAAAACATCACCCTAATATATATTTGATATTATGAATTCAAAAATGATGTCTATTTTAAAAAATTAAAAACATATAAGTTACATTAATTAATTTAATAATTAAGTCCCGCTGTCAAAACAAATAGCGTGTTTTTAAGAAACAATATCTATTGAAAGATTGACACTAGTTTAAGTCCAATTTCAAAGTGAAATTAATTCCAACGACCACTATTGGATTAAATGGTAAAAATATATTCTAATTTCAATTTAAAAACAATTCAAAAGATAATCTAATCATATAAATAAATTAGATTAAAAAGTGGTTTAGAATTAAAATACAACATTTTTCACTATTCATTAAAAAATGAACTTTATCGGAAAAATACCAAAAATTTACACAAAGTAAATTTTGATGTCCCGATTATAAATAAGAATTTTATTTTGTCAAATATAATACATAAAATTGTCAAAAAGTGGATTTAAAATAGGTTCTCCATCAAAAGGCGGTTAATCGACATTTTAAAGAATATTAGAATGTTTACGCTTAAAATTGGATTCATTCACATTTTTAATCCTCTAACATTTATTGTAAAAAGTAAAAATATTTGACAAACATATATAATCATTTTGTATTTAGTTCTGTTCATTCCCACCATTAAAACGGCTAGGCGTTAACTACCATTTAAAATAATATTATTTTGTTATTAGAGTGCAACATAAGATTCCCAAGAAACTCGTTGTTGCATATTGGGTACGCCATCGAGCATAACGTCCCCTTTAAAGTAATATTAATATTTTATTCACAAATATGGATAAATATGAAAATGTCATATTCTTTATTTACCTGGGGTGTTACATCCTTCCCCCCTTTTGGGAATTGTGTCCTCGCAATTTTAAAATTGGGCTTGGAAGCTTCATTGAAAATCCCACATCGGAACAAGAGTCAGTAAAACTATCACTTTAAAAGAATGGGAGAGAAGTACAAATGTCACCCGAGTTAACCCATACTAGGATTCCAAGTATGAAAATATGGATATGGAGGAAAAAACAAAGGGTCATGTTCTGATGGAGAGTGATATTAAACATGTTTAGGAGAAAGTTAACAACAAGAAAATCACAAACTTGTGATGAGTTAAACAGTATTTGATTCCCCAGTAGGAAAAATTAACATAAAACATTTTTGTTTTAAGTTAATTTTCATTGAGGAATTTATTTATGAGCTTAACTAAAATATAAGTAAGCATACTTAATTGTCATGTTGACTTTCAACTTTTACTAGATTTCTTACAGGAACTCATATTTTCCCCAAAAGACGAGTATTTGGGATGACTTGTTCATATTAAGAGAGCTATAATCAACTTCTAGAGAATCACCTAATCCACAAAATAGAACTATATACTTACCATGTATTTAGACCTTAACTAAAACTAAAACCAAAAAGGTTAGTATGAGATCAGATAATACCCAAAAAGGAGAATCCTTTATAAAAAAAAAATCTCTTCTTAATCTCCAAAATTTGTCAAACAAAACCCAAAGTTCAACAAAGACCATTCAATAAACATCTATCCATAAAATTCTACAAAGTAAACCAAACTAATATTGAAACCCAATTCTCTGAAGGATTTAATCACATAGTCTCCTAAGATAAATTATATCATTTTTCTCCAAAATAACATCAGTTACTCTTACAGTCTCATACTGAAAAGTAATTAACCTAATCACATATCCTCCATGATAGGATAATCATTTCCATTGATAACCAAAAATCAACTTACTCTTAATTCAAAAATTCATCTAACTAAAAAGAATCATTCAAACTAACTAGGGACTTCACGTAGTCCAGTGGTAGGCGATAAATACCAGTTGCACTTTGGTTGTGGGTTCGATTCTCGCAGCTTCATCCGGCGCGACGGGTTGTCACACGGTCTGCGTGTTGTTCCTTTTCAAAAACTATATAATTTTATAACATTCCTCAAAAATAGATAAATTCATCAAAAATAACCATAACATATTTTAACCACAAAGGTTATCTGATAACTTCCATTTTGCAACCCAAAATGTATTAACCAGTAATTGCCTCAAATTCAAGGATCATATAAATACAAATGGTTCTTTATAACTATATCCACAAAATAAAGGATAATTGTTCCTTGAATAAAATTTTCTTATATCGAACATCAGGGTTACTATAAAAAGTCTTCTAATGTAACCCCATCATCAAAAGAGACTTAATACATCAAGGAATTTCACCATCTTAAATCTACCATAACTCTGGAATCCCTTATATGATGACTTCTTACTCATTCAACATTCTTCATGATCCATTATCCATTCCTTTTCAACTTATTCTGAAATACTTATTTCCTACAAACAAAATCATGAATCATATCCTAAGATTCCAATAATAGGAAAACATATATTAAGAAATAATCCATACCTTTCATTCTTCATTGTCAGTTTCTTCATCCTCAATCGAAAAGGAATTAGGTATTGGTAAATGAATATTTGTACGATCTTGGTGACCCCATTCCCGAAACTTCTTCGTAGGAAATGTGTTTTCATAATGACCATGCACACCACATTTAAAACATTCAATTGATCCTTTAGAAAGAACTTCTTTCCCTTTCCTAGAGTCAACTAGATGCTTCCTTTTTCCATGGCAGGTTCTTGCTTTATGACCTTCATTTCCACATCTATAGCATCTTTCTGTCTCTTTGAAAAATTTTCCTATGTGTTTCTTTCCACATATTTGACACATAGGTTTTTGAACATACTTACCTTTATGATTATTACCTGAACTTTTGTAGGGATTTGTTTCTCGCATATACGATGCCTTATAAAAATCACTAAGGTTCAGGTGGTCAATCATGACTCCAGATGGTTGGTTGCGGATAACCACAAGATTTCTCATTGCAGATCCCATATCATTCAGTTGTTCTTTCATAAAACCATCACGGTTTTCTTCAAATCCACTGTTACTTTGGTGCCTGCTAGATCCAGCCATTTACTAAAACCAAAAAGGTCAGTGTGAGTATATCCGTAAAATAATAAAATAAAAAATAGGAAGATAAACACCAAGATATACTTATCCAAGTTATCTCAAACTCATTCGAACTTAAAAAAAAAGATGACTCCATCTAATATAATAACCATTGTGGTTATACACAACTTGTCACTTTTTCTTAAACAACACTCTAACCTCTAAAGTTATCTAAACCGACCTCTGATACCAACTATAAGGCCCCAACCTTAAACCTTACTTAATATTGTGTTATTACAAGATTACACATTGAGGATCTTTTCAGGTTTAGAGTTTTAAAGAATTAGATCATAAATCATGAATTACATTCCACATTTAAACAAAGTGGTTACATAAAAGATAGTATTCTTTTTTCCCAATCAACGGAAACATATTTAAAATAAAACATGGATTCTTTCTTGACACTTCCTTGACACTATCATCATAACATGCAACTTTCTATTTACCTGTGAAAAACATTTCAAAAACTTGGGATGAGCATAAAAAGCTCAGTAAGGGATATAAAAGTATGAAAAGAAAACATTAGTCCATGTATGAAATCATACTTTACTCATAAAACATAATCATTTTAACATACCTCATCAAATCATGAATAAATCATAGAAATCATAAGACATAAAGGTAACTTGAGGCATTCATAACATTCTTACGTAGGGAGTAACCCTCTTGGTTACGTTTGGAATACCCATCATAGTATATTCCCTAAATCTCTTCAGAGAAACCTTAACGCTTAACTCCTTCGCGTTACCCAATGCATTGGAGAGCTATATCGGGATCACCCGCCCTTAGTTTATCACGGAACCACCCGTCTTCATAACAATGCTCAAGAACCATAACATAATCATAGCACATAACTTAAGCATAAAGGAAAGATAACATTCCCACATTGCAATAACAATATAACATTTTAAGATATTTAAATAATGAATCCATTCTAAATTTTTTTTTCAAAACCATTTAAAACATTTAATAAAGAGATTTTTAAATCAAAGTGTCCCATACCACATTGAAGCTTTTAACATTTTAAACCATTAATATCCATATAAATAATTCCTTAAAACCATTTTGAAAACGTGGATATTAATGAGAAATATTTATAAGATTAAATCATTAAAACATTTAAAACGATATTTTAGTTAAAGGGTTTTTAACAAAATGAGAGACACTTGAATACAATAATTGATGAATAACATTTAATCAAAACTTTATAATATCATGAGAATAAAGGGATTCATGATATAATATTGTATATACACCATATAAGAGTGAATTGGTTCATAACAACAATGAAGTGTCAATGGAAATGTAAATTGAGATGAAATCCATTATAAAGATGGTATCCTTAAATTAAGGATAAATCAATCTCATAATTATGTGAGAAAAATATAAATACACCCAATATAAGTGGATATTAAGTGTAAAATAATCAAAGGTCATTCACAGATATTCAAAGGATTACATATTCAATAACTACACGTTGAACCCAAAGAAATCGAAATTGGGTTAAGAAGTTCCCTTGACAGCCTAACGACGTCACATCAAATTTTAGAAAAAGAGTTGATGAGAGAGATAAAGGGTATCTCATCACTTGGACATAAAATTTAAGGAAATAAGGATATATAAGAACATATCCCCACATAATAAGATGAAAATTAAAAGACATAACAAAAGAAGTCTTTTAAAAAGAGGAGGGTGAAAGGTTCCCTTACCGATTTGGGTAACTTTCGAAACGTACACCCCATGAAAGAAGGACTATACAAAATTGATGTAAATACTCATAAATGAAAGTATGTTACACAAAGAGTAGAATAATGGACAGTACATACACCACTCAAAAGGAAATATTGGAAAATGTAGCACGAATCTCATGAAAACACAAAGTGAGATAAAAATCCCCTTATGAAATTTTGGCAGGCTAACGATGCCAATTAAAACTTCCAAAAATGGATTTATGAGATCAAATAGGGTATCTAATAATATGAACATAAAAATTACATAATTATTAATATAAAATAAAATCCCCAAACATAAGAAATATGAGCTTAAAATAAATGACATAAAAGAGTGTACTTAAAAAGAAAGAGAGAGGTAGGATCCCTTACCTCGGGTCTGACTTGACTCGATCGTTCTTTTAATCTCCTGAATAATAAACTTGAGTTAATTTCTAATTTCTTAAGAAAATTTTTCAAGTTCATTATTCCTTTTATATCACTTACTACCATGCTATGAACACTATGTAATTATTTAAGTTAATAATGGTCATTTTGTAGATCATTGCTACTTGAGTCAAAAATAAACTCTTTATAATTACAAGTTGTTCATGTGGTAAAATATATATTATATTCATAATTATATTAAATATTTAGATATCATATATATCATATATATCCATTATATACATGCATTTATAATATTACATAACATTTAGAGGTAAGAAATGAAATGCACCGTTCATGGAGACGGTAAGCCGTACGTACGCATAAACGCTACTTCCATTTCTATTTCTTATTTAATGGAATTAAAACATAATGATACATAATAGTATTATAATTATAGTATGGTATCATATATAATATCATTAAATCTATCCTTTATACGTACCACATATGGTATTAACGAATCAAATCACTTTGAGGGGGCGATAGTTTGCACTTCCTAAAATGAAGATATCGCGTTTAACCATAATGGAAACCATAAAGGTATGACATAAATGAAAAATACAGAAGCTTAAGTAAAACATAAAAATATTATATATCATATATAAATATAGTGACATCTTAATGGCCACCTTTGAGGGTGTTAAAAGAATATTGAACAATCATCATTTCATGAGGGAGAAATTCACCATCCACAGAAATAGTATGTTCTTTAACCATTATATATAGGTGTGTGTAAGTGTAGCTCGAATACTTCTTATAAAAACATACTAGTATATTGAATATAATGTAGTTTTTACAAAAGAAATTAATAAAAAGAGTTGAGGGGGTTGGAGAAGCAAAATAAAACAAAAGAACACAAGTGAAGTCATTACCTTAAAATCGGGTATCTCTCTTTGATTTTAGCTCAAAGGCTTCCTTGGGAAGAATTCTGCCCAAAGTGAGGCTTCTAGGAGTAATAAAGGGATTTTGAGAGACAAAATGAGCAGGGTTTGGCCAAGCCAAAGGCTTGAGAGGTGTGGGTAAGGTGGTAGAGGTGGGGGCTTTTTATAAGAGGAGAGGAGGGGTACTCTTAGAAAGTTACAAAATGTTACTTTACTTTCAAATGAGTTTAAGATTTTAAAGGTCCCACATTGATGTATTTATAGGATAAGATGGAAAGGGTTATAAATATACTCATCAAATAGGTCTTTTACTAGTGTAAGTTTTATTTTTAACATTATCTTTTCATTTTATTTAAATCCTTTATTAATGAGGTAATCGCTGCATCATCATGATGTCATAAATAATTTAATTTATTTAATGTCTAAAAATTATAAAAAAATATATCATGATGTAGGAAATATTTTTATATTTATAATGAATATTTATAGTAAAAAATATGACTTTTATAACCCCATTTAAAAATTGTATTAGTAAAACAACTCATGCTTGTGACATTTTTATTTTAACTTTAAATAAAAAGTTATTTATGTCATTTTCCAACCAAAGTGGATCCATGGGGTCCCCAAGTTGACCCATGGATTGTTTTCGTCAGCCATGACACATCCAATGAGGGTAGGAGATGTGTCTAGGTCATTTCATATTATTAAAATATTATTTTTACCTTAAATTACACTAATTACCTCTAATCGCGATTAAAAACTTAAAAGTTACTATTCACCAAAAAATTATTTTAATCCCATTTAACCACATTTTACTTCTTAATGACAACCATGTATGTCATATTTTTGAAATTCAAAACACAAACGTGGTAAAATTTCATTTAAACTAAAAATCAGTTTTTGTAAGTACCACTTAGTGGTTTCACTATTCATCAAAAATTGAAGTTTTTCAGAAAAATACCAAAACTTCACCCTAAGCTATATTTGATATTCCGAATTCAAAAATGATGTCGATTTTATAAAATAAAAAACATATAAGTTACATTAATTAATTTAATAATTAATTCCCGCTGTCAAAACAAATAGGGTGTTTTTAAGAAACAATATCTATTAAAAGATTGACACTAGTTTAAGTCCAATTTCAAAGTGAAATTAATTCCAATGACCAATATTAGATTAAATGGTAAAAATATATTCTAATTTCAATTTAAAAACAATTCAAAAGATAATATAATCATATAAATAAATTAGATTAAAAAGAGGTTTTGAATTAAAATACAACATTTTTCACTATTCATTAAAAAATGAACTTTATCGGAAAAATACCAAAAATTTACACAAATTAAATTTTGATGTCCCGATTCTAAAGAAGAATTTTATTTTGTCAAATATAACACATAAAATTTTCAAAAATTGGATTTAAAATAGGTTCGCCATCAAAAGGCGGTTAATCGACCTTTTAAAGAATATTAGAATGTTTACTCTTAAAATTGGATTCATTCGCATTTTTAATCCTCTAACATTTATTGTAAAAAGTAAAAATATTTGACAAACATATATAATCATTTTGTATTTAGTTCTGTTCATTCCTGCCCTTAAAACAGCTAGGCGTTAACTACCATTTAAAATAATATTATTTTGTTATTAGAGTGCAACGTAAGATTCCCAAGAAACTCGTTGTTGCGTATTGGGTACGCCATCGAGCATAGCGTCCCTTTTAAAGTAATATTAATATTTTATTCACAAATATGGATAAATATGAAAATTTCATATTCTTTATTTACCTGGGGTGTTACAGTAATCTTCCCTAAACTCTCTATATTCTTCCCAAGGTTCCCCAATCTATCACAAATCCCCTCCCAAGTTTTTGAAGTCACACACTCGAGTAAGAAACATTCATCTCCTCTCAAATTCAAGAACCTTATTTAAAATTTGTTCTTTTAATTTCAATTAGTTATATTTTAATTCATTTTAAATAATTCCATTATTTTACAATTTATGTTATTTAAGTGAAGGATCATTTATCCTCCCTCATTTTTATCCTTACCTAATCCATTACTATGCCAAAATTCTATAAGGGATCCCCACCTTCTCTTATTTATTCAAGTTTATTTATGAAATTATCAATTATATTTCTATTTAATAAATTTGATACATTCCTTTAAATGTACCAATTACTGTCCATTTTATTTTCAAATTATGATAGACACATTTATCTCTCATCAACCATTTTTATGAATTTTTAAGTAACGCCGTTATGCTGCCAAAAGTTCACCGCGATTTTCCAGGCCAAAACAATTATGTAGTGAATACCATACCCATTTTTCTATCAAGGGTATTCAAATTTATGCACATATACTTATTGATTTGGTACTTAAATGTATGTATTTTACATTCCTTGATCTTATAATAAATTACGAGGATGAATGAATCCATTTTGTATGAACTATTTGGCACAATTAATCATGAGAATGAAACATATTTGATGGGTGCACCCAAATAGCGCTCCAATGCATTGGGGAATGTTTAGTATCATGATACATCATATTGGGATAGGGATTGAACATGATTACATTATGGGACTTTTTCAACCATTATGTCTTGGAAGGTTTATCCTTGACCTATATTTATGATTCAATTTTTTAAGTTGTTACCACGTTTCCCTTGTTATGATTATCATGCTATATCATGACTTATTATTCATGTTCTTTTTATTCCTCATTGATATTACTATTTTCTAACATGTATCACTTATTCCAAATTTGTTACATTAATGGTATTTATATCTCACCTCTTTCTTATGTATGTCCCCAGGTTATCCCATGCAGTTTTAAGTTCGAAGGAGTATTCTGAGCATGTTAAAGAAGTTTTCAATAAAAATGTTGTATTCCCTATTTTATGTTCTTATGTAATGTAACAAATTACCAAATACACTATAATTATTGATCATATAAGTTGTATTAAGTGTATTATTATGTAATAAATCTAGTATTAATGTGAAATAAATATGAGGGTTGTCATATTAAGTGCCCGTTTAGCCTCTATCAGGGGAAATTCTAATTATTAGGATGTCTTAACTAAGACAGTGGGCCAAATTAAGAGAATATGTATTGGGTTTAATTGCTACCATCCATTCAATAAAAATTTGGATGTAAGTGTTTAGGAAATCTGAGTAAAGGTTTTTGGATTGGGGAGTCCACTCAATAGATCAATGAGTCGTAAGACCGTAGTTGGCAATAACACCTACCTAAATACTTTATTGTAATTTTCATAACCTCCTTCTAGATTATAAGAAAGGAAATATGGATCCTTGAAAATTGAATTTCATTGAAACTAGACATTCCAATTTCAATGGTGAGGGATATTGAGACTTGATAAAATAATGGGAGATTTAATAAAAATTTAATTATCATTATTTATCAGATAATTTATTATCAAGGAAATTATTAATAATATTCTATATTAAATTGTAGAATAATGGATTTTTTTTCATCCACATTATCCCTATGATATATATTGGAGAAATATAATCTCCTCACTGAAAGTAACTTACAAGAGTGGTTCAGATGCCTTCGGGTTGTGTTGCACCATGAATGGAAATATTATGTGCTAGAATCCTCATTACCTGATCCACTTGCGAAGGAGGTGAGTGATGAATAGTTCCTTATCTATGAATTTTTTTAAATAATGTGGTAAATGTTCAATGTTTGATGATATCATCTATGTCTAGTGAACTCATAAAGTCTCATGACAACATGGATTATTATAGCATTCTTGAGCATCTACATAGTCTTTACTAGGAGAGAGAAAGACATAAATATTTTGAGATATCAAAGGATATTTTTAGAGCAATATTGGATAGGTTGCACTAGTTGGGCCTCACATAGTCAACATCATTATCTATATTGAGTGCCTAGAGGTTCTAGGGTTTAAAATAATTTATGAGCATTGCACTGATCTCATTCTTGCATCACTCCCTTATAACTTCTCTAGTTTTTTTTGTTAATTTTAAGATGAAAAACAATGAAAAGTATTTGCTAGATATCATTACTCTTCTTCAACAATTATAAGGAGACAAAGTGTAAAACTTATTCCATCCTTATGGTTAACAAATAGAAATTCAAAGTGAAGATCTCTAAGACAAAAGCTTCTTCACAATGCCCTTTTAAGAAGATAAAGATCAAGGGGAAAGCAAGGGACCATGATGCTATTTGTTTCACATTTGGAAAGAAGGGCCACTGGAAGAAAAACTATACCCAACCAAAGAAGCAAGGGGAATCTTTAAGTGAATTTATAATTGTGTGAAATTTATCTGTTTATAAAAATTGGGTATTATATATAGATTATGGTTCTCACATATGTATTAAAATATAGGAATTAAGTATATTTAGAAATATTAACTGATGGGAGGTAGATCTATGAGTAGTGAACGAAGATAAACTTACTACTGTAGCTATCAAAGACTACCACCTTACATTTCCAAATGGAATGGTCTTTATTTTAAAAAGATGTTGTTATGTTCCATCCATTACCAAAATCATTTTATCTATATTCAAACATGATACAGATGAATTTATTTTCAAGTTTTGGAATAAATGTTACTTATTTTATAAAGATAGAATTTTTTTTGGAAAGGAACATTTAAATAATGGTCTTTATGTACTGGATTACATGAACCAAGTAATGGAAATTGATAATGAAACTTCTTCACATGACTTATACCACACCCAACTATGGAATAATTGAATAAGTTATGTAAACAAAAATCATTTGACTAAATTACAAAAAGATAGATATTTATATTATTTTTAAATAAATACACTTGGTGTATATCATGAATATTTATAAGGAAATATGACCAAATAAGCATTTAGTGGAAAAGGTGAAAGGGACAAAGAGATTCTTAAATTAGTTCTTAACAATGTGCATGGACCATTTCTAGTTGAAGCAATGGGTGGGTAATCATACTTCATAAATTTTAATGCCAATTTAAGTAGATATGTATATGTCTACTTAACGAGGTATAAGTTGAATTCCTTTGACAAATTAAAGGAATAAAAGAATGAAGTTTAGAACTAGATTGGTAAGAAGATTAAGAAAATATACTCAAACCATAATGGAGAATATCTTAATCAAGACTTCATTGATTTTTTATAGGTGTTTGGGATCCTATCCCAACTCACTCCTCCTTATACACCTCAATATAATGGTATAATTTAAAGGAAGAAACACACCTTTCTAGACATAGTGAGATTAATGATGAGTCATTCTAATATTCCATTATTCTTTTGGGGATACACATTAAAAAGAACATCATACATATTAAACTAAGGGCCAACTTAAGAAGCAGATGGTATCCCATAACAATTGTGATATGGAAAGAAACCCGTGTATTTATACTTACATATATGTGGATGAAAAGTATTTTTTAAGGCCTATTAAGGTAATAAACTTTCACCCCAAGACACAAAGTGTATCTTTATAGGTTATCCTAAAAAAATAAGAGGATACTACTTATAAAATCCTTAATAAAAAAAGATTATGGTTGATAGGTATCCCATATTACTAGAGAAGGATCATATCTACAAAATATATAGTGGGAGTGAGATAGACTTCAATGAAGTCCAAGCTCAAGACACTCAAGAGTTGGCATAGGAACAAATTCCAAAAATCCTCATGGAAGAAGATATTCTAGAGACACAATTACTATGTAGGAGTACAAGAGAGGTTATATAATTAGAGTGGTATGGGTTTCTAGTCACTGAAGATAGTGATTCATTATTATTTGATAATAATGATCCTTTAATCTACAAGGAAAAAATAAGTGGAATAAATTTTTCCAAGTGTAAAGAAGTCATAAATTCTAAAATGGATTTTGTGTACCAAAACCAAGTCTATATTTTGGTAGATCCTCTAGTGGATGTCAATACCATTGGTTGTAAATGGGTATTCAAGAAGAAATTGTACATGAATAGGAAATTTAGTACTTATAAATCATTACTGGTTGCAAAAGGGTTTAAATAGTGTCAAGGTATTGACTATGATGAAACATTATCACTAGTATCTATATTTAAATCCATCAAAATTATACTTTCCATTACGAATTTCCATGACTTTGATATTTGTAAAAATGATATCAAAATAGTTTTCTTTAATGGGAAACTTCAAGAAGATGTCTATATGAAAAAACCCAATGGGTTTATGACCTAAAAGGATTCCAACAAGGAATTCAAGTTACAAATATCCATTTGTGTGTTAAAGATATCATCCAGGTCATGGAACAATTAGTTTGACGAGTCCATAAAATAATTTGGTTTCATAAAGGAATAATGAGATACTTATGTCTATAAATGGTTTAGTGGAAGTGTAGTCTTTTAATTAATAGTATATGTTGATGACATATTAATTATTGGAAATGAAATACCTGTCTTATAGTTTGTTAAATCCTGGTTGAATAATTACTTCTCCATTAAAGACTTCGGTGTGGTAGCATATATTCTTGGGATCAATATCCATAGTTATATATCTAATACACTACTCGAATTAAGTCAAGGTAAATATATTGATAAGATATTGAAGAGATTTAGTATGGAACTATACAAGAGGGGATTGTTGTCAATGTCACATGACATTCATATTTTTAAGAAAATGTGTCCTCAAACACATGAGTTAAGAAAAAGGATGAAAAGAATTATATACACGTTAATGATTAGTCCATTCATGTATTTTTTGTCATATACTAGGGTAGATATCACCTACACCATAACTGTGGTATAAAGATATCAAGTTGGCCCAGGTGACTGCCATTGGATGGTAGTTAAGACCATCCTTCAGTATCTAATGTGTACTAAGGATATGTTCTTGTTTTATAGAGGATATAATGAACTATTCATAAGAGGATATATAGATGTTAGTTTCTAAATATATCAAGATGACATGAAATCAAAAACAGGATACATATTCACTTTGAATGGAGGTACTGTGAGTTGGAAGAGCTCAAAGAAGGCTGTGGTCATAGATTCTATATAAAATTCAAAGTATATTGTGACTTATGAGGAATATAAAGAATTATCATGAATACAAAACTTCATCTAAGATATTGAAATGGTACCTAGAAGTAAAGATCCTATCACACTCTATATTGATAATACTATAGTGGTGACCCTTGCCAAGGAGCCAAGGTCACATCAGCGGATGAGGTATATACTTTAGAAGTGTCATCTCTTGAGATATTTTTCTAAGATAGGTGAGGTTATAGAGAGTATTATTTCCATGAAAGACAATATGGCAGAGCACTTGACTAAATACTTGACTCAACATAAGCATGATTATCATGTGAGGTCTAGCGGACTGAAAGTCATTGGTATTTGGATCTAGTCCAAGTGGGAGTTTATTGGAGTTAGTGTCCTAGGACCAACTGTTTTTATTTTGATTACATGTATATTTTATTATTTGAATGTTAATAAATATATTTTTATATATTTTTCATTGTTTTTCATGAATTTAATGTAATAATGTCTTAGATTATTTGTTATATTGATAAGGTCACATCAGTTCCCTACTGTGATGAGAATCTTGAAATGCCATGATGATATTCTTAAATATAGTTCTATGGTTAGATAAAATTCTATGATGGGACACATATAACATGTCTATCAGGTGTGAGTACTCGTAAGCAGATGATATTTCTTCTTATAATTTTTTCACTTGATAATCTCCAAGATGGAAGATTATGAAAGAAGATCCACCAGTAGGAATTCTGTATGTTTTGGTGTCATTAGATATTCCTATGTACAAATGTGTGTAATGGTCCTTAAAATTAAAAATTATTATAAATTAATATAATGACTCACACATTTATATGTATTCCACAAACCATGACAATACAGTTCATGGTGAAGTTGGATACATTGGGTGCATCATGAGTGATGTGTTATTAGTGAATAAGTTGAGGAAATAATTGTCCCTACCATCTTTATGGAAGTTTATATCTAGAAATTTTGATTGGAATAGAACCACCATAATAAATTCTATGGACATGGTGGAATGCCATGTTTATTTCATATAGTTAAAGAAAGATGTATCAAGCATATAAGTTGATGACACAAATGTGCAAGATACTTCATGAGATATTGTGATAAAGGGATTATATTGCATAATGAGCGTTCCTATGTTATTATCAACAACATGATAGTAAGTTCTTCATCTTGGGACCCTTGACCCATTTCTAGACAATAATATTAGATTTTAGGAAAGTCTATCTGATGCCAATGAGAAATAATCCTAGAGGGTCACACACTATATGTTTCCATTGATCTCGATTAAATTTTATTTAAATTTAAATAATAGAATAAATATTATTTTTAATATCAAAGAATAATTTTATTCATGTTTTATCGATAAATTTTTTTTATTGATGAATGAAATATTTAATTAAATATTTATTCATATATTAAATAAATTACAAGGATTTGGAATGGACCACCATCATGTCCAGTGATGAATATTTATTTGTAAGATGGTAAGTAATATTAATCATTGTATGAGATAGCGCATGACATAAATAATAATATTGTTTTTACATGGTATGGGGTTTTTAATGATTATTATATTATTTAAGGGATAATATTCAATTAAATAACATTTAAACTAAACCCTAACTCTATAAATAGATGGTTATATATATTATGTAGGGTTAATCAGGATTTGAGAATTGTTTCACACAATAGAATTCTCTCTCTATTACTCTTCCTCTCCTCCTCTCAAGAATAATAAGTGCTAAAGAGATTCCTTTAATATTGAAGGAACTATAAATAATCAACACTAATAACAGAATATAATTGATTCACCATGATTTTACCAAAAAATAAATTAGAATCACTTAGATATCAAAGTAGAACATGTGAATCACTTTTAGAGGGATTCTACACTTGGATCCTCCTAACACAACGAAGGTGATCCTAGAAGGATTTTTTAGAAGATTATCATCATCATCAGAGAAAGTTTCCAAGAAGAAAAAACCATTTATAATGATATTAAATAAATTAATTATAAATTTAACATGAAAATATCCTCTCTATGTTCTAGGTTTCTCTATGTGATATTCAATGGAAAAATTTCATTAGTCATGGTGTTCACATCATGTACAATATTTCAAATGATCCACCAAATCGATAATATTTTATTTGTTTTAATGACTAAAAGTCTCTTTTTTTGTGATTGAAACCTTCATCTACCTGATCAATCATGGTTTAATATATTTATTGATGAGAATTTATTATAGTGTTTCAGGATCATTATAGACTACAACCTTAAAAAAAGAATTATGGTACAACTTTATCAAAAGCATAGGTAATAAAAAGTAATTAATTTTTCCATAGTGTTGTGATTAAATTATTATTATATAAGAGATTAAAATGAATATTAAATGGGATTGAAAATACCATCAAATCTTTGACTAAGGATGAATATAATGGAATAATAGCTTAGATTACATCTAAGATCAAAGAGTACCACTAAATATTTTAGAACAGTTATTGGTTTAGTTAATAAATTACTCTTCAAAGTAAAAAAGGTATTCTTATAGTTATGATTTATATAAAATATAACTTACTTTATCAATAAGTTTTTGAGTAATTTGGGAGAAATATTCGGTATTCCTCCATTGAAAACTAGCATGTCCCAAAAATCTATGTATTTCACTCACTAAAGTGGGCCTTGAAAGTTATCAAATTACCTTGATTTTACCTAATTAACCTTAATTAAATGATTATATATCTAGTCCCAAAGCACAATACCTATTTTAAATATCTCTATCTCATGGAGTTTTCATGATAAAAAACACTCATTTATGTTTCTAACTATTTATTTGTGTGTTTTTCAGTTATATGTTTTAAACACCAGGTGATGTCTTAATGGATCAAATAAAGTTATAAAAGTATTTAAAAGGAATATTATTGATCTTGTTAAAATATTTTAACAGTATTAATGATTTCTTGGGGATATTTAAATTTCATTAGAATATATATAGAAGGCCATAAAAGGAAGCTTGAGAGTCTATGATTGAATATGGAGGCATACAGTTTGCACCAGTGCCTTGTGGGCAGTACCTTTGATTCAGAAGAGGTCCACAAGACAACTTGGGGCAGTTCTATAATCCTAAAAATATGATAAAAATAAAATGGTAATCTATTATACAGTTGAATCTAACCAGTGATGGTTTTACAAAATCCCCCTGCTCTATGTGACCCACCAGCCAACTGGTGAGGTGAATTGGGTAGCTGATGGCATTGGGACAAATCTTCCAGGAGTGTTTTTAACGTTGGTTATAATTCCATAATTAAAATATTTATAGACTTCAATGACTCCTATGAATTAAAAAATTTTCCTAACTCTTTTAAATTATATAAAAAATATATTTTTCAGCCTAAAAAATTCACCGGTTACCAACAATGCCTCTCTGATCCTTGATTTAAAGGTGAAACTATGCAGATCCTCTTAAGTTCCCTCAAAGAGAAAATATCATTTATCTATCAATATAAAAGTACACTTTCATAAATATTCTCTCAATATTTCATCACAAATTGCATCCATCCTCTCAATAGATTAGGGAGTGACATTGTAATGGGTTTTCACCATGAAAATATTATATTCATCATCTTCTTCTATAATGGGTTCTCACCATCTCAAAAATGAGGCACGAGTTCCTTGGTTACTAATGAAGCTCAATAGAGATATCACAAACCATAATTGTGAGGTATGAGTTTCTTGATCACTTCTAAGATCAAGGGAGTAATAACATAAAATTATCAACCCTAGGGGAGGATATGTAGGGGCTCACACCGAGCTATTATCAAACTCCTTTATCAAACTATGTTTTCTCACTCTTTTATTTTATGCATTTAAACATTTAATCTCAATACACTTAATTTCATAAATTCAATATGATCATTTATATTGTCCTCACTCAATTATCTTTGAAATTAACTTTCTATTATATATTGAATTTATCACTTTATTGCTTTATCTTTTCAAAATCATTTAATTTCAAATTTATTTTCTCCATTTTCTTTAATTGATTTTAAAAGGGAAATTCACCCCTCATTTTTAAATTTTTATTCAAATAATAATTTGAATAAAAGGAGTTATTTTTGAATATTTTCAATAATTTTGGTTTTAAATCTTAAACAATTTCAAATTTTAGTTTTTTATGATGATATCTAATTCTTATACACATGATCTTATTTTTTATGTCACATATTATTCCTATCAGAAAAATCATATTCCAACATTTCTTGGTAGCATTAATTACCCTATTTAGATATTTTTTATGCATGAATATATTCCAACTAAAGAACTGGTCATGCCCAAATTTACCCAAGTTTATGTTTGAAGTGGTCTCTTGAAGTGTAGCTTGGGTTTTCAAATACTTATAGACCTGAGAAGAACCTATAGACACACATTATACAGAGATGTATTTTGGATATGAAGTAGCCAAATGTTTTATTGAATTTATGCATGTTACAAAAATAATAAGAGACCTAAGTGAGTTAAATTTATGAGAAATGGATGATCCTAGGTTATTTTAAGGGATGTATTGGATGAAATTACTTTTTAAGGATTTAAATTTCTTATACTTGAGAGTGATTCATTCAAATAGATAAAAATAAATTCATTACTTATTAGTTTAATACCAATAAAAACCTAATTCTAATCACCTATAAACATGGAGGATCATTTTTATGATCACTGCAATGTAAATTTTTGTATTAACACTTGAATTGTGTGGCCTTAAAATCAATAAGTATAAATAATTATTAAGATCATTAAATAAAATTATAAATTAAAATAATTTATTAAACATTTATAGAGTGAGAAATAACATACAATAAAATAACTTTATACTCCCTTGTATCATACCATTAGAGGTTTATACCTCCATTTATTCTTTTATCTCAATTTAAGTGGGAAGAACACCCATGAGGGTGGAATTGAAGAAGAAAAATAGTGAAATAATGATCACTCCATTGTTTTGTGAAAAATTCCACAAGTGTTGGTGCAAATAAGTTAACACCTTGAGAAAAATGTAACAAAATGATATAAAGAATAACATAGTATTATGATAAGAAGAAATTTTACTAAGAAACTAAAGTGAATTGAAACAACATACATGGGAAAGAAATGCGATTACAATATAAAATTGGAATCATGGCATTAAAATGAAAACATACACAACCCTCCTTCAAAATAATTCAACACAACTTCATTAAATAGGAATTTTGGAAGCATTGAGTTGATCTACCAAAATTATAAGTCACCCCAATTAATGAGGGTAGGAATAGGTGGGTGGAAAATTAATTGAGAGTGGAATTTTCCACACTTGATAAAAAATTGGATCTAGCTTGCATCCACCAAACATATATTACAAAGAAAGATTCTATATGGCATAATTTGGGTGGGAAATAGAATAATAAATTTAAGATCCACACTCCCCATAACATATAAAAAAATTTAATCCAATTTGGTATCATATCTGAGTAGTTATGGTGAAAATGGTGGGATTTTATTTCGGGCCAACGAATATGGCCCATAATTTCATATTCAACTTGGGAAGCTTGAATCACCCCTTAAACCTTCTAACTACATCTGTACACTATTTAATTATATTTTCATAATGATTTACTATATATGAAGTTAAAATTTTAGCTTCATTAGGATTCTATAATGGCCAATACAGTAATTTTATTGGGATTCTATCCAGTTCACTTCACCCAGAATGTTCTTAGTTTAAAGCCCACTTTGGTTATCTTTCCAATTGAATATTGAATAGCTCCACAAGGATATAATGTTCCTAATAGAATGGGATACCTGAAAATTAAATATTAAAATAAAATAAATACCATTGGGTGTTTTAGGAGGTTTTTAAAAATTTACCATGTAATAATACATTTTATGTATGAATTACAATCCTAATGTGAAATAATGTTAAAATTGTAAAATTAACTAAAAATGGTGTTTATTAATAATGAAGAACATAAATATTATACATTATAAAAATGAATATTTTACTATTTTAGTGGCTAATAACACCCCCAAACATGATTTTTTCTTTTATTGAGTAAAAAGTATCTCAAAAATATGAAATTGAATTCCCTTTTCCATTTTTTTAATATAAAATGGTCACTAAATGACCTCATACCAAGAAATTATGAAACCTATAAAAATAATCTAACACAAGATAGGTTTATAAGAATATCCCAAGCCTAAGCCCATTCCTATATTCAAATCCATCACCATATTTCATCTAATTTAAATTAATCATGATGATGTGTTGTGCATCATAATAGACATGGGGGTTCATTTTTATTCTATAGGGGAAAAGATAGAAGTTCTAGGTGGAATAACATTTTAACCTTAAGATGATTATTCATGTTTTTTTAGGTGTTTTTTTTATTTTTTTTCAATTTTTACATGGTAATTAAAATTTCAATCAATCAGTTCAACCCATATAGTGAGATTTTGATGATGATTCCCAAACTCAAAGACCTCAAGGCACCAATTGAAGCTCACATACTCGGGCATCATCTCATGTTAACTCAATTAGAAAAAAATTCAAATCACCACATGTAGAGATAAAATTACCCAATATAGGCCATAAAAATATGGATTCATGATCCCCAAGTTCTGAAAGCTACACATTAGGTCAATCCATTTCTCAATGCAAAAATTTATTGTTTTTTATTTACCTTTTTATTGTTAATCTTTTGTCTTTATTTTTTTTGAATACACATTTTAAAATTAAAATTATTTTCAAACCTATTCTATTTATTAAGGGAACCCATGAAATCAAACTAATACCCTATAATACAAAGGTTTTGGAAAGTGATATTTTTATTAAATATGATGAAAATGTGAACAATATAAAATCACATTAGAAAATTAAACTTTCCAAAATCTATGCTCATGAAATTAAAATTGGATTAAAATCAGAATAAAGGTAAGAAAAATTATTTGATATTTATTTTTAAATTTTGAAATATGTATTATCTTGTTCAAGGTTAAAGAATGTTTTTATTCTATTTATGCATAAAAAAAATTATTTGATAGAAATAATTTTTTATTTCTTTTCACCCCACCCCCAAATTAAAAAAACACTATGCCTATTGCTTAAAGAAAAGAAAATTCAGAAGGGATAGAGGAAGAAAAGAATATTTATAAAAGGAAATTGAAATAATAAACATGGAACAAAGTCACATGGTGGTTGAAGTTGATGTTCATGATGCTTCTGATTTCTCATTTGATCTCTGTGTCACCTAGATAAACCTCATTAATGATGGAATATTTTGTTTTAACTCTTTGAAGAAGTATGATATTCCTATAAATACATTAACCACATTATCTCTATAATATTACATAACAATTTTTTAACACAATGGAAACTCTTTAAGGCTACCTTAACTAAAAAAAATACAAAAGGAAAGGATAAAAAACACATATTTTTATTTGGAAACTCCAATAACTAATTCACTGTATAGGTAAAATCTGGGTTTCCTTCTAGAAAGTACTTAACTTAACATCATTATCCTGAATTAGAACCCCAAAACTTACCCAATACAAATTTTCAACATTTTAAGGACCACATTTTTAACCACTTCTACTATATTGAGATTGATTATTTATTTAGAATTCGTTCCATATACAAACCTATATTCTACAATGAGTGGGAAAATATAGGGAATATTATAAATGGTGGATCTAATTGATTTTTTAATATTGTATAAGACATTAAGGATCATTCCTCTTTTATTGGTATCATGATAATAAATAATGAAAATTGGAATGTTTTGGATATCCCCAATGAATGAAAAATTGAGGGAGGGTGGAAAGGAAATACGGTCAAGTTAGGGTAGGAAAAATTTTATAAAAAAAAATTGGGGCTTTGAATTGAACTAGGTTTAATTTTAAAAATTTCTTAATAGAATTTGTTTCTTTTGAATAGAAGATCCAATCTCAAAATTAGACAAATCATTGTCAGGAATGGGTATAGATTAGATGTTTTTGATTTATCTAAAGGTTACATTTAGTAGTGATCCTAAAACATATTTATTGGAACCATATAAAAGATATTCAAGCCATGGATACAAGTTTTCCTCATGTAAATACAAAAAATATAATTCCCCTTGATTTAAACACTCATTAATAGTTCCCTTAGGTTCCTAAAGTTGACTTTCAACATTCCCTAACCAATTCACCTCATTTTCAAGCTATAATTTCTCAGATTCTAAATTAGTTTATTTAGTAAATTTTGATTATTTTTAAGCCTTAAATGGTTTGGGAATCAATGGTTCAGGTTTTTCATTAGCTTTCCCACTCTTGGAAATAGTCACGACTTGCAGTTATTCATGGGAGTTTTGTGTGTAACAAGATTATTCAATCAATATTGAGGAAGGTAAAGCCTATTTGGGAATTTGTTCCATAATAGTTTCAATGATGTTTAGCTCTAATATCAAGTATGAAACCACATAAGTCATTCTATCCATTTATTAACACAATTTATCAAGTAATGTTAATAGATCTGGCTAGAAAAGGGACTGAGACAAATAGTCCATTCTAGGAGGATAATTAAGTTTTTAGAAATATATTAGAGGATTTTAATATTGGCATTGTATGAATTGAAACTAATTTTATGTTGGAATGTATTGTGGATAATAGTATTTTAAACATTTTGGTTTATTGGGTTGTTGATTATACCACCAATAGAATTCAGGAGGGTCATTTCACACCACACTTGGTGTAGGGTATTCAAAGTAGGGAGAAGTTTCCCATGTTTATATTTGTTCGAAATGGATTCCCATAGGAGTGAAATCAGGGGTGGGAATAGATAATTTGGGTGTGAAAATGATTTTAGTTCTAAAATAACTTACTTAGATCCCCAAAAATGGTTCCAAAATTTGGTCTACCCCAAATCTATCTATGTTTTCGGTTGAAGCAGTCACTTGTAGTGTAGCCTTGGTTGTCAAATCCTTATAGACATAAGAAGAAACTATGGACAAAAATTATATAGAGATGGATTTTGGATATAAATTGAATAAATTTGGTGTTTAATTTATAATGGTTACAAAAAAACTAAGAGACCTAAGTGAATTAAATTTATGATAAAGGGTTGATCCTAGGTTTTTATAAGGGATAGATTGAATGAAATTCCTTTTTAATGATTTAAATTTCTTATACTCAAGAGTGATTCATT
This sequence comes from Viscum album, assembly GCA_963277665.1. Taxonomy (NCBI): domain Eukaryota; kingdom Viridiplantae; phylum Streptophyta; class Magnoliopsida; order Santalales; family Viscaceae; genus Viscum; species Viscum album. Next base: position 1,939,173,311 of record OY728130.1, read on the forward strand.
TAAAGATATAAAACTAAAATCATCAATTTTTATTTTAATACAAAAAAACATAATGATAATAACCTATACACTTGGAGGATCATTTTTATGAGAAATCAAAGGTAAAATATCATATTATAACTTGAAGCTTGTGGACTTAAAATCAACAAGGACGAAGATGTATTAAGATCATAAAAAAATATCAATTAAAAGAAGTGATTAAAAATTAATAGATTGGGAAATAACATCCAATACAATCCCTTAATACTCCCTTATATCAAACCATAATTTCTCTCAATGGAATTAGTAAGTAGACTTATGAGGGTGGAATTGAAGAAGAAAAATGGTGAAATAATAATCACTCCACCATTGTGTGAATAATTTCACAAGCGTTGGAATAAATAAGTTAAAAAATTGAGGCAATGGTACCAAATTTATAGGAATAATAATGTAATAATATGATAATAAGAACTTTTATTAAGAAACTAAAGTTAATTAGAACAAATTACATGAGAAAGAAATGTGACTACAACATCAAATTGGAAGTATAACATTAAAATGAAAACATATACAATCCTCCTTAAAAATACTTAAACACCACTACCTTAAATAGTAATTTTATAATACTTGGGTATATATACCAACATTACAAGTCACCCCAATTAATTAGGGTATACATAGGTGGGTGGAAAATTAATTAAGAGTGTAATTTTCCACACTTGAGAAAAAATTTGATCCAGCTTGCATCCACCCAACATACATGAAAAATAAAGATTATATATGGAATAATTGGTGTGTTACATAGAATAATAAATTTAATATCTATATTTACCATAAAATATTAAAAAATTTCATTCAATTTTGACTCATATCTGAGTAGTTATGGTAAACATAGCGGGATGTTATTCCGGGCCATTGAATCTGGCCTAGAATTTCATCTTCAACATTGGATGCCTGGATAACCCCTTAAACCTCCAAATTATCTCTTTAAAATATTTAATTTAATGTTAATAATTATATAATATATCTTCATATAAAATTTTAACTTAATTTTGATTCTATAATGGCTGCTACAGTCAATTTATTGGGCTGCTGTGTAGTTCACTTCACCCAGAACATTCCTGGTTCAAGGCCCACTTTTGTCATATTCCCAATTGAATATTCAATAGCTCCAAAATGATATAATGTTTCTAATAGAATGGGAGACATAAAAATGAAATATGAAAATAAAATCAATACCATTGGTTGTTTTAGGAGGTGTTAAAAAATATACCATGTAATAGTTTATTTTAAAAAGGAATTATAATCATAATTTGAAACAATGTTCAAATTGTAAAATGCACTAAAAATGGTTTTTATGAATAATGAATAACATGAAAATTATACATTATAAAAATTAATATTATCCTATTTTAGTGGAAAATAAATAACCTAAAGATAAGTGGACTCCAAATGATTTAAAAAACTTTTAATTTCATAGAAAATCTATGAACACATTACATTATGGTCTTGATCAAAATGAATTTAATAAAGTTTTTACCTATAAAATGGTTCATGAAATATGGAAAATTCTATAAGTTATTCATTAAATAACAAAAAAAGTTAAATATAATATATTATAAATTTATATGAATTTTTTTAATGATATTATATGCATCAAAATTAATCCATCACTAGAATGTTTTTATGGTATACTGACATTTTAAATGGTCAAAAGTCTCTTAGTGATGATTTTTATACATAAACCCTAGTGATAAAATGCTATGGTTAATACCAAGAAATTGGGAATCCAAATTACAATCCATATAAAAATAAATGTATGTGAATAAAATAGTGGTCAAGGAACTCATTATAACCTTAATGACATTCAAAACTAATATTTAATGACAAGCTGAGAAGGAAGACAATGAAACCAAAGATACAAATAAAACAATATCCTTCAAAGATATAAAATATGATTCATCTAGAGGTGAAGTTCAATATTTTTCTCAATTATCCAAGAACTTGAAACAATTATTCAATAAATGAATCGATCCTTTAATGTTAATAAAAAAGAAGAAACATAAGCAGCATGCTACGCATGCAAAAAAAATCTCACATAAATTAAGAATTCACTATCTATAAAAATATTTTTAAATAAAATTACATGGTAAAAAATATCTCAAAGTAACAACCTAGAGTGTAAGGTATGAATCCATGGATTTAACTTCCTCAACCCCTTAAAGTGACTCAAGTCCCAATTTCCTTATGACACATACTGATGAAGACATCGAGGTTAGTACCCACCATCATATTTCTTTCTCCTCCCCATCTTCTCCCAATCATTACACTTTATCTTCTTCTTACTCCTCATGTAATCTTAATTATGAAGATAATTAATCTTTAATACAATATTTATAAAATAAAATCACATGAAAAATAAATATGGATACCAAAATCTTTATTGTCTAATATTAGTAGACCGAATTTTGTTTGGGTACCAAAACCATTAGTAGTTTGATTTTGTGGGAAAAGTGTCTTCCTAGAAAACCCCAAGAATCACTATCGTACCTATATAGTGGCTTCGTAGGATGTAAGTGTTATGAACTCTCTAAATTTAATCAAATAAATAAACTAGAAGGTGTTCATGTCACCTTTGGTGATAAATCTAAGGGTAAGATAATCAGTGAAGGTACCATCATTTTTTTAAATCAACTCTTATTAAAAATGTTTTATTAAACAAAGTATTGAAACAAAATTTTCTAAGAATTAGTAAAATGTATGATAAAAGTTATAAAATTTCTTTCAATTTTCTTGAAAAGATTTTAACCTAAAAAAAAACATTCTATTTAATTTTTATTGATTTTAATATGTTTATAAAATCAATTTACAATATTTTTCTAGCCAAAACATCAAATTATTGAGTGCACAAGTTAGTGAGTTGTGGATTTGGCATAGACACCTTAGTCACTATAGTGAAAAATAACTTTTCAAACTCAACCCTTATCAACCAGTATAAGATTTACCTAAATTTAATTTCAAATATGACATGGGTTGTGAAGCATGCTAATGTGGTAAGCAAGAAAAATCCAATTTTAAATATAAGAATGGATTTCTTCTTTAAAATATCTTGAATTAATTTATCTTTATTTATTCATTCCTTATCAAATTGATATTATAGGATGTAAATACTATACTTTTTTTGATGAAATTACAAGATTCAGTCGGGCTTAATTATTTTATCATAAAAGTAAAGCTTGGAAAGCCTTCATCAAGATTTCTAAAAAAGGGGAAAATGATAAAGGTTTTAAAATTATTTCAATTTGAAGTGATCATCTTAGATAATTAAACAATAATGAATTTGATGGTTTTTTTCTCTTCTCAAGGATACAATCATTACTTTTATGCTCCTCAAACCCTTTAACAAAATAGGGCAGTAGAGAGGTGAAATTGAACCATTTAAGAAATCAAAATCTTTTAAATTAATTTAATTTACCTCAATATTTTTGGGTTGAGGACAAAAATATTTATTTTTTATCATTAATCATGTTCTCATAAGAACTTTTTTTAAAAATAGCCTTTATTAACTTTTAAAAAATAAAAAAACCCAAAGTGGGATTTTTTATAATTTTTGGTTGTAAATGTTTCATTCTAAAAACCAAAGGAAATATTGGAAATTTTGATTCAAAATTTGATGAATATATCTTTCTAGGGTACTCCAACTTAATCAAGGCATACCAATTCTTTAAAAAAAGAACTAAAATGTCTAAAAAATCAATCTATGTTTTTTTTATGAAAATTTTCCAAAAAATATTTTTTAAAATGTTTTTAAAAAATGTATTTTAAACAAACCTTATTAATATAAAGAAGTTGAATAAGATTAAGAATATCCTTAAAATTATTTACCAAAATATTTTAAAAAAATCTAGAGAACACCCCATTTAAAATTTCATTAGATATTTTCAATAAGGAACCCATACTAGAGGATCTTCCCTAAATGAGCCTGAACACCTTACCTTCATCTCCTAATTAGAACCTAAAAATTTCAATGATGGACTAAATGATGAAATTTGGGTTCTTTTCATATAATAATATAAAAATAAATTCACTCAAAATTATTCATATAATATCATGGAAATACATAATTATCTTATCATCATAGGATATAAATGGGTTTTTAGGTAGGTTATATGATTTTAGAAATATCACTAGAAATAAAGCCCATCTATTAGGTAAATATTATTACCATGAAGAAGAAATCTAATATGGTGAAAAATGTTCACCCATTTCATGGATAGAATCTATCAGAATCTTATTGGTAATAACTTCTCACCTTAATTTCAAAATATTTAATATCGATGTTAAAGGAACATTTTTAAATGGTTTTATTAATGAAAATATTTTTATGGAATGAACACTTGGTTTTGAAAATCCTATTTTTACAAATCATGTTTTCAAGTTAACTATAGTGATTTATGTTATAAAAAAATCCCCTCGGGATTGGTATGGAAATTTATCTAATTTCTTTTATTAACTGGTTTAAAAGCAGGGAAATATTATTATACTATTTTTCTAAAATACATATCAAATTATTTATCAATCATTCAAATTTATTTTTATGATGTGATTTTTTTCTTTACAAATGAATCACATTGTTTTTAATTTTCTAATTTAACGAAAAAATAATTTTAAAAGAGGTTTTTGGGTGAACTCAAATTCTTTCCCAGTTTTAAAATTTCTCAAAATTAAGATGGTATTTCTATAAAACAATTAAAATTCACCAATGAGATCTTAAAATTATTTTTCATGGATCATTCTAAGAAAATTAGTACACCCATGAGTAAAAAATTTAATATTAAATCTGATAAAGTTGGTAAAACGGCCGACAAAAAGCTTTATAGAAGTATGATTAGTCGTCAACATTATCTTAATTTTACCCAAAATGATATCATGTTTAGTGTTTATCTTTGTACTCATTTTTAATAAAATATAAAGGAATATAATATTAAATCTATTAAAAGGATTTTTCACTATTTAAAAGGAACTAACAATATAAGTTTGTTTTATCCAAAATGAAATTATTTTGAATTAACTATTTTTCCAATGATTTTTTTAGTGGATGACAACTATATTGGAAATGTATAAGTGGTACTTTCCAATTACTTGAAAAATAAATCAACTTATTGAGTATTTAGAAGCATAACTCTATTTCTATTTCTAAAGATGAAGTGGAATACGTATCCATTGAGAATTCTTGTTCCCAATAATATGGATAAAACCTACTCTCATAGACTTTAGGAATAAAAATAACCATATCCCTATTAAGTGAGATAACTCTAGTGCTATTAATATTTATAAAAATCCTATCCAACACTCTCTCACTAAACACATTTACCTTAAGAACTATTTTTTGAGAGATCACTTCCAAAAGGGTGACATCTTACTATAATTTGTTAGGATGGAATATCAAATTTATGATATTTTCACCAAACCCCTTACTATTAATCATTTTTATTTCACTAAAGGTGATTTAGGGATGGTACACTTTTGACACTTCATTTGAACATGGATAAATTAAGCAATATTTTGAAATTTATTTTAAATATTTTTTTTATTTTTTATTTATTTCTTTAAATTATTATTTTTTTATTTTCTCTCTTGTCTATGATCCCTTTATCACACTTGTTCTATCATTTTAGGGGTATCCTTATTTCTTTTCTTCTAAAATTTTTATTAATAGGTATCTTTTGTTTTCAAATAATTATTTTCCAAAAATGTTTTCTCATATTTTCAAATGTCAAATTCATATTCATATACTTTTTATAATATTAATACTAGTTTTTAATAGAAAATTGTTTTCAAAACTTATATAAGAATTTATGTATATATATGATCTAATTTTTTAATTTTTTATCTCTCTTAAAGGAATTTTAAGGATGAGTAAAAATTCTATATATAATTATTTCCCTAACAATGTTTTCAATATTGACTTTAATGAAATGAAAATAAAAGGATATTTCAAGGTATGTTTTCTCATTCAATGGTACTTATTCATGATATTTAAATAGATAAATCACACTTTGAAGGAAGAGAATGAGTGCCTTGGAAAAGGTATGGACCAATAATTATTGATACTCTCTCTTTATCTTTATTTTATTTCCCTTTTATTTATATTTTCCAATTATCTTTTTTGTTTCCTCTATATCTAGAATGATCCTATTAAAGGGGAGTTTGGAAGTTAAGAGGTGTTTTAAAGACCTTTTTATTGTATTTACTTATCATTCTAAAAATATTTTTATCACTTAAACTCTATTTTCATATCTCTATTTTGGATTTTTCAAAATACATTATAAAATACCTCTTGAGTTTTTTTGTTAAAATATTTCCTTTTAAGTTTCTCATTCCTCTCCTTGATTTTCTTTTTGATAATCATGAAGGGGGAGAAGTATCTTGAAATTTATGAAAAATTTAGTTTTTTACTAAGGGTGATATGTTTTTAACTCTAAAAGGGATTTTTTGAAACATTATATTATTTATTAATTAGAGGAAAAGTTTTGAGATTTATATTATTTGTTAATTATTTTATAAAGGGAGAGTTATTAAAATTTATGTTCAATGTTTTAATCTTACTTAAATAAAATTATTATATTTTCTCTTGATATATCTTTTTATGTTAAGTTTTTTTGATTATTAAAAAGGGTGATATTTTTACTTCTATCTCTATCATGTTGTTTTCATGATCATAAAAACTCATTTCTGTTACTAAATATTTATTTGAGTTTTTTTCAATTATATATTTTAAACACCAAGTGATGTTATTAATGGATCAAATGAAGTTATTTAAGTATTTAAAAGGTATATTGTTGTTATTGTTAAAGGATTATACCAGACTTAATGATTACTTTAAGAAAATTAAATTTCATTGTAATATCTATTGAAGGTCATATAAAGAATATTAAGAATCCATTCTTGAAATGGATGCATACGAGATGAACTAGCTAGAAGGTTCCTTGTGGGTAGTTATAAGGCCCCAGCCTTAAAACTTACTTAATCTTGAGTTATTACAAGATTAAACATTGAGAATCTTTTCGGGTTTAGAGTTTTAGAGAATTAGATCATAAAACTTGCATTACATTCCACATATAAACAAAGTGGTTACATAGAGATAGTATTCTTCATTCCCATCAATGGAAACATATTTAAAATAAACATGGATTCTTTCTTGACACTTCCTTGACACTATCATCATATCATGTACCTTTCCCTTTACCTGTGAAAAACATTTCAAAAAACTTGGGATGAGCATAAAAAGCTCAGTAAGGGATATAAAAATATGGAAAGGAAACATGGGTACATATATACATAAGGATGAGATCATACTTTACCCATAAAACATAAGCACTTTAACATACCTCATAAAATCATGAATAAATCATATAAATCATAAGACATAAAGGTAACTTGAGGCATTCATAACATTCTTACGTAGGGAGTAACCCTCTTGGTTACGTTTGGAATACCCATCACAGTATATTCCCTAAATCTCTTCAGAGAAACCTTAACGTTTCACTCCTTCACATTACCCAATGCATTGGAGAGCTATATCGGGCTCACTCGCCCTTAGTTTATCACGGAACCACCCGTTTTCATAATAATGCCCAAGAACCTCAACATAATCATATCACATAAAACATGCATAAAGGAAACATAACATTCCCACCTTTCAATCACAAGATATCAATACAACAAATTGATATACAAACATTATGAAAACCATTTTCGATACCAAAATAAAAGAAAAGTAAAACATGGTATTTATTTTTCTTTTAAAAAGAAGGTATGGCTTGTAGAGGAAGCCGAAACTCAAATAACGGTCACGACGGCGGAGAAGTCGTTGTTGCCGCATACATACGACAAAAACATTCCCTTTTGTCGTTTAGTAAACGCTTCGTATAAAAAAGATTCCTTTTGAATAAACGTAAAAGTCAAAGGGGTTTATACACGGTATAAAATAAAGTTTTGTATAAAATAAAATTTGCCTCAATGAAAGGAGATTGAGACGAAGTCCCATACCTCGGGTCCGACTTGACTCGATCGTTCTTTAATGTCCTTAAAATCGGGTAACTCCCTTTGGTTTGAGCTCAAAGGCTTCCTTGGGAAGACTTCTGCCCAAAGTGAGGATTCAAGGAGTAAGAGAGGGAATTGGAGAGACAAAATGGGTAGGGGTTGGCTGAGCTAAAGGCTTTGGGAGTGTGGGTAATGAGGTAGAGGTGGGGGCCTTTTATAAGAGGAGAGGAGGGGCACTCTTGGAAAGTAAAGAAATATTACTTTATTTGAAAATGAGTTTAGGATTTAAATGGTCCCAAATTGATATAATTCTAGGATAAGGTGATAAGGGTTCGAAATCCACTCATCCAATTGGTTTTGGCCATGTGTATGTTTTATATTTTATATTATCTTTCCATTTTATTTAAATCGTTAAATAATGAGGTCATCACTGCATCATCATGATGTCATAAATAATTTAATTTATTTAATGTCTGAAAATTAAAAAAAAATACTATGATGTAGGAAATCTTTTTATCTTTCCAATTAATATTTATAATCAAAAATATGATCATTATAACCCCATGTAAAAATTGTTTTCGCAAAACATATGATGTTTGTGTCATTTTTACTTTTACATTAAATAAAAAGTTATTTATGTCATTTCCCAACCAAAGTGGCTCCATGGGGTCCCCAAGTTGACCCATGGATTTTCTTGGTCGGCCATGACACAACCAATGAGGGTAGGACATGTTTCAAGCTCATCTCATTTTATTAAAGCATTATTTTTACCTTAAACTAGACTAATTACCACTAATCGTGATTAAAAACTTAATAAGTTACTATTCACCAAAAAATTATTTTAATCCCATTGAACCAAATTTTACTTCTTAATGACAACCATGTATGTAGGATTTTTGAAATTCAAAACACAATGATGGAAAAATTTCATTTAAACGGAAAATCAGTTTTTATAAGTACCACTTAGTGGTTTCACTATTCATCAAAAATTGAAGTTTTTCAGAAAATTACCAAAAATTCACCCTAAGCTATATTTGATATTCCAAATTCAAAAATGAAGTCTATTTTACAAAATTCAAAACATATAAGTCACATTAATTAATTTAATAATTAATTCCCGCTGTCAGAGCAAATAGCGTGTTTTTATAAAACAATAAGTATCAAAAGATTGACACCAGTTTAAGTCTAATTTCAAAGTGAAATTGATTCCAATGACCACCATTGGATTAAATGGTAAAAATATATTCATATTACACATTAAGACCAATTCAAAAGATAATATAATCATATAAATAAATTAGATTAAGAAGCAGTTTTGATGTAAAATGCAGTATTTTTCACTATTCATTAAAAAATGAAGATTGTCAGAAAAATACGAAAAATTCACACAAAGTAAATTTTGATGTCCCAATCATAAATAATAAGTTTATTTTGACAAACATAGCTTATAAAATTGTCAAAAGATATATTTAAAAATGGTTTGCCATCAAAACGCAGTAAAACAATCTTTTAAAAATATTAGTGTATTCCATGCTTAAGATTGGATTTATTTTCATTTTAAGCCTCTAAAACACTATCTAGTTCATTAATAGACATAGATAAAAATATCTATTATTCATTACTTACTTGGGATGTTACATCCTTCCCCCCTTTAGAAAATTACGTCCCCACAATTTATTTACTTATCGAATAAATGGGGGTACTTATCCCTCATTGCATTTTCAGATTCCCATGTTGCCTCTTCCATCATGTGGTTTTTCCACAAAACCTTTACCTGCTTAATCACCTTATTCCCTAACACTTGCTCCCTGTGGTCAAGAATCTGGACCGGTTGTTCCTCATAATATAGGTTCTCTTCCAGCTGAACTACCTCTGGACTCAAAACATGATATGGATCTGTCATATACTTTCTCAACATCGAAACGTGAAAAACATTGTGTACCTGAGATAAACTCGGAGGTAAAGCCACTCGGTATGCAACTGATCCAACTCTCTCTAGAATTTCACATGGTCCAATAAACCTTGGACTCAACTTTCATTTCTTACCAAATCTCATCACACTTTTCCAAGGAGAAACCTTGAGAAAAACATGATCACCTACCTCGAAAGATAGATCCTTCCTCCGGTTGTTTGCATAACTCTTCTGCCTACTCTGAGTTGTTCTCATGTGTTTCTGAATCAGCTAAACTTTTTCTACCATATCTTCTACCAATTCTGGTCCCATCAACTTCCTATCACCCACTTCATCCTAGAAAGCTGGAGTTCGACACCGCTTCCCATATAATGCCCGAAATGGTGCCATCTGTATACTGGAATGAAAACTGTTATTATATGAAAATTCAAACAAAGAAAGATGTTGGTCCCAACTTCCCTGATAATCCATAGAGCAAGAACGTAGCATATCCTCTAAGGTCTGAATTGTTCGTTCTGACTGCCCATCTGATTGAGGATGAAAAGATGTAATAAAATTTAATTCAGTACCCAACGACTTCTGAAGGCCTTTCCAAAAGTTAGAAGTGAACCTAGGATCACGATCAGATACAATGGAGAGGGGAACTCCATGCAACCTGACTATCTCTTTAAGATACAAACGGGAAAGTTGATCTAGGGAAAAAGTATCTCGTATAACAAGGAAATGAGCAGATTTAGTCAAGCGATCAACAATAACCCAGATTGCATTATTACCTCGAGATGTCTTCGGTAATCCCACAACAAAGTCCATGGATATATTCTCCCATTTCCACTCTGGCACTGGTAAAGGCTGAAGCATCCATTTCGGTAACTACCGCTCTGCTTTAACCTGTTGACATGTCAAACACTTCATAGTAAAATCAGCAATATCTCTTTTCATTCCATCCCACCAGTAATACTCCCGCAGATCTCTGTACATCTTAGTACTGCCAGGATGAACTGAAAACGGAGAACTATGAGCTTCACATAACAACTCTCTCTTCAACTATGAATCACAAGGCACACACAATCTCTTCCCAAATCTCAAAACACAATCATTATCAATGTTGAATTCAGGCAACTTACCTTTCTGAACCAGCTCTACCTTTTTCTGCAACTCCCTGTCTTGCTTCTGTGCTTGCTTGATTCTATCTGATAGAGATGATCTCACTGATACCTGAAACAAAACAGAAGAACTTACTGCACCAACAACTTCTATGCCAAAGTTTATCAAATCCTTAACCAAAGGATCACGTTCCAAACGCAACATTGCTAATGAAGCATTACTTTTTCGACTCAAAGCATCAGCCACTTTATTTGCTTTTCCCGGATGGTAAAGAATTGTACAATCATAATCCTTGATTAATTCCAGCCATCTCCTTTGTCTCATGTTCAATTCTTTCTGAGTGAATATATACTTTAAACTTTTGTGATCGGTATATATTTCACACTTTACTCCATACAAATGACGCCTCCAAATTTTTAAAGAAAAAACAACAACAGCTAATTCCAAATCATGTGTAGGGTAATTTACCTCATGAGTTTTCAACTATCGTGAAGCATAAGAAATTACCTGATCATTATGCATTAGGACGCAACCAAGTCCTTTCAATGAAGCATCACTGTATATAACAAACTCACCATTCCTGGAAGGTAGTGCCAAAACTGGAGCATTCACCAATCTTCTTTTCAATTCCTGAAAACAATCATCACATTCTTTTGTCCAGATAAACTTAACACCCTTCCGAGTTAGCTTAGTCATTAGACTAGATAATCGTGAAAAATTTCTAACAAACCTTCGGTAATAGCCTGCCAAACCAAGGAAGCTACGAATCTCGGTTACATTTGTAGGTCTTGGCAATTCTTCCGCAACTTTTGTTTTTGCAGGATCAACGGTTATGCCATCTTTTGAAACAATGTGACCAAGGAAAGAAATTTGTTGCAACCAAAACTCACACTTGCTGAACTTTCCATACAGTTTCTTTTCTTTTAAGGTTTACAAGATAACCCTTCAATGTCTTTCATGCTCCTCTTTACTTTTAGAAAACACCAAAATATCATAAATGAAAACCACCACAAACTTATCCAAGAACTCATGGAAAATTCTATTCATTAAGTCCATGAATACAGCAGGTGCATTGGTTAGCCCAAAAGGCATTACTACAAATTCATAATGGCCATATCTCGTACGGAACACGGTCTTCGGAATATCTGCCTCCTTTACCTTCAGCTGATGGTACCCTGATCTCAGGTCAATCTTTGAAAAAAACTGAGCTCTCTGGAGCTGATCAAACAAATCATCGATATGAGGCAAAGGATATTTGTTCTAACAGTGATGTTATTCAAGGCTCTATAATCAATGAAAAGTCTCATAGAACCATATTTCTTCTTAACAAATAAAACAGGAGCACCCCAAGGTGATGTGCTAGGTCGAATGAAACCTTTCTCTAATAAATCTTGCAATTGCTCCTTTAACTCTAAAAGTTCAATTTGAGCCATTCGATAAGGGGGTTTTGAAATTGGCTTAGTATCAGGAATTAAGTCAATAGTAAAATCAACTTCGCGATCTGGTATTATTCCCGGAAACTCATCAGGAAAAACATCAGGATACTCATTTAACAATGGCACATCATTAATCTAAATAGTTCCTTTATTTTCAATGATGTGTGGAAGGTAACATTCATTTCCATCTTTTACAAGTTTCTTGGACTCTTGATAAGTTATCAACAGTAAGGGTTCATTCTTGTACACAAACTGAAAGTCTTTCTGAAAAGAAACTTCTTTATCTCTACAGTCAATCTTATCATGGTAAATAGAGAGACAATCCATACCTAGGATAACATCAAACTCTACTAGAGGTAGAACAATAAGGTTTGCAAGTAGGTTCTTTCCACAGATAAGGATAGGAAGATTCTTATAAATTCTTTATTCCTCAACATTCCCCCCAGGTGTTTTTACCAAAAGTTCAGGAGTCATTTCTTGAGATGGTATTCCCATTTTACTAGAAAAGGTTTCAGAGATGAAAGAATGTGTAGACCCCAAATCAAACAACACACTAGAATAATCTGAAAAAACAAACAAAGTACCTGATACAACTTCATTTGACGGCCCGACATCTGCTGAAGTAGTTGAAAATGATTTCACCACCCCTTTCTGCTTGTATTCTAACTGATTCCCATCACTCAAGCTCTTTGCCGGACACTCATTTGCATAGTGACCCATCTCATTGCACTTATAACATTTCACTAACTGTAAATAAAATTTGTTCTTACCTTCACCTTGATCCTTTTCAGTGAAATCACGAGCCTTATGTCCCATCTTACCACATCGGTAGCACTTTCCAGAATTCAGAAGACATTCCCCAGCATGCCTTTTGCCACATTTATCACAAACTGGAAACTTAGTTTTCTTACCATCAGACTTTTTTGAAGAATTCTTACCTTTCTCCTGCCACCTCGGTCTCTTCTTCTGCTGGTTGTTATAGATTACTTGGTCATCGGAAAACTCCATTTCCACCTTCTCAGCACATCGAACAAGCTTTTCACAACTTTTAAACTCACGAGAAGCTAATGCCCTTCGATATTTTGGCTTTAATCCTGTGTAAAAACGATTGATTTTACTATCAAGGTCTTGGATAAAATTTGGTGCATACCTTGCCAATCGAGTGAACCTTTCTTCATAGGTAGCCACTGAGTCTTCCTCTTGCCTCAATTCCAAGAATTGATTTTCCATCCTAAGTCGAACAGCCTTAGGAAAATACTTCTCAAGAAACATACCTTTGAATTAATCCCAGTCGATATCATCAATCTCATCAGCGTCCCTGATATTTTTAACCATCGACCACCACTGATCTGCTTCACCCTCCAAACGGTAAATAGCAAGACTAACCTTTTGATTGTCTGAACACCCCATGACATCAAAAATCTTCTCCAGTGATTTAATCCACCCTTCAGCTAACACAGGGTCAGATGATCCTCTGAATGATGGGGGATGTTGCCTCATGAAATGTTCCACCACTGACATGTTCCTCTGTGGTTGATCTGGATGATCTCGTGTATGGATACCACCGCTATTTATCGCTTGAGTCAACTGCGCCATTACTGCAACAAACTGTTCAGTTCAAATTCCGACCATCTCAGGATGCTGATTCGGAAGGTTATTTCCTTCTGTATGCCTTCCTAGCACTGCTTCCCTATTTCCTCTACGGAAAACCATTCTGAACAAACATGTCTTAGATGAAGCAACATGGTAATCTTTAAATGCTATATCATTTCAAAAAAAAAAAAAAAATTTTTTTGGATAATCATTTAATAGAATTATAACTCTTAAAGTTTTCTAAACCGACCTTTGATACCAACTATAAGGCCCCAACCTTAAAACTTACTTAATCTTTAGTTATTACAAGATTACACATTGAGGATCTTTTCGAGTTTAGAGTTTTAGAGAATTAGATCATAAAACTTTCATTACATTCCACATATAAACAAAGTGGTTACATAAAGATAGTATTCTTCATTCCCATCAATGGAAACATATTTAAAATAAACATGGATTCTTTCTTGACACTTCCTTGACACTATCATCATATCACGTACCTTTCCATTGACTTGTGAAAAACATTTCAAAAAACTTGGGATGAGCATAAAAAGCTCAGTAAGGGATATAAAAATATGGAAAGGAAACATGGGTACATATATACATAAGGATGAGATCATAATTTACCCATAAAACATAAGCACTTTAACATACCTCATAAAATCATGAATAAATCATAGAAATAATAAGACATAAAGGTAACTTGAGACATTCATAACATTCTTACGTAGGGAGTAACCCTCTTGGTTACGTTTGGAATACCCATCACAGTATATTCCCTAAATCTCTTCAGAGAAACCTTAACGTTTCACTCCTTCGCGTTACCCAATGCATTGGAGAGCTATATCGGGCTCACCCACCCTTAGTTTATCACGGAACCACCCGTTTTCATAATAATTCCCAAGAACCTCAACATAATCATATCACATAAAACATGCATAAAGGAAACATAACATTCCCACCTTTCAATCACAAGATATCAATACAACACATTGATATACAAACATTATGACAACCATTTTCGATACCAAAATAAAATAAAAGTAAAACATTGTATTTATTTTTCTTTTAAAAAGAAGGTATGGCTTGTAGAGGAATCTGAAACTCAAATAACGGTCACGACGGCGGAGAAGTCGTTGTCGCCGCATACGTACGACAAAAACATTCCCTTTTGTTGTTTAGTAAATGCTTCGTATAAAAAAAATTTCTTTTGAATAAACATAAAAGTCAAAGGGGTTTATACACCGTATAAAATAAAGTTGTGTATAAAATAAAATATGCCTCAATGAAAGGAGATTGAGACGAAGTCCCATACCTCGGGTCTGACTTGACTCGATCGTTCTTTAATGTCCTTAAAATCGGGTATCTCCCTTTGGTTTGAGCTCAAAGGCTGCTTTGGGAAGACTTCTGCCCAAAGTGAGGCTTCAAGGAGTAAGATAGGGAAGTGGAGAGACAAAATGGACAGGGGTTGGCCGATCCAAAGGCTTTGGGAGTGTGGGTAATGAGGTAGAGGTGGGGGCCTTTTATAAGAGGAGAGGAGGGGCACTCTTGGAAAGTAAAGAAATATTACTTTATTTGAAAATGAGTTTCGGATTTAAATGGTCCCACATTGATATAATTATAGGATAAGGTGATAAGGGTTCGAAATCCACTCATCCAATTGGTTTTGGCCATGTGTAGGTTTTATATTTTATATTATCTTTCCATTTTATTTAAATCGTTAAATAATGAGGTCATCGCTGCATCATCATGATGTCATATATAATTTAATTTATTTAATGTCTGAAAATTAAAAAAAAATACTATGATGTAGGAAATCCTTTTAGCTTTCCAATGACTATTTATAATAAAAAATCTGATCTTTATAACCCCATGTAAAAATTGTTTTTGTAAAACATATGATGTTTGTGTCATTTTTACTTTTACATTAAATAAAAAGTTATTTATGTCATTTCCCAACCAAAGTGGCTCCATGGG
The DNA here is from genome assembly GCA_963277665.1 of Viscum album. Classification (NCBI taxonomy): domain Eukaryota; kingdom Viridiplantae; phylum Streptophyta; class Magnoliopsida; order Santalales; family Viscaceae; genus Viscum; species Viscum album. Next base: position 1,939,189,358 of record OY728130.1, read on the forward strand.
GTCCCCAAGTTGACCCATGGCTTGTCTTGGTCGGCCATGACACAACCAATGAGGGTAAAACATGTGTCAAGCTCATCTCATTTTATTAAAGCATTATTTTTACCTTAAACTACACTAATTACCACTAATCGCGATTAAAAACTTAATAAGTTACTATTCACCAAAAAATTATTTTAATCCCATTGAACCACATTTTACTTCTTAAGGACAACCATGTATGTCGTATTTTTGAAATTCAAAACACAATTATGGCAAAATTTCATTTAAACGGAAAATCAGTTTTTATAAGTACCACTTAGTGGTTTCACTATTCATCAAAAATTGAAGTTTTTCAGAAAATTACCAAAAATTCACCCTAAGATATATTTGATATTCCGAATTCAAAAATGAAGTCTATTTTAAAAAATTAAAAACATATAAGTCACATTAATTAATTTAATAATTAATTCCCGCTGTCAGAGCAAATAACGTGTTTTTATAAAACAATAAGTATCAAAAGATTGACACCAGTTTAAGTCTAATTTCAACGTGAAATTGATTCCAATGACCACCATTGGATTAAATGGTAAAAATATATTCAGATTACACATTAAGACCAATTCAAAAGATAATCTAATAATATAAATAAATTAGATTAAGAAGCAGTTTTGATGTAAAATGCAGTATTTTTCACTATTCATTAAAAAATGAACATTGTCAGAAAAATACCAAAAATTCACACAAAGTAAATTTTGATATACCAATCATAAAGAATAAGTTTATTTTGACAAAAATAGCTTATAAAATTGTCAAAAGATAGATTTTAAAAATGGTTTGCCATCAAAAGGCAGTAAAACAATCTTTTAAAAATATTAGTGTATTCCATGCTTAAGATTGGATTTATTTTCATTTTAAGCCTCTAAAACACTATCTAGTTCATTAATAGACATATATAAAAATATCTATTACTCATTAATTACCTGGGATGTTATAGTAGTACTATAGATCCAATAGAGGTCCACTATCAAACTGATAGTATTTCCAAAAACCCAGTAATAATATATAAGTCTACTTTATAGCCACTAGCTAGTATTTTCTAGATGATAGTGGTTTTATAGAAGCTCCTTACTCTAGGTGACCCACCAAAAATCTAGAGAGGTGCACTGAGTACCTGGTAGTATCGAGATAGGTATTCCAGGAGTGATTTTAATGTTGGTAAAAATTCCAACATTGTGGTCTTATTCAGATTCATTTCCCTAACATAATTATAGAGGATTCCTAGCTCTTTTTTTGTATATAAAATGAAGTCCATAGTCACTTAGAAGACTCAATGGTTACCAATAATGCCTCTCTAATCTTTGATTCAAAGGTGAAGCTCTAATGAATCCTCTCAAGTTCTCCCAAAGAGACAATATCATTTCTATAAAAATATAAATGACTCTCTTCCTATAAATTCTCTTAATATCTCATCTTAAATTGTATTCATCATCTCAAGAGAGTAGGGAGTGACATTATAATGGTCTTAGGCCCATAAAATATTCTACTTCTCATCTTCTTCTACAATAGGTTCTCACTTCCAAAAGAGTGAGGGACGAGTTCCTTGGATATTAACACAGATCAAGTTGGTACTCACAAACCATAATTGTGAGAGATGATTTTCTTAATCACCACTATGGTCAATGGAGAAATAATATAAACCTATCAAATTAAGGATATGAGACATAGGGGCTCACATTGAGCTATTTTTGTACTCATTTATCAAACTACATTTTCTCTCTATTTTATTTGATGCATTACACCATTTAATCTAGATACACATAATTGAATAATTTTGATACAAACATTTTTGTAGTTCTTACTTTATTAATTATATTTGAAATTAAATTTCTATAACTTATCAAATTTATCTCTTTATTTTTCTACCTTTTCAAAATCATTTAATTTTGAATTTATCTTTTCTATTTTCTTTATTTTTTATAAAAGGGAAATTTTCCCCCTCTTTACACATTTCTCTAACCAATAATACCATATTTTCCCATTAAATGTAAAGTTCCTTAGTTAATCACTAGTAATGTCTCTTCATACTATTCCAAAACCATAATAATATTTTTTTGAAATACCTCAATGGGTCATACATACAAGGATAAATCATCCATAAATACTTTTAGAAATTTCTCTGTATGGAACACCTCAATATTTCAATATATAATTATCCCATAAATAATACTATATTTGATAGCATGTATCACATGAAACACCAATCTTAAACACACCATGATATACTATAGAAATGTAATTATTTAAATATGACCATTATAAGCTATTCGTTGGTTTTGAGAGTATGAATAGAAATAATCATATTATTAAATTTTTGTAGAAATGTTTTCTTAATAATAAAGAAACTAAATGGTTTATTAAAGTTGGAAATATGCTTATATTATATTTTTCATTAATAAGTTGTGAATTATAAAAATTCAATGTTTTCTAATTATGATGATTACAGAGCTATTCCTAATGTTTTAAACATATACAAGAGGTGTTTAGAGAATGCATATTGTTTTCTATAGATTATAAAGTGAAGATATTTTGATGTTGAATAAATGTTGAGACATATAATGAGTTTTAACTGAGATTAATTAAAAACAAGGTATTGATATCAATTAAATGTTTGTATTTAATTATATTTTTCTAAGTACATTTTGAGGTAAACTTTATTAAAAAATAGGCCAACAATGGGCTAGCCAATGGACCCATTCACCACTATTTAGGTGGGAAAGTAGGTCAATCCCAACTATGTCATGACCTGCCTTCATCAAGATGAGGGAAGGGACAACAGATTACCAGACCCTTATTTCTTGATGTTGAAGGAGAGATAATGACCCCCGAGACCCGCCTTCAATAGGCCCCAGAGTGGCGACTAGCACGAAGGGTATATAATCACACACAAGATGGAATGAATTACCCTTTTTCTTTATTAGGATTGGGAGATAAGATAGTAAATACCAACAACACCAAAAATGGGGGGGGGGGGGGTAAAGTAAAGCCAAAGAAAACCATTCACATATGCATGTTACAAAAGTAAATTCTACAAATTACAAGGAGACTACAAAGGTAAAGTACCAAAGAAAAGAAAAACAACAACAACAACGGTCCCAACGTCTAAGCTAGTACAGGCCTGCACGATCCCTGAAGTCCTAATGGAAACTTGAAAGCAGTTTTATATATGTAGGGTGAGCATACAAGTATACTCAGTAGGGAAAACCAAAGACTCTCAAGAAAAAGTGGGAAGACATTCTAATGCCCTGTGAGAAAAGAGATAACCAAAGCACCTAGAAAGGAAAACTAGCCACCCAAGCCTCACTAAGGCACACTCCCCAAATAACGCAAGTCAAGTAATGTATAGTAATAGCATATCGATGTTTGGGTACCCCACACCTCCTTCCCACTAATTATTGAAGACATCCTACACATCGAACCAATCCCGCCATTCTCACCGCAGTCCCACTACCACACCCCGCCCGCACACACCTGGTCCACAACCACACATACCACCCACAAATACCTAGGCCACAACCACCATCCTTCCCGCAAACACCTGGGCTACAACCACCACGCGTAACCATGCACGCAAACACTTGGGCCAGAACAAGTACTTCCACGCTCGAAGACAGCTGGGCCTCATCCCGAAGACTCTTGGGAAACAACCTACCCATAGAATCTTGGGCTATAATGGACCTCAGGCCATCACATCCTTCCTGAAGAGTCTTGGGATATTCGGGAAAGGGAGAATAAAAGGAGCTAATAACCAACCACTCATAGGAGTGTTGGGAAAAAAACCCTCCCCCATGAAATGGGGGTGTTTGGCACTAAGTGATCAACTTGGGTGGGGCATGAATAAGAAACATAAGAACTACAATTATATGTATAGGTAACAAGAATTCATCCTAACCTAGGGTTTCTAAAACCAACCTTAGCACAAACACCCTCATTACTATTCATTCATAGAAGAAAAGCACAACACTCACGGATAAGTCACAACTCATTCCCAAAACCAACTCCCCATTTAACCCATTCTTGGTTTCATGTTCAAGTGATCCCATTTAAGTAAATTTTGTAGCATTGGGAAACTAATAGGCATAACCACAAGCTAGAGAAAGAGAAACAGCCAAACAACAATTTAAGCATTCACACCCAGTTCTCTTGTAAAGTCACAACAACAAAGGGATCAGTGAGATCCCTCAAAGTAATGAAACCAAACCAAGCCTCGAGATATAGCCCCACACAGCTTCAGATTCATGAACAAAAACCATGCCACAATAGAGGATCCCATCCCCATCCACATCACCCCATAAGCATCAAGGATAACAACACACATACTACCAAAAAAGAGTAGAGAAACTTCCAGGTTCAAGCACATCATTGATTAGGTTCTTTTTTATCTGTTGGTTAACCGGGGTGACCACACAAGGATTTATGTTCACTAGGCATCAATTTAACCAACTGAGTTTAGGTGATTAACCAATTTTCATGTTATAGTAATTTAATCATCAGAAAAGACAATGGTTCATTAGTGCGCAAGGAAAGACCACCAAAAACCATGATTTTCAAGGAGCACAAGACCATATAGTTCACAACATATAACAATTATAAAATAGTATACCGAAAAAGTCAAACACACCCCATAATTCTTTAATAGTATGTTTATTATCTTTGTTAAGGTTTTGTTTCATCCATTCCCATAGAGCAATAACGTACCCACCCTGCATGATACACACTAAGGAGAGATGAAGGAAAATCCCTACCTGGTTGATCAAGGATCGAAGTTCTTCTCCACATGCCAAGAATTGGGGATGCGCGACTTGTAGGGGAGGAACTTCGGGGATTGCAAGAGTGACCAGAAAGGCTCCAGCACAGGCGCACCACTTGACTTAGGAAGGGGAACTCCAAACACACCAGGAAGAAAAGGATACCGACCAAGTGAAATAAGAAGAAGGAATTCCCGTGCAATATAAGGATGAGATCCTGTTGTTACGAGATATGGAAATTTGTACAGCTTTAAAGTCAGATCGTGTTTCTCCACGTGGTTGGTCAGTTACGAACGATGGAATTAATTCTTATTTAATTATTCCCATCGGGGTGGTGACATAACAGCTGTGCGTTAAACCGTTTCTTTTAAATAGAGGAAAAATGGGCAATGAGGGTAGAACTGGTAGGTACGGGGAAAGTTTGTGACACTAAGGAAAAAAACCACACGTTTTGTTAAGTTTAAGGTTTTCCCAACTCTTGGGAAATTTTAGATATTATTTATGGGATTTAAATGGCTTTGAAAGGGGCATTAAATTGTCTTTACGCTAAAATATATGCTGCGGGAGTAGAAAAAGTCGGAAACTGGAAAAGAACATGGTGAGGACACGGTGCCACTGTCACGGTGTCACCTTAACAGTGCCACCATCACAATGTCACCCTTATGGTACCACCATCACCGGTGCCACCATCACGGTGCCACCTTGACCAGTGTGCGACCGTCATGGTGCCGCCGTGACCGGTGCCACCATCACGGTGCCACTGTGACCGGTGTGCGACTGTCATAGTGCCACCGTAACCGGTGCCACCATGACCGATGTGAGACCATCACGTGCCACCGTAACTGGTGCCCCCATGACCGGTGCCACCATTTTGGTGGCACCATGTTTTGGCAAAGTAATGGACCAGGTGGGTCCGAGCCATTACATCAGATAACTCTCAAACCATTCTCACCCTCGAGAATCAAAACTAGACCCGAAGAAAAGAGGGGTTTCGAAAAACCACCTCAAAAGATACCTCTCAGGAGTGAACCTCATGGATGTCTAGGAATACCTCTTTATCAAGTAACCAAGAAACATTTGAGGGTCAAACTGTCCAGTCATATGGGTTAGGGAGTTTCTTCCTCCATGTCTAGATACTATCTTCTTTGGGTGGCACCGACTCACTCACACAGGTTTAATCGCATCCACCTTAATGCGTCTTGATTAGGTATCGATTCCTCCCCTCCCCATAGTCAGAAATCTTCACACACATCCACAGAATAAGGAAAACCGCATGTTCCATAGTTAACAAGGTAAATCATTACATTACAACAAGTAAAAACAAAACAGAACAAAACTCAACACAGCTCTGGGTACTGGGCGCGCATCTGCATCTCCTGTTCCCAGGTACTTTCCTCAAGCCCGCCATGCCTCCACAACACATGAACCAAAGGAATGGTCCATCCACAGAGCACCTTCTCCTCACGATCCTCGATCCTCATTGGTCTTTCCAAAAAAGTCACATCGTCCTCGATATCCAGCTTTCCCCAGTCAAGGATGTGTGAAATGTTGTGTAGATACCATCGGAGTTATGACACATGGAAGACGTTATGTATTCTCAGTAGAGGAAGTGGTAGCGCTAGCTGACAAGCCACTTATCTGACCCACCACAACACTTCGAAGGGTCCGATGAACCTTGGAGAAAGCATACTCCCCCTGCTGAACCTCCACTGTCCACATCGGGGGGGGGGGGGAGACCTTCAGGAATACATGGTCCCGACCTCGAACTCCAAGGGTCTCCTCCTATTATTGGCATATGACTTTTACTGGTCCCAGGACACCTTCATCCTCTCCCATATATTCTGAACCTTCTCCGTCGTGATCTGCACCACTTTCAGGCCAAGAATACTTGCTTCCCCAACCTCGGTCCAGACACGGGTGAGAGACATGGCCTTCCATACAAAGCTTCGAACAGAGCCATTCCAATGGTAGAGTGATAGCTATTATTGTAGGAAAAATATACCAGAGGCAAGTGTCGCACCCACGATCCCCCAAAATCTAGAATACATGCTTGTAGCATATCCTCCAACATTTATATGGTGCGCTCTATCTGTCCATCTGCTTGGGGATGGAAAGAAGTGCTAAGATGTAGTTGAGTTCCAAAAGCATGCTGCAATCCTCTCCAGATTCGTGAGGTAAACCATGCACCCCTATTCGAGACTATGTACCTCGGAACTCCATGAAACCGCACCACCTCATCCACGTACCTCCGTGCTAAGGCATCCACTGCACCCGACTCCTTGATCGCCATAAAGTGATTCGATTTCGTCAATCGGTCCACCACTACCCAGATAGCGTCGCAGCCTCCTTGAACCTTGGGTATCCCTATGACAAAATCCATCGAGATTTTGTCCCACTTCCACTCGGGTACATCTAAAGGTTGTAACAGACAGCCTGGAACATGGTGTTCAGCCTTCACCTGCCGACACACTAGGCACCTGGCCACGAACTCTACCACCGCCCGCTTTACCCAGGGCCACCAAAACTGACTCCTCAAACCCTAGTACATCTTAGAAACTCCTGAGTGTAATTATAGGGGTGAGTTGTGGAACTCACCAAGAACCCTCTCATTCATCGCCTCTGGAAAAAACAACTTCCCTCGAAAAATCATCTGATTCTGACCATCCTCCATCCACCCTTCTAGAGCATCGCCTTGGTTAACCCGGTCACGCATCACTTCACTCTCTATGTCTCCCCACTGAGACTCCTCCACCTTCCATAGTAGACAAGACTGCACTGTCATCTGATATAGGAAACCTCTACCACCATCCATCCTCACATCCAGGTACAGGGAAACCAAATCCTCTATCGCCTTCCAAGCATTTGCCGACTCTCGAACCGCATCCTTCTGCGACTTCCTGCTCAAGGAATCATCCACCGCATTCCCTTTTCCTGAGGTGTAGGAAATATAGAAGTCATAGTCCTGAAAGAAATCCATCCACCTTCATTGCTGTAAGTTTAGGTCCCGCTGGGAGAAGATATACTTCAATATTTTGTGATCCGTGAAGACCACGAAGCACTCCCTGTTGAGGTAATGCCACCATAACTTTAGTGTGAACACGACCACCACAATCTTCAGATCATGGGTGGCATAATTACGCTCATGGGGACGTAACTGTCTATACCCATAAGAGATCACCCCTTGTCATTGCATCAACACACACCCGAGGCCTTGTCCTAAAGCATCACAGAATACCTCATATGCTACCCCTTCTTCTGGAAACCTCAGCACTGGGGCACTTAACAACTTCTCCTTCAGATAGTTGAAGGCTGCCTCGCATCGCCCATTCCACATGAAAGCCTGGTTCTTCTTGGTCAAAACTGTCAAAGGTGATACAACTCGGGAGAAGTTGGGCATAAATCTCTGATAGTAGCCTGCTAGTCTAAAGAAACTACGAACCTCTGCCACATTCTTGGGTGCTGATCAAGAAAAAACTGCCTCGACCTTCGATGGGTCCACCGATATTTCCTGCTCGGACACCACGTGACCAAGGAAGTGCACTTCTCATATCCAGAACTTGTACTTGGACAACTTCCCATAGAGTTGGTGCTGTCGGAGGACCACTAAAACTATTCTCAGCTGCTCAGCGTGATCTTCCTCTGACCTTGAGAAGATCAAGATGTCGTCAATAAACACGAATACGAACCAATCCAGGTATTCCTAAAAGACGGAGTTCATGATCCCCATGAACATAGCTGGAGTATTCATAACGCTTAACGCCATGGCTACAAACTCAAAGTGTCCATACCTACACCTAAAGGCAGTCTTCGAGATGTCGCCATCCTTAACCCTCAACTGGTGATATCCCGAACATAGGTCATTCTTAGAGAACCAACCTGCTCCCCTCAGCTGGTCAAATAGATCATCTATCCTCAGGAGGGGGTAACGATTCTTAACCATTACTTGGTTCAGTCTCCTGTAGTCTATGCACAACCTGAGACCACCATATTCTTTCTTTGCAAACAAGACTGGAGCACCCCATAGTGACTCACTTGGTTGAACAAAACCCTTCTTCATCAGATCATCAATCTGAATCCACAACACCTGCAACTCAGAAGGTGCCATCCGGTAGGGATCCATCGAAATCGGATGGGCACCAAGTTGTAAGTCTATACCTAAATCAACATCATGCCAAGGGGGTAGAGTCTCCACCTCTTCAGGGAAGACGTCCATAAACTCACTGACGATCCCTAGAAATTACACCATTTCTGCATCCACCGACCCCATTGATAGATCATCTAACAAGGAAAGGAGGGGATCCTCTTGCCTGCTGCTTTTATGGAAACCCCGCTCGCCGATGTAAGTTACACGTTTGCCACCCGAATATGAAAACACAACCCTTCCTCAGAAGCAGTCAAGGATGACACATATAGATAACAACCAGTCATTGCCTAGGATGACATTGTAAGGTTGTATCTACAACAGTAGAAGATCCCTGATAGATTGATGTGGACTTATCATCAGTCTACACCCTCGACAAACATAAAACAGGTCGGTCTGACCTCCGACTGGTGTGATCAGCACCAAGGGCACTGGAAGTCTCTCAACATCTAAACCCAGAGCATGGGCCAGACTGGGTGCAACAAAGGAGTGCGAAGCTCCTGTATCGAACAAGGCATAGGCAAGAGTACTAAACATGCTGATCGTACCTCGGATGACTTCTGGCCCTGCTGGAACTGCTGCCTCTACGGCGTGCAACTGCCCACGCCCAAATCTCCTACCCCTATACTATCAGATGCCTCCCCGAACATGCCTTGGTCGAGGTCCCTGAGGAGCGTCCTGAGGTCGGCCCCCTCCTGCAACACCTACCCTCAGAGGAGCGGGATCTTGCTACCCCTACTACTGCTGCTGAAATGGCATAGATGAAAACTATTGCTGCTGAGGTGGGAGTTGAACCTGCCCACCCCCGTCATACTGCACTCTATCTGGGCACTGATTTAGAAGGTTCCCATGGCTTGCATAGATGAAGCATCTCGATCCTGGGCCCAAAAGAAAAGGGTGAGGGCCAGGGGATCAGAACTGGATCTGCTGAGGCCTGCTTCCTGCTGGTCGAAACCTAGAGGGCCCTGACGCTGGAGGCCTGCTGCTGACGACTTTCCCCTTCAATGAGCCAAACTGGATTCCCTCTCATGATACACCTCCCAGCATGTGCATCCGTTCCACCACTTCAGCCTTCTTTTAGACCTCCAAGTATGTCGGTTGGGTGAATGGAGTAACAACATACTAGAGAGAAGGTCGAAGTTCCTCTTCCAAATGTCTTTCCCAAGACTCCTCATCTGGAAAAGGTCGGGAGAAAAGTGAAGGAGATCCTTGAACTTGATCCCCAAATCTCTCACTAACATACTCCCTTGTTGGAGGGAGAGTAGTTTCTACCTCTTCTTAGACTTCATCATGGAAGAGAGGAATTCCGCCTGAAACTCCTTCTCGAAGTCAGCCCACATAACCTCAACCTCCCTCTTCTCCCCAAGATAAAGCGTCCACCACTGACGCACTGCTCCACGCATCTGGCTTACAGCCAGAGGAACCCAGTACTCTATCGGAGCCTGGATCAAGTTGAAAGCTATCACTAGCTCCTCTAGCCAGCTCTATGTCTCCATATCTGTGATGCTACCCTCATACTTCCTGAGGGTCTGCCGCTGAAAGGAACGAAGCATCCTCTTCCACTGATTGTCCTCCTCCTCTCAGTCAGTCCTCTGCCGATCGACCAAGTCAACCTTCTGGGCCTCGATCTCCCACACTACTCATGGTCATCTCCCAGGTTCCATAGCTACAAGGTAAACAAGGAATGCCTAAGCCCGAGTAGTGTAGATTATTGTTCTTAAATTTTCTTAGACTTATTATTCATTTTAAATCCCCAAATACCCATGAAACACAAGAACAAAAGTCATTATGATGCATTTACCTTCCCTAGGGTCTCTACCCTACAATTAGTGTAGCCTTACTTGGTCGTTTGGTAGGCCCAGAGTCCTTGCATCGGATCATGGGGGGCCCTAAAACACCATGTCCTAGCCGGTCTTCCCTTGCCTATTTCATGAACCAAGATCACCCAAAACTGTTTCCCTACCATCCCATGCAATCTACACTGTTCCTAACCCTAGAATCCATCCTATCTCTCAACCTATGATACCATTCTGTCACGACCCACCTTCACTAAGATGAGGGAAGGGGCAAAAGATTTCCAGAACCTTCCTTTTTTACATTGAAGGAGAGATAATGACCCCCGAGACCCGCCTTCAAAAGGCCCCGAAGTGGCGACTAGCACCAAGGGTATAGAATCACACAAAAGATTGAAGGAATTACCCTTTTTCTTTATTAGGATTAGGAGATAAGATATTAAATCCCAACAACACCAAAACTAGGGGGGGTGGTAAAGTAAATCCAAAGAAAACCATTCCCATATGCATGTTACAAGAGTAAATGCCAAAAAGTACAAAGAGACTACAAAGGTAAAGTACCAAAGAAAAGAAAAACAAAAACAACAACTGTCCCAACGTCCAAGCTAGTACAACCCTGCATGATCCCTAAAGTCCTCTTAGAAACCTGAAAGCAGTTTTATATACGTAAGTTGAGCATACAAGTATACTCAGTAGGGAAAACCAAAGACTCTCATGCACAAGTGGGGAGGCATTATAATGCCCTGTGAGAAAAGAGATAACCAAAGAACCTAGCAAGGAAAACTATCCACCCAAGCCTCACCAAGGCACACTCCCCAAATAACGCAAGTCAAGTAATGTATAGTAATAGCACATCGATGTTTGGGTACCCTGTGCACTTTCCCACTGGTTATTGAAGACATCCTACACATCGAACCAATCCCGTCATTCTCACCGTAGTCCCACTACCACACCCCACCCGCACACACCTGGGCCACAACCACACATCCCACCCGCAAACACCCGGGCCAAAACCACCATGCGTAACCATGCCCGTAAACACCTGGGCTAGAACAACTACATCCACACCCAAAGAAACCTAGGTCTCATCCCAAAGACTCTTGGGAAACAACCTACCCGCAGAATCTTGGGCTATAATGGACCTCAGGCCGTCACAGCCTACCCAAAGAGTCTTGGGCTATTCGATAAAGGGAGCAGAAAAGGAGCTAATAACCATCCACTCATAGGAGTGTTGGAAAAAACACCCTCCCCCATGAAATGGGGGTGTTCAACACTAAGTGCTCAACTTGGGTGGGGCGTGAATAAGAAACATAAGAACTACAATTATATGTATAGGTAACAGGAAATCATCCCAACCTAGGTTTTCCAAAACCAACCTAAGAACAAACACCCTCGTTACTATTCATTCATAGAAGAAAAGAACAACACTCACGACTAAGTTACAACTCATTCCCAAAAACAACTCCCCATTTAATCCATTCTTGGTTTCATGTTCAAGTGATCCCATTTAAGTAAATTCTGCACTATTGGGAAACTAATAGGCATAACCACAAGCTAGAGAAATAGAAACAACCAAACAACAATTTAAGCATTCACACCTAGTTCTCTTATAAAGTCACAACAAAAAAGGGATCAGTGAGATCCCTCAAAGTACTAGAACCAAACCAAGCCTTGAGATACAGCCCCACATAGCTTCAGATTCACAACCAAACCATGTTCCATAATAGAGGATCCCATCCCCATCCACATCACCCCATAAGCATCAAGCATAACAACACACCTACTAACAAAACAGAGTAGAGAAACTTCCAGGTTCAAGAACATCATTCATTAGGTTCTTTTTTTTTCTACTGGTTAACCGGGGTGACCACACAAGGATTTATGTTCACTGGGCATCCATTTAACCAACCGAGTTTAGGTGATTAACCAATTTCCATGTTATAGCCATTTAGTCATCATAGAAGACAATGGTTCATTAGTGCGTAAGGAAAGACCACCAACGACCTTGATTTTCAGGGAGCATAATCCCATACATTTCACAACATATAGCAATTATAAAAGAGTATAGAAGAAAAGTCAAACACACCCATCATTATTTAAAAATATGTTTATTATCTTTGTTAAGGTTTCGTTTCATCCATTCCCACAGAACAATAGCATACCCACCCCACATGATACACAGTAAGGAGAGACGAAGGAAAATCTCTACCTAGTTGATCAAGGATCAAAGTTCTTCTCCACGCGCCAAGAACTGGGGATGCACAACTTATAGGGGAGGAACGTCGGGGACTCCAAGGGTGAGCAGAAAGGCTCCATTACAGGCGGACCACTTTCCTTGGGAAGGGGAACTCTGAATGCACCAGGAAGAAATAGAGACCTTCCAAGAGAAAGAAGAAGAAGGAATTCCCGTGCGATATAAGGATGAGATCCCGTTGTTATGGGATATGGAAATTTGAACAACTTTAAAGTCGGATCGTGGTTCTCCATGCTGTTGGGAAGTTACGCACGATGTAATTAATTCTTATTTAATTATTCCCATTGGGGTGGTGGCATAACGGTTGTGCGTTAAACCATTTCTTTTTAAATGGAGGAAAAACGTGCAACGGGGGAGGAACTGGTATGTACCAGGAAAGGGTGTGACACTGAGAAAAAAAAACACACATTTTGGTAAGTTTAAGGTTTTCCTGACTCTTGGGGAATTTTAGATATTATTTATGGTCTTTAAATGGATTTTAAAGGGGCATTAAATTGTCTTTATGTTAAAAGATATGTTGTGGGAGCGGAAAAAGTCAGAAACTGGAAAAGAACGCGGTGAGGAAACGATTCCACTGTCACAGTGTCACCCTTACGGTGCCACTGTCACGGTGCAACCCTTACGGTTCCACCGTCACCGGTGCCACCATCACTATTACATCGTGAACGGTGTGTGACCGTCACAGTGCCACCGTAACCGGTGCCACCATCACAGTGCCACCATGACCGGTGTGCGACCGTCATAGTGCCACCGTAACCGGTGCCACTGTCATGGTTCTACCGTGACCGGTGCCACCATCACAGTGCCACCATGACCGGTGTGTGACTGTCACGGTGCCACCGTAATCGGTGCCCCCGTGACTGGTGCCACCATTTTAGTGGAGCCGTGTTTTGGCCATGTAATGAACCAGGTGGGTCCGGGCCATTATAAGCTAACCAAGGTAGTAGGGGGATTCATAGTGATGGAAAATCCTATTTGGAGGCAAGAATGGTGGGTTTTATAGTTCCCATAGGAATTCACATAGGTTATCATGTATGGAGGAGGGCCAGTGATCCTACATAGGGAGGTGTGACCAATAATGCTCGGTGTGTGAAGTGTGTTTGTGTGCCAACCCCGGTGTTGGATTGAGTGATGAATGGAATGAATACTATTATTAAACATGGGTAGTACAAACACAAACCTTATATGATATCAAGTGATGTAGGTTACTATTCCCCTATTTAAAAAATAAATAAAGATATTTATCCATTTGATCTATTTTATTTGTGCCTTATGATCAAGGAAATGATGTTATCTTAAACCTTTGGACATTGAGGTTTTCTCTACATCAGAAGAATTGCATTCCATGATATAGGGTGATCAAACTGACCTCTTTATAGCAATGAAGATGATTGAATGAGATTGTTTGAATCTTGATATGACTTACATGTGGTTGTTGAAGAAATATATTAGTGGAGATATGTTAAGAAGGCGCATAAAGTTTTAATGAACCAATGGTAGATATGAGACTATGCACTTGATTGCATGATGTACTTATGGATAGTTTAAGATCATCCAGTTTAAGGAAGTATAAGTGTATTAATGAAACATGTTGGAAGACACACCTTGTCATATGTATTACGAATACAATGATTTACAGAGTTGCGTAAGTATACCACATGAGCTAAGTCGGTGTGCGTGAGATAAGTCTACATGAGTTAAGTTAGTGAGAGCTAATTCGGTGTGCCAAGATGAGTCTATAATGACCCAGGCTTCTCATATATGTATATTTCATCTTTTTAGATGAATATTCAATACATTACAAAATTATATTCCTAAGGATTATAATAGTTTAGTGCATTTTAAAACTTAGATACATAAAAACTAGTCCATTAGTGAACTACATAATCTCCCTCTACAATCTTCATGACTAACACCCTTCTTAGATATATCATACATAATACATATCTTCATAAAATAGGGAAAGGAAACACAATATAGGGTGATATAACATTCTAAATAAGGGTAAATAAGAGATATATGTAAGAATAACATGAGAATAAGGGTATGATGACATGACCATACCATTTAAAAACCATACCTTACATATCAAAGATCATAATATTTAATCACGGAATAAATATTGATATCTCATAAGACAAGAATCATAAGGGAATCAAAGAACATGATCCATGATATTATTACATTAGAACAAAACATAGATTTGTGGAATACACATAAACATATAAAATAATTCCAATATTAGTCAAGGATCACTTCCAAGGCTATTATATTGTAATGGGTTCACTCCCCAAACCATCATTGTAGCCATTATTCGTGCCCAAGACAATCATAGTGGACAAAGTTCCTTGTAGAATCGAGTTCACTACTCATTCCAGTTCTGTCTTACTGATTCGGGTTCACTCCCTATTATAGTACTATCTCACTAAATTGGGTTTACTCCACATTCTAGTCCTATCTATCTCATGAGATATAAATCTTTACCCAATTAACTATAGGGATATATAGGCCCCACCCATTACATAATAAAAACCATATTTATGTGTTCTACAAGATCATAAACACTCATCATATCATAACCCATTAAATGAAATGGGTATTATAAACATTTCATAATATAAAAATTTATGGAAAATAGATAGGTCACATAATCATTTAAAAATAGAATAACCTAATAAAATATGGAGGTTTCATAAGTATTTCCTCATGGTATAACCTATGGAAGAGAAATGGGTTTCATAAACAACTTTTCATCATAAATATAAACCATTAAGAAAAATAATAAGAATGGTATCCATGGATAATATCTGTAGTAAGGCATAGGTAACTTCAATGGATAAAATATTATATGGAAAAGGATTTTGATCAATCATTTAAATCATTTCTTAATGAAAATATCCTTTTTAATTTGAAAAGAATTTTTGAAAACATAAAACATTTTCAAAATAATTTCCTATTTCAATCATTTATTTAAAATCTAATTTTTTTTTCCAAATATTAAGGAAAAAATTTTATTTGATAATAAATTTGATAACTTTTAAAGTAATATTGAAATCATTGAGTGGTCATGAAAGTGGGAAATACTATGCATGCCATGCATGTTAAAAACATAGATTATTTTCACATTTTTAGTAAAAGATAAATGGGAAATGTTTTTGAAAACTATATAAAGATCCAATTTAAAACATTTAATAAAAATTAAAACATGGGTAAAAATGTATATTTTAAAAATAATTAGTGAGTAATTAAATTTTTTGAAATTATTTAAAAAAAAATGGTTTTGGAAGAAAATAGATTCTGACTGAATAGAGAAATGAAGTCATATATTCTTACAAAAAGTTTCTTAATTATTTTAAGTACTAAAGGGTGGAAAAATGGAACCATTACTTTAAAATATTATTAATAAATATAGAATAATAAAATTCATGATAATTATTTAGATATGGATCATAATATTTGATTATAAGAAACATAGTCATAAACAATCCCGATAAATGATGAGATTGTAACATAAAATCTTTACCACTGGTAACTTTTAAACATAATACCAATGAAAGAATAACATTAAATGAAACTTATAATATCATTAAAATAGGTATATTAATGTTATAAATTGTCAAAGTGGTGGTATATACATCTCATAAAAGAATATGAGTGTATAACATTACATATGTCTCAAATAAGGTAAATTGAGACAAAAATACAATACTGCATTGATAACATTGAAACCGTAAACTATATTAAAGTGAGATCCTAATATGGATATGTAAATACCATTAATTTTCAGGATAATAATAATAAAATACATTCATGGAAAGTATATACAACATATAAAATAAAAACACGGTGAATATGGCATCTGCCTCATAGAAAATAAAAGTGAGATGAAAATCCCTTACTTTAAGTCTTGACTTCCATCATACACATTCAAAAATACTATATAATAAATATTAAATTATTATAAATATATTAAATAACCATATTAATATATATCATAGCATATATTATTTAATTGTATCCTTTTAATACCTTTTTATTAACAATTCCATGTTGAAGTTACGTTTTGGGCAATAATTGCTCTGTTTTTCTTGTATGTTTTGATTTGTTATATTTTTGGCCCTCTTAATTTGACCATGGTTCAACCATATACAGAATGATAACTATGATATAAATATCATATATATTTAGTGTGTATATATAAATACATATTTATTTATATTAATCTATCAAATTTAGTGATAGAAAATAAAATACACCATTCACGGAGATGGTACGCCATATGTATGCATGAATTATATTTTCATTTTCTTATCAGATCGAAAGAAAGAAAATTAAATGATATATTATAATTATAGAATAATTTTTATTCCATATATAAATATATCACATATTTCCATTACCCCAATCTTTAATACCATCCACTAAAAGCATAAATGAATCACATCATTTCATGTGGTGGTAGTTCACCGTACACACGAGCCATGTTATCGTATTCCTATAAAATGGAGAATATGAAGGTATGTGTGAGAAAATAATTAAATAATCACAATAACATCATAAATATCATAAATATCATATATAAACAATAAATACATCATTAAAACCATCATTTATATGTGGTATTTGAAAAATGAATGACATCAGTTTGTGAGGCAGTAGTCCACCATACACACAAACAATGAGTTCGTAACCCATTTTATGTAAGTGGAGATATTTATAGGTAATTACATAAAAATAAAAATATCTCAGTATAGGAAATATACCGAGGTTATTATATAATGATGTTATAATAATAATTTATGGGATTTGAGGAAGAAATTAAAAAAAATCTCGTTGATGATTGTTACCTCTTCTTCAGGTATCTTCCTTAGGTTTTCTCCAAAATCCATTATAGGATAGATTTATGACCAAAATAAGGATTATTATATGAGGGGAGAGAATTTGGGAAGTTATTTTTTCATGTATTGGCTGACCTAAAGGGGTTTTAAGGTGTAAGGAAGAGAGGATAGGGGGTGTCCTTTTATAAGTGGAGGAGATGATACACTAGGTATTTTTGAAAAACATTGAGTGATCCCATGTTTTTCATGTATCACAAGGGTCTAAAATAGATAAAATTAGAACCTTAGATATGATAAAGTCCAAATATGACCATAAAATATATTTTATACAAGTTTATAGTTAATTTTAACCATTATATTTTTAGATTAACCCCTGTAAATCCATCTTTCTTATTTTTTTGGGTTTTCAACTTAGCCAGGAATATTTTGATGAGTTTTAAGGTTAGTAAATTATAGAATGGTTTAATTTAAAAATTTTATATTATTATTGAGGCTTTATATATTAATTTAGTATTTATTCATATGAAGGTTTATTCATATTGGCTGTTATCTTAACTTTTTCTAATCATTATTGGTTTTGATTAATAGATAGGAACATGAGAAATAATTTTTCATCATTGTGTGGTTCTTGTGATTCATTAGAAGTTTATTTTAGTGCTTTATAAATAAAAAATTAATCTTTAATATTTATTTATTATAGAAAGTAATGATATAGAAATGGAAACTGATCATAGCCCAAAAAGGATAAAATTCCACTTATGTAGTGAAAAATAATCAAGTATGTATATTTTCTTAAAATATCTCTTTTGATGGTAAAATAATTTCTCAAATATATTGAGTCTTATAAAAAAATTAATACTAAACTACCAAGGAATTATTTAAAAAACTCATTTAAATTATGAGTCCTTCAGACGTAATTTCATAATATGTTTGTTGACCTTGACCAAGAAATTAAAGTTAATGATAACATCTATATATGATTTTATTAATATTTTATAATAAATTCATTTTAAGAAAATACAATCCAAATTATAAGGATGATATTATTATGAGAGGGTAATAATTTAACACCCCAATATTTTAATATATAATTATCCCTTAAGTAATACTATATTTGATAGTGTGTACCACACACAACATCATGCATAAATGAACAATGATATACTATAGAAATAGTATAATTTAAATATGAACATTATAACCTAGGTGTTGGTTTGGTTGGTATGAATATGAATAATCATATTATGAATTTTATGTTGAATTTTTTTATATAAATATATCAATTAATTCCTAAGAAATAAGAACTCAATTTTAAATAAAATATTATAATAATAAATGAGATATTTTTTTTCTTCAGAAAACCGATTTATATTCACAAAGTATTTTTATCAAAATAAATTAAGTTAAAAATTATAGATTAATGTATTTAATGAACTGTATAGATCATATATTTAAAAAATAAATTAAAATTCATATAATGGTGGTTATTTGATAATGAATGAGCATAAAATCATTTTAAACATAAAAAATACATTTTCTTCAAAAATGGATTTATTGAATTTTGTGCATTAATATTATAATTAACTTATGAATTAATTAGAAATTTAATTTGAAAAATGGAAATAATTTTTGAAATAAATATTTTAAAATTATCTTGGAGTTAATTTTTTTTTGTAAATATTTATTTTTGAGTGGATGTTGAAAAATACCATTTTTTGCCAAACTATCATTTTTTCTTAAAATCAAGTAGTTTAAAAGCATAATTTTATTTTATATTTTTTTAAAGAAATATAAGATCCATTTTTTTTAAAATAATCTAATTAAATCCATATTAATCAACATTATATTTTATTTTGGTATAAGTTTATTTTATGCATAAAAACACATTTTTTCTAAAAATAATTTTTATTGGATTTTGAAAACTAATATTAAAAATAAAATTCATCACTTATGTAAATTAAATAATATAAAATTTATTCCATATTATGAATCATAACATTAAAATTATGTAATAAGGTCTACTTCATTTTTATTCATAATGAATAATAACCATGGTAAAATTTTATCGCCACAGTAAAGAGTAAAATGGGTAAAATGAGGTTAAAACTATGGGAAAAGGTATCCAAATCAATATGAAATGTTATTTTATTTAATTAAATGATTTTATTTTGACCATTATTACCATATATTTTAAATTATGGAAAATTGGCATCATTTTCCATTGATAAAAACCTTTGTATTATTTTAAGTAGAGGATAATTACAAAATGTCACTTTCATTCTTTTAATATATATGATATATTTCCATTGAGATAAAAAGAAGTTATAACAGGTTATAAATGATAATTTATAACGTGAATAAATTATTTTTATGAAATTAATTTATTTTTAATTTTAGTGATGTTATAATTACCTTGAATGCTTACGTAACACCGACACAACACTTGTGAAAATAGTATAAAAATAAAGTAAATGTGTTTAAGAACATTAAAAGTAACATATTATGGATAAATTATTGTATTAAAATAATTTCTTGGATAAATATAAATTATTAGTGATGGTTAATGTGTTTATATTCTAATTTTAATCCTTTATTTATGTCTTGAAAGTCAAATTTTTTGAATAGTCATGAAAATAACTTTAAATGGTATTTAGTATTTAAAAATTATTTTTTAATAATTTTAAAATTATATAAATCATATATTAACTCAAATTGATAGTAAATTTTATATAATATAAGTATTTTTTTATGTATGTGATACTTTTACTTTTTAAAATTACTTTCATAACCCTTAAAGATTGAAAAAATGTGTTACAATGGTTAATGTTAAACAGGGTTAACCGCATGGTAAAAACAAAAGATAAGGTTTAAAATGGAACTTAAACTTGTTTAAATTTTATTTTTTGAGTTTATTTAGATCCTATACTAATTATCTTCAAATATATTTAATTTTGGAGCCATTTTACATGAGTTGGACACATATTATATATTAATATTTCATGTATTTACAAGATTGTCACCCACCTTGCTTATAAAATGGAACCTCATATCCTCTCTTACTCATACCTAATGAACCATTTATTTTGGAAAAAATGCAAAAAAATACCATAATATATTCATTATACACATGATAAATCTTCTTTTATTACCATAATACCATCATATGAAGGCATAAGGTTTAAGCTAAATGAGGATTTCTAAAGAAGAGGTACAACTTTTAATCAATTTCGTTCATTTAATTTCTTCTTCCAAATCCTTAACTTTTGTCCCAAAAATGATGATATATTAACATAAGAATATTAAATATAATTAAATGCTATTATTATTATGAAATTTTCCTTATTCATCTCTTTTTCCATCATACGGTAAATGAAAACATCGCTCATAAGCATGTGTGGACTAACACTTCTACAAAGTGATGTGTTTCATTTTTTATCACCACATCACAAGGATGGTTATTATAATAGACATAATGAATATATATCATATTAATTAAATAATTATTATTATTTAAAAATAATATATTTCTTACCTTCTTTCCCTTCCACCCTTTAAAAAAATGAAAACTTTCTCGTGCGTATGTGTGTACTAACACCTCCACGAAGAGATGTGATTAATTTTTCATGTCTGTATTTCATAGATTCTTATAAAATTGTATTTAATGTATAAAAATTATAATTATATTATTATTAATATTCTAGATATGACGTATCTACGACCCCTTTTACCATGTTCAACCTATAGAAGTTATTTTGGGATTATGAGATGAACATCCTCAAAACACTTGATGTATACTTAACTGATCTAGTAACTAAATAAGGCATGATAATAAATGAAACAAAATGAATAATTATTGTGTAATAAACCTAAAAAAATGTTATTAATCAAGTATAAAACTAATATAATTTTTTATTTATTAGTTAGAGAATATACAAAATGATCCATGACATGAGGTAATGGATTTTCCATTAAAACATTGATTAATGCATTCCTTTAAAAACATTTATCCTCCATGTCAATTTTCATGAAATGTTTCAAAAATGTTCTTATTTATGTTTCAATTTTTGTTAAATTAAAATTTAAACTAATTTTTTACTTCCTTTAAAAATGATTAGAAAGAATATTTTCAAATGTTTTTTATATGAATCACTTTTGACTTTTTAGAGAAGTGTGAACAAATTATCTATTCTAACATATATGTCTTGAATTAATTCTACCACCATCATGAAACTTATTTTATTTGAAGATTAATTTAATTGCTTCCATGTTTATTTTAAAATAAATTCATTTCCTTAATATTTTTAATTTTTTTATTTAAAAATTTATCAAAAGAAAAGCATACTTTTCTCATGTTTTAAAAGAACAGTTCAAATGTTATTTTAATGGTATTTTCATCTATTTGAACACACTTTGATGATTTATATAATTTACTGGGGATATAATATAATAATATGATCCTCCATATTTCTATGGATTACTTGTGATCATGTTGTTTTATTTATTGACTATGGAAAATATTTTCATTTCATATATTACTTTTTCAATATGAATGTCTATATTGATTATGTATTGTATTTTATTCATTTAAATAGCCATTTCATTAGAATTAGTAAGTTAAAGGTGGGGACCTGTTATATATATCCCCTTAATACATCAATAGGTATCATGAGACAAACTAGCTTTGGTATTTGGCATATGCCTACCTAATGTTTTATGATTTCTTGGAACAAGTCCTGGACGGTATGTTTATAATGTCTTGGAAAAAGGAATTGACAGTATAATTATCATTTTCAACATTATTAATTCCATCAATATAAAATTATTTTTTATTATCTATGTAATTATTTATATATTTTTTTCTTAAATATAATTCATGTTCTACTTGTTGATGTTTTTTATAATTTTTTTTTGATTTTATAAGATAAGAAAATATTATTTGATTTAAAATAATGTTTATGATATCATATGGGTAAAATGTTTTTTTTCAAAGAAAATATTTCATGTTTTTTAAGAAACCCTCATAAATTATGATTTTTCCTTTATGATTTCTTATGAAATGTTTTATGAAAAACTTTGGGTAAAAATTTTATATCAAGATTAAGAAAGTGATTAATTTTATACTAAATGTTTATTACAAGAAAAGGAAAACATATTTATATGTTTTCATGAATTTTAAATGGATTAATGAGTTTAATTTATTTCTGATATTCCTTAATAAGCATTTTTTTTCTCATCCCATGCTTTAAAATATGTTTCATAGGGCCTAAGGATGTGTAATAATTATAAAAATCTCAATGGTGACAAATCTTGAATGAATAAAACATACCAAGAAAGAGAATAAGAGTATAATAATAACCTATTTTATAGGAAATGATGAATACATATTATAGAATAGTAAAATTTAGGTATAATCGGAAAAATTACCATTTGATGATAAATACATGTATTTTAATATTTATTAGCTATCCTAATTCTCTAAAGGTCTAGTCCTAAATGTATTCTCTAGGATATAAGTGACTTAGTATTTTTTTTGAATTTGTAATTATGGATATTAAAATTTAGGTCACTTTATTTGGTATCAAATGCAACATGTTAAGAGTATTATTTTACCACTATATCTGGTTGTACATGTCTGGGGCGTTATACCAAATACTAGGGAAGATATGCCTCTTTCACCAATGAAAGGAAGTGGGTGTATTAAACATACCAAATGACTTGTGTTGGTTTGTGAATAGTCTATAAGGGCAGGTAAATAACACCATACTTTGAAATTTGAGTCTCATTGTAATTTTATTTTATCTAGGGTTTCCATTGAGAAAACTATTATATTCATTCCTAACATCTATTAGACCATTTGATCAACAAATAAAAGGTAAATTGAACCATAATTTCAATTTCATTCAACATTATATTGTCAATACAAACTCTCTTACCCATCATTATTCATCTAGAGACCTACCCACCCTTCTTCTCTATTACCATCATTACACCTTCTTTAAATCTACTTACAATGGACTTACACATTCATTATTGGATATAGGGTAGTTAATTTTAGTATCTAAGAGTTTAAAAACTTCCTTCTTTACCAATTAATTATTTGAAGGTGTGAACCTCCATTATGGATGAAAATTTTGATCAATACATTCTTTAAGTATCATCTTATGAGTGTATAAAGAAAGGATAATGACTACCCATGAGGCTTAATTACTTCCCTTTAAGGAATTATGTTTAAGAATTATAATTATTCATCATTAAAACTAAAATTTCAAAGGTGTAGTTTAAACTCCTATCCATGGTTGATCTATATAGATAAGGATTCTTAGCATGCAACTATATTTAAAAATTAAAAAATTTATGATTTGTATTATTAAAACAAATCTAAAACTATTTTTAATAATATATATATTAAAAATGCCCAAAGAATTTATAAATTGAGGTTTATGTGATAGAGAAGAATCTAAAATCTTAAATGGATAATATTTTTTGTAATAATTAGATCTAAATAAATCATTGGTTATGGTTTTCTCTCAATAAATTTTAAACTCCTTTTTTTTCTTATGATCAAGTACATTGATTCATTTAATAACTTTATATTCAAAAACTATATTTAATCCTAATAATTTAAACTCATTCCATGAACATGAATGAATTCAAGTAACTATTTTTTGTAATAAATAGAAAATACTCGATCAATATGAAAATGGATATGTTTTTCAAATAATGAATAGATATTGAAGAATTATTGAATGAAAAACTCAATATAATCTAACATTAAAAATAAAATAAATTTAATACTCAAGATCCCTTCATTTCTAATCACAGTAAAAGGTGACTACTCACCCATTATTTCATAGGTACCAAATAATTAATCCATGTTAGACATAGGATAGATTCCTAAGAAACTATCTATGTCAAACCATAGGTCATTCTTCCTTTTAATATGTTCATACTAGTAAAAAAGTGAATGATTGAGTCAAAAAATAATTCCATCCATCAGAATAGAGATATAATTTTATAGTTAAAATCCTCTCATATATCTTTATATATCTATCATATTATATTTCTGATAATTTAGAATTTAAATACCATTTTTTTAAATTGAGTTGGACATAATAAATATTTCTAGTATATATTTATTATAATATATAATTATATTTTATAATGTTATAATTTATTTTATTTACACGTGTAAAAAATAATACATGATATGCATACCTTAATTGTATTTATTTATTTTTTATTAAATATAAATATTACTAAAACCAATAGTATGAATATGAATAAAAATTGAATGGATGATAATTGCATGAAAAAGAGTATGGTGATGGGGATAAAGAGTTTATAAAGTTGATAACAAAGTGTGGAAATTACCATTTTCAAATAATTTGTTTGTGTTTACATTGTTTTTATTCAAGATTAATTATTCTAAGTGAGTTGGAAGAATACTTGATCCTTTATGGAATAGATAAAAGTTATAAATATTTCACTAAACACAAGGAAGAATTGATTGTAGATAGTGAATGGGATAATACTGTGATTTATAGATCATATGATATGAGTATAACTATAAACTATAATATAGATCATATTAAGAAAATGACAATAATAGTTGATGATAACCTTCATGATTGTCCAAAGCTGTTTGAGAAGTTAAAGAGTTGTGTAAATATTCCACTATATACTAACTGTACCAAATATAAAACATTATTTTCCATACCGATGGTATATAATTTGAAAACTATAAATGGATGGAGTGAAATAATATTTATAGAAACACTTGCTGCCTTGAATGATATGTTACCAGAATAAAATAACCATAATTGTTAATAATATAACTCTAAATGAATTTTATGTTCAATGGGTATGATCTCTAAAAGAATACATGTCTGTCTAAATGATTTTTTTATTATTTTGAAAGGACCATAAATCACTTAAAAAATTACATAAGTGTGGTGCGACTCCATAAAAGAAAGAAGAATTGAGTCCTTAGAAAGTTATATAGTATATCCCAATCATTATAAGGTTTAGATAATTGTATGGAAGTGAGGATACTGAAAGAAAATTGATTTATCACTTAGATACAAGAATTCGAGATGGGAAGCTTCATCACCCATTAAACACTCCTTAGTGAAAAAATTTGACCATGAGTATCCTGAATTTTGAAACAAGTTGAGAAACCTCCATCTTAAACTACCAATAAATTGAATGAATCTTTTGCTATAAATAGTATCACTCATAGTATATGTTCAATTATGTTGGTGAATTATAACTTTACACCATGGTTAATCATTAAAAAAATACATTATTTTGTCTATATATATATCAGAACCAAAATAACCTTTTAATGATATTTTTTTATTTAGCTCCATTGATCTATGATTTGAAATTGATGTGGGATTCAGGTGTTAAGTTTTATGATAATAATATAATTTAAGATTTCATGTTGAGAGATATATTTTTTAGGATGATAAATGACTTTCCTGCTTATGAAAATTTATTTGGATATATAATTAAAGGAAATTTAGAGTGTCCCATTTTTAAATCAGGTACACAATCAATTAGGTTGAAACATTCATGGAATAAAATGTTTTTGGGACATCATATTTTTTTTACGCAAATGATATAAATACTGATATTGGAAAAAAATCATTCAATAGGAATGAAAAAGAAGGTATGACACCTTCTATATTAATATGTGATGAATAGTTTTAGAAGGTAAGAGATATTGTTACCATTTTTTGAACCCTTTTAAAAAAACCTTATGAAATTGGGTTATAAAAAGAAATCAGTTTTTTTTGAATTTCTATATTGGAATTTTTTGTACATAAAATATTTTCTTATTTCTATGAATATAAAAAAATGTATGGGATAATGTCATTGAAACATGTATAAATTATATTATTAAAAAAATATAACATAAAGGATATGTTAGACATGATTGGTAATGGGATACATGAGGAGTTAATACTAGTAAACTGTGAAAGAGATTTTTTTCTTCCTTGTGAGACTTACATTATTTCCAGGCAAGTGATATTTCTATTTTTGAACTTTCTTAATGGTGTAAACGTTCTAGAGGGGTATTAATAAAACACCAATAATATTGTGTTGATGACTAATTTGATGTTAAAGGACATAAAATCACATGTTTTTTATGTTTTGATGTAATATTTAATTCATGTGTCTTTATGTTTCATTTAACCTAAAAATGTATAACACAAATTAACTAGGCTTTATTTGTTTTCAAATTTATATATAGTAAATTTATAAATCTTGTGAAGTTTATAACTATAGAAAATGAAAATTTTATCATATTATATGAACTAAATATTTTCTTCCCACTATAATTATTTGATATAATAGTTCTCATAGTGGTTCAATTGGTTAGAGATATCCTGGTCTTATACATTAAGATAAATATATTTCATTGAACAATATATGAATATTTTGATAGTTTATATCGAACATAGAAGTTGGGAATAAGTTTATATTGTACATTCATATTTTTTTGAGGATGTTGCTGAATTATATACCAACTACCTGTCAGATGTGGATAACATTCGTCACCCTAAATCTCATCCCAATATGAGCATTGTGGGTAATGGAATTTCTAGAAGAGATGTTTCCACAACTTCCATTATAGAGTGAGAGAAGGATCACCTTTACATTTTACATATTAGTACATAGGTTGTTCTATATGTTGAAATTCATAAAGTAATTCTTAGGTATTTAAATCCACTAAGGTATGAAATGTGGATATCAAATACTCATAATAAATAATTTATAGGATGGTGTTGGGACCATATTTTTAAGAAGTTATATGAAAATCCTAATTCAATTTAATAATGAATTTCATGGCTATCTATATATCCAACTATACATTTATTATCTTATAATGATTTTGTAATTAACTGTTATTTGGTCTACATAATGAAACATGATAAACATTGTATATAAAAAATAGTAGAGATACTCTTGTAGTGTAAGTGATGCATTTATCTTTTACCAATTATAGAAATATAATTTACCTAAATATGTTGTAATTTTCATCATAAAAAATTATGGGTTTTTAATTATTGAATATTACAAGGGTTTATTTTTTGATGAAAATTGGTTAATAATAGGAGTTCAGTTAAACTCAATTTGTTTGGATTATTGGAAGTGAATTTCAGTAAGGAAGAGTTCAAGGATGAACCATTCATAACAGAATCACATATAGTACAACAACACCATTCTTTGGGAGGTTCATGGTTTGAATCTTGGGAGTCTGCTTTCGGGGCGAGCCTCTCCCCCGGGATCCACCTGTCTTGTCGGGTCACTCGGTCTCAATTGGGCAGGAAAAAATGATGTGCAAACTAATGTGCTGACAGATTGATTTGAAGAACCATCACCGATCGGGCGGTCACCCTCCAGGATGCTCTACCATCTCGGTTGGTGAAGACTCCTTCCCCGGTTGGGGCTCTACCTCAGGGTAGTGATCTATTTGTGGGAGAGGGGGGTTACCATGTGTGGAGGGTTTGAAAAGGCCACACATGGGAATTCCCTTTAGAGAAAAATGATGATCTATAGGGTTAAATGAAAATTTCATTAAGGATGGACCTTTCATTGGGATGTCACAATAATTTCATGGTGGTCCCAATTTAGATAATTAATTTTATTTTATAAGGGACTAGAAAAAGGGGATTATTATACCTGATAAAGGGGTAAAATCCCTTTATCATTTAAAGAAAAAGAGTTCAATTAACATGTCACATGACTCTGATTAGTTTATATATATATAATTTGTTTCTTTATAATATTATGTGTTCACTATACTATTTATGTAATATAAACTAAAAGTTTAAAAAATTGAAAAATAATGACTTCTTAACCTAATTATGTTGCTAATATCAATGAAAAACATAGTGGAGATGTTGAATTTGAAAAAATGTTAGAAGGAAAATAATATTCTGGAGGCAAGCAATAAATTGGAGGCAAGAAAGAGGAAAAATGATATGGTTTAATAAATATAGGATTAGTGTAGAGTTGTTAGAAAAAAGATGAAGATAAAGGTGATCACATTCAAGTGTTGTATTTTTTTAAATATGTTTTAGAAGAAAGGAAAAATCACATCACTTTGTATTTTTTGAAATTTAGGCTGACCATCATATTATGATAATCTGACTCGCAATATTTGAAAAGGTCTATTGTATTCGGGTAAAGTTGGATGGATGAAAAGTCTCATAGGATTCACACTAAATTTGGAATGAGAAGGTAAATCATATTGAGGAAAAATATTACTGGAAGTAAATAGTCATCATATTCACTCTAAATCCAGTATGGAAGATTTGATTTTAATGGGAGAATCAAAGTTTGTATGACTAAGATATATAAAATATGACAATGCTTTGCTGATCTTGAAAATATAATAAATCATAAGTAAGATGTGAAACTTATGATAAAATCTTGACTAAATAAAGGTGTAGTGAAAGTGTGGATTCCAATCATATTTAGATTGATCAGATATGAATTAGAAAGAAAAAGAGTGCTAGAGATCATATTCTGGTCAATCGTAATTAGGAAAATTATATTCTAGACAATTATATTTAGGATGAGAAGGAAAGAAAGCGGTTTCTAGAGAATTTTAAAGTTACAATTATTTAAATTATAAGTAGAATACTATATTAATCGGCCATCAATGTATTCAGAATCATGAGATTTAAAGAAAAAAGTTAGTGAATCCATCGTAATGGGCTCATCAAATTCATAAAGGATGAGAATGTTTTGTAAAAAATATGTGGTTTCTTCACTTGGGTAAAAATCCATCATAATCAGAGGAATAATTTTTTGAGACCAATGAATGCAAAGAAAAGAAAAGAATGTGATCAATAATGTGGTCAACCATTTAAATGGGGTTGAATTTCCTTATTTATTAATCAATTGAGTTAAGAGAAACAAATTAAGAAGAAGTTGTAGATTTGAATAAAATAGATATATATATTGTTGGGAAAGAGATAAAATTTAAAAGAGTGTTTGTTCTCAATAATGGGTACAAATAAATTTTATTGAAGAAATTAGATCGAGCCAATCAGAATCAATAATTGAAATTGGATTGATAAATCAGATCCGGAATAGTGATTAAAAAAGAAAATCCATTGAAGAGATGAAGTTTGAAGAAAATTTGAGAAGATTTAAGAAGAGTTGAAGAATTTATAAATGAACCTGAAATTCAAGGGAAATCGAGATTTTGGTGAATTTGGTCGAGCAGGAAAGTTTTGTGGATTCCCACCAAAACCACTTTTGGGTCAATTATAAAAGGAGAAAGTAGTATGTACTTTTTCTGATGGATGTATTGTTTATTTGAAGAGAGAGAAGATCCAAATTTCTTGGGAGAGAAGATATTTTCTATATTAAGACTTTGTTGAAGAAGTTTTGATGGGAATAAGTGAAAGGAGAAGAGACAATATCGTAATGTTTAATTCAACTAATCATCATATTTGGTAATATATCAGATTCAGCTTGTCATCGTATTCTGCTGGTCATTATATCGAGTTTGATAATCGGATTGGGAATTTCGTATTGGGATTTCCAGACTAATTAAGAAGGAATTATGAATTGTCTCAATTGTATTTTGGTAAGAGATACATCTATTGTATTGGGAAATAAGATTTTAATATTGGAGTGGGAAGATCGGATTGGGAGATCAGATCTGGAGAATCAGAGTGAGAATATTGGACTGGACAATCATATTAAATTATATATCAAAGTCCTGAAGTTCTTACTATATTATGGGTAATAAATTGAAGAATTATATTCCAAAGAATACATATGTGGAAGTTTAAAAGAAGTGTAGGTAACATGAGTTATTAGACAAACATTGTTTTACCCTATTTGTGCTAAGAGGGTGTAAACTCACTTTTGTATTGTTTTTAAAGTGCTACATGAGTTAAAATGTATATACTACTCATTTTATTACAAGGATTGATTTCTAGTGGATTGTGTGGTATTGGGTCATTTTCAAACAATACCAAGTATGTAGCTATTCTTATTGAATAGTGAACCCTATAAATACTTGTGTTCCTTTGGTTCTATGTTTGAATTGTTTTTTAGTAGGGAATGAAATATTTAATAGGAGGAAAATGTTGTTTAAAGGAAACATAAAAGAAAAAATATCCCCGATTCAACCCCTCACCCTTTAAGTGATAAAATCATCCTGACTGGGAACTTTCAAGAGTGAAAGTATCAGTGAAAATTATTAAAGTGATAAGTAAATGTAAAAAGGATGGAATGCACATGGTCAACCTATTAACCCTAATAAGTCTATTTTTATTAGTTAAATTCAGGTCAGTACTTGAATGCACCTGTTGATTAATATGGATACCATTGGAAGTGCACTAAAACTATATACATATGATGCTTATAACATAAGGATATATTGGGTCCAATATATCCTTAAGAATAAGCCTGGGGAAACATTGTGGATAATTTATCCTGGTAACATATCATGCAACCTGGGTACAAGGGTTCTATTAGTTGGAATAACCATATCACCCCACACAATTTTTATATGGTTATAATTGAGGTGATGGGTTATTTATGTAGGTATAATGTTCATTAAATGAGTTTAAGGAATAAATTACCAATATATATTAATGTATGATATTACCATTGATGCTCTTCATTAACAAAGAGCATCGAGCATTTTTTATAAAAGGGAGTTATCACATTAGTGTGGTTAATTGTGTATTTATAAGATGCAGGTGAGTATCATTAATTTCATGCATATCTTTTATAATCTCTCTTCCACCCCA
The DNA here is from genome assembly GCA_963277665.1 of Viscum album. Taxonomy (NCBI): domain Eukaryota; kingdom Viridiplantae; phylum Streptophyta; class Magnoliopsida; order Santalales; family Viscaceae; genus Viscum; species Viscum album. The sequence goes on from OY728130.1 coordinate 1,939,220,955, forward strand.
CAACACTATTTTTCTTGCACAGTGAAGGTTCTAACACCTCTCTTAGTGATCTAGCATCCTCCAATTATGAACTAGGATCCTTTGGATGATGTTTTCCTTTAGAGGTAGGTAGAATATGTTTTCTACTTTAGTGATTTGAATCAACCATAATCTATTCAGTAATAATACCAAGTCTATTGAAACTATTTCACAAGCATGAACAATTTTGTTTTGTTATTCAGTTTACGTCCTAGTGGATTGGTGTAGAAACATGAGAGGGGGTAATTCAGGTGGTTCCAGATTCCAAATTCCTCTTTTATATTTTAACCCCCTTTAGTTTTTATGATGGAATTGGATCTGTTTATGTTCTCCTAATCTCATACACCAAATGTAATGCAAGTAAATTAGTAAAGTATGAAACACATGTTTTTACAATGTTCATCCCCAATATAAGAAGCCTACTCCTTGTTGGGATTGGGTTTCACCTAGTGAAATATTCTCAACCATATATCTTATCATCAAAATATAGTAGGATGACCATGTATCATCTTAAACTAGGTTTAATATATTACATAGGTTGGGTAGCCATATTAGATAGGTGAGGTAGCCATATTACATATGTGAGTATTCATAATATTACACATGTTAACTAGACTACTTCTAATAAGTTCTTTATACTGACATCACACTAATTATTCATAAACTCATGCCTCTTGAAGTAGATCACCAATTCTTTCTAGGGATTCCAATGCATCTAAAAAACTGATCTCCTTTCTCACATATTATTTAAATACCTTTTATTCATCAGGAACTCATGAAACTCAAACTCTATATCTCTTCTTGCTCCCAATTATTCTTTATAAATTGATTATAGGTTTCTTTCAACTTAAAAAAAAACCCAACCCCAATAAATTATACCTATAAAATAGACAAATAAATATTGACTATACTCTTGACTATTATAGACATATCCACTTCGTCTTTTGCTTCTTATTCTTCTTCCTTTCTTTCACTACTTATTATTAAAAACCCAAAAAGTTTAATCTCTTTAGTATAGGTTTGATATCTACTTCTATTCTTCTTTAATAAAGCTACATCACTGTTATCTTCTCATTCTTTTAATCAATAGTTGTCTATCAATATAGTAATCTCAAATCACTTCTTCCTTGGATGCATATTTGTTTTCCCCTCTTTTCAAAAGCCAATTTTTATATATAGGAAGATATTTGTTTCTTTTTGGGTCTCTTTCATTTCCATAAATGAAAATATCTCAAATTAATCTATTATACCACAACCATATTATTGAGTTCCAATTTTATCATTCCCCTGATCTCTATGATGTTATTTTTTTTTAAAATCAAAGTGTATTACAAAAATACCCTTATTTCAATTTCAATTTTTCCTCATCACTATTTCCTTGGTCAAATATGTCTCCTCTCTATTATCCAATAGGATTGAAATATATTCTTCTAAATATATACTCCAAAAAATTCCATATTTAAATATATTTTCAAAGGTTATATCACATATGTATTAGTAACAACAATGGAGTTAAGAAACTCATTTCAGCATGAGTGCATTTAATCAATTTTTAATAGAATTGTCTTGAGTCTATAAATTTTAGAAATAAACTCAGCTTATTTCTTTCTTATAGAATCCTGAATCAAAATTTATTTTGTTATATTCAAGTATATAAAGTATAGAATTAACATCAATATAATTTCCATTTTACATTTCTATATTTATGAAATCTAGAAGTTCTTTATTTTAGTCCAGATAAATCCCCATCCTTCCATCCCAGCTAAAGTTGATCTCCTTTGAACTAGAAAAAAATATCAGAAACTAACTAACTCATTTATCTTGTGTCACAATTATTTAAACTCATATGAACAAACTAAACATCGACTCAACAATATCTACATTATTTATGAAATCTCATGTAGTTTTTTTATTTCTTAAGAAACCCAATCACTTGATAATCTTCAAACATTGGATTGAATCATAAAAAATCATAAAATAATGATGATTACAACATGAGAGAATATCTATTTCATAAAAAATTATTTTAGTCTTTATAGTATATAATATTCTGGAATCTCTGATTTATAGACATTAAAAAGTATCTCAATATTACTCTTGGTTTGATCGTACTTCAAAAAAGTTTGATATTTGTTTCCTATAAGTATTTATATTGAATCAGACACCCTTGTAGGTGTATGTTATGTATAAAAAATTAAATAAGAGATTTGGAACTATCAAAATTATAAATTTTCTTCAGAATATAAATTCTAGAAACTATATTTTTTCATTCTATAATAATTTGAAAATTTCTCTAAGTGTTGACTCATATGTTGTTATAGATGACTTATACATAGAACTTAAATCACTCATATATGTCTTATAATTACTCATACTTTAGATATTATCACTCATAAATAGGTCATATGAGTCATACACAAGTTTTAATGTCTCGTACAAAGACTTCATTCACACATAGGGTAAAATTGACTCATTCACAACACTGAAACAACTCTTATGTAGAGTCATTTTCCTTTGAAATGATTCGCACAGAAAATTTAGACTTAAATGATTTTTAGTTAAAACTCTAAAATCCATAATATCTTACTATTAATTCAGATCCACTTAAAAGCCATCTAAATTTTTCTTAATCCTTCATCCATGTTTACTTTAAACACTATATTAATCATCCTTGAAGCTCACTTACAGAGGGATGGTTTCACCAACTTAGCTATATTATTCTAAAACATTGAACATATTTTTATCTCTTTAGTAATATATATACAAGATGTACAAAAAATTATTGTTTAACTAACTTCTTTCTCATCTTATCATTTCCATTTCAACTATTTTAGAAATTAATTCTAACTTTAACACTTTTCTTTGACTTGAGGATCATCTCAGCAATCATTTGATTTTAAGATCTACTCAACAAGAATATAATTCCATTCTTCTTTACCCAAATACATGAACATCACATTGCATGTTCTTTGGGTGGATACTCATTTCATCACCCATCTCCTAAAATAAAAACATTTACCTTATCATTGAAAAAAATACAATCACAAACCCAAAATCACTTAATTCATTTTTCATTCATGTTTGATATTGTTGAGGATTAATTGGGTTGTGTTATGGGTTTTCTTCCACTATTAAGGATCATAGGATGATCCCACAATACCCATGTAACATCCCAAATAATAAAGAATAAGACATATTTCATATTTATTAATATTTATTAATTAAATATTATTTTTACTTTAAAGGGATTTCTACGTTTGATAGTATACTTGATGCGAAATAACAGGTTTCTTTGAAATCTTACATTGCACACTAATAATATAATATTATTATTTTAAATGGTAGTTAACGCCTAGCCATTGTATTAGTGGGAATAAACAGAACTAACTAAAATATTATTATACATGTTTTTTAAATGTTTTTACATTTATCCAATAAATTTTAGAGGGCTTAAAATAAGAAATAATTCGATTTTAAGCATAAATACTCTAATATTCTTTAAAAGGTCGATTTATCGCCTTTTGATGGAGAACATTTTTTAAATCTAGTTTTGTCACTCTTTTATGTTATATTTGACAAATAAAATCCTCTTTAGAATTGGGACATCAAAATTTACTTTGTGTATTTTTTTGGTATTTTTCTGATAAAATTCATTTTTTTAATGAATAATGAAAAATATTGTATTTTAATTCAAATCTATTTTTTAATATAATTTATTTATATGGTTAGATTATCTTTTTAATTGGTTTTAAAGTTTAATTAGATTTTATTTTTACCATTTAATCCAATGGTGGTCATTGTAATTAATTTCCCTTTGAAATTGGACACAAACAAGCATCAATCTTTTAATATATACTATTTCTTAAAAACAGACTATTTGTTTTGACAACGGGAATTAAATTTAAAATAATTAATGCACCTTATATTTTTAGAATTTTGTAAAATAGATATCATTTTTTAATTCATAATATCAAATTTATCTTAGGGTGATTTTTTGGAATTTTTCTATAAACCTTCAATTTTTGATGAATAGTGAAACAACTAAGTAGTAGTTAAAAAAATTGACATTTTCATTTAAATAAAATTTTACCGCTTCTATGAATTGAATTTCAAAAATATGACATACATGGTAGTCATTATTAAGTAAAATTTGGTTCAATGGGATGAAAATAATTTTTGGTGAATAATAATTTTTGACTTCTATTAACCATGATTAAAGGTAATTAGGGCAATTAAGGTAAAAATAATGTTATAATAATATAAAATTACCATAAAACTTTTCCTAAACTTATTGGTTTAGTCATGTCCAACCAATAAAATCCATTGGTCACTTTTGGGACCCCATGGATCCACTTGGGTAAGATAATGACATAAATAACTTTTTAGTTAAAGTAAAAATAAAAATGTCAAAAACATGTATTGTTTTACTAAAACAAATTTAATGTGGGGTTATATAATTGATATATTTGACTATAAATATTCATTAGAAATATAAAAATATTTACTAAATCATGGTAATTGTTTTATAATTTTTAGACATCAAATAAATAAAATTATTTACGACACAATGATGATGCAGTGTTTACATCATTAATGAATGATTTAAATAAATAAGAAGATAAAAATTAAAACAATATAAAAAACTTGTACAATTCTTATTGGATGATTTTATTTCGAACATGGAACACATTATCTTATACTTTAATGTTTTTGGGACCTTTAGAAACCAAAAATTATTATATAATAAAATAATATTTTCAAACTTTCCAAAATAGCCCCTCCTCTCCCTTATAAAATCCCTCACTTCCTACCCATTTCTCACACTTCTCAAGACCTTATCCCATCCATCCTCTGCTCCAATAAGCTCCCAAGATCCCTCTCTTCATCCTATAAGCCTTACCTTATGCAGAAAGAACTTCAATAAACCCTTTTGGTTCAAACCAAAGGGAGTTACCTGATGTAAAGGTAACATCTTATCTTAAGTTCTTTTGTTTTATTTTACTTCTCCAACCCCTGAACTCTTTTTATTCCTTTATTATATAACAACACCGTTATCCTCAATATACTAGTATGTTGTTAGTATAAGGATTCTAACTACACTTACACACACCTCCATCTAATGGATAAAGAACATAATGTTTCTTTGGAAGGAAAACTAACGCCTAACGAAATGATGATTGTTCAATTATCTCCTAACGCATATCATGGTGACCATTATGATGGAACTGTATTTATATATGGTATATATTATTTTTATGTTTTCTTTATGATTATGTATTTTTCATTTATATCATACCTTTATGGTTTCCATAATGGGTAAACACGATAATTTCATTTTAGGATGTACAGACTACCGCCCCCTCCAAGTGACATGACACGTTAATGCCTTATGTGAGACATATAAAGGATGGAGTTAATGATATTATATATTATATTATACTGGAATTATAATATACATATGTATAATTATGTTTTCATTCCATCAAAATATTAAATGGAAATGAAAGTAGCGTTCATGCGTACGTACGACTTAACATATCCATGAATGGTGAATTTCATTTCTTACCTCCAAATGTTATATAATAATATAAATACATGTATATACTGAATATATATGATACATATGATATCTAAATAATGAATATAATTATGGATATAATGAAGTTTTGAACACATGTACAACTTGTAGTAATAAGAAGTCCATTTTTGACTCAAGTACCAAATAACGACAAAACGACCATTATTAATTTAAATGATTACATAATGTTTATAACATGGTAATAAGTGATATAAAAGGAATAATAAATTTAAATAAATGTTATTAAGAAATTAGAAATTAGATTTAGTTTATTATTCAGGAGATTAAAGAATAAACGGGTCAAGTCAGACACGAGGTAAGGGACTTCATCTCAGTCTCCTTTAATTGAGGCATATTTTGTTTTATACACAACTTTATTTTATACGATGTATAAGCACCTTTTAATTTTAATTTCATTCAAAGGGAATATTTTTCTATGAATAATTTTACTAAATGAAAAAAAGAATGTTTATTTTAACGTAAGCGGTGATAAAAACCTTTCCGCCGCCATGAGTATTATTTGATCTTTTGCTTCCTTAACAAGCCGTAATGTTTTTAAAAGGAAAATAAAATACCATATACTCTTTTATGTATTTTTTTATTGAAAATTTTTTTGATAATGATTTTTTTTATTTCAATATATTTAAATGATATATTTTGATTGAAATGTGGAAATGTTATCTTTACTTTATGTTTGTTTTATGTGTTACAAATATGTTATGGTTCTTGGGAATTGTTATATATACGGGTGGTTCCATAATAAAACTAGGGCGGGTGAGCCCAAGATATCTCTCCAATGCATTGGGTAACATGACGGAGGTAAACGTGAATGTTTCTCCTAAGAGATTTAGGGAATATACTGTGATGAGTATTCCAAATGTAACTCCCAACGTAGCTGTGATAGCTACATTGTAAGTATGATATAGATGCCACAAGTTACCTTTATGACTTTTGATTACTAAATGTTATTCATAAATCTTATGTTTTCATATGGTATGTTAATGAGCTTATGTTATGTATGTAATGATGAACTAATGTTTTCATTCTTTATTTTATAACCCTTATTGAGATTTTTATGTTTATCTGAAGATTTTTTGAAATGTTTTTCACAGGACTTACAGAAAATAGTCAAGGATGGGATCCAGGAAAAGTCATGATGTCTAAAACATGGAATTAGACATGACTCTTTTTCTTGAGAGTTTTTATTATGTAAAAAATGTAAACTGAGTAGAAGTGTCTACTTTTTTATCTTTTGAGATGTAATAGTTATGTCCTAATTCTATAAAACTCTAAACCTGAAAATATCTTCAATGTGAATTATTCATTTAATTCAATATTTTGTAATGTTTTAAGGCTGGGTCCTTATAGTTGGTATCAAAGGCCAGTTTAGAAAACTTTAGGAGTTAGGGTATTGTTAAATTAATATCCACAAATTAATTTATTATAAGATTGAAATGATATAGAACTTAAAGATTACCATGTCGCTTCACCTAAGATATTTTTGTGTTCAGAATGATTTTACACAGTTGAAACATGGAAGCTATGTTGGGACGACATCAGGAGGAAGACAACATTCCAAATCAGTAACCTAAGATGGTTAGAATTGGAACTGAATAGTTTGACACAGTAATGACACATTTTACTTAGGATATAAATGGTAGTGGTATCCATGCACGAGATCATCCAGAACAAACACAAAGGAACATGTCAGTAGAGGATCATTTCATGAGGTGGAATCCCCCATCATTCAGAGGATCATATGACCCTGTTCTAGATGAAGGGTGGATTAAAGCACTGGAGAAATTTTTTGATGTCATGGGGTGTTCAGAACATCAAAAGGTTAGTCTCATTGTTTACCATTTTGAAGGTGAAGATGATCAGTGGTGGCCGATGGTGAAAAATATCAGGGATAGTGAGGAGATTGATGCACTTGATTGGGATGAATTCAAAGGTATGTTCCTTGAGAAATATTTTCCTAAGGTGGTTTGACTTAGGATGGAAACAAATTCCTATAATTGAGGCAGGATGATGACTCAATGGCAGCTTATGAAGAAACATTCACTCGATTGAAAAGGTATGCTCTAAATTTCATACGAGATCTTGATAGTAAAATCAACCATTTTTTGTAACATCCCAAGTAAGTAATGAATAATAGATATTTTTACCTATGTCTATTAATGATTAAGATAGTGTTTTAGAGGCTTAAAATGAAAATAAATCCAATCTTAAGCATGGAATACACTAATATTCTTATAAGATTGTTTTACTGCCTTATGATGAAAAACCCTTTTTGAATCTATATTTTGACAATTTTATAAACTATGTTTGTCAAAATAAACTTATCCTTTATGATTGGGACATCAAAATTTACTTTGTCTGAATTTTTGGTATTTTTCTGACAATGTTCATTTTTTAATGAATAGTGAAAAATACTGCATTTTACATCAAAACTATTTTTTAATCTAATTTATTTATATGATTAGATTATGTTTTGAATTGGTTTTGAAGTGAAATTAGAATATATTTTTACCATTTTATCCAATGGTGGTCATTGGAATCAATTTCACTTTGAAATTAGACTTAAACTGGTGTCAATCTTTTGATACTTATTGTTTTGTAAAAATACGCTATTTGCTCTGGCAGCGGGAATTAATTATTAAATTAATTAATGTGACTTATATGTTTTGAATTTTTTAAAATATACTTCATTTTTGAATTCGGAATATCAAATATAGATTAGGGTGAATTTTTGGTAATTTTCCGAAAAACTTCAATTTTTGATGAATAGTGAAACCACTAGGTGGTAATCAAGCAAACTGATTTTTCAGTTAAATGAAAGTTTACCACTAATGTGTATTGAATTTTGAAAATCCGACATACATGGTTGTCATTAAGAAGTAAAATGTGGTTCAATGAGATTAAAATATTTTTTTGGTGAATAGTAACTTATTAAGTTTTTAATCGCGATTAGTGGTAATTAGTGTAGTTTAAGGTAAAAATAATGCTTTAATAATATGAAATGACCTAGACACATGTCCCAACCTTATTGGTTGTGTCATGGCCGACCAAGAAAAGCCATGGGTAAACTTGGGGACCCCATGGAGACATTTTGGTTGGGAAATGACATAAATAACTTTTTATTTAATGTAAAAGTAAAAATGACACAAACATAATATGTTTCACGAAAACAATTTTTACATGGGGTTATAAAGATCATATATTTGATTATAAATTGTCATTGGAAAGCTAAAAAGATTTCCTACATCATATTATTTTTTTATTATTTTTATACATTAAATAAATTAAATTATTTATGACATAATAATGATGCAGCGATGACATCATTATTTGACGATTTAAATAAAATGGAAAGATAATGTAAAATATATGAACTACACATGTAAAAAACCAATTGGATGAGTGGATTTCGAACCCTTATCACCTTATACACGAATTATATAAATGTGGGACCTTTTAAAACCGAAACACATTTTCAAATAAAGTAATATTTCTTTACTTTCCAAAAGTGCCCCTCCTCTCCTCTTATAAAAGGCCCCCACCTCTACCTCATTTAACACACTCCTCAAGCCTTTGGCTCGGCCAACCCCTGCCCATTTACTCTCTCCACATCCCTCTCCTCATCCTAGAGGATTCCCTTTGGGCATAATCCTTTCAAAGGAAGCCTTTAGGCTCAAATCAAAAGGAGTTACACTTTTAAAGGTAATTCATTCTCTCATGTTCATTTGTTTTATTTTGTTTCTCCAACCCCCTAAACTCTTTTTATTTACATCCTTTGTAACAACACCAGTATCTTAAATATAATAGTATTTTGTTATAAGATTTATTTGAGCTACACTCTCACACAACTACATCAAATGGTTAAAGAACATACGGTTTCCGTGGATGGCGAAATTCTGCCTCCCGAAATGATGATTGTTCAATACTCATTTAACACCTTCAAAGGTGGCCATTATGATGTCACTATTTTTATATATGATATATAATATGTTTATGGTTTCCTTAAGCTTCTGTTTTTTTCATTTTGGGCATACCTTTATGGTTTCCATTATGGGTAAACACGATATCTTCATTTTAGGAAGTGCGGACTACCGCCCCCTCAAAGTGATTTGATTCGTTAAATACCATATGTGGGACATATAAAGGATGGAACTATGATATTATATATAATATTATACTGTAATTATAATATACCTTTATATCATTATGATTCCATTCCATAAAATACGAAATAGAAATGGAAGTAGCGTTCATACGTACGTACGGCTTACCGTCTCCATGAACGGTGCATTTCATTTCTTACCTCTAAATGTGATGTAATATTATAAATACATGTATATGCTTAATATATATGATATATATGTTATCCAAATCATTAATATCATTCTGGATATAACAAACCTTTGACCAAATTAACAACATGTAAGCGTAAGAAGTCTATTTTTGACTTAAGAACCAAATACCGACAAAATGAACATTATTAACTTAAATGATTACATGATGTTCATAACATGGTATAAAAGGAATAATGAACTTGAAAAAGGTTCATAAGCAAGTAGAGATTAAATCAAGTTTATTATTCAGGAAATTAAAGAACGGTCGGGTCAAGTCGGATACGAGGTATGGGACTTCGTCTCAATCTCCTTTCGTTGAGGCATATTTTATTTTATACACAACTTTCTTTTATACGGTGTATAAACCACTTTGACTTTTACGTTTATTCAAAAGGAATATTTTTTATACGAAGCATTTACTAAACGACAAAAGGGAATGTTTTTGTCGTACGTATGCGGCGACAACGACTTCTCTGCCGTCGTGACCGTTATTTGAGTTTCGGCTTCCTCTACAAGCCATACCTTCTTTTTAAAAGAAAAATAAATACCATGTTTTACTTTTCTTTTATTTTGGTATTGAAAATGGTTTTCATAATGTTTTTATATCAATGTGTTGTATTGATATCTCGTGATTGAAATGTGGAAATTTTATGTTTCCTTTATGCATGTTTTATGTGATATGATTATGTTATGGTTCTTGGGCATTATTATGAAGACGGGTGGTTCCGTGATAAACTAAGGGCGGGTGAGCCCGTTATAGCTCTCCAATGCATTGGGTAATGCGAAGGAGTGAAACGTTAAGGTTTCTCCGAATATATTTTAGGGAATATACTGTGATTGGTATTCCAAACGTAACCAATATGGTTACTCCCTACGTAAGAATGTTATGAATGCCTCAAGTTACCTTTATGTCTTATGATTTCTATGATTTATTCATGATTTTATGAGGTATGTTAAAGTGCCTTTATTTTATGGGTAAATTATGTTTTCATTCTTATGTATATATGAACTCATGTTTCCTTTCCATGTTTTTTTATAACCCATACTGAGTTTTTATGCTCATCCCAAGTTTTTGAAATGTTTTTCACAGGTCAAGGGAAAGGTACATGATAAGATGATAGAGTCAAGGATGTGTCAAGAAATAATCCATGTTTTATTTTAAATGTGTTTCCATTGATGGGAATGAAGAATACTATCTTTATGTAACCACTTTGTTTATATGTGGAATGTAATGCAAGTTTTATGATCTAATTCTCTAAAACTCTAAACCCGAAAAGATCCTCAATGTGTAATCTTGTAATAACTCAAGATTAAGTAAGGTTTAAGGCTGGGGAATTATATTTTTACTCAGGATTAAATCCAAAGTATTGAAGGGATTTAGCTTCCCATGAGTTCAAAAGTTATGAAAAACTAGTTCGATGTGTGGAGAAGGTGGAAATGGAGTTTTCCGATGATCAGGTGTTCTTTAAAAAACAACAGAATACGAGATCAAGGTGGAAGGTGAAAGGGAAGAACTCTTCAAAAAATTATGATGGTAAGAAACTCAACTTTACAATTTGTGAAAATTGTGGTAAAAAGAATGCTGGGGAATGTCTTTTGAATTCTAGTAAGTGCTACTGGTGTGGTAAAATGGGTCATAAGGCTCATAATTTCACTGAAAAAGATCAGGGTAACGGTAAGACAAAATATGATTTACAATCAGTAAGATGTTTTAAGTGCAATGAAATGGGTCATTATTCAAATGAGTGTCCGATGAAGAACTCAATTGAGGGAAAGTAGCCAGACTACAAGTAGAAAGGGGTGGTAAAATCCTTTACAACTACTTCAATAGATGTTGGGACATCAAATGAAGTATTATCAGGTACACTATTTTTTTTCAGAGTATGTCAATGTGTTGTTTGATTCAGGGTCTACACACTCTTTTGTTTCTGAGAAATTTTCTAGTAAATTGGGAATTCCATCTCAAAATATTAATGATGAACTTATGGTAAAAACACCTGGAGGAAATGTCGAGACAAAAAGAATTTCTAAGAACCTTCCTATCCTTGTGTGTGGAAAAAATATACCTAAAAAACTTATTGTTTTGCCTCTAGTAGAGTTTGATGTTTTTCTGGGTATGGATTGGACTTTTTTTATCATACTAAGATTGAATGCGGAGATAAAGAGGTTTATTTTTAGAAAGATTTTCAGTTTGTGTACAATAATGAACCCTTACTTTTGATAACATAGTAGGAAGCCGAGAAACTAATAAAAGATGGAAATGAATGTTACCTTGCACATATTGTTGAAAACAAAGGAACTATTCCGATCAATGATGTGCCAGCGGTAAATGAGTACCTTGATGTTTTTCCTGATGAGTTGGCTGGTATTATACCTGACTAGGAAGTTGAATTTACTGTTGAATTAGTTCCTGATGCTAATCCAATTTCAAAACCCCCTTATCAAATGGCTCAAATTGAACGTTTAGAGTTAAAGAATCAATTGCAAGAGTTATTAGATAAAGGTTTCATTCGACCTAGCACATCACTATGGGGTGATCCTGTATTGTTTGTTAAAAAGAAAGATGGTTCAATGAGACTTTTCATTGATCATAGAGTATTGAATAACATCACTGTTAAGAACAAGTATCCTTTTCTTTATATCGATGATTTATTTGATCAGCTTCAGGGAGATTAATATTTTTTGAAGATTGACATGAGGTCAGGGTACCATCAGTTGAAAGTAAAACAAGAAGAAATTCCAAAGACCATGTTTCATACTAGATATGGACATTATGAATTTGTAGTTATGCCTTTTGGGTTAACCAATGCACCTACTATATTCAGGGATCTTATGAATTGAATTTTCCATGAGTTCTTGGATAAGTTTTTGGTTGTGTTGATTGATTATATTTTGGTTTTTTCAAAAAGAAAATAGGAACATGAAAGTAATTTAAGGGTTGTCTTGGAAACCTTAAAAGAAAAGAAACTGTATGTAAAATTCAGCAAGTGTGAGTTTTGGTTACAACAAATTTATTTCCCTGGTCACATTATTTCAAAAAATGGAATAACTGTTGATCCTGCTAAAACAAATGTTGTTGAAGAATGGCCAAGACCTAAAAATATAATCAAGATTCATAGTTTTCTTGGTTTGGAAGGTTATTACTAGTGGTTTGTTATGAATTTTTCATGGTTATCTAGTTCAATGACTAAATTAAATCAAAAAGGTGTTAAGTTCATTTGGAAAAAAGAATGTGATGATTTTTTTTTCAGGAATTGAAAAGAAGATTGGTGAAAGCTCCAGTTTTGTAATTACCTTCTAGAGATGGTGAATTTTTTATCTACAGTGATGCTTCGTTGAAAGGACTTTGTTGTGTCCTTATGTAGAATTATCAGGTAATTTCTTATGCTTCACATCAGTTGAAACCACATGATTAAAATTACTCTACACATGATTTGGAACTAGCTGCTATTGTTTTTGCTTTAAAAATTTGGAGGCATCATCTGTATGGAGTAAAATGTGAAATATATACTAACCATAAAAGTTTAAAGTATATATTTCCTTAGAAATAATTGAACATGAGACAGAGGAGATGAGTAGAATTAATCAAGGATTATGATTTCATGATCCTTTACCATCCTGGAAAAGAAAATAAAGTGGATGATGCTTTAAGTCGAAAAGGTAATGCTTCATTAACCATGTTACATTTGGAACAAGATCCTTTGATTTTTGATTTGATGAACTTTGGAATAGAAGTTGTTGGTGTAGGAAGTTCTTCTGTTTTGTTTTAGGTGTTAGTGAGATCATCTCTATCATAAAGAATTAAGAAAGTGTAGAAGGAAGACTGTGTGTTCCAGAAAAAGGTAGAGTTGGTTCAGAAGGGTAAGTTTCCTGAATTTAACATTGATTATGATTGTGTTTTTAGGTTTGGAAAGAGATTATGCGTGCCTTGTGATTCACAGTTGAAGAACGAGTTATTATGTGAATCTCATAGTTCCCCATTTTCAGTTCATCCTGGCAGTACTGTGATGTACAAAGATATTCGAGAGTATTACTGGTGGGATGGAATGAAACAAGATATTGTTGACTTTAGTATGAAGTGTTTAACTTTTCAACAGGTTAAAGTAGATCGGTAGTTACTGAAAGGGATGATTCAGTCTTTACCAGTTCCAGAGTGGAAATAGGAAAATATATCCATGGACTTTGTTGTGGGATTACCAAAGACATCTCGAGGTAATAATAGAATCTGGGTTATTGTTGATCTGTTGACTAAATCTGCTCATTTCCTTCCTATTTGGGATAATTTGTCTCTAGATCATCTTTCTCGGTTGTATGTTAAGGAGATAGTCTGGTTGTATGGAGTTCCCCTCCCCATTGTATCTGATCGTGATCCCGGGTTTACTTCTAACTTTTGGAAAGGCCTTCAGAAGTCATTGGGTACTGAATTAAATTTTAGTACAACTTTTCATCCTCAATCAGATGGGCAGTTAGAATGAACAATTCAGTCCTTGGAAGATATGTTACATTATTGCTCGATGAATTATCAGGGAATTTGGGACCAATATCTTTCTTTGGTTGAATTTTCTTATAATAACAGTTTCCATTCCACTATACAGATGGCTCCATTTTAGGCATTATATGGCAAGTAGTGTCAAACTCCAGCTTTTTGGGATGAAGTAGGTGAAAGGAAACTGATGGGACCAGAATTGTTGGAAGAGATGGTAGCAAAATGTTAGTTGATTCAGAAGCACATGAGAACAGCTCAGAGTCGGAAAAAAAGTTATGCAGATAACCAAAGGAGGGATCTATCTTTCGAGGTAAGTGATCATGTATTTCTCAAAGTTTCTCCATGGAAAAGTGTGATGCGTTTTGGTAAGAAGGGAAAGTTGAGTCTGAGGTCCATTGGACCTTATGAAATCTTGGAGAAAGTTTTATCAGTTGCATACAGAGTGTCTTTACATCCAAGTTTATCCTAGGTACACAATGTTTTTCATGTTTCAATGTTGAGAAAGTATATGTTAGATCTATCTCATGTTTTAAGTCCAGAGGTAGTTCAGTTGGAAGAGACTCTCTCTTATAAAGAACAACCTGTTTAGATTCTTGACCGCAGAGAGAAAGTGTTTCAGAATAAGGTAATTCATCAGGTAAAGGTTTTGTGAAAAAACCATATGGTTGAAGATGCAACATGAGAATCTAAAAATGCTATGAGGGATATTATTCTAATATTATTTCACTATTCATTAAAAAAATGTATTTGAATTATGAAGGTGTGTTCTATTTGTCACTATTATATTTGAATTATTTATCAAATAGAACATATAATAGTGACAAATGTCGATTTACCGCCTTTTGATGGAGAACCTTTTTTAAATATAGTTTTGTCACTATTATATGTTCTATTTGATAAATAAAATCCTTCTTTAGAATCAGGACATAAAAATTTACTATCTGTAATGTTTTGGTATTTTTCTGATAAAATTCATTTTTTAATGAATAGTGAAAAATATTGTATTTTAATTCAAATATATTTTTTAATATAATTTATTTATATGGTTAGATTATCTTTTTAATTGATTTTAAAGTGCAATTAAATTCTATTTTTACCATTTGATCCAATGGTGGTCATTTGAATTAATTTCACTTTGAAATTAGACATAAGCAAGTGTCAATCTTTTAATAGATATTGTTTCTTAAAAACACGCTATTTGTTTTTACAATGGGAATTAATTTTAAATTAATTAATGCACATTATATGTTTTTAATTTTGTAAAATAGACATCATTTTTAAATTTGGAACATCAAATTTATCTTAGGGTGAATTTTTGTAATTTTTCTGAAAACGTTCAATTTTTGATGAATAGTGAAACCACTAAGTAGTAGTTAAAAAAACTGACATTTTCTTTTAAATGAAATTTTACCACTTCTGTGAATTGAATTAAAAAAATACGACATAAATGGTAGTCATTAGTAATTAAAATTTGGTTCAATGGGATGAAAATAATTTTTGGAGAATAATAATTTTTGACTTTTATTAACCACGATTAAAGGTAATTAGTGTAATTAAGGTAAAAATAATGTTATAATAATATAAAATTACCATGAAACCTTTCCTAACCTTATTTTTTGAGTCATGTGAGACTAATAAAATCCATGGGTCAATTTCGGGACCCCATGGAGCCACTTGGGTAAGATAATGACATAAATAAATTTTTAGTTAAAGTAAAAATAAAAATTTCATAAACAAGTACTGTTTTACTAAACCAATATTAATGTTAGTTTATATAATTGATATATTTGACAATAAATATTAATTATAAAGATACAAATATTTCCTGCATCATGGTAATTTTTTTATAATTTTTATAATCAAATAAATAAAATTATTTATGACACAATGATGATGTAGTGTTTACGTCATTAATAAATGATTTAAATAAATAAGAAGATAAAAATTAAAACAATATCCAAAACTTGTCCAATTATTATTGGATGATTTTATTTCGAACACGGGATGCCTTATATTCGACTTTAATGTTTTTTAACCTTTGGAAACCGAAGATCATTATATCATAAAATAATATTTTGAAACTTTCCAAAAGAGCCCCTCCTCTCCCTTATAAAAAACCCTCACTTCCTACCCATTTCTCACACTTATCAAGCCCTTGGATCGTCCAAACTCTGATGCAATAAGTTTAAAAGATCCCTCTCTTCATCCTAGAATCCTTACATTAGGTGGAAAGCACTTCAAAAAACCCTATTGTTTCAAACCAAAGGGAGTTACCCAATTTAAAGGTAACGTCTTCTCTTAAGTTCTTTTGTTTTATTTTACTTCTCCAACCCCCTAAACTCTTTTTATTACTTTATTTTATAACAAAAATAATATATTAAATATAAAAGGATGTTTTTATGAGAATTATTCGAACTAAACTTACACACACCTTCATATAATGGATAAATAACATAATGTTTCTCTGGAGGGAAAACTAACGCCTCATGAAATGATGATTGTTCAATTATCTCCTACCACCTATCATGATGGCCATTATAATGGAACTATATTTATATATGATATATATTATGTTTATGTTTTCTTTATGCTTCTATATTTTTCATTTATAGCATACCTTTATGGTTTCCATAATGGGTAAACACGATAATTTCATTTTAGGAAGTGCAGACTACCGCCCCCTCCAAGTGATATGACTCGTTAATGCCTTATGTGAGACGTATAAAGGATTTTGTTAATGATATTATATATTATATAATTATGGAATTATAATATACATATCTATCATTATGTTTTAATTCAATCAAAATACGAATTGGAAATGAAAGTAGCGTTTATGCGTACGTATGACTTACCGTCTCCATGAACGGTGCATTTTATTTCTTACCTCCAACTGTTATGTACTAATATTAATAAATGTATATAATGTATATATATGATATATATGATATCTAAATAATTAATATAATTATGGATATAATGAACATTTGACCACATGTAAACTTGTAGTAATAAGAAGTCCATTTTTGACTCAAGTACCAAATATCGACAAAATGACCACTATTAACTTAAATGATTACATAATATTTATAACATGGTAATAAGTGATATAAAAGGAATAATAAACTTGAAAAAGGTTCTTAATAAATTAGAAATTAACTTTAGTTTATTATTCCGTATATTAAAGAATGAACGGGTAAAGTCAGACATGAGGTAAGGGACTTCGTCTCAATCTCCTTTCATTAAGGCATATTTTGTTTTATGCATGAATTTATTTTATACGGTGTATAAACACCTTTTACTTTTCATTTCATTCAAAGGGAATATTTTTATATGAAGCGTTTTACTAAATGACAAAAAATAATGTTTCTTTTAACGTAAGCAGTGACAGCGACCTTTCCGCCACCACGAGTATTATTTGATCTTTGACTTCTTTAACAAAATGTAATGTTTTTCCAAGGAAAATAAAATACCATATACCCTTTTATGTATTTTGGTATTGAAAATGGTTTTGATAATGAATTTTTTTATGTCAATATATTTAAATGATATATTGTGATTGAAATGTGGAAATTTTATCTTTCCTTTATGTTTGTTTTATGTGTTACGAATATGTTATGGTTCTTGGGTATTGTTAAGTATACGGGTGGTTCCGTGATAAACCTTGGGCAGGTGAACCCGAGATAGCCCTCTAATGAATTGGGAAACATGACGGAGGTAAGCCTGAATGTTTCTTCTAAGAGTTTTAGGGAATATACTGTGATGGGTATTCCAAATGTAACTCCCTACGTAGCTGTGATAGCTGCAATGTAAGTATGATATGGATTCCATAAGTTACCTTTATGATTTTTGATTACTAAATTTTATTCATAAATATTATGTTTTCATGAGGTATGTTAAAGAGCTTGTGTTATGTATGTAATGGTGAACTAATGTTTTCATTCTTTATTTTATAACCCTTACTGGGCTTTTATGCTTATCCCAAGTTTCTTTAAAATGTTTTTCACAGGACTTAAAGAATATGGTCAAGGATGGGATCCAGGAAAATTCATGATGTTTAAAACATGGAACTAGACATGACTCTTTTTCTCGAGAGTTTTTATTTTTTGAAAAAAATAAAAACTAGGTAGAAATGTATACTTTGTATTCTTTTGAGAAGTAATAGTTATGTCCTAATTCTCTAAAACTCTAAACCTGAAAAGATCCTCAATGTGAATTATTCATTTAATTCAATATTATGTAATGTTTTAAGGTCGGGTCCTTATAACCCATTAGTGTCATTAGATAAAATTTCAAGGGTTAACCAATTATTAGGAACTCTCACACATGGACGTGTGATAAAGTGTGACTCTCCACTTAGGAGATCCATTATTGTTGTAGGGAGTTTCATGGCCTAAGGATTTGTGGTAAATTAAGTGCTTTCATAGGTTTATATAGATATCACATTGAACATGTTCATATAAGGGATATGATCCCATTACTCTAGAAGTGGTATCAAATTCTTCATCTTTAATGGATCAATGTGTATATTTCACTGTTAAATGAATAACAATTTATATGCCTCAAAAATTATTTTGCTTTACTCGATGTTGAGTTATGTGATTTCGTAATGATGGATGATCTTACTCTAATAATGATGTTATGTTAATCTATTAACTTGACCAGGAGGGTGAAACACAAAAAGAGTTATTGGATAACACTTCTTTCATGGGTATTTTAGGGAAACAAAGCATCATTTATGCTCTAAATAGAGTTATGTTGGGTGTACATGAAATTTCAAGAATTACATGTAGATTCAATACACATTTAAAGAATAATATGAAACACCCATGTTAAATGAAAAAAGATGGACACTCTTATTATTCCCATATCTAATTTTACTTGATGGGACTACATGTTTACTAAACTTGGAACACTATAGGTCTATTTAATAATTACCATACAGATTCCCCACTACATGGTTACATCCTCCATGCCTCCCCTTACTATGGTGCTCCCACTTGTACTACCTCATGTTCCTTCCACTGGTAATGACCCACACAAAACCCTATACCATTCTTGGATGACCCACCCTTATGTTTGGTAGATTTCTATATGATGGATATTATGAAACACTCCAGGTCATAGATATTATTTTATTTTATCTTGGTTTATTATTTGGGTTGTTATAGAGGTTTCTAGGAGTAAAAGGTTGAAAAATTAAATTTTTAAAGAAAAAAGGCCAGGCACACAGTGTTGGTGCATAATTATTACTAATCATTAAGTAACCATGTGTTATGGCATTGTGAGACTCTAGTGGAATTTTTTACATTTTGATCATGGTTAGTGGAATAGTGAAGGTCACCAAAGAAATCATTGGTTTTCTGGGTGTTTGTCCAGAGGTTTTGTATAAATTGATCATGATTTTTACAAACCATGTTTCTCCCCCAGGTAGTCATGCACCTATAATTTTTAAAGGGAAGAGGCCACACATGGTTTATACATAGTTTCTTAAACCATGAAACCTAACTGTGTTCCTTGATCTAAACCTCTAAAAATTTATAATTTATGTCTTTTACCTTGATCTTTTTTTATATCTAATCCCCTCATAATGTCTATTTTTCTTGAACTAAACCCCCAAATCTCTAAATTAATCTCCCCTTTATTCCTTGGTTATTTTCATTCATTCATGATGGATATCTTCAATGTATATTCCATTTTGATCTGGTTTCCTCTCCTCTCATTTGATCTTTGCTTGAAATATTATCCCCTTATTCTGTTGAAACCCTATTGGGATGTTATTACCAAATATATATGGTGTGATGGGAACTTGATGTTGATTCTTTTTTATCTAAGTTTTTGAGGACTGGATCTCAACTTTTCCAACCCATTTTCTTAAAGGAGACTAGTTTTCCTCCATTCTTGATTTAGGTTTCATTATTCAATGGTTCTAACCCATGAATTATTTAATGTTATTATATTTTTTTTTAAGAAATTGATTTATTGACTATATCATCATTTAAAAAGCGATTTTTATTTAAAATTAGTTTATAAAATTTATGCATTCAATGAAATTCCTCAATAGTTTGTTGGAAACTAAAATCTATTTTCATGTACAAAAGTGGGAATTCTTCTCTAAGAAAATGTTTTAAAAACATGACCATGGTTCAATCAATTATTTTGGAAAACATAGATTCTGGGGAACCTTTTATGCATTAAGAAATGGACATATGCAACCTTAGTGTGTGTGAAATCACTAGAGGTTATTTTATTTGGTATTGATAGATAGTGATGGGACATGATATCGATAGGATTCATATCATTCCTAGATTAGTGTTCCTTCAAAATTCCCATTATGTATTTCCATAGTTTAGTGCCCAAATTTTCTTAGTTTTATACATGATGGTACTGATTCATGTTTGATTTATCATATGTTTATATTATGGTATTACCATGGAAAATGTTTCTTATGAATTTCTAATTTATTTTGAGTACTTTTCATATTTCTGGTATATGAGAATATAAAATGATTGCAAATTAACCAAAGTCTATTTTTATAAAAAAATTATTTTCATTAAAACTTTCTTTGTAAAATAGTTTTTTTTAAATATAGAACTAATGGTTTCATAGTATTAGAATTTTTATAGATTCACTGGTGGTATACAATAATGCATTGTGCCCAAACCCTTTCTTTTAGGCATTTGAAGATGTGGATTTTTAGGACTCAAAGAAAGGGAAGGGCGTCATGTTGTTCAATGACTTGTCTTGGCTATGATTTCCATCTTAGTGAGATATATTGGTGGTGAAAGATGGTTACATGGATACATGGATATTTTCTAGTCATGTTTTATTTTATGGTTTATCCTTTTTATTGTAATTTCATGTCTCATATATGTTTACAATTTTTATACCTATATTCTATTGGTTTATCTCCTTTTTGGTTACTCATGAAACTCGTGTGGTTATTTTATTGATATTTATATTTTAGTGGTCTATATTGTGTAATGTGTTAGGTTGAACCAAGTTGGTTCATTACAAAATGGTATCAAAGAGATTTTCTAGATGGAAGTGTTATGAAACTACATGGGTTTAGTTCATGGCCTATAGTAGACATGATTCCAGACCATTGGAATTCAAGTAGTAAGTGTGGGAGGGTGACTGAAGAGCTTACTCCCATGTTTGAAATTAAGTTACCATGTGTTGTGAGAGATTTTTTCCATGTTTAAGACTTATTTTCTGAGGTTTTTTTAATGAACTTGATTTTGGGTTTATAAAAATGAACCGATCATTTTTTAATTTCTTGTTTCCCATTTATAGAATCTATTATTTCTCTTAATTTAATTATTTATTTTCTTTTGCGTTCCATAGATAATATATCTTATATGACCTCTTTAAATTCTTAGAGAGGAAGATATGAGATGAATTCCAAAATAAAATCCTTTATTGGACCCTTCTTTAGTGAAAATTTTTATCCACACTATTCAAAATTTGGGTTAGACAGGTGTTGGAAACTAGGGATGAATGGTGGACCATGACTTGGAATTTACTGTGCAGAATTTTCCCATCTTTCATGGTGAAAAAGGACCTAAGGAATCTAAATAATGGATCAATAAAACTGAAAGTATATTCCATTTTCTAAAAACTCAGTAGGATACTAGTGTGTGTTTTTCCATTTACATGCGTGAAGGACTCAGAAGGAAATGGTGGGACTCCATTGTGAATGCTATGTTACATGAGGATATTAACTGGACATATTTTAAGAAGATATTCAACCAACATTTCTTTCTTGAAACATTTTTTGTGTACAATACCTAATAATTTATAACCTTATGTAAAGGGTAACATTTGGTTATAGAGTATTCCATATATTTCTTCGAGTTGGTTTACATAGCACATGAGCTTGTTATTAATGATTACATAAAATCTCATAGGTTTGATATGGGTTTGAGGGATGATATTCTATCAAAGTTTATTCTCTTATACCTTCCTACCTTTGTTGAGGTATATGATAAAGTGACTATGAATGAGGTTGACATGTCTTGGAAAATGGGTTTAGGTGGATCTTTGGTTTCTATAGGTGGTAGCTATGGTGTGTCTTCTGACCAAAAAATAAAGAGTAAGGGTTCTCAATTCACATTAAAACTAGTTTTATAGGTATTCTGAAAGGTGACAACAAATTTTTTTCTATCAACATGGAAGGCTTGGTCATGTCAAGACTAACTGTATGGAAGCCCCAAAGACATGTCATAATTATGGAAAATCTGGTTATCTTAGAAACTTTTATGGAAAGGTGTCTCAAGAAAATAAATATAGATCCATTCTTACCAGATCCTATTAGGTTCGTCCTGATGCATCAAAGGGTGGTGGATCTTATTCTCAAGCTAATGTATAGTTAGGTAGTGAATATTCATCAAAGGAATCTAAAGTAGGATCAAATATTATTATAGGTATTATGTTAATTTCATCCTTTATGGTACTATAATTATTTGATAGAGGTGTGACTAATTATTTTATATCCTCAAAGTTAATTGATGCGTTGGACCTGTGTTTAGAACTTATGCTATTCATGTTGGATCTTTCCATGTCTTTGGGAAAGAGGTCTATTTTTTTTTAACTTTTTCATGTGTCAAGTGATGACAGATGAATTTGAAATTGTATGGTATTTCTTGGTTCTTTATCTGGAAATATTCAATATCATTATTGGCATGGATTTTATGATCAATGTTAGGGCCCAGATCAACCATTATCATCATTGAGTTTAGTTTTTCAGCACCCAATGGAGCCTCTCATATCTTTCAATTTGAGTGAAATTATAGATTAGGTAATACTGTTTCTTATACCAAAATGATCTCATATTTGTTATTATATATGTTCATTAATGTTTTTGATTTTCAATTAAACATCCCACTTTATAAAGTAACGAGTATATACCCTGAGGGATTTCCTGATGTTTTTTGGGTTACCACTATAGAGAGAGGTCAATTTCACTATTGAACTACTCCCTAAGATGATTTCCATATCTTTTATACCATATCACATAAGACCTACTAAGTTAAAGGAGTTTAAATTTTAGCCTATGGATCTTGAGCATAAGGGTTTTATTCATCCTATCATGTTACCTTTGTATTCAACTATTCTATTTTTCAAAACGTAAAACTAAAATATCAGAATCTATGTTAATTATTAAAATCTTAAGCATGTTACTTTCAATAACAAGTATCCATTTCCATGAATTCATGATCTCATTGATCAACTCAGAGGGGTTTTCTGTGTTTCTAAAATTAACCTATAGTCAAGGAACCATTAGTTGAGAGTTTGAGAAGAGGATATACCCAAGATAGAATTTTGGAGATGTTATGTGATTTCAAGTTTTTTTCTTACTATTCATCTCACTAATGCTTCTTCACTATTGATTTCATTGATGAAATGAATATTTCATCAATTTTTTGACTCTTCATTTTCATTTTTTTGGATTATATTTTGGGGAAATCCATGTCAAAGGAGTAACACATAGATCACTATAATACCATCCTTATAATCATGAAAGAACATGGCCTATATGGTATGATTTCAAAATATGAATTTATGATCCAAGAAGTGAAATTTTTGGGCCATGTTATATCTGAGAGGAGAATCTCAGTCAGTCATAAAAGGATTCGAGTAGTGATTTCATGTGTACAACCTAAAAATGTGTTTGAAATCAAGATATTTTTTTGGTTTAGTTGGTTATTATAGGTGGGGTTTTCAGTTATTCTCCAAGATTGCATCTCCGATGTAAACTTTGACCCACATGGGTGTTATGTTTGAGTGGAATGAAAAATGTATTATATCATTTGAGGAATTGAAAAATAAATTGAACTTGGATCAAGTTCTATTTTTTTGTATACAAGTTTAGGTTAAAATGTTTTCGGTGATACCTAAGGTATCGAATTGGGATGTTTATTGGTATATGGAAAGTAGGAGGTAGACTATGTCTATAAAAAATTATTTACTCATGAGAATAACTACCCTACATATGACCTTGAATTAACTACTTTCATACACACTCTATAAACTTGGCACAACTGTCTATTTAGGGAGCCGTTTACGGTATATTCTGATTATAAGATCCTGAAGTATATTTTTACTTAGAGGGACCTGAATTTTCGAAAAAGATGATGAGGTAAGTATATTAATACCTTTTATTTTTATTTTTATTATAATAAATATAAAGGTATTGTGGGTTATTATGTGTTGAGAAGGAAATTACCAAATCAAGTCTTGAAGGAATCTGTGGATCAGTATCTGATTAGTTGTTTTTGCTGAGATGGTCTTGGGAGTGGAAAAGGCTAGTGGGAAGGTATTATTAGCTTATGTAAAGGATGGATCTTAATTTGAAAAAAAATTCATCATGAATAGGTAACATATACTAATTTACAATTATTTAGTAAAATCATAAATAGTAGGGAGACCTTGGGGGATTAGTATCAGTCTCCCATGGATGCTTTGTGTTTCCGAGGTAGGTTTGTCTTCCCTCTATCTTTGAGACATGAATTGATGGACAATGGAAACTAGTCTTTTTTCTCTATATAACTAGGGACTTGAAAGATAAATCATGATCTAATACATTGATATTAGTGGCTTGGGATGAGGTAGTATATTGTAGCCTTCATGTCATAGTACCTTACTTGTCAAATAATTAAAGCAGAGCACTAAAGACTTGTTGGTTTGTTTCTACCTTTACCCCTTATAGTATGGATTTGGTATAATATTTCTATGGACTTCATGATTTGTTTAAAATATACTCCTTGAAGGAAGGATGAAATTTGGGTGATCACTGATTGAATTATGAAATCGTATCATTTCATCTCTATTATGGAGATGAAAAAGGTGGAGGAACTAAAGAACTTTTATATTCGAGAGGTTTTGAAGCTTTATGGAGTTCCTTCTATATCTATTTATGATAGGGACCGTTAGTTTAGATTGATGTTTTTGAAGGGTTTGAAAGTGGATATGGGTTCCCAGCTGAAAATAAGCATGAAATATCATCCAAAAATGGATGGGCAGACTAAGTGAGCTATTTAGATCCTTAAGGATATGATTTGGGCATATGTGGTTGATTTTGGTGGATCGCGGGAAAAGATGATGCCTCAGGTAAAATTTTCTTGTAAAAATAGTTATCATGATTTGATTATCCTGGTTCCCTTTGAAGAATTATATGAGAGGCCACATAGATCTACCTTATAATAGGTAGATTTGGGTGAGCAATCATTTACTAGATCGATCCTTATTAAAGAGATGATAGAGAAAGTGTAGATGAACCATAAGAGGTTAGTGACTACTCAAAATCATCCTAAATCATATGAAGACCATCTTCATCACCTTCTAGAGTTTTAGGTTTGTGATTGGGTATTTATCAAAGTTTAACCTCACTTTGGACACCCTATATTGTGTAAACATAGTAAGTTGGCACTGGGATTTGTTGGCCCTTTTGAGATCGTTGAATAACTTAGAAAGGTGGATTATCAGTTGGAATTTCCATTATTCTTGACATTGATTCATAATGTTTTCCATCCCAATTGAGGAGGCATCAACTGGGCCATTTCTATGTGATTTAATGAGAAGATAATTATCTTAAGCTTTACAACTCTGTGGTTAAATAACCAAATAAATTATGGATAGCCAATATATTGTGCTGTGTGGTAAAATAATTTACCTGGTCTGTAAACTATGTAAATGTGGACGTGATAGCCACAATAAATGGGAGTGATAATCATTGATGTGAAGTGGCCTTATCTTTCTACAAGTTTAGAATATTTCCTAATTTATGGGGATAAAAAGATTTAATGGTGTGGAGAACTATGATTCCTTTTATCCCATAAGTATGCTTTAGTTTGAGTTTAGTTTATCCTTTGGGAATATTAATAGGTTTTTGAGATTTGGATGTTCAAAAATTAATTTTTGGGGAATATAGACCAGACACATGGTTTAGGTACACAATTATTACTAACTATGTAGTAAAAATGAAGTATGGAACTTCGTGACTCTACCGGTGTATTTCAAGGTTTGAGCATGCTTAGTCAAACCATGAAGCTCCCCAAGGAATCCATGTGGTTGTCTAAGTGTTTTTACAGAGGTATCATATGGCTTGAGCATGATTTTACCAAACCATATGGCTTTAACCAGGTAGTCTTGTGACTCCAATTTTTAATGTATAGAGGCCATGCATAGTTAGTGAATAGTTTTTTAAAAAATGTGGCCTAACCATGATCCATGATATAAACATATAAAAAGTTTAAATTTACCTTTATTCCCTTGATAAGTTTTATATCTAATCACCTCCAAATATCTATTTGGATAAAACTAAACCCCCTTTAGTGATTTATAGTCTTCTCCCTTTACCTTCTTGGTGATTTTACTTCATTCTATATGGATCAATTTAAGGTATGTTCTATTTTTGATTTGGTTTCCTCTCCCATCCTTATACCTTTTCTTGATCTATTCTCCTCTGATTCTATTGGAACCTGATTTGGCTATGATTATCAGATCTAGAGGGTGTGATTGATAATTGATTTTTATTCTTCTGTATTTAGGCTTGTGGGGAACATATTTCCATGTTTTTGACCTCCATTACCAAATTAGGCTAGTTTTACTCCATTTTTAAGGTAGGCGTCTCTATACAATGGTTCTAACCCATGAATTACTTATTGTTATTGTAAAATTATATTGGTTTGAATTGAGAAATTAATTTATTTATTATATCATCACTTGAAAATGGATTTTAAATGTATTTTTCCTATAAAAATAGTTTATTCACTTTATGTGTTTGATTAGATACCTTAATGTTAAATTTGAATATAAAATGGATTTTCAAGCATGTAGGTGGTTATTCTTCACTAAGAAAATATTTTACAAATGTGATCATGGTTTAATCAATTATTTTAGAAAATATAGCACATAAATATCCTTGAGTTCATTGGTAAATGAACATATGCAACCTTAGTGCATGTGACACTAGTATGAGTTATTTTTTTGATATCAATAGACCATTGTAGGACTTTATATCAATAGGATTCATGTTATGCCTAACTTAGTGTTCTTTTACATGTCATAGTATGTATTCCCATAGGATGGAGCCCACATTTTCTTATTTTTATACATGATTGTATTGATTCATGTTTAATTGATCAGATGTTTATAATATGGTACTACCATGAAAAAGTATACTTATGTTTTTATAATTTCTTTTTTAAACTTTTCATATTTTTAGTTTATGAGAATATGAAATTATTCTAAGTAACCAAATGATGTTGTTATAAAAAATTATTTTCATTGAAATTGGATTTGTAAACTGGTTTTATTTTAAATCTTGAACTAATGGTTCTATTATAATTTGTATAGATTATTTGGTGGTATACTAATTGGATTTGTGCTTACACCCTAATTTTTCATTAGGGAGTATGTATATTTGGTTTTTTAGGACTTAGGGAAAAGAAAGGGCATCATGTATTTCACTTCATTTTCATGGTTTTTATTAAAATATTAATGAGATATATTGGTGGTAACAGATGGTCACATGGGTACTTAGATTTTTTCTTTTCAGGTTTCATTTTTAGGTTTATCCATTTGTCTTGGAATTTTATATATCAAGTATGCATACTCTTCTTTTTCTTGTACTTTATTGGTTTATCTCCTTTTTTATTATTCACGAGACTTGTGTGGTTCATTTTTTTCTTCATCTTGTGGTGGGCTATATTAGGTGATGTGTCAGGTTGACCTGGGTTGGATCATTACATTGGGCTACTTGGGTGAGATAGCTAAGGGTTGGATTTATTTTTTTTAAAATAAAATAATGTATTTATTTATTTAAAATATTATAAAATAATAATAATTATTTATATGTTTTTTGTAAAAGGTAAGTGAATATTTATGAATTAATATTAAAATATATTTTGGGAGTTTATTAATTATAAAAGTTTTACAAGTTAATGAATTTAAAGTGTTTATAATTAATTAATTAATTTTTTTGAAAAAATTATTAATAAATATTCCCTATTATTAAGAGTTAATATTAAATGCCATTTTTTTTTGAAATTATGTGGCACACTTATAATTTAGAAATAAAATTTATATATATAAATTATATATGTGATTTATAAAGGGTTTATAAATTTAAAAATAAGGAAAAAATATAGTGTTTATATTTTAAGATCATTAATTGTTCATAATACTTAATTTGAAATGTTTGAAATAAGGGCCTTATTTGGGATATTATTTAAACATAATCTAAAGAGTTTTTGTTTCTGATATGATTATGGTTTAAGTAATGATAACTATATGATATTTTTTTAAAAGGTTAGGGCCGAAGGATCAATTTATTATTAAAGGAAAGTCCTCTTTAGACTGGTTTAAGTAATGTTAACTATATGATATTTATATTAGGTAAAATGTTTACATAATAGAAATTGGATTGTAAAATATTTATAATTCATAAAATATCATATATTTAAAGTAAATTCCATATATTGTTTATTATGAAGGAGTTAATATTATGAAGTAAATATAAATCATTTCTTTTCATCATTATGGAATTTACATAATAATTAACTAATTTATAATTTATTTATATTTATCTATTGTTTATGAATTGTTAATAAATATTTATTTCATTTTTAAGTATTTTTAATATATATTTATTTAAAGTTTATTCTTGAATTTATTCATAGTTATAAATTTTTTATGGATTATATTTTTTATGCTTTATTTATGAGATAAATTACTTCTAGGAGATTGATCTCTACATTATATGCTAGGTATGATATCATAAGATTCAATTTTTTTTATCTAACTTGACCTAGATTTTTTAGAGTTATAAGCTTGAAAGTAGTTATTGAATATAGTTTATTCATATTAGGTGTTGGTGATATCATGAATTTAATTCTCTCTTGATTAAAGTCTCCCCGTGGAGAGGGACTTTGAGTCAGATTACACGCCAACCTAGAGGATTATTCCTTGTTCTAAGAAGGTGATGGGTTGGATATTTATTGCTCCAGGATTAATCATGAGTATATTTTCAATCTCATTTAACTCCATAAATTTACATGAAAAGTTTAGATACCTTATGTATGAGATGTATATATATATATATATGAATATAATTGAATTAGGTTTCTGTTTGAGTAGTATAAACTTATGGGTTGTGTAATTACTTTCACATTATTTTGGTGTGAACAAATTAATTTAGTGGATGAAATAGGGATTCAAAAACAAAATAATTAGAAGTATACAAATAAAAAGGGATAAAACATGAGATAATAGAAATTTCATGAGATGCAATGGGTTTAATATATATGAGATTCATATTAAATTTATGATATTTTTCAAGAAAACCATTTAAAATAATAAGTGTGATATTCCTTATAAAGTGATTTTTTTAAAACCTCAGTCTTCTAATTGGACAGGTTCTACCAAAGTAGGGTACCTTTGGATTATCTAGTGTAATGTAAGAAAGAAATAGGTAACACTGGATCATCCTTTAGCAGATTCTTCCAAATTAGAGTTCACTTACATTATCTTTTACTAGAATTTTTTTAGTGTTTCTTATGGGTGATACTTTTCTAGAAAACCCAAATAGTTTGAATACTAGAGGAATAAAGTTGAGTTTATTCATATGATTGATCGAAATAAATAGTTTCCCAGTCAACTATCCAAGAATTATAATTTTAATGATTTGGATAATTTTCTACCCAAATAACTAAGTGATGAGATGAATTCCAAGAAAAATATTTACTTAGTGAAATATAGATCATAGATAACTAAATGAATATGTTTTCATAGGTCATAATTTTTAGTGTAAGTACTTTAATTAAATGTAAAGATGATAATAATATGATAAAAATTTATTCTGTAGATAAACAATAACATCATCATCAAACTTAACTATGAGATTAACCCTTGAGAAGGAAAAAATTAATATAATAAACTCATGAGAATGGTAACTTGAGTAAAGTTATTAAGTAAAGAAAATTATACGTGTTATAGTAAAAAATTTATGCATAACCAAACTACTGAAATTTTTTAATAGGTGAATTTGTGAAGCATAAAATGATTCTATTAACGTTTCAAAATCATCTGATTAAAAAATTACCTAATTATTTTTGTCTCTACTCATATACTTGATAAGATTTGGTATACCAATGTGAGACTAAAGGTTTATTTAAGGCTTTTTTTAGTTGATAAATTTATATTGTTATCTTTGATGAAAATATATCAACAGTGTAGATGGATTTAAAAAACGTTTACTCAATGTTATCAAGTATTGATAATTAGTGAACTTGGAATTTTATTTCTAGATCTCTACATGGTAAAGATAGTAAAAGCATGTAAAAGTTCTAACTGGAAGAAGTAATAATAGTTAGAAATTACAAAAAAGTTTCTTCAAGTATCCAATTATGTTCATTTAAACCTAAGGTGTTATTATAAAGTAGGAGAAATTATTCAATATGATATAATTGCTAAGATACCTAATGGAGTTTTGAAAAATCCATGGAATTACCGTGATAAGTTTCAGTATTATAGAATTTGATTATTCAGGTTTTAGGTGTATGTGATAATGAATTTATATTTAACATGTTTTTTAAATTTATAATTATTGAAAAATAGGATAATAATTGATAGATCATTTGGATTATATTCAATCAATGGAGGGAAAAAGTTACTACATCAAGTATTTGAATGTAAAGTAATAACATAAGATCCGATGAATCTAAGTAAAGGATATGTATCTTCATATTATTTATCTAATATGATAAGAGAAGTTATTTTTTAATAGATAGTTTTTATGAATTGTATGAGATGAATCACAAGGTTTATGATTCATTATATTCCATAACATGGTTGAATAGGATACAAGGGTAAAAATGTTTTATCTAAGATCAAAGGTTTTTCTAGATATTTTTTAAGATACGAGAAAATGTGTTATTGCTACCCATCAGAGGTATATTTTGAAATAAAGTCTTATTTCTTGAGATAAAATTCTCTAAACAAATATATTTCTTTATATAATATAGAAACTATAACTTATTTTCTAAATATTTACTCTAAATATAAATTAGAGTTATTTCCCAATACAAGGTAGTTTGTGTTTCTCAACATGATATTTTGAAAAGAATATAGTGATTAAGTGGATAGTTGGAGTATATTTAGACTTAATAAGTTTAACGTTAACAAAGAAAAGATTATACCAATCTAAAATAATTTTTTTCACTTAATATCCAAAATATTTTAGGATATGTGTTGGTGAAGAAAAAATTAAAGAGTTACATTTACTTACTATGAGAAAGTGAATGTAACTTTATCCTAAAGGAGTTTGATATAGGCTGGTATATAAAAATGTAAATAGTTTCATTAATCATGAATTGATTTAAAGAAAATTTTTTATGAAAAGGGTTCTGAGATGATGTTAATTTAATTATAAAGTGTTCTAAGTAGACAAAAAAGGTTATTAATAACATTTAATATTCTGAAGTTAAGGAGTTTGAATATGTTCAAAGAGTTGAATATTAGGAATATTATTTATAAGTCTCACTATTAATCAAAATAGCTTACATTATATATGTTACTCACTAAATAGTTCAGTGGGAAAATTTTAAAGGTGGTCACATAATTTTGTGGTATAAATTATATAGATATGTAATAAATATAAAACCCCCCCTGAAAGTGTAGTAAACATAAGGATGATTAAGCTTTTTGTCATATATGGCATGTTAAAAATATGATTATGAATATTTTTTAAGTATTCTTAGAAGGTTTAAGAGAATAAAATGTATCATGTTTTATAAAATTATATCTAAACTTTGTCATTATTTTACGTTAGGTGCATATTCTCTGTAAAGTGAAATGATAATTATCCCCTCAAAGTATGAATTTGATTTGTCTCCAATCTATGATCTTCATTGATTATTTTGGGCTATGATGATATGTTAATATTATAATGAATAAAATATTTTAAATATTACAAATATTTTTATATGAGATACAAATAATAAATTCATGAGGTAATAGGTATAGGCTTATTTCTTGGATTGAGCCGTCGAAGTATATGTCATTGAATATTATACAATCATAAATATACTTAAGGGTGTTTGATTGTAATCAATAAATTTTCCATGAAGTAAATGAGATAAAAAGAATAAGAACCTTTATAATTTGATACCTTTCTTGTGTAATTCATTAAAACTTATCTAATCAGGGAGTGGTTGGGTATGTTGCTAATCATGTTGTTAGTTCAAGCATAACCGAGATGTAATATTTATACTTATATAAAAAGTAAAGAAACCAAGACCATTATTGAATTCAACTGAGTAAATTCATATCTAATATTAGTTGATTCACATATAACATGTTCAAATACTTAGACAAGGGACATGTGAGGAACGCATATGTTAGACGAATGACACTTTTTGTCTTAATGGACCTGGTCATTCAATTTTGGATAATCAAGATGGCATATTCTAGATTAACATTTTTCTATGTCTAGTGGTCAATTGATTTCATGGTTAAAAAAATTATATATATGTATATATATATTATTTAAATGATACATCTTGTTGTGGATGTGTTCATATAAAGATATGAGTATCTTTGATGGATATCACACTCAACCCATTAGTAGCTTGAGTAGTACTGATGCTTTTCTAGAGGCATCTATTTTCTTACATCTATAAAATATGGATTTCTTATTTGTTTCAAATATATGAAGGTAGATAGGTTCATATAGTTAGGCCTTTGTATGAGTATTAAGTTTTAAATAAAGTGTTTGTTCTAAAATTAAGAGAGATTGATAAACCATATCCTAAAGAGTTTGGATGGATTCATAATGAGCCATGAAGTTTGACACAAAGTATATATAATATTTTAGGGAAATTATAATATTTTTTGAAGTGAAATAAATCTATATTCATATGACCCACATATCTTAGGTATGTGTTATCTCTAACCTATTCTTAATAATAATCTTGGGGCTAGTTTGGTTTTAACATAGCCTAATTTCCCGTGATGTAAGATGAATGCATGGGTTCCTTCAGTTGAAACTTTTACATCACCCTAAATGGTTTTCCCATAGTTATTATCCATTTTTAGTTATTTAATAATTTATAAAGTTTATTAAAGGAATTCAATGAAGAACATAATAATAATAAGTAACATATTATTCTATTACCGACACTAGTCATAAATGAAAAACATTAAGCACTACCTATAAAAGGGAGTTATATTATTGGTGTGGATGATTATACGTTTGTAAGATGATATTAAAGTTCATTTGTTTCATGAAAATCTTGTGGAAAATATCTTCAATCAAATAACACCATTTTTCACATATAGTGAAAGTGATAACATCCGTATCTGTGTTATAGAATCCGACAATTACAAATTGGGATCCTTTGGATGTTGCTATCCTTTCTAAGTAAGAAGCACAAGTTTACAAATTTAGTGATTCACATCAACCATAATCCATCTAGGAAGAATATAGAGTTTTCATTAATTTCATTTCAAGTATAATATGTTTTTTGTGTATTTCATTTTTTCATGCAATTTTTATATTGTTGTGGATATATTGGGTTGTGTTATGTTTTTTCATCCACTACAAGTATAATATGATGACCCCATAATACCCATTAGATACATCAAATAATTTTATACCTATATTGTAGGAAATAATTTGGTAATACTTTAGGGTAACATTATGATATAATTCCTCTCTTTTAACAAAAATAAAATAACAAAACATTGATTTAATATTCATTATCCATTGAAAATTATATTTATATTAGAATATTTTTGGATGAAATTCAGCCTAATAGTTAATGGAATGGATTATAGAGTATTTCAGACACTTCTTACAAAAAATAATTTTAGGGATTCTGAGGGGAAAATAAAACCCCACCCCTAGCTATATATTCCCACGTCATAAACCAAGAAACTTGGGATTATTTTTTTTTTGATATTAGGAAAATTAAGAATTTAAGGTACATTGTAATTGGTATTATTGTATTTGAATTTACATGTATTAATCACTTTGATTCATAAATTTTAAATTATTTAATATAAAAGGAGTATAAAAAAATAATGTGAATCAAAACCATCACACCCCTATCATAAATAAATGATGAGGTACACTTTATATTAATAAAATATTATATGTAGTTTAAATATATAGTAAAACCTTTTTTTGTGATATAAAACAAAAACATAATTATGTCCCTTTGTTTATATGAAGATTGATGAATCAAAATCTCAATACACTTTCATCCCACATCAAATTCCATGTAAGGAGGTGTATGTAAATAAAAAGATACAAATAGTAGATGAAAACAAAAATATTGTATGAGAATAATTTTTAAGTATAAAATAATAGAAGTTTTTTATTCTTAGAACATTATTATATAACAATGAATACATATTTTATTATATTTTTATCCAGTTTATATATAATAATTTCCATATACTATAGCCTATGAATGATTACTTTCAATGTCTTTGATGAATATAAAACAATATGGATTTATTAGAGGTATAAGTATTATAGTGTCACCATGATAATAATTTGATAAAGTAAAGAAATATATAGATACAAACGATAAAATGGAAAATATGCAAGAATATATAGATAATATAATAAAAAAAGTTTGTTGGAAAGCTGATGTGATATAATAGTTTATTTAAAGGGATCAACAAGAAGAATGAATATATATATATATAAAACTAAGTGCCACACACTCCTAGTTTTGTGGATATCCATTCCCCCTAAAAGGTTTTACTTACATGATGTAATCAATTTTCTCATAATAGTATTTTATAAATGTGAATCAAACAACTACTGATACCTTTATTGAACTAAAATTATGCATGGTGAAATTGATTGTGATTTATATCTATTAGCACCCACTTATAACCTTGTTGAAAGAGGTACAATGTAAAATATCTAAAGTGAAATTATATATAACAAAAACTTCCAAAATATCATGTGAGTATAGGGAATGAATTTTTTTCATGAGTTAAGTGCTGAGATACCTGTTCTCCTTGATGATATTAATATTTAGACAATTAAAATTTCTATTATATCTTTCTTAGAATTATAATTTAATATTTTAAAGATACATAATAATAATGAGGTATTTCCTTTACAATTTATTTTATATGAAAAATATTTTACAATTAATGAAAAAATGTCTAAAGTGAGTTATGTTATTATAAAAAGAGAAATAGAAGGGGAAACAGAAGGTTGATTCAAGACAATATAAAGGATAAACTAACAGATGGAAAGGACATACCGAGGGAACCTTTACCCCACCAATTACATTTCATAATTTATTAATATTACAATTTCATGAAGATATAGTGATATAAATTATAAACATATACAATATTTAATTTGATGAATAAATGTATGGATAGATCACTACAAACAGGATTGGTCTTGAGAATGTAAATGGAATTCTCAAGAATTAATAGTTGGGATCCTTGGTTTTTAATTCATACATAAGTTATATTATTATAATTTATTTTTAAAATAAGTGATCTACTATTTTAATTAATTTTTAGTATTATTTATGTTTTCTATATGAATTTTTATCACACTAGTGTAAATTAAAGACATTTTGAATAAAAATATGGACTTCTTAGTCCTTATGTCACATGTTAAAAAAACATCAATGAAAGAATATAAAATTTTAGTAAAATCACACTAAGTAGCCACAATTTTTGAAAAGAAAATAATAGATGAAAGACTCTTATTAATATCTATAATTCATGGGTAAAAATATGAACTCTAATTATATAAAATATTTTTTCATTTTTTTCATTACTTATTCATTTTTTATAGGACTAACCAGATACCCATTCTAATCAATTTGGTTAATTTAAAGACTTATATTTTTGGGATCCAATGCATTAATATCCAAAAAACTGACCACAAATGATATCCATGATTAATTTATAATACACTACATTCAACATTTTGTAAATAAAATTAAAATTATATATTTTATATTATTTTTTATCAATAATTTTTTTATGATAGGTCAATGGTTATTTATCTTTAAAACCATTGTATGTGGACAGTAAATGCACACAAAAAGCCATGGTATTTACACAAATGGATAATTATTAGGTTAATATATAATAATATTTCACTATCAAAACATATATCAAAATAAATTACTTATTTTTATTAATTTTTCTAGAGTTTGCGAAACAAAGTAATCACATAAATTGTGGTTATTATATCTATAAATTTATAAAAGATATCTTATTACATCCACAAAATAGCATCCATGAAGTGGTATTTCCAAATATAATTAAAATTTATTTTAAAATATTTATTAAATTTTTGTTTATATATATTTATCTAGTATTACCGAGACTATAAAAGATACACATATTGAGCATAAGAACTAGATTTGTTTTTGAATGTGTTGGAAACTTATATGATGTCAGATTGTTTGTAAACATCATGAAGAGGTGGTTTCCTGTCACGTTTGTAATTTTTTATTTCATAGAGATATTGAAGATGTGGTTTATCTACTGCTATTTATTTAAAATCTTTATCACTTACTCTAATTATTAGTGGATTTTATTTTAGTTCTATTATATTAGAATCTTATCATATGACATGGAATATTGAATTCATTAAAAAAATTAAAATAATAGTTTTGATTGAAAAAGGGTACACCAATTTAATGTTTTCAATTTAAAAGTTACATTTTATATTCCTAAATGTTTTACACATGGTCAAAAACCCATAAAACACACTAATATTGTTATTATTAATTAGTATAATGATTGGACATTAACTCATGAATTATAGGAATTAACTTCATATCAATATGATACAAGGTGTGTGCCTTTGTGACTGAAAGTGTGGGTTTTTAGTTTAAAATGACATTTTAACTCAAAACATGCATCAAATACTCAAAATAAAGAAAGTGAACTTATATTTTCTTGATACTTTAGGGAAAAATAAATAATTCATTTGTGATGTGTAAGAATTAACCACACATCAATCCAATCTATGACATGGATGGTATGATTGAAAGTATTTGTTTTCAGTTAAAAGTGGGATTTTAGTTCAAAACACACATCACATATTAAAAAACAATCAAACACACTAATATTTTCCTAATATTTTATAAAAATAATAAATAATCCATTTATGAAATTCTAGAATTAACCACACATAAATCTGACACACGATGTTACCGATATGACTTAAAGTGCATGTTATCAGTTTAAAAGTGACATTTTAGTTCAAAATTCATGTCACTTACTCAAAATTGAGATAGTTAACTCATATTATCTCAATAATTTTTAAAAAAGTTCAATAATTCATTTTTTATGTGTAATAATTAACCTCACATCAATCTAACACACAGTGTGACTAGTATGATTGAAAGTATATGTTTTTAGTTTAAAAGTGACAATTTAGTTAAAAATAAACATAAGATACTAAAATATAAGAAAACAAACTTATATTTTCATGATACTTTAGTAAAATTATTCATGATTAATTTTTGAACTTTAGTAATTAACTTCACATTAATCTAATGCATGGTTTGAATGATATTATTGAATGTGCGTGTTTTCATTTTAAAGTGACAATTTTTTTCAAAACACATGTTGCATATTCAAACCTAAACAAACATGATCAAATTATCATGACACTTTAGGGAAAATATAAACTATTTATTTTTGATATATAGAAACTATCCACATGTAAATCTTATATAGGATGTGATAGATATAACTAAAATTGTTGATTTTCAATTTAAAACTATAATTTTAGTTTAAGAAGAGTTTCATATTGTCAAAACAAATAAAACATGTTTAGATTATTGTGATATTTTTATATAGTTATTGGTTTTTAATTTTTAACAAGTAGTGATTATCCACACATCAATTTTACTTGTGGTGTGAATGGTCTGACTAAAAGTGAATCAGATACTCAATATAGAGAAAACATATTGGGGGTGTTATATCACTTTGTAATATGTTTTATTTATGTATCATGTTATCCTTTTTAGTTATGTATTTTTTTAAATCATTTATGTTTATCTATTTATTTTTATTAATTCATTATTGTATCATATTTATGTTCTATTTATTTTTTAGAGTATTATTAATATAATAATTTTTTTATTATAGGTACACGCTTCTTTTATTCAAGGTTAGGTTAATCCATGAACAAGGTCTCCTACAACTTGTATTATTTATTGATTTTTCATAAATTTTAAATGTTTGTAATAAATTTTATATATCAATGTAATTGTAATGTATTGAAATGTTTGTAATGAAAATTCATTTATAATTGTAATTTATTATAGTGTAATTTTTTAATTTATATATTATTTATTTATTTGGCTTCTATAGTGTTTTATTCTTGTAGAATCACAGTACTACAATTGAGAAGAAATTTTATTAGTATTAGATATAGTGTTGATAAAGGTGATTTTTATTAGAGTTAAAATTTACATTGGGAAAATATAAGTTTTATCTTTGAAAACTCTAGAACTAATACAAATCAATTTTATCAATTCCTTTTTAATAAGGATAAATTATGAAGTCCTTTATTATCACCCACATTATTAGTAATTTTAAAGTACTGATAATGGTGTTTTTGTATACTTTTAACTCCCAAATTTTTAGTAGTATTATTGTAGAAAAAATAAAATCAATAAAAAATAAATTAAAAACTTAAAAAATTAATTTTACATAAAAACTAATTATATCCATAAAGGGACCTTATCCATGAATTTTTTTTTGATATTATTATTTACTACCGAAAATGAATTTAATTAATGTCAGGCACAAAGGAAAGTGTATGATACATGAGAAATCCAAAAGTGTCTTCTCTTCATTTTCCATGATAGAACTTCTCTAAAAAATGTTTCTAATAAGGGTCATATATTGATATATTTTCTTTAGAGAAATACTTAAAATGAGGGTCATTAATTATTTTTTCCTGATCAAATAATATGATCTTTATATAATTTGATGGTTCTTGGTTAACAAATACTTCAGAATATATTGGTTTTGACATTACATTTGTGAGAAAGATTATGTTACAATGGTG
The DNA here is from genome assembly GCA_963277665.1 of Viscum album. Lineage (NCBI taxonomy): Eukaryota > Viridiplantae > Streptophyta > Magnoliopsida > Santalales > Viscaceae > Viscum > Viscum album. Next base: position 1,939,260,476 of record OY728130.1, read on the forward strand.
ATTGGTTTAAAGAGTAGAAGCAACAATGATGTTGTTATGTATTTTTAATAATAAATATTATTTATAGAAGAATAATAATATTTAAAGGTATATTAAGTTATGGAAATTTGTTATAGTATCTATTATGATGTTTTCATCATATTATATATAGGTTATAAAGATGAAATTGGTGCAATTATAAGGAAATCATTATTATATTTCTTAATTTAAAATGACATATATTTATTAACATGTAAGTAACTAATAAACAGTTACCCAAGTTCAATATACAAGTACCTAAAATCATGTAAACATTAAAATTAATAATACAATACATCTTTTATTGTATAGATAAATTTTCTCTTGTATTCATCCCACATACTTGATGATGATCACTTAGGTGCAATCAAATGATTCCTCCCACTCTTGTGTATCCATGGGATGACAGAAGCACTCAACACTTGATTATGATACTTCCACCCTCCATGGAATTCTAGTTCTTCATAGTGAAAATGAGTAAGAATATGTGAGCTTTGGGATCATGGGATTATTAACTAGAAAGACACACAAAAACAAAGATCATCTCATGTTTGTGGAATCAAGAACACTCCTCAAGTTCCACACAACTACTCATTCATTATAATGTATGAGAAAATTAAATTCATATTGTATTAGTATATATGAAGTATACTTATTATGATTGAAATAATGTATTCCAGACAGACTAATACTAGAGGGGGGGGGGGGTGAATTGTAGGTTTAAAAAATTGCATTTTTAACCTTAAAACAATATTAGAATAACAAGGTTAAAAAAATAATATTCACAAAAACTATTAAGTATTTAAATGGTTATTGGACATGGCCCTTGGGTCTGATTATAAAAAATATCATAGTCAAGTAGATTTCAATATGCAAGTCCACAAGTCATAATGGGAAATTGATTCTATATTAACAATGTATATAATTTTAATCAGTAAGCATTGGTAATATAATCATAGTTTTATCATATTCATAGTAGAAAATGATTTAATAAGAGTATAAAAAATAATATCACAATCATGATGGTTATGATATATCGAAGTAATATGAAAATTATCATAATTAAGATTAAGTATGATAATAGAATTAAAAATATAAATGTGAGTATAAAATGTATCAATTTTCTATTATATATAGTGGATAATGTAAACTTGTAGTAAACAAGAAATAAAAATGATTACACTTGTTTTAACCTAAAGAAAAGGGTACCCTATAGCCTAGGATAAAGGTCCTTGTTTTATACTTACAATAAAGCCTGTCTTTCCTTTACTAGGTAAATCCCTTGATACGATGATCAGACCGTATTTCTATCCCCACAAGCCCTTGATACAATGATTGGATTCTGTTACAATATATTTGTGTTCCCTTAATACGAATATTGGTTCTGTGTTGCTATCTTTGTAGGTCCACGATCAATATAGTGATCGGTATATCTATCTTCTTATCCTTGGAATCCCTCAATCATATTCACACAATCAGAATACACAAATAAATTACAAAACAATTTCTTAAGGAGACAACCTGACAAGGTTTCCTTAACAAGGAATCTCTCTAATGTAATAAAAGAGACAAAGAAAAAGCTATTCACGCTTTGTAGACTTTATGAATTTTGAGAGAGAAATGGAACCAATAGATTTAAACTTTCAAATGATAAGGTATTTATATGAAATCCTTCCAATGGTCATATTTTTTCTAACTATCATATTTTCTATGAGTTTTTCACAACGACTTGGACAACTGTCACTTCAATGGCTATATTATAACAAAAATTATGATGTCATTTTATAATACACCATTATAGTGTAATTTTTTTTTTCAATCTGATAAAAATAGTTTTCTGTATCCAGATGTCAAACTTAAGTCAATCTGATGGATTTCATTAAATATATCATTACAATGATCTTTATGATATATGAATATAATTTTTATCAGTTTTTATATTAGTCTGATTATAAGGATTCTATCTGTATGAAAGAAAATTCAGAATGTCTTATAAATGATCTGATAAGTTGAATCCAATTTTTATCAATTCCATACTTATTATGATAATCTTATTGTAGAAAGTTAGTATAAATTCACAAATACTTTAGAACTATTTATAAGTATGGTAAAACACATATGTTTTCTATAAAAACTTTCTAAAAAAACTTTAGTCATAAAAATTTAGAAAACAAGTATTTAATAAAGAATTTGGGATTTCCAAAACAAAAGGAATAGAAAATTCATAAAGAAAATTTTGACTAAAAAATATCACCCTTTTTGGAAAGCACAATTCACAAGACTTAAATAAGAAATAACTTAAAAAACGTAATTCCATTATATTTTAGGTACATTGTATTAATAATTAAAAAATAAAATCTTATCTCCCCCTATGTTTTAAAACCTTTCTAAAAGAAATAATGAATACAACTACCTCCCCCTTAGGATAGAAACCCCCTTTAAGAAACACATTCTCTTCTTTAAAAATATTTCTCTTTCCTTTACTTAAAAATCTTCCCCTTTCTATAAAATTATCACCCATTGTGATTTTCAAAAATTAATAGGAAAAGTTATAACAATACCTAAAAATGGTTAGTAAAATAAATATACAAAAGAAACTAGTCACCCACAAAAAAATATAATGGAGTATTTAAGCCAATCAGAATTGGAAAAACATTTAGTCAAATGTATTTTGATGAAAAAGCCATTCATTTAAACATTTTTAGAAAAATACAAAAAGAGTTAAATGTGAAAAAATATTTTAATATTTCTTTTTCATAGATCTCACAATTATATTAAATTTCTTGAACTCCTTCTAACCTTTATTTGCTATAAAATCTTATTAAGACCAATTTTTCTTTTCTGAATCCTATAACCTTCCATATTAAGTTAGAATATTTTCAACCAATTATCCATTCATTATTTTCAAAGTAATGACTTCATATTTATAAGGATTCAGTATTTAGATATCAAACCACATGTAATTCATCTTTACTTTTAATTATTTGAAATCTTTAGTATGATTATCTATTTTATTTTTGTATTATTCCAAAAATTTCATCCTTTTATACCTATTTTTTGATAAATAATTAAAGTCTTCTGTAGATTAATCCATGTACTTATTAAATTATTCAATTGATTGATCTTGAACCTTGATATTAGCATCAAAATTATGTGATCATTTCACTACTTTTTGACATGATTTATTGTGTGTTTGAATATTTTCTTGAATAATTTTAAGCTCAACCTCATTCCGGATAACTCTGTCAGATAAAACTTTAACAGACTTCAATTTATGAATTTTATTTTCATGAACTAAATCAATTTTTTACTTCTAGTCTAGGAAAGTAAGTAATTTTTTATTCAAGTATCTATAAATATTGAGAAATATAATTAATTCCTTGAACTATAATCATATCCATTGAATTAGATATTGAAATCTAAATAAAATTAGGAGGATCTGTTCCAACTTCCACTTGTTTTATTTTTCCATTATCATCTTTCTTTAAAACTGATTTCTAAATTCATTGTCCGGTATACTTTTTATCAGAAATATAAATTATATTATTATCAATATCAATACCTTTACTATCTTCATCTTTAGTTTTTAGATATGTTTCATCCTTCCTAGATGAATATTTTACATCTTGAATTGATTGGGAGTTTTTTCTCTCTAGACTTATGGATTTATCTTTTCAGTTTCCCAAGGAAGACAAATATTTTGTGGAAGATTGTAATGTTCTTAAGGGAATATTATGATATGAGAGATCTTATTTATCAAAATTTTTATTTTATTCCTATTCCTGATCCTCTTTATCATTTTCGGTTTCTTTTATTTCATTTTCATATTCTTCTTCTTCTTCTTCTTATTCTTCATACTCTTATATTTATTTGTATTTACTATCTTCTTCAACACCTTCACTTGATTTTTATAGAACATAGACATATATATAACCTTATTCTATTTATTTTAAAAACTCATCATGGAGTTTTGATTTAAACCTTAAGTCACCATTCCCATGTGGAACTAATTCAACAACAAAATCCATTCCCTTTTATATGATAGAAGGAACATCAGCATAAAAACTGCTATTTCTTAGAGAGATAAAACATCATCAGGAATTTTTAAAGAGGTTTGAATAGAAGGTATTGAAACATTTTCAGATTCCCCTTCAATACTTTTCAATATCCATTCACAATTTTTTTTTTCTGATAATGTTTTCTTTTCCTTCTTTTCCACTTCTTATTTTTGTAGATTTTCGGCCGCTCAAATCTTTATAGCTAAAGATTTGTGTGGATTTATTTTGATATGAGGATTTACTTATTTTATTTCATCTTATTTCCCCCTCCATTCTTTAGCTATTTCATCTGAGAATTTCATTAGTTTCTTTTCTTTTGTTAAAAGAGGGAAGTCAACCTTTATCTTCTTTCCGTGATCACCTTTCTCAACTTTCTTTTTATTTTGAACAACCTTTTCAAATTTATTTGATTTTGAAAAAGGTTATTGTTTTGATGTAGTGGACTGAGTATTATTTAATTTTTTTTTGATTCAGTATTAAAGACATAAATCAGACATTTCATTGTGTCATCATTAATAAACATAATGTTTTCCCTAATGGCCTTGTATTTTTTTCTATGATTAAATGTTTCACACTAGATTCAATAATCTTTCTATTCAAATCTAGAAACATGATTATCTAAGACTTTATTGTTCCGGGATTAACATTTTTAACTATTATGAGAACAAAACAATCCAAGTCAATTTTCCTCATGTTGACCATGTAATCCAAAATAAAGATATCAGATACTTTCAAAGTATCTCAATATACCTTTCATGGGATTAATAACCCTTTCATACAAATAGACAAGACTCTATGATCAAGAATGAGATGAGTAACCTTTCTTAGTTCATCATATGAGACATTTTTAAAAAATTATTTTAGCTCATTATTTGTTAAATATACCCATGGACTCGGGTAGTTTGTGTGATGGAAAAAATCATATCCTTCCATTGAAATAACTAAGATGCCTACGACTGCCCTATATGAAATCTTGTATCTTTTACCATAGATTCAGAATGAAAACATATCTTTTAAATTTTTTTCAAAAATCTTTATGGAGGCATAAAAATCTATAACTAGATCCAATTAAAACAAATCATAATATGGATTTATTTTTTCAACAAATAGTTACTGACAAACTTTGAATTATTTTAACCTCTTTAAAGTTGATTCATACGTTCTATAAAAATATATTTTTACTAACATTTCCTAAAAAACATACCTTTTGTTTAAATCGTTTACAAGTTCCACCGTATTGGTTCTTGATACTTAGGGTTCAGTCGTGGAGATTTTTTCGAACTGGAAGACTTAAACTAGGAAGCACTTTAGGGTAAAATACTTGAGATTACTAATGTGGGATATAAGGGTAGTCCCTCCTTTTATAGGAATTTGAGGAGACAGATGATGTCCCAAAAAGGATCTGACAACTACGCTTTGATCCAATTGATATGACCATTGAGAAATTAGCCAAATATTTTTTTTATAGAATTTACACTTATGAGGTTTTATTAAACATTTTTATCGTATTGGGTAAATAATATTGGGAAAATAAAAACATTATTTTTTTATAATAACAACAAAAAAGGATAAAAATAATCATAATGTAATAGTGTTAAATTATAAAATAAAAGATGAATACCTTTCATATTGGAATCATTAGTATTATAATTTGTTCTTCTTGGTTTTGTAAAATAACAAATTATGATAGTTAAAATTAAACAAATTACATATTTAAATATGATAGTTTTAGAATTAAAAAGTAATAATTTTTTTAATAAAAATATTATTATGAAGAAAATTGAAAAGAAAACCCAAATACGGAAAATTTTACAATTCCTAAGTCCAGAAACTATTTTTTAGAAAAGAGAAAATTTGTGTTTGGGAAACTTATTATGGTGAAGATTTTAATGAACTTAATTTTTTTTGAAAATAAAAATTAAATGTAATGCCCATATTAAAAAGAGTATCTTAATATAAAGATATGGTTTAAACAAAAAGTATATATGAAATATTACTTTAGAGTGATCATTTCTAGATTCCATTTAATATATTCAATTCTATCGAATGGTAAGGGTTTTTTGAAAATATTCGCAATTGTTCTTGGTTACAATGAATTATAAAATGATATCTCCTTTTAGCATGTGATCCCTTTGAAATTGATGCCTAATATCTATGTGTTTTTCATGGGATTGATGTGAATGGTTTTTAATTAAAGAAACAACATTAGTGTTGTCACATAGTATTCGATTTTTAGTAAAACTCATTCCATAATATGATTGTGTGTGCTGCATCCACAACACTTGAGCATAAAAAATTATAGCTTCCAAATATTCAGCTTTAGCAGTGGAAAGTTCTATTGAGTGTTTTTTCTTACAAGACCAAAAAACTAATGAATCTCATTATAAATGACAAGTTCCAGAAGTTATTTTTCTATCCATTATACAACCAATAAAGTTAGAATTTGATTTTTTAATTCAAAATAATTTACAAAATAATAAAAGTCCTAAGTCTATAGTTCCCTTTAGATAATTAAAAATTCATTTTACAGCTTTAAGATTGGATTCCTTTTTATTTTCTCGATATATTATACATAAACATACAGAAAACATTAAGTCTAGTCAAATAGCTATTAAGTATAGTAAAATTAATATCATACCTCTAAAAATTGTTTGATAAAATGGTTGTCCATATTCATCAAGATCAAGTGTATTTGAGGTACCGAATAGAGTATTAATACTTTTAGTATTTTCATATCCCTACTTTTTAAGAAGATCTTTTATATAATTATGTTGAGATATATAAGTTTCTTCTATTTTTTGAGAAATTTGAAAACTAAGATTTTTTTAACTCACCCATTATACTCATCTCAAACTCAGATTTCTTATGATCTGTAAAAGATTTTATTTGAGTTGATCCGAATATAATGTCAGTAACATAAATTTGAACAATAATGATGTTTTTGTTAAATTATTTTATTAAAAGAGTAGGATTCAAAACTCCATTAACAAAACAATTTTGTAACAAAAATCCTATTAATCTTTCATGCCAAGATCTAGGGACTTTTTTAAGTCCATATAAATCTATGATAATTTTATAAACATATTCATGATTTTTTGTTTATTCAAAACAATGGGTTTTTTTAACAAAAACTTCCTCCGGTACATATCCATTAAGGAAATTACACTTAACATCTATTTTAAAGAGTTTAAAATTAAATAATGCTTCAAAGGATAATAGAATTTGATAGATTAAAGTCTTGATAATAGTGAATATGTTTCTTCATAGTCTATTACTTCTTGTTTGTTATAACCTTTATAAAAAAGTCTTATTTTTTTCTAATGATTTTTCTATTTTCATCACATTTGTTTCTGAAAACCCATTTAACTCTAATTATGGAAGTTTCTTAAGGTCGTTCAACCAAAGTCTAGAATTTATTTCTTTCAAATTCATTTAACTCATTCTATATAGCATTAATCGAATCCTCATCACCTAAAGTCTCATCACAATTTTTAGGTTTAAATTGGTAAAAGAAAGAAAGATATTATACTTAATTACTTAAATAACTTTTTATACTAATAGGCTGATAAGAATAAACAATGATATTATGACTAGGATGATTCCTAAGAAAAAAAGACATGGGTTTTGTAAAACCCATTCATCAACATATGGTAGAAAGTCTCATGGGGTAAATACTTTAGAAACTATTTCTTGAGTATTTTTCTTATTAGAATAATTTTCTAGCATAGGTTGAAAATCAGTTTTTGAAAACACATCCTAGAATGTTGGTTGGGTTTGTTTAGAAAAGGATTGGTTTCATAAAATTTAACATGTTATGTTTCTTCAATAGTATAATAATTTTTATTAAAAACTCTATATTCCTTATAAGTAGTGGAATAACATAAAAATATTCCCTCATAGGATTTAGGTGTGAATTTTTGTAAATTATCTTTCATATTAAAGATGAATACTTTTCATCCAAATAATATGAAGTAAGAAACTTTTGGTTTTAGGACTTTCCACAATTTATAAGGAGTTTTATTAAGAAATATTTGAATTAAAACTCTATTTATAGTATAGAAGGTAGTACTAACTACTTCATTCAAAAAATTATTAGGAATTGAGTATTCAATAAACATGTTTCTTGTTATTCTTTAAAGAACATGATTTATTCTTTTAACAAAAACATTTTTCTAAGGAGTTCTAGGAGATGAAAATTTATGTTCTATAAATTTTTTTTCTAAAAAATGTTTCAAAATTATAATTTAAAAATTCTTCAGCATGATCACTATGAATAGTTATAAATTGAAGGGTTTTTTAATTTTTGACTTTGGATACAAAAGTTTTAAAATAAAAAAGGCTTGGATTTCTTTTCTTGAAAATATACCCATGTATATCTAGTGTAATCATCAACTAAGTCATACCCATCGTATTTTCCTCTAGTACATCCAATTTTTGTAGGACTGAATAAATCTATGTGTAATAAATGAAAGGTATAAGTAGTTGATACTTAAATGATATATTTATAGCTTTACATATGTTTCTCTTTGTATTGAAGATAGTCACAAACTTTTGAATAATCAAATCTATGTTCTGTTAGATCCTTAATAAGTCCTTTCTTAGTCAACTTACATATATTTATAAGGTTACAGTGTCCTAACCTTCTATGTCATAACCACGAGTGATCTTCCATTTCATAAAGACAAGGTAAGTCTTAGCTCCTAAGGTCGTATATGTTAAGTGTGTATACATTCTCATGACGATGGGTAGAAAGAATAAATTAATCTTTTTAATTATGTACCATACATTTATCATTCCTAAAATTCATAAGGTAACCTTCATCACGTAATTGAATTATGATTATAAGGCTGTTCTTAAGACCTTTAACAAACAAAACATTTGAAATTAAATATTTACTAAGAAGAAAAATATTAATTATACCAATAATATATCCTTGAGAATTATCTCTGAAAGTAAACTTTTCACCATTCAATATGATAATATTTTCATAGAAATCTTTGTATCCTTTAATATTTCTAGAACACCCACTATCCATGTACCAAGTATTCTTATTACTGGTACTATTTTTGTTTTCAAAAAAAAAACCTTAGAATTTCGGTACCAAAACCTTCTTGGGTCCATAAATGTCATCAAATAAAACTTTTTGAATCTACTTTGTTTTTAAAAAAGATTTGTGGAAACCTAATGATTGAAATTTATTAAGGGAATAATTCTTTTTTCCAAAGTCTTCAACTTTGACACTTTGTGAAAAAGGGGGAATTATTTGGAAAAAAGTAATTGTTGCTAAAACTATTTTTATAGGAATAACCCATTTTGGTATTAGTTCCATGAGGATGAATTTGTTTATAAATTTTATCAAAAACTTCCTTACCAAAATTAAATTTTGAAAAAAAAAATTCTTATAGAAGAAATTTATATTTTAGTTTAATAACTAAATATTTATCATATTGTGTAATATTTTAAGAATTGAGTTTTTCAAAACTATTTTTAAACTATTATTTTTAGAAATTATTTTTTCTAATTATTTAGAAATAATATATTTTTCAAAAATACCTTTTTCAAGATATTTAGAAATATTTAATATTTATTTTATTAAAACACTTATCCATGAATTTTATTTATAAATTTTCTTTCCAACTTTGAAATTTTCCTTTTTAAGGAGTTCTGTAAAATGAGATACTTCATTATATGAAGATAAAGTATTATTATCACTAATTGAGGATGATTCTTCATCATAAGGTGTATAATTCCCATCATTAGGATAATTTTTACTTAGGGAAATTTTCGTCAAGGATTCGACTATGTGTGCCTTGGTCATAAAACACTGATATTCAGAAGGTAATTTAGAAAAAAATATCAATATTACTATGTCTAAAATTTTCATTCTCAGAAGAATTATCTAAAGAGACTCCTCTACTAGCACTCTAGGAATCATTTTCTTTAAGAATTTTCTTATTCTTGTACTTACAATACTTTTATTTTTATTTTTACTAGAATGTATTTCTTTCCTATATTTTATTTTTAGCATGGGACAATTGTGTCTAATATGTACATCTTTCTTACACTCATAACAAGTAACTTAAGAATCTTTCTTATCATTCCTTCCCTTGTTAATTTTCTTATAATGATATTGAAAATCCTTTTTACTGACTTTCTTGTTCATCCTTCAATCAATATTATGTAGTTCATTATCAGATTATTTATAATCAATTTAATCCAAATGTATAACAACCTTTTCTTTTTAGAATACTTAACCAATTTTTCAGGAGTCTGAGATTTTATCGGATTTGAAGTAGTAGTAAAAGAAACTCCACCATTTTCTTCTTTGATTTATCCACATTTATTTTTATCCTACCCTCAAATTTACAAAGTTTTCCAAATAAAGAATCAAGATTGAAATTTATTATCTTCTTTGATTTATCAACAAATTTTCTCTTAGATTCCCATTCATTGGGAATAATATCAATTATCTTTTCAATAAGGATTTAATCTTTTAATCATTTTTTTCCCATAGATTGTAAACTATTGACAATTGTCATAAACCTTTATTTTACCTTTGCAATAGGTTCAACAAGAGAAAGTTCAAAATCATGGTAGTGGGCTCTAAGAATTTCTCTTATAGTATCAAAAACCTTTGAATTTTCAAAATGAGTAATCTCTAACTTCATCCAAATACCATTTGTAGCTTCACAAGAAGAAATATGACTATAAATAATTCTGGTCATAGAACATAATTAAGTGTTTCTAACTCTATAATTCAATTTATTCTCTTGGTTTTCTTGATTTGTAAAAGTATTAGCTTCCTTGTTAAAGATCTTATCATTTCGAGTCAACATGAAAAAAAATTGAACTCTAGTATTTATAACAAATGTCTTCATTCTATCTCTCCAATGATCATAATCATTACCATAAAAAATTGATGGTCTATTGGGATTGATATTTTTAGTGGATCCAACATTTAATCCTGATATATTTCAAAAATATTAATTTTTCCCAATACATTTTAGTGTAGAAAATATTTATAAAGAAAAATTTACTAACAAAATTAAAACAAACTTACAATAGTAAAGAAGATAAAAGATCGGAAGGTATTAGAGCTGTGGAAGCCTAATCTGATACCATTTCTTGTATCAGCATATATGATGTATATTGATTATGATCCAAATAATGTATTATATATGGACTAATAAAATAGGGGGGGGGGTGAATTTTAGGTTTAAAAACTGTCATTTTTAACCTTAAAAGATACTTAGTTTTACAGGGTTAAAAATCATATTCACAACACCACTTAAATAATTAAATGGTAATTAGAATTATCCCATTAGTTTGATTATAAAAATATCATAATCATGTAGATTCTGATATGTATGTCCATAGGCTATAATGAGAAATTTATTCTATATTAACAGTGTATAGAATAATTATTAGTAAGCACTAGTAACGTAAACAGAGTTTAATCATATTTATAGTAGAAAATGATTTAATCATAGTATACAAAATAATATCATAAACCTGAAGATTATGATATATCATATTGACATGAAAAGTATCATAATAAAGATTTATTATGACAACAAAATTCAAAAATAGAAACATGAATATAAAACCTTTCAATTTTCTATTACATGTAGAGTAAAATATAAAGTTGTAGTAAACAAGAAATAAAAATGATTACACTTCATTTAACCCAAATATAAAGGTATAATATAGACTATGATATAAGTCTCTTATTTTATACTTACAAGAAAAAATGCCTTTCCCTTACAAGGGAAAACCATTAATATGATGATCAGTCTGTCTTTCTATCCCCACGAGCCCTCGATATGATGATAAGATTCTATCACACTATACCCATGCACCCTCATCACGAAGATCAGTTCTATCTTTATATCCCCACAAGTCCCCAATCAATATGGTGATCAATATATCTATCTTTCAAACCTCAGAAACCCTCAGTTGTATTCACACAATCGGAACACACAAAGAAATTACAAAACAATTTCTTAAGGAGACAATATAATAAGGCTTACTTAAGAATGACTCTCAATAAATAAATAAAAGATAATAAGAAAAATCTATTCATTCTTTATAGACTTTAGAAATTTGGAGAGAGAATTGGAATCAGTAGCTTCAAACTCTTAAAATGATGGGGTATTTATAGGAAATCCTTCCAATGATCATATATTCTCCAATGGTCATATTTTCTCCAAGTTTTTTACAACGAATTGGAGAATTATAACTTCAATGACTATATCATAATATAAATTATGACATTATTTTATAATACACCATCATAGTTTAAAATAAAAATGTTTCAATTCAATAAAAATACTTTTATGTATCCAGAATTCAAGCTAAAGTCAATACGATGGATTTAATTAAATATTTCATTATAGTTATCTTTATGAAATATGGATCCTATTTTTATTGATTTTTATATTAGTTTAATTATAAGGATTCTTTTAGTATGAAAGACAAGTCATAATTTTTTATAACTGATTTGATAAGGTGAATCTGATTATTATTTTTTCCATACTTATTACGGTAAATGTATTAGATAAAGTTAGTATAAATTTAAGAATACTTTATTACTATTTATTTGTATGGTAAAACACATATGTTTTCTAAAAAAAATTATAAAAATTATTTAGTCATAAAAATTTAGTAATCAAGTATTCAGGCTAGAGTTCATGATTTCCAAAACAAAAGGAATGGAAAAGTCATAAAGAAGATTTTGACTCAACAATTAATCCATTGAATCATTTATTTCATGAATTAATCCCCATGAGTTTCATATTATGAAATGAATTAATTAATGATATGAATTAGATGTTGATCGAATGTTTAATCATCAAACATTTAATCTCCATGAAAAAGTAGTGTTTGTTATCACATAGAAATCTCATGATATCCTTAAAAAAGAATATGATATGCCTATTTATTCATGCATTTCGTACTATATGACATGATCATATCATATAAAATGATATAGAACAATTCACATAAAATATTATTGGGATTTGGGGAATATCCCTTTTAATCTCCCACTCGCACTAAAGTATCATATAATTAGTTCCATTTCAACATATATTATACTATATACAATAAATTGTGAAACCATACCCAAAAATACCTTTGGATATTTCCAAATCACTTTTGGAAATATATAATTGACTTTATAGTATATCAAATCACATGTAATACCTTGTGAATTACCATTCAATATCCTTTTGGATAAACTCTAAAATATTTATAGAGAAGATATCTTATTCAAAATCAACCCAAATTCAATCAACCAACAAGTGTAACCCCATATAAATCGCTGAATTCATAAATTTAAGAAGAGGGTGGACTCTGGAAAATCATATGTGTTACTAAATATATAAAGGGATATACTGTGATATCTATAAAAAACATGTATCTCTATACTTGTGTCCAACAACAACATCATATTCAAGCACACATTTTTATATAATCCCTTTCTCCAAGACATTGACTGAACAAAGAAAATAAATCATGTTAATCCTAAATATCAAACTCATACTTTCTTAGTTATCTATGTATAGACTAACCAGATCAATAAATACATCACTTTTAAACACTTTTATAGACAGTTACATCACATTCCCCTTACTCAAAAAGATAATCATATCATATGCACTATCTAGGTATGAATTTATACTTACTCAGTCTATCTGAATCAAGGACCTAGATTTCATACTCTTCATATGAGAGGAAAAATCCCATTTGGTTGATCTCTAACCAATGACATGATCTACAACATATCCAGCCACCCCCTGATTAGCTATGCCTCAAGTCTTGTATAAGAAATGTATCAAAATATGAAAGTTCTCATGTTGAGTATCTCACTATACTTAGGTATTGGGGACTCCAAATATGAACCATTAACCCCACACTATACTAAAAAATATGTCATTACACTCAACGTGGTATAATTCAGGGGTCATCTAGTACAAAACACATGTTTTGTGCCTTATTAGAATGTTCTGTATCCTGATATCATAATTCTATTCATGATAACCTTAAAATTTCATCAAATCTTTTTGTAATCCATGAATAATATTGAATACAGATAATTCAACATTTTACTTTTAGAGTTCAATTATCATCACAGTTCACAAAATATATATCAATATATATTAATATGCAACCAACATGAAAGAATGATAATGTATAGATTTCTTTTTATATAACATGATATATTTTATATTCTTAAACTAATTTAAGAATACTTAAAAAAACCATGAATAAGTAATTATCTAACATATCATATATGATAGACTACTATATCATCCTTATATTTTCTTCACTTTCAGGGGTTTTATTAAAACTATTAGATCTCTATGTAATTCCTACCAAATATCTATATAACTATCTAATAAAATACTTCCACAAAAATATTTATGTAGAAAAATTTATGAAGTTATATTGTAAGAATAATAATTATACTTAGGAATTATATTCATATTTTTTAATTCCTTGAACATATTTAAACTCATTAACTTTAAAAAATTAAATGTTATGATGTTAGTAACTTTTGTTTTCTACTTATAATTCTTTCTAAGTATATAATCATCATTCTTTGAAGCATTTCCATCAATTTTTTCCTTTAAAGTGATATTTTATTTTGTGTTTTGATTGGAATAATCATTTATTTATTATTTTTGAACTTCTCTAAGTCTAAACATACTCCCAATAGCCTCTTAAACACTATATTATCTTCATAACATCATATAAATATATATAATTGTTTTTTGTGCTAAATAAGTAACTCACTTTTCCTTAAGCTTTAATAGTTAAAAAACATACTATTATTTCCATATCATATATTTTATTATATTTGTTTGTATAATTTTATTGAATATAAGATTATTCTTTAAAATATTCCACTGATGGTGGTGGAATCTTAATTTTTCATGTTTAAATAATCACCTGGATAAACACCTTTATCTTGGATAAAAAACCCTTTATAATTGTCTTGTTTTCAAAAAATTTATTGAATTTGATGAATCATAAACCATGTTTATTTAAACCATCATATAATATTGTTCATAGAAACTTCTTATTAACAGAAAAATTTTATCATCATATAATATAAATTAGATAACTATACACATAATTTAAAAATATTCATATGAACTTAATAAAGTCCTTTTCATATAACTCTAAAATTTCGAAACCATTCTCTTCCTTGAATGTAAAATATAAGATATATTAATTATTACTTTTATTTTCAACTATTGTATACTCACAAAATTTTTGAACTATAAATTTGGTATCACATACACTTAAAAACTAGATAATTAATTTATTTGACATTGGTACTTGACAATGAATTTCCATGGATGTTCCAAACCTCTTTAGGTATCATAGAAAGTTAAATCATATTAAAAATTAACTGATAATTATTTATAAATTTAGGTTTCAATTACCAATAATGGATTCTAAAAGAAACATTTTTGGACTTTCTAACTAATTTTTCATTTTCTGGTTTGAACTTTTATGCACTTGTATTGTCAACACATCCCCAGAACCTGAATATCATATAATATAGCTCTTCTTTCTTATAAAATCTAAGAAAATAAGGTTAAAAATTCTCGATCTCATTCACATTTTCAAAATATTTCCAACTAAATGGGATCCACAACTAGAAAAATCCTTTAAGAAACCTATTATAAGATCTCATGTCTATAGGAGTTGAAAGTTTCTAATGGAATTTTAATATTATTTTATTGGATGTGTAAAATTTTGAATCAAGACTAGGAATAAAAATAAAAGAGTTGGAATGCCTAAAAGTTTTATTTGATATAAGGAATGAATTTCTTGAGGTAGCTTAGGTGTTCGGATGAGTATCAAAAGATTAAAGTTATGTTTTATGAGTTTTTGAGTTTTTTGGTAAGGTTACATGGTTTGGTGTGAAGAGTTTAGGAAAATACACATGACACCATAATTCTCTGGAGGTTTTTAGTTCATTTTGAACTAATATCGATTGTGTTTCATGGTTAATTCATGGTTAAGGACAAACTATATAGGGTTCAAGGGGAAACCAAGTAAGGATGAGGAGGGTTTGAGACATGGTGCACGACCTGCACATGATTTCTGAAAAATCATGCACCTAATTTCCAAAGTTATCCAGTTGGGTGTGCATGGTTAGAACACAGTTTGTACGACTATGTGTCCAAAATGTGTGGATAAACCATGTGGGAGGTTTGGCTTAAATATAACCAACCACAAGGCTGATGCATGATTTGACAAAACACGTGGAAAAATCATGTAGGTGCCCAAAATCTCATTAAAATGGCGATTTTACCATTTTTCCCTATAGGATTTTAACTTAACCATCCCATTTCTCTCCCCCTTGCATGCATGAACTAGATAAGAGCTGCTCTTACCTTCCTCCTTTCTTATAGCCTAATCATGGAGGTCTTATTGGTGGATCTGTTTAGTATTTTAAGGCAAGAATCAACCTCTAGTGGATTAATTCATTCCTTTTCTTTATCCTCTAATTTTTTGAGTTCTTTGATTTAGTTTTTTTGACTATTCCACTAGATCATAGTAGAATCTTCTGTTTCTCATGGTCATTCTAGTCATATTGGGTAGGGATATCCCAAGATGGATTCTACATTTTGTTGCATGAAATTTCATTATGGTATGTGTTCATGATGAGTTTTATTAGATTTTATTAGTTAATTTAATTTAATTAATTATTGAAATGATTTCACATCTTAGGTATTTTCTTGAGAATGGTGTAGGGAGTTCGTTGTGGACCTCATATGGCAGTTTATTAGAGTTTTGATTTGAGTTGATTGACACTGTGAGTCTTTCCAAAATATTATGAGTTGGGTTTTAATGAATGAATTAATTAAAGTTTCTATAATTAATTACTTTTTTGTTTCTTGGTATGAATATATATCTTGGGTGGTTGAGATGTGATTGGTTGGATGCCGAGGATTTTGGATGAGGCTTGGACAGACCTTGGCAAGGCCTCCGTACTTTATAAATGTTTTGAAAGCTTCATTTATGAGGTAGGTGGTCTAAGATCTTTACCTATAATCTTTATATTTTTTTACATGTGTTGGAAGTATTTTTATTAGAGCCCTTGTGTGGTGGGGTTTCCCCTCCACAGTTTTAGTTGATGTCTTTTGGGTTTTATTTTCTTCTATAGACCTTCTATAGATCTTGTTAGATCCATGGTGTTGTAATACTGGACTAACATCCACCCATGGGGTGTTCCCACCTTTGAAAAATGGAATGTTTTTAGTTATTGAGTTCTGCAAATAGACTATGATGAATTTTTAAATGATTAAATGGTGATATTTGTATTTTTTTATTGCACTTTTCAATGTAGGAACACTATGTTTTAAAATGGATGCTGTTTTGAAATGAGGTGATGACCTCAAAGTGAATTTAAAAGGTGTTTTCAAATGGGATTAAAATTTTGAATTAAAATTAAAGTGTGATTCCCTTTTGATGAAAATGGATTGATTTCTCTTTTAATAGTTTCAATGGAAAATGAAGGTTTTTGACCTTTTTTTTTCTTTTTAATGAAAGAGGACCATGTTTTAGAGGGTGGATTCATTATTTTTTAAAATATTATTTGGTTATGGTGTTTTATAACATGTGTAGGGGGCTGGGATTTATTGAAGTTTTTTTTGGTTTTGATTATTGATAAATTAATGGTGGTGAAAAATTGATATTGATATGTTAAAAAGGTTAAATATATGAAACCTTGAATAATGTAATTAATTGATAATGTAATGGTTTGGATGCTGGACATGGTATTCCTCATACACAGATTAGGTTTCAAATTGACACTCTAGGAACCACTAGTATTATATATGGTAGGTAGAATGTTGGACTAATACTCTTCTACCTTGGGTAGGCCAGACTAATGTTCCAGGTACCCCAGTGCACTATAGTTTTCAGAGGATGGAATGATGCACCTGAATCCAAGGGTATGTATATGGAAATCCATATCATGATTGAGATTCTTAGACATGAAATTCAAAATACCAATTAGATACTTGGACCAATTCTCTTTTGTTTTCCAACCTGTGACCCCTATAATATATGGTTGGGATGGTGAGACATGACATTTCGAATCCTGATTGGATTCATGGACTGATTATCCTAGTTTTCTAACCTATGACCCCTATAATATATGGTTTATATGGTTGGACATGATGTTTTAAATTCTGATTGGATACTTGGTCAGATTCTCATTGTTTTTCAACCTATGAGAACTATAATATATGGTTGGGATGGTTGGACATGACGTTCCAAATCCCAATTGGATACTTATAATGAATCTCCTTATTTTTTGAACTATGAACCTTATGGTAAATGGTTCAAACCAATAACACAATCTAATTTGGGTTTGATGGGTATGGGTACCTCTTGGAATTTAATAAAAATGTGGTTAATTTGAATATTGTTACAAAATGAAACTTATTTTATTTACCTGCTTTTTTATGATTTATTTATACTTCTTCATACATTTCTATTTAAATATGTATTTTCTTTAGACACCATTGGTGGTGGCATAATTTTTTTTAATCACACCCTACCCAGGTCACTACTGTATATGGGTTACTAAGCATCTCTCATATGTTTACTACGTACACAAGTTTGGACTAAGCCTCAGGATGGGTGTTTCATGAATGGGCAGGTTAGCTTTGATCGTATTACGGTGTCCGAGACCAGGTATATGTCATAGATTGGAGTTCTATGTTGATCACAATATATTTATTTTTCAGTTTATCTTATATATGTGTGATCATACCTGTGGGATATTGATGTTTTATGTGTGGCATGACTGTTTGGGTCTTTATGGTATTTCATTTTATTACAGCATGCCTCTATTTCAGTTTGTTTATTCTTTCCAGATACTATTATTTGTATGATACTTGGTTATTTACTTTTGACTGCACACTTTGATATGGGGATATAGTCTCCTCACAGTACCATATCAGAACCCCTACTAGTCAACATCCTCTGGCGTATGAGGAGGTTCACTTGATGTCATGTGGAGAACCATCTCAGAGCACCTAATTAGTGGATCTTGGGCTATGACGTCACAAAGTGGTATCAGTGTAGTTTACCTTCATATTATTTTACTATTTGTAATTTGGTTGGATTGAAATATTGGAATGTGTCAGAGCTTATGATGGATATCAACTAGTACATCTCAAACACCTATTCCGGTAGTGAGTTAAAGTTATAAGGTAATGAATTTATATTATTAGTTTGTGATGTTATGGTCATATATGATTTCAAATTTTGGTGATGCATATGTGGTTTAGATTTGATAAATTTTATGGATTCCTAGATCTTGTCCAATTAGTAAGAGGCTTGTGATTTGGTTTTGACTCTTGACCTTTATAGGCAAGTGGCTTCACATGAATCATGTTATACACATAAGATCTACATGTTATAGTCATGTTAGTGTGTGATTTTATAGATTTCCATTTAATGGATGGTTTTTTTTTGGATCTACTGTGAGACACTCGATGTCTAGGATGCTAATACAGTCCTCATGCATATAAGGTGCAGTGACCCTAGTAGGTCATTATGGTATGCATACATAGCTATTGAGCCCCTTTTGGGTGGTTTTTTTTGGGATTAGTAGTATGTTTTTATACTCTAGGAAGAGTTTTGATGTGAATATTCTTAGAGAAGATTTATGCCCTAGTCATGGGAAGTTGGTTGGTATATGATGCCTTTATATTGTGATACCCTATTGGTGGGTGTTTTTACATGTTGATTTCATGTGATGTTTGGACTAGAGTGTGATGACACCCTAGGAGTTGTGAACTTCTGTGAGTTTTCATAGAACTAGGTGGATAGACCAAGTGACTGTCTTGAGGCATGACTGGTAAGTCTAGGTGGGAGAGCCTAGTGATGATCTTAACATGAATTTTTGGTTAGGGAGTTATCACCATGTAACCTTCAAGGGTGTACCATGATAGGGGTTGACCTAATTGTGAGTTCCTTTGGATGTGTGAGGAAGAAATGCATATTTTGGGGATTTTTTCAATGGTGAATGAAGGGTGCTGCCTAGTATGAGGTTTATACATGTTGAATGTTTTTTTGAGAATGAGCATCTATTTTCTAGTGCTTCATCCTTGTGGTTGGATTCTAGAGGGGCATGCTCATTTGAGTGTCTAGTCCCAGTAATGGTTATACAAATGGGACATGACCGATGGTTATGAGCTGAACTGGGAGTACATTATGTTCTCAAGGGTATGTGGTTTTATGAGTGTAGGTCTTCTTTTGGAGACCACCATGCAGGTTAGGTAGAACTGGTATGTTAACAGTATGAGATACAAATAGACATCTAGTTTTTTTTGGGATGTAAATTACTTTTAGTTTTGATTCTTTGATAATTCATGTAGGTTCTGAGGGGAATATTGGTTAGGTGCCTAGTTAGTTGGCTTTAGAATCATCTTTAGGAACATGGTTAAAGTGTAAATGATCTTAGTGGAAATATCAAATGAAGCTTGGGTTTTGAGTCAATGTACAAGTGGTTTTAGATCAATGATATACCTTTGGATTTGGGAAGCACCAATGGTGCTCTACATTGGGTGAGATGGGCATACAGGGTAGGAATGGATAGTGGATAGGGCTTATGGGTAGATATTTCATGATATGCGACTAGTTAGAGATGGTGATGTGTTTATGGTTGGGTTATGAAATAAAGTGTTACAAATAAGTGTTAATATAATCTTGGGGGCATGATCATGTTGAGATGTTATATATAGTTTTTCTTGTGGATCAGAAATTACAGGAGCATATGATTTAGGTGGTTGAGTTAGGTAGGTAGCTATGAGTAGGCTAAGAACCGATCTGGGTGGGATGATATGTTTATCGGCATGAAGGTATGAGACCTTTGCATGAGTTTTAAATGTCCCTAAAGATAAAGGTAAAATCATAAATTTGTGATTTTATGAGGTATTCATCAACAACATCTTAGCACACTCTTAGTCTAGATATAATCATGCCACATAACTTGACATCATCCTAGATAATCTTAGTGGGAAATGAATACACACCTAGCTATCTAAATGTGTTTTATAGTTGGATAAAAGGTCTCCTGGGATGTGGAACTCATGAAGTGTGTATATGAATCCATATAGTGTAAGTGAACCATTAGCCATTTGTGAGTGAGGTCCTTATGATGGCCTGGATGTCAGCGAGTACCATGGTTTCCATGCTTTGATGAAGGGAACAAGTGATGGTTAATGTTTTGTCTTGATGCTCTAGTGAGAGAGAGACTTCCACATCCTATTATTAGGTTTAGTACTGATGGGAACATGGACTATGATGTTTATAGTTTCTTGAGTGAGGTGATGAAAATAAAAATCCTATGGTGGAGAGTGACATATCTGTCATGGTGGTGTGACCCTTATATGGGATGGGTCACAAGTGTGTAGTTTTAGTCATGGTTCATTCATGGTGGAACCATGATGATAGTGAGTAACCATTTTGGTGAATTCTTAAATTCCACAGTGAATGAAAATAGGAAATCAGTTTTGGTGGATGATTTTGCTAATCATTAGGTTCAATCTTGAGGTGGTTTTAAAAAGTAATCTATGGTGATTTTATTAGAGGTGTGTCAGTGGTGCAGTGAGGAGTGATGATGGATTTGGTTCAGTGGATGATCTGAATATGAAATCTCCCCAGGAGTTTTGTAGGGACATCATTGAGTGTATTTGAGTGGTTATGGGATGCGTTTGGGTATAAGGCACCATGACTAGGTGAGATGGCCATGGAATGATAGTTGGATATGGGTGTTTTTGGGATGAGTCAGTCAAGGATAGTCTGACTTGGGTTAGCACACAATGTGGGAGAATAAAGATACGAGTTATGTTTGATGTTTATTTTAGGGATGATTATAGTGTTTTGGGTTTGAGTTGGGCTTTTTATGGAATGCTATCATGTTCTTAGTCTGTGCATAAATGGTGAGTGTGAATCTTATCTAGCTAGTTTTTGATGATTAGGATGGGTGCCGATTATGATTGGACATATCAATGATTTTCACATGCAATATATTATAAACCATTCTAGGAAAATTACAGGATCATGATTTCGAGCTTCGTTTGGGATTTTCTTATCGCGGTGGTTACAAGCATCCGAAGTTGATGGTTATAAGCTAAATATTATGCTGAGGAGAACCATTGATCAAGAAAGTGATTTAGAAATGGCAAAATTGTTTTTCTATTTTGATGGGAATGGGTAAGTTTCATCTGGGTGTTGCAGTTTTGACAATGAGTGGTGGATTGATTTGTGGCCATATGAGTGCCTTGAGTTGGAGGTTGTGCATTGGGATGTGTTTCATGAATTCATAAATGGGATGAGGTTGTTGGATATAACTGGTGATCCAAATAGGTTGGGTGATGTGGATGGATAACCATTGAGGCTTGTAGGTGATGATAAGTATTATAGAGGGGAGGTTGTAATACCTCGTATCCATGCAAGTTGAAAATTTCTAAAGGAATTTAAATTTTGATTTGTTGGGAATGTCAAATTTTGAATCAAGATTGGGAATATAAATATGTGATTTGGAAAGCTTAAAAGTGTTTTCTTATAAAGGGAATGAGTTGTAATAGGTATATTAGGTGTTTATATGAGTATTAGAGGCTTCTGGTTAAGTTTTAGGATTTTTAAAGTTTTTTGGTAAGGTTTTATGGTTTTGTGCACACGGTTTTAGAGAAACCATATGACACATTGATGCTCATGTGGTTTTAAATTCATTTTAAACTGAGTATGGTTGTGTTGTATAGTTACTTCATGATTAAGAACAATCCATGTGGGGTTCAAAGGGAAACCATCAGATGAGGAGGAGGGTCTAAGACATAATGCACAACCTATGTACAATTTCAGACTAACTGTACACCTAATTGCAGAATTTTTCCAATGGGATCTAAATGATTGGTACATAGTTTGTACAATAGTGTGGCCAAACCATGTGGGAGTTATGTCTTATAAACTATATGACCAAAATATCCATATACCGAGAATCTCATTAAAATGGTGATTTTACCATTTCCCATCCGAGCTTTTAACTTACCCCTCTCCTTTCTCTTCCATTTGTGTATATGGACCAGAGGAGATATTCTCATCCCTTCCTCTATTCTTCAAGCCTCATCAAGGAGGTGTTTTTGGTGGTTTTATTCATAATATTAAGGTAGGAATTGACCTATAATGACTTTCAACCTTCTTTTTCTTACTCCTCTCTAATTTTTGAGTTCTTTAGTTTTGGTTTTTCTGACGATTCCACCAAATCATGGTTGAATCATCCATTTCTCATGGGTTTTTTGGTCATCTTGGGAAGAAGAGATCTCAATATGGATTCTACACATCATTACTTGGTTTTTGTTTAAGGTATATGTTCATGGAAATTTTTATTAGGTTTTCTAGATTAAATAAATTTAATTAATTGAGAAATGGTATCGCTTCTTAGGGATTTTCTTGGGGTCTGTGTAGGGAGTCTATTTTGGACCTCCCATGGTGGTTTCTTTGAGTTTTAATAAGATTTTATTCATCCAATGAGTTTTCTAGAAATATTTCAAGTTGGGTTTTAATGAAATAATTAATTATTTTTGTTATAATCAATTGATACTTTTTTGGTATAAAGATGGATCTTGGGTGGTTAAGACGAGATTGGTTGGATGCCAAGGAGTTTGGAGGAGACTTGGGTGGACCTAGAAAAGGCCTATATACTTTAGAAATTTTTGGAAAGATTCATTTATGAGGAATGTGGTCTAATATAATTACCAATGGTATTGATAATTGTTTTACAAGTGTATGTAGTATATGGATTAGATACCTTGTGTGGTGTGGTCCCCCCTTTGGTTTAAGTTGATGGATTTGGGCTATTAATTGTTTCCTTAGACCTTCCATAGATTCTGTTGTATTTGTGGTGTTGTGATACCAGACCTACGACCACCCATGGTGTAACACCCCGGGAATTTATAAATAGATTTAATACAGAATGCATGAAACACTAAGTTTCTATGAAGAACCACTTTTTATAACCTATCCATTAAACATAATTTTTCCACCTCTTTGATTTGAATTTCAAGAAAGTGACATACACGGTTGCGTTCAGTAAGATATTTAGGGTCTTATAAGACAAACATAATTTTTAGCGAATAGTAACATACCATTATGAATAGTAACATACCCTTATTAATAGTATTATTACTCTTATGAATAGTAATGAATAGTAAATTGTACAAAAAATAGAAACTTCACCCATTAATGTATAAATACAATTTACACATCGTATGAGTGACAGAATGATCATAGTATAAGTATTGGTATTTTTGTAAGTCATAAATCTTTTAATAACAATTTTATGATTTATTTGATAATTTATGATGGAAACATATTTTCATAAAATGTAACCATAAATTGTTATTTTATTTTCTTATGGTTATATGAGAATTTTGTGAGACCTTGACAAATTTGTCAAGTTGTTATAAAATGAGTTATAGTTTTAAAGTTGTTTTTTTGGAATAGATTATGATTTTATTTAAAAATTAAATTAAAAATATTTAAAAAATTATTTTCTAAAAATGTATTTCAGTTTTTAGTTCTACACATTAAAAAATGGTTGGGGTGAAGTTTTGGGATTTTTCCAAAATACTTGATTTTTTTGTAAATAGTAAAAATACAATTTTGAGTTTTTAGTATGTTTAATGACATCATAATGATGTAATAATTAATATAAAATTTTGGTAAAATTTTGTACATTAATATATGATATTAGGTGTCCCATGTGGCCAATACCATGGTAAAATTCCATGGTAAAGCTCATGGTTTTGCAAAAACCACTAATTGGGTGTCCTATGAAAATAAAAAAAATCCCTATCATTTACTACAAAAACCCACTCAGTCCTTACTTTTATTCCATTAAAAAATTATCATCCTCAAATAGCAGGTATTTTTACCTCTAATGGAGTTCTCACAAGGTTTCCTAAAGTCCCCAAGGTCCCAAACTTCATGTTTTAGGAGTTACTCTACAAGGTAAGAGAATCTATCACCCTTCTCCTTTTCAAGAACTCTTTATTTTCTTCTTTTTTAAGTTAATTTGGATTATGTTAGGATATGTTATTACATATCCACCTTAATTTACATATTTTTAAGAATGATTATATACCCCCTTTTTCTCTCATCAAAATATTTTATTAATTTTTAAGAGACGTCATTAGGCTGCTGAAGTTTCATACGAGATTTCTCAACTTTTATTTTATTTCAAGTTCCTTTCTTTCATTTTTTCTTTCCTCACCTCCTTTCAGCCAAATGTTATGAAAACTATAGTACATTACATGAAATGTAATTTTGTTTTGATAATGTAATAATTCATCATCATCTCTCCTTTCCCCTTCTTTTATAGTAGAAATGGAAATACCATTAGAGATGTGTTCATTTATCACATTCAAGGACGATGAGTATTCAATTTCTATTACCATATCATGTTCTGGTAATGGAACCATTTTTATGGTTGAAACATACTATAATATATGTATTATAACTTATTTAAGGTTCTATAACCTTTTTTTACACATGATATTAATTTATAAATCAAAATGATTTCGTTGTGATAAAAAACAACCAATTAACCCAAACAATTATCATTAATGTTTTATATAATGATTCATATTCACTCCAAATAACCATTTTTTTTATAACCATGTAATATTATGGTTTTTAAACAATAACATAAAAATTATATTTTTTACAACCATTCTCATTCTACATGTTTATCCACACATGAATATAAGTAAACCGATCGTGAAAACCAAGGAAGAAAACACTACAAAAAATAAAATTGAACCTCTTAAACCCATCCAGAAGGCCATGAATAAACTTAATAAGGATATAATAAATTAGTTAAATGAATAAAAGTTTCTATAAATATTAATTATTTAATTTAATTTGGTTATCCAGGACTCTAATATCAGGTGAATAACATCATCAGACTTAAGGTAAGGGTTTTATCATCACACTTTTATTTTTGTGTCATATTCTATATTCACTACTATTACTTGTATATGATGTTTTTATACTTCACATTTATGTTTCATATCATGAATATATTTATTTTCATTATATTAAATTTATCATTTGATGGTTATTAATTTTTGGGCGTACGATTCAATTGATTACAAAGTTGTAAATATTTTCTACCCAAGGCTCCATTTTCATCCGGGTTGCTCTTATTCTCTACTCACCTCAATGAAATTATTATTTATTATTATTTACTACTCATAAATTATGTATAAATTTTCTATATATTTTTAACAATCATAATACTTCTTTATTTTATGGGGATTTATATAATTTTAAATAATCTTTCAAAAATTATTCTGAAATGCAAGTCCGATTCAAGGAATTTCTCAAATTCTTACCTATTTTGAAGTTCACTCTGTAATCTATTTTAAGCTAGTTTTATCTTTATAAAATAAAAAATTTTAACATAAAGAATATTTTATGGTTCATTTCTGGTTTTATGAAATCAAACATTCCTTTTTTTCTTTAAAATCTCTTTAATGAATTCCTAAAATTGCACTAAAATGTTTTATTTCTAAAGTTTCTTTAAAAACTCATTTTACATGATTTTACTTTATTGGGGAAAAATTTATGACTCAAATATAATTTCAACGTTCTTCCCTATTATTTTATAGGATATAAATGATTAAAAATTTGATTTCATGACAAATAGAAAAGAACTCTTCTTTCCAAAGTAAAAAGGATTTTTCTCATCTCACTTTAACTTTTATGACATATACAACTTGTTCACCACGTATTCCTTGCATGTGGTGTATGTAATACCATTTGGTATATCAATAAAGAGTGTAATTATTCTCATGATATTATAAAGGATTATGATTTGAATGTTTCAAGGTGACATGAGACACTTTCAAATGTTTAAGGATTATTTACTCAAGAAATTTTCAATGGTATCATTTAAAAATATATTATCTTTGTCAAAATCCTTGTTGAATATTTTAATTCATTGAGATATATCTATTATGATCTCATATAAAATATGTTTTTGATTGTTTTTTAATTAGTTTTATTATGGATGTGCTATCTTGATACCATTCACCACATTACTCTGAATGGATAGTGTTTATGTTTAATTATTAGGAAAAGTTTTTAAATTTCATATGTTAGTTTCAAATGATTGTATATATTGATTATGTTCACCCCATTCATATGAGGAATGCATTTTAATTATTAAGTGTTGGGTGGGGACCGCTATAGTCCCTTGGGGCATCGATAGGTTTCATGAGACAAACTATGGTCTTGGAACAAGGCCTTGACAAAATGAATATTTATGGTCTTGGAATAGGGCCTTGACGGTATGATTATGATGTCCCAAATTATGAATTCTATCATTATGAAATTATTAATTGAAATTTAATGAGGTTATTCAACTAGTATAATTCCCATGAAAATTATTTATTATGGCATATTTACTCAGCTCATATTCCTTCTATATT
Organism: Viscum album; assembly: GCA_963277665.1. Lineage (NCBI taxonomy): Eukaryota > Viridiplantae > Streptophyta > Magnoliopsida > Santalales > Viscaceae > Viscum > Viscum album. Next base: position 1,939,288,086 of record OY728130.1, read on the forward strand.
TTGTTCAAGTTTATTTTTTAAGGGCATGTGTTTTTAGGTATTCAAAATGCCTAATGTTTATGTTTATGATATCATCCACTCTATTTATTACCCTTACTGAGAATCAGATCTCACCCCTATCTTATGTTTAATTTTCTCAGAACATCAGGATTTTTTTATGAATGACCCACATGGATAAAATTAGAGTTTTAGATGTTCCCCAAAAAACTTATAGGTTGTATTTATTTTCAAGTTATAATGTCAAACCTATGTATGTATTTTATTTACAAAAATACTAAACTACTCGGTCCTTTGAGATTTGATTCCTTGTAATCATTCTAATGTATTAAAATAAGGCACCGTCTATGGGAAACTAGGGTTGGGTCTTTACAGTTGGTATCAAATGAAGTTGAGTAGAAAAATTAGAAACTAGATTTAGAAAACATAGATTTTGGAACAAAACCCAAATATAGACTTTGATGATAAACACACTAGAAAATCCTATAATTTTGGTAAGGAATAAATTATGTAGATATTTCTATCAAATATATCCCTGTTTGGCTACTACAAGTGAACATGGTTTTAGCACAGATGTACGTTTAAGTGAGAACTCTGATAAGGAGTTTTGGTCTTGTCCTGGGATATCCTGGTACATGAAAACGAGCCTTATTGTGCACTTGGTTTGAAACTCCTAGGGGATATGCTTAAGATGATTCACATTATCTTTATAAACCATTATGAAGGAATTAAATTTAGTTTTTTTCCTCAAGAAAACCATATTTATGATTATGAGATTAATTATGGATAGTATTTAAATTTATGCTAAGTATTTTTCTATGCTGAGATTATACATTATGATTCAAAATCTAATCTATTGTGTGCCATTTTTTAGAAATAGTTCCTAGAAGAAGGAATGAGATCATCACCAATGCACGTGATGAAAATAGTAAGATGGATCATATCTCTCATGATCTTAAGCCATCGTTTCAAAGGAAGATAGTCTCCCATGTGTCCTCATCATATGATAAAATAGTATCATGTGTTATAAAGGTATGTAAATAATTCTCTGAGTATTATTGCTTTTAAATGAAGAAAAAGAAGAAGAGGAAAGTATATAAAAATATGGATAAAGGGAAGAATGGAAAGATGGTTTTTCCAACATGTGATAACTATGTAAAGAATCACCCTGGTAAATGCTTAAAGGAAATGGGTGTTTTTTATAACTGTGGAGAAAATTGACACCAAGTTCATGATTTCAAGGGTAAGAAAAAGGTTTCTAATGTAGAATGCTTCAACTTCAAGGATATGTGACACTATGTGAATCAATGTCCCAAGAATTAAAGGAATATACCCCAAATGATGATTCTGGATAATTATAAAGTTATGATACTATAGCATATGAAGTAGAATGATTAATATTCCTAATCAAGAATCATGTATTTTGAATATTTTGTAAAAATTGTACTGGTTATAAGAATTATGGAATATATGAGGATTTTACTACAATACTTTTTCATTAAGAATTTGAAACCATAAGTTGAGTGGTACCAAGAAAAGATATTCAATAGAAAGTTTAAATTTTTAGAAAACACATGATTTAGGGAAAGATAACCCTTAATATATATCCAATTTTTAGATAATGATGACGAAATGATTTTTTCAAATAAGTACTGACTACCTTGGAAAAGATTATTGACTTGTCAATAAGTGGTCTATGCTATCATCGATGGAGTTTACAACAATTTTGGATTTAAGGAATATATTCAATAACATGTATCTTACTTAAGGAATAAGTAAGGATGGATGTTTTTAATATGGTTTTTATAGTAATTCAAGTTATTACCATATTTCAAAAGGATACATGATGAATTTATTCACATGTTTGGAATGTGAATATTTAGAGCCACTTCCTGTTGATTAAGGGTTAATGGTAAGCTCATCTTGGAAATTTAGTGACCCTCATTCTAAAGTGTTGGATCTTTATATTTTGGAATGTTTAACCATTTACGAATTGGTTAAGTTGATAATTGTACATGATTTTATAGGTTAATGTATTACTTCACCATATAGTGTAACCTGTGCTAAGGGATGAAGTATAGAAAGTTTAAAGTGAAATAAAAGGATGAGTTTGTAAATAGAAATGTATATTTATACTCTTATAGATTGGAATAATTCCTCTACTCAAGGAAAGGATTCTTAAATATTTTTTTTTTCCTATAATCATAATCTTTGATTATATCTATGATTTTTTTATAGTAGTTTATAGTTTTGTAGTAATCAACTTTCATCTGAACACATTTTCTAGCATGTTCTATCAAAACATCATAGTTATATTTTTCTTCCATGTACAGGTTTTTACTTCCAACTATTTTCACCCAATTTGAAAGATTAATTTTTGTGGTGACCACCTCATTACCCTTAAACCCTTTTAGGAGAATATTTTATTAACCCTATTTATGATGTGGGTTTCCCACAAGGGAATTTTCAAGCATCAACCTTCAACTTTCGAAGTGCAGTTTCTAATTTTGATGACACAATTCGGTTGGGGGGGGGGGGTGGAATAATGTAACAACCCAAGAATTTCTAAATATATTTAATATATAATTCATGAATCATTGAGTCTCTACAAAGCACCACTTTTTATAACCTATCCAGTAAATATAATTTCTCCACCTCTGTGATTTGAATTTCGAAAAACTGACATACAGGGTTGTGTTCAATAAGATATTTAGGGTCTGATAAGACAAACATAATTTTTGGTGAATAGTAACATACCCTTATAGTAACATACCCTTATAGATAATACTATTACTCTTATGAATAGTAATGAATAGTAAATCAGCCAAAAAATAGAAATCTCACCCATGAATGCATAAATACAATTTAGACATCTTATAAGTGACAAAATAATCATAGTATAGGTATTGGTATTTTTTTAGGTCGTAAATATTTTAATTGAAATTTTATGATTTATTTAATAATTTAAAAGGGAAATTTATTTTCATAAAATGTAATCATAAATTGTTATTTTAATGTCTTATGGTCATAAGATAATTTTATGAGACCTTGATTAATTTTTCAAGGTGTTATAAAATGAGTTATAGTTTTAAAGTTGTTTTTTGGAATAAATTATAATGTTATTTTAAAATTAAATTAAAAATAATTAGAAAAATATTTTGAAAAAATGGATTTATTTTTGAATTCTACATGTCAACAAATGGTTGGGGTGAATTTTTGGGATTTTTTTAAAATACTTGAATTTTTCATGAATAGTAAAAATACACTTCTGAGTTTTCGTTATGTTTAATGACACCATAATGATTTAATAATTAATATAAAATTATGGTCAACTTGTGTAAATTAATATATTATATTAGGTGTCCTTATTGGCCAATACCATGGAAAAATTCCATTGGTAAGCCCATGGTTTTTCAAAACCACTAATGAGGTGTCCTTTGAAATTAATAAAAACCTCTCTCTCATTTATTATAAATACCCACTCATTTCTTCATTTTATTTTATTCCAAACTAATAATTCTCAAATATCTGGTAGTTTTAACTCCATAGGAGTCCTCCAAATGTGTCTTTAAGTCCCCAAGGTCCAAACCTTTAAATTTTAGGAGTTACTCTACAAGGTAAGGGAATCTATCCCCCTTCTCTTTTTTCAAGAACTCTTTTTATTTTCTTCTTTCTAAATTTCAATTGTATTATGTTGGGATATGTAATTAAATATACCCCTTAATGTAAATATTATGAAATAATTATTAGATACCATTTTTTCTCTCATCAAAATATTTTATGAATTTTTAAGTGACACCGTTAGGCTGCCGAATTTTTGTAAGGAATTTCTTAATTTTTCTTTTATTTAGAGTTCATTTCATTTATTTTTTTCTTTCCTCACCTCCTTTCATCCAAATTTTATAAAAAATCATGTAACTTAAATTTATTGGATTTTTTGTGATAATGGAATAATTCATCATCATATCTCTTTTCCCCTTCTTTAATACTAGAAAAGAAAACACTATCACAGATGTGTCAATTTATCACATTCAAGGACGATGGGGTTTCAATTTCGATTACCATATTCAGTTCTGGTCATGAAACCATTTTTATAGATGAAAAAATCTATAATATATGTATTATAACCTATTTAAGGTTCTATAATCTTTTTTTTACACATGATATTAATTTATAAATAAAAAATGAGCTCGTTGTGATAAAAAACAACCAATTAACCCAAACAGTTATAATTAATGTTTTATATAATAATTCATCTTCACTCCAAATTACCCAAAAAATTTTATTACCATGTAATATTCTGGTTTTTCACTAATAAAATACAACTTCTATTCTGGAAAACCATTCTCATTCTATATGTTTTTCTCTACATGAATATTAGTAAACCGATCATAAAAACCAAGGAAGAAAACACTCCCAAACAATGAAATTGAACCTATTAAACCTATCAAGAAAGACATGAATGAACATAATAAGGAGATAATAAATAAATTAAATAAATAATAGGTTTTTTAAATATTATTTAATGAATTTAATTTGGTTATCCTTGATACTAGGATCAAGTGAAGAACACCATCTGACTTAAGGTAAGAGTTTTATCATCTCACTTCTATTTTTGTTAGATATTCTGTATTCACTACTATTACATGTGTATGATGTATGTATATTACCCATTGATTTTTCATATGATGAATCTATTTATTTTCATTATATTCAATGTATCATTTTATGATTATTAATTTGGGGGAATACGATTCAATTGATTACAAAGTTGTAAGTATTTTCTACCCGAACCTCCATTTTTATTCGGGTTGCTCTTATTCTATAATCATCTCAATGAAATTATTATTTATTCTTATATACTACTCATTAATTATGTGTAAATGTTATATATATTATTACCAATAACAATTATTCTTTATTTTATGGGGATTTATAAGATTTGAAAGAATATTTCAAAAATTCTTCCGAAATGCAACCCCGATTCAAGGAACTTCTCGAATTCTTACATATTTTTAAGTACAATATATAATATTTTTAAAATCTAGATTTATATTTATAAAATAAAAAATATTGACATTAAAATTATATTATGGTTCATTTCTGGTTTTATGAAATAAAATATGCCTTTTTTCTTTAAAATCTTTCAAATGAATTCCTAAAATCGCACTAAACTGTTTTATTTCTAAAGTTTCTTCAAAAACTCTTTTTACATGATTTCACTTCAGTGGGAAAAAATTTATGCCTAAAATATAATTTCAATGTTTTTTATATCTTATTTTATGGGATATAAATTATTAAAAATATTATTTCAAGAAAAATAAAAAATAACTCTTCTTTCCAAAGTAAAATGATTTTTCTTGTCTCACTTTAACTGTTATGACATATACGCCTTGTTCACTACTTATTCCTTGCATGTGGTGTATGTAATTCCCTTTGGTATATAATATCAAGAGTCTCCTTATCACCATGATATTCTAAGGGATTTTTATTTTAATTCTTCAAGATGGTGTGAGACACTGTAATGTTTAAGGATTATTTACTCAAGAAAATTTCAATGGTATCCTTTAAAAGTATTTTATCTATGTCAACATAATTGTTGAATCTTGTAATTAATTGTGATATATCTCTTATGATATCATATAAAATATGTTTTTTAATGGTTTCTGAATTAGTTTGATTATAGATGTGCTATCTTGATACCATTGTCCACATTACACTGAATGGTTATTGTTTATGTTTAATGATTAGGGAATGTATTTACATTTCATATGTTAGTTTAAATATGAATGTATATATTGATTATGTTTTTACATTAATATGAGTAATGAATTGGAATTATTAAGTGTCGGGTGGGGCTCTCTATAGTCCCTCAGTGCATCATTAGGTCTCATGAGACAAACTATGGTCTTAACATGAGGCCTTGACAAAATGGATATTTACGGTCTTGGCATGAGGCCTTGATAGTACTGTTATGAAGTACCATATTTTTCATTCCCTCATTATGAAACTAGAAACTGAAAGTTCATGATGTTATTAGACTAGTAGAATACCCATGATAGTTCTTTATTATGGCATATTTACTTAGCTCCTATTCCATCCATACGATGTTCAAGTTTATTTTTTTAAAGGCATGTGTTTTTAGTTATTCATCATGATTAATTTTTATGTTTATGATATATTTTTCTATATTTCTTACCCTTACTAAGAATCAGATCTTACCCCTTTTGTATGATTAATTTTCTGTAGACATTAATAGGTTTTTTTAATGAATGACATGTAGGGATAAACTTAGAGGTGTGGATGTTCCCAATAAAACTTATATGTTGTATTTATTTTCAAGTTTTAATGTTGAACCTATGCATGTATATGGTTTTCTAAAACAACTAAAATACTTAGTCTTTCCTGATTTGATTCCTTATAATCATGCTAATGTCTTAAAATAAGGCACCGGCTCTAGGAAACTGGAGTTGAGTCTTTACACATGGGGTGTTCCTGACTTTGAAAAATGGAATGTTTTTAGTTATTGAGATTTGTAAAAAACATATGAGAACTTTTGAAATGATTAAACAATGATTTTTATATGTTGATTCAATTTTTATTTCTAATATGGGAAAATTATGTCCCAAAATGGATATAGTTTTGAAATTGGGGTTTTAACTCAAAGTGGATTTAAAGTGGTTTTTGATTGTGTTTTAAATATAGAATTTAAATAAAAGTGTGGTTCCATTTTGATGAAAATGGATTAATGGATATTTTAATGGTTTTTATGGAATATGAAGGTATTAAACCTTGTTTTTTTCTTTTTAAAGAGGGATAACTATGTTTTAAAGGGTGGATTTGAGATGTTCTAAAAGAGTATTTTGTTGTGGTGTTTTATGACATGTGAAAGTGTATGGGATTTGTTGAGGCATGTTTTTGGATTTTAATATTAATAAATGAATAGTGGTGCACTATAGATGTTGATATATTAAAAAGGTTAAGTACATAGAACCTTGAATAATGGAATTCATTTACAATGAAATGATTTAGGATACTGGACATGGAATTCTTCATCCATGGATTTGGTACTGAACTAATTTTATAGTAACCACTATTATTATATATGGTTGCTGGGATGTTGGACTAATGATCGTCACCCTTGGGCAGACCAAACTGATTCTCTAGGCACCCCAATGCACTATAGTTTTTATAGGATAGACTAATGATCCTTACACAAACAGTATGGACATAGTGATACATATCATGGTTTTGATAGCCATAGATGATGTTCTGAATCCCATTTGGATACCTGGATTGATACTCCTTGTTTTCTGACATGTAACCCCTATAATATATGGCTAAGATGGTTGGACATGACATTCTAAATCCCGGTTGGATACTTGGACTGAGGATCCTTATTTTACAACCCATTAACCCTATAATATATATTTGGGATGGTCATAAAAAATTTTTTGAATCTCAATTTTATACTTGAACTGATGCTCTTTGTTTTCCAACCTGTGACCATTATAACATAATGTTGGGATGGTCGAACATAATGTTTCAAATCCCAATTGTATACTAGGATTGATGTTACTTGTTTTATGACCTATGCCACTTATGATAAATGGTTCATATGACAAACATGGGCTGAATTAAGTTTGATGGGTATGGGTACCTCTTAGAACTATAATAAAATGTGGTAATTTTGAATATTGTTTGAAAAAGAAACCTATTTTATTTACCTTATTGTTTATGATTTATTCATAATTATACATACACTACTATTTAGACTGATATTTTATTTTGACATCATTAGTGGTAGCCTACTAAGTTGTACTCACAACCTTCTTAGGCTACCACTACACATGCGTACCCGAGTAGCTCTCATATGTTTATTATAGGCACAAGATTAGACTAAGACCGATGTTGGATGTTGCATGACCAGTCAGGATAACTTAGATGGTATTATAGTGCTAGAGGCCAGGTTTATTTCATGGATTCGAGTTGAATATATATCCCTATGTATTTATTTTATAGTTTATCTGGTATATGTTTGATCATGCTATTGGGAGACTAAGGTTGTATGTGTTGCATGACTATTCAGGTCTTTACTGTATTTCATTTTACTACAAAATGACTCTATTTCAATTTGTTTATTCTTTCCACACAATCTGAGGAGTATAATGTCTTGTTATTTACTTTTGGTTGTTCACTATGATATAAGGGTATAGTCTCCTCATAGTACCATCTTAGACCCTTTTGACACTCTTTTTTCATCACATTGTATAAAAAGAATTTAAAGGGAAATGACTTAGCACAAATTGATTCATCCTTTGAAGAAAACATAAAAAATCGACAAAGGCACGAACAAAGCTTCAAAAGCACATTTGCCGTGCAAGTTCCATCACTGTCACGCAAGTCCACTTGCGCGACGCCTAATGGCCGCGCAAGTGACTTGCGCGCCCTAAAGTATAACCACCCGGGGTCTTCTCCAGCCTATAAATAGACCCTGTGGGCCCCCCATTTGAGGAGTAATTTTTCTAGAAACTCAGATTTGAGCTCCCAGTTCCCTAGTCTCTTCTTAAAGCTTCTGAAACACTTCTAAGGTAATTTCTTACCTAGAATGGAAGATCTAAAGAGGGGGAGGAAGGCCTAAGTGTTGAAACTCATAAACACTTGCACGCCTGAGTGGACAAACCTTAAGGGAAATGGCCACACTTACCTTCCGCCTAACTCCTTAAATAGAACTTGCACCACTCTTCTGGAAGAACCTAAAGATGATTCTAAAGGCTTTAACCAAGAGTCTCTCAAGTATTAATCTGCGGGTTAACCATCATGCAAGTACCCATGTGTCGCGCAGTTATACCTGCGCGACCGGGACTTGCGCGCCCACGCAGTACCTGTGTGCCTGCCAGGACTTGCATGCCCCTGCCTTTTTGGGTGCCATTCTTGCCCATTTCACCCCTCTTATGCCATTCCACCTCTCCTATTCAAGATTCAGTCTTCAAGACACTCTTCAAATCCATTTATGGCATGATTTATTGATTTTAATTCCTTATCTGAAAGGAATTCTGTGGAATATCTCTCAAAACATAGTGATTTACACATATTTATGTCACTGAAGATTGAGATTTCATTCATTCAACCTCATCCTTTAAGATAAGAGAACTCATTAACCTAGGCCTCCTTTTCAGGACTAAGCCAAAGTCATAATTCCTAATCTGGGCCTCCTTTTCAGGAATAAGCCCCATTCATAATTCTTAACATGGGCCTCCTTTTTAGGAATAATCCCCAGTCATAATTCTTAACCTGGGCCTCCTTTTCAGGAATAAGCCCCAGTCATAATTCTTAACCTGGGCCTCCTTTTCAGGAATAAGACCCAGTCATAATTCTTAACCTGGGTCTCTTTTTTAGGAATAAGCCCTAGTCATAATTCTTAACCTGGGTCTCATTTTGAGGAATAAGCCCCAGTCATAATTCTCAAATATGGGCATCCTCCTTAGGAGTAATCCCCAAGTCCCTTAATTTTTCAAGTCCCTTAACCTGGGCCTCCTTTTCAAGAGTAAGCCCCAATATTAATTTCTCTTAACCAGTCCTAATTTACCTTTGATCTGGGATTCCTTCTCAGGAGTAAAACCCAATCATAAGTCCTCTCCTAATTTGGGCCTCCTTTTTAGGAGTAATCCCCAAGTTAGAGTATTCAAATCTCCATGAAGCACACATACCATTATGGACCCTATTCTTGGATTTCTTCCCTGAATTAAATCCTAATCTTCATTTATCTGGGTAGTCATACATACATAAGTCCCACATTATTTCTTATGATTGCATCATTCATGGCACGATTGTCTGATTTTTACCAATACCTCTTGTTTCTCACACTGATCATGACTCACGTGAGCTTAGAGTGTAAAAGTAATTATGAAATCCTTCTTTGTTCCATCAATCATAAACATCATACTCCCTTACTTGAACTACGTGGGTTCTGATTCCTTTTCTAAAGAAAGGATACATAGGTAACCCATATGCGGGTTCGATCCCAACTCTGAAATAATCCATGTCCTTCTGAATGACAATAAACTTCAAGTGCCCCACTGAGTGGCTTTAAAACCAGCATAGTCATCATAATGACCAAGAGACTTATATATAAATGTATCGAAGGATACCATTGACCAAGAATCTCTAATAAATACAGATGATTCTCTATCAATGAAGAACCTCGAATACCTATAAAAGATTCTCTAAATTTCCTACATATTTAATCATTGATTGTCAGATCTAAAGGAAAGCTCATTTTATACTTGGTAATGTAATAAGGATTCATGAACATAACTTAAATCTATAAAGAGAGTCTTGGAGTAGACAATAATTCCCCTCAAAAAGGTTTGATTAGTCCGACCTTCCATTCTCTCAACCAATGCAAATTACTAAGCCTCATTAGTCCACAAACTAATGAGTGACTACCTTTGGAAAGTAGGTCTAAATAGATGTGGAATCATTGGATGTTTCCGGTTCTATGAACAAACCCGTTAGAAACCAATTGGAATGTTTGAACCTTCAATCAAGGAGGTCGTCCCCAAATTCCGAGGGAAATAAAAAATGGCGAACCCGACGTTAATCCTTAACCAAGTTAAAATGATGTTTTACCTATTTGTTAGGACCCTATTTAAAACTCAATGAGAGGGCCAATAAAAACAATCATTGACATATGTGCTCATCCAAAAGATGTAGTGGATGAATTTATCTTGATTACGTCTGTTATATCAAATAGGAACTCTTTTCCAAGATCTTCTGCATTTCCAAAATGGCTGCTCTCAAGTTCACACCTGCGAATACCGCTGCTACGAATGCCAATGCGGCTACTCCTGCTGGATCATCATCCACTCTGAAGATGACATTACCTACTCAGCATCTTCAACGCTGGTTATCAAATGCGATGGTTAAGGAGTACCGTCAACACGGTAACATCCCAACTCTGGAGGCTTCCCGACAAGCCCTCCAAGTGAACAATTCATACCGGTCGTCCGAACAACGACGACCAGTGATCAAGAAGAAGGTGGTTCTAACCACCATCTCCAACCGTTTCGGGTCGTTATCCCCAGAACACAATCACCATTCACTCCCATATTCTGGGGAGGTGAATGAGCAGGTCCCTCAGGGACTTAATTCAAGGAAGCATGAGTCATTCCTGAGGGCTCCCATCAATAATCGCCACCAGACTCATGCGGCAGTGCGCCCTCAACATGATGAGGATGTCGACTCCAGGAGTTCAGCTCTGGTTCCTCGAACCCAAGATGGAAAGACGAATCTCTAGAGGTGAAATCCGGTTAACAGTGAGCAGGTTCTCATTTCTTCCATCTCCGGAGAATTCCACCAACCTAACTTGGTGGCAAGCAACGAGCGGGCACACACACACCTGCCCATTTTAATTCCGTTGTCCAGCAGACTCATCTGGCAGCATCACACCAATCCCACCAGACAATTCTGGCAGAGTACTATAGGCAGGAACATACACCTGTTTATACATCATCAGCTAGTCAGCATGCTCGTCTAACTACATATGATGGAGCTCATCAACCACGTTTGGAGAAGTGCAATCAGCAGACACATACACCTGCTAGTATTAATCAATACTGCCAACAGTCTCGCTTGGTAGCATTCGGAGAAGTTAGTCAGAAACCCCCGACAACAAGAAGGAGGCAGACTCAACTCTCTGACCCCACACATGAGTACTATCAGGATTCACTGACAGGAAAAGGAGGACATGACCAGGCATATACACCTACTCCAATCACATAATGGACATATATCCCTGTTCCGGCAGCTGAAGCCACCAAGCATATTCTATCAATAATGAAATAGAAGAAGAAAATCTATGCTCATATTCTGGATGTTTGCCAGGATATTATAACAACTTCAGCGGCATCTCAGGGAAATACACATAAATCTATCCCTACCAGTGGAGTGACACATCAACAATTAACTCTGAAACAGACACACACATATTTTCAAGTTCAAGAGGGTTGTAGGGCATACTCCCCCATATCATACGGACAACCAAGTCAGGCACATACACCTGATTTGAGTGGAGATCGTCAGCCTAACCTGGCCATATCTCCTGATCAGGAACATACACCTGCTCAGAGTAGCCACCTTCGTCAACAAGTGGTTTCCAAGGCGAGTAAGAAGGCATCTAAGAAGAAGACCCGCCCAGCACAGTCAAAAGATCAAGAGCCAATATGTAACAAGGCCTTGCTTGATGCTGTAGTTCTTGAAGCCCTCAGACAATTATCTGTTGGAATCCAAGATTCTAATCCCTCATTTCCCAATAGTGGGAACATTAATTCCGAAGGTCTTCAACAGACACTTCCTCATGAAGGCTTTCTTCATGACAATTCGGTCGATCTCGAAGTTCCATCTTCATATGAGAGCCACATGAACCCTCTTTGTGGTCAAAAGACAAAGGAGCAAGAGATCTCATCTTTTTCTGTAACCCATCATGGTGTTCCTCCCCATGATGATGAATTTCGCTGCGAAAGTCCTCTCCACAGTAGTGATGAACATTGCCCGGAAAATGCTCCAGTGGAAAATGTAGTGCCGAGAAAGCCCTCTTATCTCGAGGCACTTTCAAATTCGAAAAAATTCATGTCTGATGCTTCACCTCTAGCAGGTGAAATACTTTCTCAATCAGAAGATAATCCAGGGTGTAGGTCATTCTCCGAACCACCCCTAAGTCATGAATCTTCTAGTTTGATCAATGATTTCTCTACCAATCTTGTTGAATCCGATGAAGCAATACGAAAACACTAACACTAGTCAAATCAGGTAGAATAATCTTCATTGAATGATAAAGAGGAAATTCTGAACATGAGAAAACAACTGGCAAAATGTGAATTACCAGTCGTGTTTTGGCCTATGGCTGACTCTCAGTATGAAATTCCAAAGATGTTGACGGAATATGGAATTCATTATATTCGTCTCAACATATGGAAAACTCTTTGTCAGTTGAAGAAGAAAGTATTATCTTATGATGAATATGGAAATAATCTTCAGATAATAGAAGGGTTACAACATTAGATTGATTTGGCATCTCTATCAGTCTCTCGGTATCCGAAGGCTGAAAAGCAGCAGAGAGCCCTTCAACGTTCATTCCTTAGATCACTAAGAAGATTGCGTTAGTTAATTTCCAATTCCCCATCTAGTATTCATGTCAGAGGATGGGGTGTTATTGGAGCACTACATTTCACGGTGCTCTCCAGTCATCAAAGCCCGCCGAAAATGGTCTCATGTAATGTTATTTCCCATGGCCGACCACAGTGAATGGGCTTTGTTCGTAATCAGAAGCTTTCCCAAGAACAGGCTTCAAATAGTTCCTCTCAAAATCAAGCATACAGAGAACAAGTTGTTGAATTACTCCTGCATCAAGAAAACTAGAATATTGAACATGCCTCTCGTATGGAGCAAGCACATCATCAAGTGACAAAAGTGTTGGAAATCATCCAACGATCTTTTGAACCAGGTGATAAAAGTGGATACAGGTTAATGCATCCAGCTAATTTTTGGACTATGGTTCGCAAGATCAGGAGAGCTTTTTAGAAAGTCTCAGACATAACATGTTAAGAGCCACCCCAGCTTTCCAGACTGGGGACTCTTTTAAACCAACCCTCGGAATCAACAAATAGGATTCGAGGAGTTGAGATGGAACAATAGGAATAGCCCCAGTCCACTGGACTGGGGACTTTTTCAAATCATCAATCCCCTCCTTAGAGAAAGTCGGTCTTTTCTCTATTGGGGAAGAAGCCTCAAGAGGAATGAAGAGCCAAATTATCAGGAGATTCCCTCCAAATTATAGTTCGTTAAGAAGTTCTTGAGGGATCAAATCAACAAAAGGCAATGTCTCATCAAAGACATGGAAGAAGACATTATCACAGAAATGCTGATAGAAGGGATGTGATGCGTTATGCATCAATCAATGTCATCAATTCCATTGTTGCTGATCCACTAGATGAGGCTCACTCAGGGGACTCAGATGAAGAGGTTCCTGCTCAAGAAGTTGTACGCACTGACCCAAATGAAGAAGGTGTGCGTACACAAAATCAAAGGGTTACTCAGAACCTAGGTAATCCTTCAAGTAACCCACTTCTCCCTCTCTGAAAAGGATCCAACAAAGGTAGGGGAAAGAATCAGGTTACATATCATTCCACTGGAGAAGGCCAATTGCTTTCACTAGAGAAAAGGTTTTCACAATAGGAGGAAGAAATTAAGGAACTAAGGAGGTTGAATGTAGAACTACTTCAGGGTAGTCTTATTCTTAAGAGTGCTGGAGTCAGTCAGCCAAGGGAATTTGTTGCAGCTACTAAGATGGGTCAAGAATATCCTCCTCTATCAGTACACCCTCACAGGTCTAATCCTACGGGTCAAGTGCAACAACAGTTGGCAGTGCTACCATTAGTTGCAGAACCAACCACTAAATCTGTCCAAGCTCCAGTCATTGCACCTACCAAAGTCCAAGTTCAACAGGATATTTCTCAAAAGTTAATAACTACCATTGAGTCATTAACAGCTCGGTTAGAAACTATGGAAGGGAAACATGCGCAGGTTCGACCAGACAAGAAAGTTTCCCTGAATGGGTAGATTCAATCTCTCCTCCATCCAGTTCTGGAAACCCTGTATTCCCTATTTTAAATGGATCAGGCGACCCTGAACAACATTTGACGCATTATGTGTCTTGTTGTGATCCTATGATGAGAACTCCGAAGCAGCAAGAATCAGTAAAACTCAGATACTTCATACGAACCATACAAGGACCAGCCTTTGTTTGGTATACAAGTTTGAAATCCCGGTCAATTACCGGATGGGAAGATCTCCATCAACAATTCCTTCTTCAGTTCAGCTCAACTTTTCCAAAGACAACAGTTTTCGATCTTACAAACTGTAAGAAAAGGGAGAATGAAATGGTCCCAGATTTCATTTCTCGCTGGAATGGATTAACATATTTCCTAAGATTAGCACTCCGTCAAGAAGAATTATTGCCAATCTGTGTGGAAAATTTGCGTGACGAGTTACGCACACCGTTAATCCGTGTGAAATACACAGGAGGGTTTCAAGACCTTACTTCAATCACTCAGCAGATTGAAGATTCCCTTATACAGGCTAAGGATAAATCTCGTGTAATTCCATCAGCTCCAGGAAGGAGGTTGGGTAAAGCAGAAACTGCTACAGCTATACTTAACCAAGCACCCGTACCTGTTTCTACTTCAAAACCTTCATATTCTTGAAGGGCTCCACCTCCTGAGCGCCAACAACAAAGGCCGTTTCTTCTAGATGATCAAAGAGATCAAAGAAAAAAACAATTTGAGTATCTAAAGAGAAAAACATACTATTTCCAAAATTAACAAGTTCCTGGTTACTTCATTTCGGCTCTGGAAAATAATCTGGTTCAATTTCCAAGGCCTAAGGGGCCAAACAAGGAAGGATATGAAGACCGTCCCAATTATTGCCTCTTTCATCAAATGTTGGGGCATCCCATCCAGGAGTGTTTTATCTTCAAAGACCTCATGCAAAAGATGGTCGACTCAGGACAAGTCAAACTGAAAGGTTCTTCAACTCAGGTAGCATGTGTTACTGCTATGGTTCCAGAGGACGAAGGTGAATGGAAATAAGTCAAAAGAAAAAATTCACAAAAGTATGATGATTGGATGGTCAGAAATACAATCAACCGAACTCATGCTATTTTGTGAACACAATTAAAGAAACCGATTGTGTCTTCTTACATGAATGTTGCGGCAAAACCCTCTTCATTAGAGGGGAAGTACTCAAAGAAACGACATGATTCAAAGAAAGAAAAATAATTAGAAGAAGATGAGTATGTGTCAAAGCCTAAGTTATATTTGACTCTGGAATACTTCATGCCATCTACATCAAAGCCACGGGCACCGCCCCACCAAACGGCACAGCCTAAACTGGCTAATCAGGCAGAGTCTTCATCAGACGAAGAGTTAATCTTAAATTATATTAATATGATTCAATTAATAGATCCATATAACAGTCACAGTTTTGATTTCGATGTGCCTGGATTCCCTATATCAAATAGGGGAATCAGAGGAAGTTCTAGAGGCTCAGGATATAGCGGAAGAAGTGGATATTTTAGAAGCCACTATTCCAATTCTACCCCTACTAGAACTGTGTACGCATCAGAAACTCGTGGTAGAGCCCTTCAGTGAGCTCAGAAAGAACAAGCAAGTTCTTCTACCAATAGAAAATTCAGTCCTGAAACAGTTATTTTGGAAGACCGGTTGAAGGTTTCATCTTCTTCCTCTCAACAAGTAAATGGATCTAATCGGTCAAATCTTCCAAAACCAGGAATATTTCCAACTCCTATCCCAATACAAGATGCATCAACTTCCAAAGCATCTGCTTCCAAGACACCTGCTAAGCCACATATTCCTATTGGGAAACGCAGACCACTGGATTAAAAGTATGATATATTGAAACACTTGGCCCAAATACCAGACAAGTTATCAATTCTAGATGCTTTGAATCTTTCAAAAGATCTTCGGGAAGCACTCATCGAGGCTTTATCAAGTCCTCAGGAGTTTGAAACTGAAATTGCTACAGCTGAAGTCTATCACATAGAGAATAATCCTGCAGAATGCCATGCAATAATATCTTTTACTGATGAAGATGAAGATGATGTTGTGCATGGGCATATTAGACCTTTGTACTTATCTGGGAAGGTCAATGGTGTAGACGTCCGAAGATCTTTCATTGACAATGGTTCAGGAGTCAACCTCATGCCCATTCGTACACTTCGTCGATTGGGCCTCATGGAATCTGATTTATCTCCTTCTACCATGATGTTACAAGGATATGATAAAAATGAACAAGAACCACTGGGAGAAGTTACACTCAGAACTCAGTTTGGAGATCTTGTATCCAATTTGGATTTCATGATTGTTGATCAAGACTCAGCTTTCAACATCTTGCTTGGAACACCCTGGCTACATCAACATGCGACTATCCCTTCATCATACCATCAATGTCTCAAATATTTTTTCGATGGTCAAGTTGGGACATTGTATGGTGATAAGGCCCCGTTCAAGACATGTGAGTCTCAATACATTGAGGCGGAATTCTATCACATGAAGGGAAGGGAAAAATCCACAATAAAGGAGATTACCAAAGTTAATGATCCATATGGTTTGGAGAAGATTCCAGTAAATCCATTTACACATGTGAGTACAGATTCTGTGTTACCTATCAGTCAAATTGACAAGATAGACCCAAATCAAAATACTCTTATAGAAAGATCCATAATGTCAATTACGGCAATCGATCCAGACAACATGGGAGAAATTGGTAACCCACCAAGCAGTGATTAAAGCACAAATGGTGACATCTTCATTTCATTTGCTGAAATCCAACAAGTCTATACTTCGCCAATTAGGCCAGAAGAAGTTATAGCAACATCGGTGGTGAACAATGATGTCGATTCACAATCCATCATCTCCTCTTTATTACCCAAAGAAGACCCTTCATCATCAATCGAGTTTGAAATGGAAGCTTCTTCTTCAAGATGTAAAAATTTTGACATCTCTTATGATCATGAAAATTCTGCTTTATCATCTACTATGCAAGTATAAATGGAAGAAATAACACATGATGAAGAAGAAGATGAATATCTTAGAGATGCTCCTCCAGCATTTGAAGAGGGTATCTCTACCACTGTGGATGAACTTAGAGAAATAAATCTGGGTACAAAAGAAGATCCACTCCCCACTTTAATCAGTGCGGCCACAAATCTTGAAGAGCAAGAGATGTATATTTCTTTTCTAAAGAAAAATATAGATATATTTTCTTGGAACTATATAGAAATTCCCGGGCTTTATCCCGATGTTTCTACTCATCATTTGGGTTTACCAGAAGAACATCGAGGATTTAAGCAAGCTGCGAGAAGAACACACCCAAATTATGCTTCCAAAATTGAAGCTGAAGTGGATAATCTTATCAAATCTAACTTCATCAGAGAAGTTTAATATCCCAAGTGGTTGGATAATATTGTCCCTGTAAGGAAGAAGAATGGAAAAATTAGAGTTTTCATCGATTTCAGAGATCTTAATCGGCATTGTCCTAAGGATGATTTCCCAGTTCCGATTACAGAACTTTTAATTGATGCAACAACTGGCTATGAAGCACTTTCCTTCATGGATGGATATTACGGATATAATCAGATCCGAATGGCCCCATAAGACTAATAATCCATATCCTTCAAAGCCCCTCAGGGTGTTTTTTTCTACCGGGTAATGCCCTTTGGCTTAAAGAATGCAGGTGCAACATATCAACGTGCCATGCATCGTATCTTCAAACCCTTCTTAGGGAGTTTTGTTGAATGCTATGTAGACGATCTGGTGGTTAAATAAAAACAATTTTATAATCACTTGGATGATTTGGAAGTCATATTCCGCAATCTTAGACAACATAATTTGAAGATGAACCCCTTAAAATGTGCTTTTGGGGTAACCTTAGGAAAATTTCTCGGCTTTGTTGTACGCCATCATGGTATTGAAGTCGATCCTGAGAAGACCAAGTCAATACTTGGTATGTCACCTCCTCGAAATTTGAAAGAATTAATATGACTTCAAGGACACTTAGCCTATATTCGGCGTTTCATCGCCAATTTGGCAGACAAAAGTTTACCCTTCACAAAATTGACGAAGAAGCGAGTCACTTACCAGTGGACTGAAGAATGTCAAGAAGCATTCGATATTCTCAAGAAATACCTCTTGGGTCCACCGGTACTCATGCCACCTGTTTAAGGAAGACCACTTATCCTCTACGTGACAGCTCTAGAGAGATCATTGGGTGCCTTTCTTGCTCAAAATAATGATGCTGGGAATGAAAACAACCTCTATTATCTCAGTCGAACTATGCTTGAAGAAAAAACCCAGTATTCAAGTATTGAGAAGTGCTGGATGGCATTAATCTTTGCAGTTCAGAAGTTGAGACACTACCTACAACATCACGAGGTCCAATTGGTATCTCTCAATAACCAGCTCAAATTCATCCTTAGTCTTCCAATGCTTACAGGACGTCTGGTAAGGTGGGCAGTTATTTTGCAGCAATTAGACATTCAGTATGTGTCTCAAAAGGTGATAAAGGTCCAAGCTATGGCTGATTTCCTGACTGAACACCCTTCAGTGGAAGACACATCTTAGGATATTGAACTCCCTGATGAGGAAGTCTTCTCTATTAAAGAAAGTCCTCAAGCATGGTAAATGTATTTTGATGGTGCTTACAGAAGTCCAACAGGGAGGAAAATGGAAAATCCAAAATTCAACAAAGTTGGCTTAGGAATTGTGCTCATTTCTCCAGAAAAGGCAGTGTTACCTTATTCCTTCTTATTGTGGGAAGGTGGTACCAATAATGAAGAAGAATACCAAGCTCTCATTGCAGGATTGGAATTAGCGCTTCAAGCACCAGTGAATCACTTAAAGGTGAAAGGTGATTCAGACCTGGTAATCAAACAAGTCAATGGGAATTATGCCATCAGAAAAGAATAACTAATCCATTTGTATGATTATGTCAGAGAGTTAATGGCGGAATTCCCTTCGGAACTGACATTTTCTTATGTCCCAAGATCACAAAATGATCAAGATGATGCACTGGCTAGTATAGCCATAGCTCTGGCAGATCCAAATCGGGATGAGACAACCATCAGTATTGCCCACCATCATGCAATTTCACCTTATGTTCGAATCAGAACAGATGAAATTAATGAAATTAGTCCCATTCCTAAACCATATGGTCATACTACAGGATGGATGTCACCTATCAGGGAATACCTTCAAAATGGAACACTTCCACCTAATAGAGCCGAGAAAGAACAAATCCGGCGACGTGTGGTCAATTTTACTCTTTATGATAGCCCAGATCACCTAGAGAAAATTCTCTACAAACGTGGTTTTGATGGAGTTATCTTCAGATGCATTGATGGTGAAGAGATAATGGCTATCATGAAAGAAGTGCATGCAGGAGTCTGTGGTGCCCACCAGTCTGGACATAGACTGTCTAATCAGATTTGAAGGCTTGGATACTTTTGGCCTTCAATGATACAAGATTATGTTGATTTAACAAAGAAGTGTCATTCATGCCAAGTACATTCCAAATTCATTCATCAACCTACAGAGTTGCTTCATACAGCTAAATACTCATGGCCATTTTCCACATGGGGAATGGATGTGGTGGGACCTTACCCTTCGGCTACGGCCAAGCAGTTTAAGTACATTCTTACTGCTACTGACTTTTTTCCAAATGGGAAGAGGCAATACCTCTCAAGGAAGTCAGTTCTAAATGCGTTGTTAGCTTCATCAAGTCTAACATCATTACCAGATTTGGTGTCCCTCATACCATATTGACAGACATTGGCACCAACTTCTGTTCATCCGAGGTGAAAAAATTGTATCAAGAATACAACATCAAATCCAACCATTCATCTCAGTATCATGCAGCGTCCAATGGAAAAATAGAAGCTTTCAACAAGACTCTGTCAAATATACAGCAAAAGATGGTGGATAAAGATAAGAAATCATGGCTTGATAAACTCTTTCATGCTTTATGGGCTTATTGAACTACCACCCGCACTACAACTCGGTCAAATCCATATTCATTGGTATATGGAATGGAACCAGTCTTTCCAATTGAAGTTCAATTACCCTCGCGCAGAGTTTCCATTTGTGATCAATCATCTACAGATGAACAATCTCAAAAGATATTGAATGAATTGGAATGATTAGATGAGAAAATATTTTTCACTTTGCACCACTTGGAAGTCTATCAGAATCGAATAGCACGAGATTTTAACAAAAAAGTTCGTCTTCATTCATTCACTCAGGGAGAATTGGTATTAGTTCTCAGAACTCCAATGATAACAGGAAAGAAACCTCCCATGCTTGATCCAAAATGGGAAGGACCTTACTCAATACATAGGGTCTACTCCAATGGGGATTATTCATTAATCTCGATGGATGGAGAACTCATCACTACTCCAACCAATGCCAGATTTTTGAAGAAGTATTTTGTATAAACACAAAATATATCATCTATGGTCCGGTATGACCTTAAATTGCACCACTGTATAGAAAGACGTTAAACTACATCATCAACGGTCTATTCATATGACCCTAAACTATTTTCACATACTTCCAACATGACGTTAAACTGTGTCCCCTTCATCATCCTTGCTATATGATGTTAAACTATACAACAATGGTCCATACATATTACATTAAAATATTTGTATTCCTTTCGTCTCACATGATGTTAATCTGTGACGTCCTAACTACATGACGCTAAACTGTACAGAAGTCCCTTACGTCCAGCATGACATTAAACTGCACCATCCACGGTCCATGCATATGATCTTAAACTATTTTCACTTTAGTCCAACATGACGCTAAACTGTATCATCCCTTTTTCATCCTACATGACGTTAAACTATGAAAAAAGTCCACAATACGTCTAACATGACGTTAAATGGTGTACTCTTTTGTCCTCACTGCATGACATTAAACTACATAGTCCTCCTTTCTTCCAACATGACGTTAAACTATATTGTCCCCATCGTCCAAACTACATGACGCTAAACTATTCAGAAAGTCATTGATACATCCTACATGACATTAAACTACACTTTCTCCCCACTACATGACACTAAACTGTGCAACACCAATAATCCTAACTGCAATACTTTAAACTGCATAGTCCCTTTATATGTCCTACATGACATTAAACTATGCATCATTAAGGTTGTTGTTACCTCTTTTTTCTCACACCGAGTATGACTCACATGATCTTAGAGAAAACCTCAACCATAACACTCTCTCTAGGCTACTAACCATGTGTAAGTCCCAAAAACATCATTTTTTAGGTCGTTGTCCCCAAGAACAACTTGATTTTTAATTCACTTTTTAATTGAACTACGCAGATTTTGATCCTTGCCTTCCAGGATGGGTATGTAGGAAACCTCCTAAGGCTAAATCCCAAAATCAATCTCTTCACATCGGTTCACCTCCATCTCATACGATGTTGATTCGTGAAACTGCCCCTAGAATCAATATCTTTACATTGGTTCACTTTCTTATTTGTTATACGACGTTAAAATATACAACACTTTTGTCCAGTATGATAATAAACTACAATATTCTTTGATACCCTCACCTAAGAGGGAACCATTATTTACATTGATTTTTCAATCATGTTTCATTTTAAAGACTATGTGCATACATGACAATGCCCAAACCTTTTATCTTGGGTTAAACCATCATTGTAATAAGTCTCCTTTCACTCTTCACATATACGAACCAAATTTGTACAGAGGGTATTTCAAGAACTACGTGGGCTTGATTCCTATCCTTATGGGATATGTAGGAATGTTCAAGTGTCCCTCAAATCCTTCCCCAAGTCTTTTGGGCTTAACCCCAAAGTCCACTTCTAGTCCCTTGGCTGAAAAGTCCCCATGAAAACACACACTGTGTATTTCTTACAATGGTCCAAGCTCTATGACCCTAAACTAAGATATATAATACT
The DNA here is from genome assembly GCA_963277665.1 of Viscum album. Taxonomy (NCBI): domain Eukaryota; kingdom Viridiplantae; phylum Streptophyta; class Magnoliopsida; order Santalales; family Viscaceae; genus Viscum; species Viscum album. The sequence continues at coordinate 1,939,310,652 of OY728130.1, forward strand.
CTTGTCCCACACGACATTAAACTGTAGTTAAAGAACTACGTATGGCTTGATTCCCATCCTTATGGGATACATAGTGATGTCCAACATTTCCATTCAGAACCCAGCCACAACATGATTATGGTTAGCATTGATCTGTGTATCTTTGTATACATTGGAAAAAACCAATCTTTATGTGTCATAATCCTAACCTTAAATATTTTTAGATCTTCATAACCCTTTTCTTGACTTTTAGTCACAAAAATGTCAAATTTATGAGAGTTCTTTTACCTGACTATGCAACACATGCCCTTAGGTGGCCTTGCATAAACAGTCTACATAACAGACTTGTCAGCCAAAAGATACTATTATTTGACTATGCATCTAATGCCCTTAGGCGGTCCTGCATAATTCAACCCCCTAAAGGGTTTTTTAAATAATGGAAACTTCATTCTTGGGAAGAAATCCTCTTTTGTCCTTATTGGTCTTAAATGACATTATGTAGGGATCCGCAAAAATAGCCATCCATAACATATTTTTCTCATATCCTTTTTCATGATCTGAAAGTATTAAAGTCTATGGTTTATATTCTACTTCCCTACGTTTGGGTCAGACCTTTGTAGAAGTGGTATCCATCCAGTTATTTGATAATCTTGTTCGGAAATATCTTCTCCATATTCAAGTACCTCTTTCCATACAGCAAACTCTATACTTTGGAAAATTTGAATCTCCATAAACTTTCACTAGATTTTAGCAGTTGAAAGGTAAATTTCTGATAGTTCTTTTTCCTGACTATGCAGCACGTGCCCTTAGGTGGCCTTGCATAAACAGTCCACATAACAGACTTTTCAGCCAAAAGATACTATTATTTGACTATGCAGCCAATTCCCTTAGGTGGACCTGCATAATTTAACCCCCTAACGGGTTTGTTAAATAATGTTAACTTCATTCTTGGGAACTACTTCTTCTAATGCCTTTTAGCTCTTTTTCATATCATTCCTCAGATTTAAATATTCTTAAGTCATAGTTTACATATTTTTTCCCTCATAATTGAGTATGGTAATATGTTTTCAGATAAATTGTCAAAAAATTGAGTCAATTCTAATTCATTCGGTCAAAGCTATTTCGACCTTAAACATTAGCCTCCTTATTTCTGACGTGCATGACTTTAAACTGCCCACAAAAGACAAGGGAACTCTGAATAAAAGTCAAGTTCCAGCTCACTAAACTTACATTTTGTATGATTTAGGTAATATTGAGCAATTAAGAGTTTCAAAGTTTGTAGGGTTATTTATATTAATCCTAGTAAAAATCAAGCTATGCTTACTAGGCCCATTAGATTAGTTAAAATTTAAAGCAGGTAGTGAAATAATACAAGCATAAATGATTGATGATAAATGTATTCTCCATTTATGCACAAGAATTAGAGGGACATCCACATATTGGAGCCTCTTCTCTTTTTCAGGAGATTACAAAAGAATGTCAACATAAGTCTTCACATGATGTATAACATCCCGACCTTCATCAGAAGCTACTTTAAGCTCGTACACTCGACCATCTTCACTCTTCTCATCTTGATGGAGTGCCTTCTTGGCATCTGCAATGGTTTTCATACCATTCGTTTGAACTCCCTCCAATGAATTATTGAGCTGATCAAGTTCCCCAGTAACAAAATATAACTGTTGCTGGAGCTGCACCTGCTGGATGACTTTTTCTTTGATTTTATGCTTCAGATCATTCATCTTGGCAGCATAATCAGCCTCAGCTCGGGATACCACAACCTCAAATTTGCCAATGTTAACTGACAGTTTCACCCTGGTCAGATCTTCGGGACACTTTTTCTCCTACTCCCTCCTAAATATGACCTGTTTCACCGCGGCATGGATCTTTTCATATCCAAAACCGCCAAGTCCTAGAATGAAAAAATGGGATGACAATCGTGGGATCTTCGATGATATCACTTCTAAAGGCACCTCAGATATGATTTTCCATATGTTGTTCCATGCCTTGCATCGTGAAAAGATGAACGCTTTAAGCCCATCTGGGTCTGATTCAACATCATCATCACATGGGGGCATGTAATCTCGGATTAATGCACTTAAAGAAGTGCCCTATTCTACTCCTTCCCCCCTGACCTGTGCTTCTTCGCTTTCAATTCCTGTTGGGGCAGAGACTGAGGCCTCACCTCCAGATCTAGCCACTATAATTGATGGCCCTTCATAATTAATTGAAAACTTTGGTTTGCTTCAAAGTATAACAAAAGAATCGATTGTCTTGCAAATTAAGTACAATCACAAATATTGTTATCCCTTACCCGACGGTGGATTAGAAACCTGAGAAGACTCCTCCTTATCTTTTCCAGTCTCAATAGGATCTTTAAGATGGGTCTCAAGAGGGTTTACTAAGTTTAACTCTACTTGAGCTAATGTTTCTGAAATGGTAGGGTTGACATCAATGTCCACAATCTCTTCAGGCATTGGTAGTTCAGAAGCTTCTATGGATGGAACTGCATATTATTTTCAGTCATGATTAGAAGTGTAAATTATAAGAAAATTTACTAGGTGAAGGATAACACTCATGCCCAAGGTCTTCTAAATCACATGACAACTTAGAATGATCATAAATTCTTCGAAATACATTCCATGATTCATCATTTCATCCAATGATATTTCAGAATCCTGGTTAGTCTCACAAGTGGGAGCATTTTATGTGTCTTCTTGACGACTTACGTCCTGAAGCCCCTAACTCTGGACAACATCTTCGGATAAAATCACAGCATCAGTTGCAACAGCCGCCAAGAGATCTAATGCAGGAGTTGAACCTGAATTATCACAGAATGGAAGTCAATCGGTGTTTCGTTCAACATTTTTATAAATCATTGTTGACTTACCAGAAATAGGTTCTTCTCTTCTTGCAACAGCAGCAGGAGGGATACTAGGAATAGATGCTAGCACTTCTCCAGGAGCCGCCAAGTCAGCTTGGATCTATGATTGTTCCACAAAACCCTCCGTGGTCCTTGACGGAGGATCAGTCCTTTCCCTCATGGGGGAAATTGAATAAGCCCCATGAAATCCCCAAAAATATGAGTAACCATGTGGTCATGGGTATAGAGTCATGATTACCTAAAGGACTTACCGCTGCTAATGAAGCGTTTAACTATGGACTTCCTCCTTAGTTTCCTTTGCTTCTTTGGTTTTTTGGGATTATCGACAGTCTCCCTTATTGGCACTTGGATTGGAGAATGGAAGGCTATGTCCAACGCCTCATCCATGGCCTGCTGGCCTGGAGATATCTCGCCTGGTTCGCAAGGAGAATTAGCAGCAGCCCCGATGGTAGTACCACCAGGGCTATACTATGGAGAAGGAACCTCAGTTCCTTTCTTTTCAAGCTGCAAGATGAAGAAAATAACTTCCTTAAGTAACAAAGCTTCGACTGGAATCAAGTTGCAAAGAAAATAAGGAAAGAAAAATTACATCTTCAGGAGCCACATAATCATGCCACTCCTTATCTCCAGAACCACCAGCCCCCTTAGTGGCACCACGATCAATCATTTCCTTCACCCGCCTGGTGACAGGAACAGACTAATCAGTGGCATATATGAGCATTTCCAGCTCTCTGATGTAAGCCCACACTTCATTGGGGTTATCCTCGTATTGGATATCTGTAGAATCCATGAGATTCCCTATTCTAGGAAGTTGTAGACCCTCACATAAATCCAGCCAGGCGGTTTCAGTACAACAGTACAAACTCTGCCATAACTGGACAACCTCTGGTCTTAGATATGAAGGCTGCGAAGAAGGTCCTACAATATTTGACATCAATTTCTTCCCATCTCCAGTAACTGCAGATAGAGAATAAGAAAATAAGACTTGTTGCTTTATAAATCAGTAGTGATTAAATTACCACAATGAAGTAACTCACCAGGAGTTGATGGAGTTGGTCTCTTGATTATGACCGAAGGATTATATCGGGCATGAGGCCACTTTTTTACTTGTTGTGCCTCATCATTCCCATTATGGGAATCCGGTGAATCAGTCCTAGAAGAGGAGTCTGGTGAATCAGCTTCAGGTGGGGAAGAATCACCTTCATGAGGAAGGGTTTCTTTCTCTATAGTCCTCTTATTTTTCCCACCTGATAAACTGGGTGATTCAGCACCCCTTTGGGGTATGATGTTATCCAGTGTTCTGCATAATATGTAGTCAAATTATGTGCCTCTTTTTGAACTGGTAGATCAAATATCGCCCCCCCCGTCTTCTCCCTTGATGCCAGCAAACATAGTTGCCGAGAAACCATTGGATGTTTCTCTAACCTGACATGTACTGTAGGAGATACAGAAATCTGTTGCAGTCATTTTAATTGACATGAAATATATATGGAGCATAGGCCTCGCATATAATTTCTTTGTCAATCCTGGCAACTAGAACACCATCCCTGTAAGCTAGCATGTATGCCCTCAAATCCAAATGGGTTGTTCCATCATCAAAAAACCGCCCGGTTGGCAGATTTCCATAGGGAAATAAGTCAAATTCCTTAAACATGCTCAGTCTCACTTTCATGTCATAGGCATTAACATATAATGGAGAAACTACAGAGAATGCTTGCACTGACGGCCTGAAAGAACTTCCAGGAATTTGTAATCCATTCTGTACATTGTAAGTCCTGAAGTGAGCAGCAATCCATCCCCATAAAACTTGGAATGGTCCCACTATTCTTAAAAGAGATTTACCCATGAAGAAATGAAGTAAAATCCTGTGAATATTTGCTAAAATGGGGGTAGCCAACCCATCCATTTTTCCCTCAGCTAACTTTTCCGCAATGACAAAGGTCCCTGGCTTGACGCCTCCCTTCGAATCCCTGACTGGCAAGAGATAAACGCTGAGCCACAAAGCCAAGAATCCCGCCAGAAGAGTCTTCTTCAGGATCTTTTGATTCACCTCATATCCCCATTTCTCAAACTCTCCTGCTTCTAGAGTTGTCCAGAATGTGCCCAGAGCACCCCTCTTCTCAGGTTTTGAGCAGGTGGTAGGAAGTTTGGGCCTCTTATCCTTGGATTTCTTTTTCTTGGATCCTTTCTCCTTCGGCTCCTTCTCCTTTGGCTCCTTTTCTTTCTTCTAAATAAGAAATATATTTATCCACTCCTCCAGATGAATATCCTTTCTAGAATGAGTTAACGAGGTATCTGAACTCTTGAGCCTGTGGAAGATCTTAAATAGTTCCCGAGCTAAAGAAGGAGTCTTCTCTGAATCATTCCAAGTCACCTTGGGAGGAATGAATTCATCATACATATCGCCCAAAATTGGAGCCCCTAAGATCTTGTGGACATCCCACAGACTGATACCTACTTCTCCATGAGTCAGATAGAAAGAATTGGTTTCTGGGCTCCAGTGGCTGAGTATCTCCGACACGAAGTTATCATGTATGTAAACATATGTTTTCCCAACCCAAACAGCTTCGTATATCGCCACTCCTTTTAGATCCTTGACAAACCCTGCACAGGTTGGTTGCACCCAGTATGCCCACATCCAGGTTGGCTTCACACCTCCCTCAGAACGGAAGTCCCAACTTTTCTTCTAGCCTTCGGATTGATCCATCTGAGCATTTCGGAAGATTGGAGGATAACAATGTGGTCGCAGATCAGGCGTATGAGGTTTCAGATCTGGCGTACAAGGACTATGATGCATCATGTGGTCCTCCTCCGCTGTTCCAGCATTTATAAATCCTCCTCCACATGAGATATTTGCTGAAGAAAAGTTGGTATAATTCTGAAACCACGAAAATGGGAGATAGTTCTTTGCTTCTGGAATAGTGACTTCTCGTAGATGACCATAGCCATACAAAGGCAGATAAGTGCTTTGGGAGAAGTCGCGATGATATTTCTTCAGATACTTAGCCTAATCCGGAAGAGTGCTATCTTTGACGGTATAATAATCGTGGCCAATGATGTTCATCATATCATCAATCCGCTTTCTAGCCAGTTCATAAAATATTCCGGTTCTAAGAGTCATTGATTCTACACGAAAGTTGAATAAATTAACTTTTAATTAAGTTGATTTTTCATAAAATTTGTGAAGGAATTTCAAAAAAATGGATAAGGCATTAAGGCGCGCAAGTATGGATGTGTCGCGCAAGTGTTAATGTGTCACGCAAGTTTTTGGCGTGCAAGTATCACCGCGCAAGTCCTATTACCTTGACAGCAGCACGAAAATGAAGAAATAGCAGAAAATGAGCAACTTGCACAACGAAGGGGACCTACGCGGGGAGAGCTCGAGAATCTAGAATCAGATTCTATGCGTGGAAAATGACCACGTATTTATAGGAAAGGCGGACCACCTACGCACCTACACCCAGCACGTTCCATCCAATGCACTCCAGCCCTGCGCGACATGAACCTGCACGCCAAGTGTTTCACACTAAAAGAATTGCGCTCCACCTTTCCTTTGGTTTTCTTCTTTTCCTCAGAGTCACATCCTCATTTATTTCGGATCCAACTCTGAGGGGGGACTTTTGTTGATGCTCTTTTTTCATCACATTGTCTAAAAAGAATGTAAAGGGAAATGACTTAGCACAAATTGGTTCATCCTTTGAAGAAAACATCAAAAATCGACAAAGGCATGAACCAAGCTTCAAAAGCACATGTGCCGCGCAAGTTCCATCACTGTCGCGCAAGTCCACCTGCGCGATGCCTAATGGTCACACAAGTGACTTGAGCGCCATAAAGGATAACTGCCTGGGGTCTTCTCCGGCCTATAAATAGACCCTGTGGGCCCCACATTTGAGGAGGAATTTTTCCAGAAACTCAGATTTGAGCTCCCGGTGCCCTAGTCTCTTCTCAAAGATTCTGAAACACTTCTAAGGTAATTTATTACCTAGAACGGAAGATTTAAAGAGGGGGAGGAAGGACTAAGTGTTGAAACTCATCAACACTTGCACGCCTGAGTGGCCAGCCCTTAAGGGAAATTTCCACACTTGTTCGCCGCCTAACTCCTTCAATAAAACTTGCACGCCACTCTTCTGGAAGAACCTCAAGATGATTCTAAAGGCTTTAACCAAGAGTCGCTCAAGTATTACCCAGCTGGATAACCATCGCGCAAGTACCCATGTGTCGCGCAGGTATACCTACACGACCGGGACTTGCGCACCCATGCAGTACCTACGTGCCTGCCAGGACTTGCGCGCCCCTGCCTTTTTGGGTGCCCTTCTTGCCCATTTCACCCCTCTTATGCCATTCCACCTCTCCTTTTCAAGATTCAGTCTTCAAGACACTCTTGAAAGCCATTTATGGCATGATTTCTTGATTTTACTTCCTTATCTTAAAGGAATTATGTGAAATATCTCTCAAAACCTAGTGATTTACACATCTTTATGTCACTAAAGATTGATATTTCATTCATTCAACCTCATCTTTTAAGATGAGAGAACTCGTTAACCTGGCACTCCTTTTAGGACTAAGCCCCAGTCATAATTCCTAATCTGGGCCTCCTTTTCCAAAATATGCCCCAATCATAATTCTTAACCTGGGCCTCCTTTTCAGGAATAATCCCCAGTCATAATTCTTAACGTGGGCCTCCTTTTTTGGAATAATACCCAGTCATAATTCTTAACCTGGGCCTCCTTTTCAAGAATAAGCCCCAGTCATAATTCTTAACCTAGGTCTCCTTTTCAGGAATAAGCTCTAGTCATAATTCTTAACCTGGGTCTCCTTTTCAGGAATAACCCCCAGTCATAATTCTCAAATATGGGCATCCTACTTAGGATTAAGCCCCAAGTCCCTTAATTTTTCAAGTCCCTTAACATGGGCCTCCTTTTCAAGAGTAAGCCCCAATCTTAATTTCTCTTAACCAGTCCTAATTTACCTTTGATCTGGGATTCCTTCTCAGGATTAAAACCCAATCATAAGTCCTCTCCTAATTTGGTCCTCCTTTTCAGGAGTAATCCCCAAGTTAGAGTATTCAAATATCCATGAAGCACATATACCTTTGTGGACCCTATTCCTGGATTTATTCCCTAAAGTAAATCCTAATCTTCATTTATCTGGGTAGTCATACATACATAAGTCCCACATTATTTCTTATGATTGCATCTTTCATGGAACAATTGTATGATTTTTACCAATACCTCTTGTTTCTCACACCGAGCATGACTCACATGAGCTTAGAGTGTAAAAGTAATTATGACATCCCTCTTTAAGCCAAAAATCATAAACATCATACTCCCTTACTTGAACTATGTGGGTTATGATTCCTTTTCTAAACAAAGGATACGTAGGTAGCCCATCTGCGGGTTCGATTCCAACTCTTAAATAATCCATGTCCTTCTGAATGAAAATAAGCTTCAAGTGACCCACTGAGTGGCTTTAAAACCATCATGGTCATCATAATGACCAAGAGACTTCTATATAAATGTGTCGAAGGATACCATTTACCAAGAATCTCTAATAAATACAGATGATTATCTATCGATGAAGAACCTCGAATACATATAAAATATTTTCTAAATTTCCTACATATTTAATCATTGATTGTCAGATCTAAAGGAAAGATCATTTTATACTTGGTAATGTAATAAGGATTCACGTACATAACTTAAATCTATAAAGAGAGTCCCGGAGTAGACAATAATTCCTCTCAAAAAGGTGTGATGAGTCTAACCTCCCATCCTCTCGACCAATGCATATTCCTAAGCCTCATCAGTCCACAAACTAATGAGAACCTACCTTTGGAAAGTAGGTCCAAATTGATGTGGAATCATTGGATGTTTCCGGTTCTACGAACAAAACCGTTAAAAACCAATTGGAATATTTGAACCTTCGATCAAGGAGGTCATCCCCAAATTCCGAGGGAAACAGACCCTCATAACTAGTCTACAATGATTCAACTGCAAGGAGATGTGACACTATGTGAATCAATGTCCCAAGAATTAACGGAATATACCCCAAATGATTATTCTGGATAATGATCAAGTTATGATACAGTAGCATATGAAGTATAATGATTAATATTCCTAGTAAAGAATCATGTATTTTGAATATTTTGTCAAAAATGTACTGGTTATAAGAATTATGGAATATATGAGGATTTTACTACAATACTTTTTTATTAAGAATTTGAAACCATAAGTTGAGTGGTACCAAGAAAACATATTCAATGGAAAGTTTAAATTTTTAGAAAACACATGATTTAGGGAAAGATAACCCTTAATATATATCCGCTGTTGAGAAAATGATGAAGAAATGATTGTTTCAGATAAGTACTGACTACCTTGGAAAAGAGTATTGACTTGTCAAGAAGTGGTCTATGCTGTCATTGATGGAGTTTACAATAATTTTAGATTTAAGGAATATATTCAATAACATGTATCTTACTTAAGGAATACGTAAGGATGGATGTTTTTAATATGGTTTTTATAGTAATTAAAGTTGTTAGTATATTTCAAAATGATACATGATGAAGTTATTCACATGTTTGGAATGTGAATATTTAGATCCACTTCATGTTGATTAAGGGTTAATGGTAAGTTCATATTAGAAATTTAGTGACATTCATTATAAAGTGTTGAATCTTTATATTTTGGAATTTTTAACCATTTAAGAAATGGTAAAGTTGATCATTTTATGGGATTTTATAGTTTAATGTATTACTTCACCATATAGCGTAACCTGTGCTAAGTGATGAAGTATAGATAGTTCAATGTAAAATCAAAGGATGAGTTTTCAAATTGAAATATATATTTATACTCTTATAGAGTTGAATAATTCCACTACTAAAGGAAAGGATTCTTAAATAAAGTGTTTTCCTATAATCATAATCTTTGATTATATTGATGATTTCTTTTATAGTAGTTTATAGTTTTGTAGTAATCAAATTTTATCGAAACATGTTCTCGATCACGTTATATCAGAACTTCATAGTTATATTTTTCTTACATGTACATGTTTTTTACTTCCAACTATTATCACCCCATTTGAAAGAATATTTTTTGTGGTGACCACCTCATTTCCCTTAACCCCTTTTTAGGAGAATATTTTATTAACCTATTTATGATGTGGGTTTCCCACAAGGAAATTTTCAAGCATCAACCTTTAACTTTCAAAGTGCAGTTTCGAATTGCGATGGCATAATTCGGTTGGGGGGGGGGGGGGGTGGAATAATGTAACACCCCAAGAATTTATAAATATATTTAATACAGAATGCATGGATCATTGAGTCTCTACAAAGAACCACTTTTTATAACCTATCCAGTAAATATAATTTTTCCACCTCTGTGATTTGAATTTCGAAAAACTGACATACATGGTTGTGTTCAATAATATATTTAGAGTCTGATAAGACAAACATAATTTTTTGTGAATAGTAACCTACCCTTATAGTAACATACCCTTATGGATAATACCATTACTCTTATGAATAGTAATGAATAGTAAATTAGCCAAAAAATAGAAACCTCACCCATGAATGCATAAATACAATTTAGACATCTAATAATTGACAATATAATCATAGTATATGTATTGGTATTTTTGTAGGTCGTAAATATTTTACTTGAAATTTTATAATATATTTAATAATTTAAAATGGAAATTTATTTTCGTAAAATTTAATCATAAATTGTTATTTTATTGTCTTATGGTTATAAGATATATTTATGAGACCTTTATTAATTTTTCAAGGTGTTATAAAATGAGTTATAGTTTTAAAGTTGTTTTTTAAAATAAATTATGATTTTATTTTAAAATTAAATTAAAAATAATTTTAAATTTTTTGAAAAAATGGATTTATTTTTGAATTCTACATGTCAAAAAATGGTTGGAGTAAATTTTCGGGTTTTTCAAAATACTTGAATTTTTCATGAATAGTAAAAATACAGTTTTGAGTTTTCGTTATGTTTAATGACATTATAATGATTTAATAATTAATATAAAATTATGGTCAACTTGTTTAAATTAATATATGATTTGAGGTGTCATAATTTTACAATACCATGGGAAAATACCATGGGTATGTCCATGGTTTTTCAAAACCACCATTGAGGCGTCCTTTAAAATTAATAATAATCTCGCTCTCATTTATTATAAATACCCACTCATTTCTTTATTTTATTTTATTCCAAACTAATTATCCTCAAATATATGGTTGTTTTACCTCCATAGGATTCCTCCATAGGTGTCTTCAAGTCCCCAATGTCCCAACCTTTAAATTTTTGGAGTTACTCTACAAGGTAAGGGAATCTATTCCCCTTCTCTTTTTTCAGGCACTCTTTTTATTTTCTTCTTTTTAAATTTCAATTGTATTATGTTGGGATATGTAATTAAATATACCCCTTAATATCTATATTATGAAAGAATTATTAGATACCATTTTTTCTCTCATCAAAATATTTTATGAATTTTTAAGTGACACCGTTATTCTGCCGAATGTTTGTAAGGAATTTCTTAACTTTTTTTTATTTCAAGTTCATTTCATTTCATTTTTTCTATCCTCACCTCATTTCATCCAAATTTTATAAAAAATCAAGTAAATTAAATTTATTTTATTTTTTGTGATAATGTAATAATTCATCATCATATCTATTTTACCCTTCTTTTATACTAGAAAAGGAAACACTATCTCAGATGTGTTAATTTATCACATTCAAGGACGATGGGTTTTCAATTTCAATTACCATATTCAGTTCTGGTCATGAAACCATTTTTATAGATGAAAAAAATCTATAATATATGTATTATAACCTATTTAAGGTTATATAATATTTTTTGTACACATGATATTAATTTATAAATCAAAAATGAGTTCGTTGTGATAAAAAACAACCAATTAACCCAAACAATTATCATTAATGTTTTATATAATAATTAATCTTCACTCAAAATTACCCAACAAATTTTATGACCATGTAATATTCTGGTTTTTCAAAAATAAAATAAAACTTATATTCTGGAAAACCATTCTCATTCTACATGTTTATCTATATATTAATATTAGTAAACCGATCATAACAACCAAGGAAGAAAACACTCCCAAACAATGAAATTGAACCTATTAAACCCATCAAGAAGGACACGATTGAACTTAATGAGGAGATAATAAATAAATTAAATAAATAATAGGTTATTTAAATATTATTTAATGAATTTAATTTGGTTATCCTTGATACTAGGATCAAGTGAAGAACACCATGAGACTTAAGGTAAGGGTTTTATCATCTCACTTCCATTTTTGTGAGATATTCTGTATTCACTAATATTACATGTGTATGGTGCATGTATATTACCCATTGATGTTTCATATCATGAATCTATTTATTTTAATGATATTCAATGTATTATTTTATGATTATTAATTAGGGGGCATACGATTCAATTGATTATAAAGTTGTATGTATTTTCTACCCGAATCTCCATTTTTATTCGGGTTTCTCTTATTCTCTAATAAACTCAATGAAATTATTATTTATTCTTATATACTACTCATTAATTCTGTGTAAATTTTCTATATATTTTTACCAATCACAATTATTTTTTATTTTATGTGGAGTTACAAGATTTGAAAGAATCTTTCAAAAATTCTTCTGAAATGCAACCCCGATTCAAGGAACTTCTCGAATTCTTACCTATTTTTAAGTTCAATATATAATCTTTTTAAATATAGATTTATCTTTATAAAATAAAAAATCTTAACCTTAAAAAGATATTGTGGTTCCATTGTGGTTTTATGAAATAAAATATTCCCTTTTTCTTTAAAATCTCTCAAATGAATTCCTAAAATCGCACTAAACTGTTTTATTTCTAAAGTTTATTTAAAAACTATTTTTACATGATTTTACTTCAGTGGGAAACATTTAATGACTAAAATATAATTTCAATGTTCTTATCTCTTATTTTACGGGATATAAATTATCACAAATATTATTTCATGAAAAATTAAAAAGAAATCTTCTTTCCAAAGTAAAAGGATTTTTCTCGTCTCACTTTAACTTTTATGACATATATGCCTTGTTCACTACTTATTACTTGCATATGGTTTATGTAATTAAATTTGGTATATAATATAAAGAGTATAGTTATTAACATGATATTATAAGGGATTATTATTTGAATGTTTCAAGATGGTATGAGACACTTTGTAATGTTTAATGATTATTTACTCAAGAAATTTTCAATGGTATCATTTAAAAGTATATTATATATGTCAACATACTTGTTGAATATTGTAATTAATTGTGATGTATCTCTTATGATCTCATCTAAAATATGTTTTTTAATGGTTTCTGAATTAGTTTGATTATATATGTGATATCATGATACAATTTACCACATTACACTGGATGGTTATTATTTATGTTTAATGATTGGGGAAAGTATTTACATTTCATATGTTAGTTTCAATATGAATGTATATGTTGATTATGTTTACGCCATTCATATGAGGAATTGATTGGAATTATTAAGAGTCGGGTGGGGCTTTCTATAGTCCCTTAGTTGATCGTTAGGTCTCATGAGACAAACTATGGTCTTAACATTAGGCCTTGACAAAATGGATATTTAGGGTCTTGGCATGGGACCTTGACGGTACTATTATGAAGTACCATATTTTGCATTCCCTCATTATGAAACTAGAAATTGAAAGTTCATGTTGTTATTCGACTAGTATAATACCCCTGATAGGTTTTTATTGTGGTATATTTACTTAGATCATATTCCATTCATAAGATCTTCAAGTTTATTTTTTTAAAGGCATGTGTTTTTAGTTATTCATCATGCCTAATGTCTATGTTTATGATATATTTTTCTATATTTCTTACCCATAATAAGCATCTGAGCTTACCCCTTTCGTATGTTTAATTTTCTCTAGAAATTAAGAGGTTTTTTTATGAATGACCTGTAGCGATAAACTTAGAGGTGTGGATGTTCCCAATAAAACGTATATGTTGCATTTATTTTCAAGTTTTAATGTTGAAACTATGAATGTATCTGGTTTTCCAAAAATACTAAACTACTCAGTCCTTCAAGATTTGACTCCTTATAATCATGATAATGTATTAAAATAAGGCACTAGCTCTAGGAAACTGGGGTTGAGTCTTTGCACATGGGGTGTTCATGACTTTTAAAAATGGAATGTTTTTAGTTATTGAGCTTTGTAAAAAGAATATGAGAAATTTTGAAATGATTAAACAATGATTTTTATATTTTAATTCAATTTTTATTTCTAATATGGGAAAATTATGTCGAAAAATGGATGTTGTTTTGAAATTGGGGTTTTATCTCGAAGTGAATTTAAAGTGGTTTTGGATTGTGTTTTAAATGTAGAATATAGATAAAAGTGTGGTTCTATTTTGAAGAAAATGGATTGATGGATATTTTAATGGTTTTTATGGAATATGAAGGTCTTAGACCATGTTTTTTTCTTTCTAAAGATGGATAACCATGTTTTAAAGGGTGGATTTGAGATGTTCTAAAAGATTATTTTGTTGTGGTGTTTTATGACATGTGAAAGGGGATGAGATTTGTTGAGGAATGTTTTTGGTTTTTAATATTAATAAATGATTAGTGGTTCACTATAGATGTTGATATATTAAAAAGGTTAAGTACATAAAACCTTGAATAATGGAATTGATTTACAATGAAATGATTTAGGATACTGGACATGGAATTCCTCATCCATGGATTTGTTAGTGAACTAATTTTCTAGGAACCACTAGTATTATATATGGTTGGTGGGATGTTGAACTAATGATCATCACCCTTGGGTAGACCAAAATGATTCTCTTGGAATCCCGATGGACTATCGTTTTCAGAGGATAGACTAATGCTCCTTACACAAACAGTATGGACACAGTGATATATATCATGGTTTTGATGGCCAGAGATGATTTTCTGAATCCCATCTGGATACCTAGATTTATACTCCTTGTTTTCTAACATGTAACCCCTATAATATATGACTTGTATGGTTGGACATGACATTCATTATCTAGGTTGGATACTTGGACCGAGGATCCTTATTTTACAACCCATTAACCGTATAATATATGTTTGGGATGGTCATAAAAAATGTTTTGAATCTCAATTTTATACTTGAACTGATGCTCTTTGTTTTACAACCTGTGACCCTTATAATATATTGTTAGGATGGTTGGACATAATGTTTCAAATCCCAATTTTTTACTAGGATTGATGTTACTTGTTTTCTAACATATAGAACTTATGATAAATGGTTCTGATGATAGACATGGGTTGAATTAAGTTTGATGGGTATGGGCACCTCTTGAAACTATAATAAAATGTGGTAAATTTGAATATTGTTTTAAAATGAAACCTATTTTATTTACCTTATTGTTTATGATTTATTCATAATTATACAGAAAATTCTATTTAGACTGATATTTTATTTTGACATCATTAGTGGTAGCCTACTGAGTTGTACTCAAAACCTTTTTAGGATGCCACTACACATGGGTACCTGAGTAGCTCTCATATGTTTATTATAGGAAAAAGCTTAGACTAAGACCCATGTTTTCTATTTCATGATCAGGCAGGATAGCTTGGATGGTATTATAGTGCTAGAGACCATGTTTATTTCATGGATTAGAGTTGAATATATATCTCTATGTATTTATTTTATAGTTTATCTTGTATATGTTTGATCATGCTAGTGGGAGACTAAGGTTGTATATGTTGTGTGACTATTCAGGTCTTTACTCTATTTCATTTTATTACAACATGACTCTATTTCAATTTGTTTATTCTTTCCACACAATATGATGTGTTTAATGTTTTGTTATTTAATTTTGGTTGTGCATTATGATATGAGGGTATAGTCTCCTCACAGTACCATCTTAGACCCTCATAGCTAGTCTGCAACCTCTGGTGTATGAGGGTCCACACTTGAGGTTATCTAACTCACCAATTCATTAAAATTCATAATCATATTGACTATATAATCATAGACTAAAGTTCCTTTTGTGATCATGCATGAAATTACTTTTAGAACATTTAATAAGATATTTTATTAAATGTGCACCCACAAAAATGATGAACCCTTTTGAATTCATCATATTAAATTAGTTATCCAAGATCCATATTTCACTAAGAAATCATTTCACTTTATCATTCCTCTAAACACTTAATTATTTAGGTAGGGGATTATCCTAATAATATCACACATGACTCTTGTATTATTGACTTGAAAACTCATTTTCTAATTTATTATATGGATAAAATCAACACCATTCTTCTAGTATCATAACTCTTAGGGTTTCCCCACTAAGTATAACCCAAATATCATAGTAGGATCTGGTTATCTAACTCTTAGTAATAACCATTTCAATTATTTATTACACAAGATAATACAAGGTCACCCTTCTTTCGAAGAACCTACCTGGCTGAATGATTAAGCTCTTAACATGTGATTTACTTTGAAGGAATAAAACAATTAGTATAATTTAAAGGGGTTTTAAAATCTCCCAATATTATCTCATGATATTCCATTTTAATTCTTGCATTATTCAAATGATTTTATTGTAATCCCATTCTTTCCACTAAATCAATATGTTCAAACCACATTTATGTGAAATTATTTACACATCTTACAACTTGTGTTACTAATATAAATCAAAATCTAACTATATCTATATGCATAGAAATTCATCCTATATATACATTATATGAAACCCTTTAATGCTATGTATAAATCATAATAAACTATTTAATTCATGTTCATAACATAATACAATTCAAAGTCAATCTAGAAGGAAAATAAACACATTATCAAACCATACATTCAACACCTTAGATGGAAGTATGATAATATTTAGAAGCAATTTAAACACCTTTAAACTAAATCATACATAAAAATTCATAATATAACAATTATATCAATGAATAAAGCAGGGTATAAGTTTTAAAATAAAGAATAATTCACTTATTTAAGCATGAGATAAACTATTTATAAACAGTTTATAAATAAATCTCTTTATAAACATTTTATAATTTAGTATGCACTATGGGCATTCCATATTTAAAATAAATATAAACATTATGTATATATGTATTACTAATATGAACTCTTTAATATTATTCATTATATGATATTTACTTTGAATAAATATATTGGATGAAATATAAATATTTTATATTCCAATTATATTATGAAAATAATTTTATATAATCCAATTATCACATATTTTTCATTATTTACACTATGATCTAGTAAATCATTAAAAAATATTTTAGTGTTATTTAAATAATTTTCTCAAATAAGGATTTAATTTGAACAATTCAAATTAGTTATTATGAATAATTCATAATTTAAATATAAACACGTTTTATTTTGTATTTTTTGTTTTAAATTTATAATCATTTTATATATTTAAAAAATAATTTCCATATAAAAATATTATATATAATTATAATTAATCAAATAATTGGAAAATGGTGTTTTTCAATATTAACAACTTATATTATGGTATATTTAATAAAATTTTCAATAAAATTTAAATAGTTAATTATAAAAAATTTATAATTAATTAATTTACAAACAACTTTATAAATAGACATCCCATTTTACCTTTTTCCATATTTTATAAACATTTTATAAATTATATAATCTAATTTATAATTGATGTTTATGATTTTTTTTTAATTTTTTAACCCGATGTAGGATTAAACCACTTTGGATAAGAATTTTTGTGATATATATCATACAATACAATATATAAAATTACCCATGCAAGGAGAAAGAAATACACATGGTCTTTTATGATATTAAATTAGGGAAATCCCCATGTAAAATTAAAACAAGCACTATGTAGGAATAATTTCATGCTGGCCCACTTCAAAATTAAATAATGCTAACATAAGGTGAGTGAGCATGCATGAAAACTTACATAGGATTAACTTAGCATTGGCCAGAGTATAGTTAAACATGAAATGGAATAGTTTTCACATGATTAACTCCTTGAAAAAATATCTATATAGGATTAAATCAAGCATTGTGTGACATTAACTAAGTGGGTGAACACCTATGTAGTATTAATTTCATGTAGCATGGATAGTCATGACATACGATATTCCACTACATAAGATTCAAGAATCTACCTTGTGCCATATTAAATCATGTTGTAATAGATAGTGTATGAATGAAAAAGAACCAAAATTTGAATAATCTAACACAAGAGAGGTCTATGTGAGGTTAGAACTACGATGCATAGGATTAATCCATAAAGGCATGTGTCTTGTCTTGTATATGATTAAATCCTTCAGCCTTTATGATATCATATATATCATAATGTCACTATGAAAATCTTTTGGCAGCAGTAACCACATCTTCATTTTACAACACTATTTCGATATTCAAAAGCCATAGTAATGATCTAATAACTCTGTTAGGTTTATTTGGATGAAATTATACTCATCTATCACATCATAAGTAATTAAGAAACCATAAACCTAAGTTCACTATGCGAGATTCCAAAAATCATGTTAATTGTAAAATGAAGAAACCAACATACCATAAACTTTAGAGATGATACTAATTCTTCCTTCATAACATGCACTTGATGAAGACTAGTTAGAGGCAATAAAAGTATTCTTTCCTCTATGATGTATCCATGGACTGGCTGAATCTCTCAACACTTGACTAGGATACTTCCACCCTCCATGGAATGCTAGTGCCACATAGTGAAAAGTAAGAATAAGATGAGATATTTTGGATCATGGTAGTATTTTCCATGAACAAACAAACACACACACACTACATATCATGGTAGTGGTTCACTTATATAATCCTTTAGGAAAATCCTTTGGCATCTTGAATTTACTCATGCATTATAATTAATGAGTAAGTGGAATTTCTCTATTAAATAATTCATTACAAGAATGAATCCCCATGAATTTTATCTTATAAAAAAAATTATTTAATGATATACATTAGAAGTTGATCGAATTTTTAACCATTACACATTCCACTACCATTAAAATCCACTCATTTTTATCACATACCAACCTTACAATATCATTAAAACATGGAATATGACATGCTAGGTTTTTCATTCATGTCATTTTATATGACTTAATCATATCATATAAAATAATATGGCCTAATGAAAATCAAATATTTATGGGAATTATGAAAAATATCAATAACTAATTCCTGTTAATACTTAAATACTATGATAGGTTACTAATTAATTATAAAATTTGAATATATATTAGACATAATAATTGACGAATACAATTGTTAATTTAAAGAACTATGAGTTATTATAGATTATTCCATAAAACACATGACGTAATGATTATAAGTGAAAATGTTATTATAAATATTTTAGTTGGTTTCTTTTAATGAAGTAAATGGTTTCAATGAATATTATGTATGGGAATTCATAATAAAAGTGAATTCATTAAATTTTTATATTGGAAAGTAATAATGTAAGATAATGATAAAGTTTTACGATTTTGAGTTTCAAGAAACACATATTTTAGTTTCAAGGAAATGAAAAGATTATATAAATTTTAGTTTGAAATTGAATTCATATCAATCATAAAGAGGGTTCAAATTAGTTGTAAAACATTCATGTATAATAATATTTTTTAAAATTTTCCTTCAGTTATAGTTAATGTAATGAATGAAAATAATGAACCCGACATGTGGTACTTTTTTACTAAACTGGAGGTATTAAACTATTCTATTTTTAAGTAATAACACATGACAATGATATAATTTTATGATATTGAGTTAGATAACAACATACATGTTAGTTTCAAGATAATACAAAATTTTAATAGTACATGCAATGCATATAAATTGAAAACATAATGAAACTTAGTTTCTAGAATTTTCATGTATGATGATATTTAATAAATAGAAATATAATATTGAAAACATGAATAGTTTCATATGATTTAGTTTTTAATTAACAAAAAAAATTCATTTATGTTGTTCTTGAACACTTAAAATATTTCTTAGATGTAATTAAGTAGTTCATAATTTTAAATTTTCATGTAAAATAATAATAAATGTAATGGTATTTAGTTTTTATCATTTGTAATTTTGGTATTATGTTTTAGTTTAAATAAAAGTGTATGAAATTTATGTAATTTAATATTATATAATTATGTCATTTAAAATAATATATTCTCTATAATTGAGAAACCATATCAAATTTTCGTTAAAAAAAGAAATGTATGTATTTATAAATTTGAAAAATATTAGTAATATATATTATAATAATTTTTAGTAATAATTTAGATTTTGGAACTATTAATTGAATTTAATATATAAGAATTTAATGAATTATAATAATATTTATTAGAGTTCATAATTTTTTTGAGGT
Organism: Viscum album; assembly: GCA_963277665.1. Taxonomy (NCBI): domain Eukaryota; kingdom Viridiplantae; phylum Streptophyta; class Magnoliopsida; order Santalales; family Viscaceae; genus Viscum; species Viscum album. The sequence continues at coordinate 1,939,330,956 of OY728130.1, forward strand.
GTTTTTATTAATTTTATATTAATTGTGTATAATGATAATGTTGAGTCATTTCCTAAATGACTTATTCTACATCCTTTATTTTGAATATCACAATACACATCATATTTCAGATTTTATAACATTAAGTTTTTAGTTATATTTTTATTCACTTTTAACTATTAATTTAAATGTTCTATTTATTTTATTACAAACCATGAAATTCCATAACTTTGTAAAGTCACTGAAATCATTTCAACTAGAAGATTAAGTTTAAAATTTCAATTTTTTAGAGTTTATAACTATTCTTAAACAACTCAGAGTTCACGAGTGAGAAGGTTTTCATGCTAATTTATATAAATAAAGGATGATGATTTGTGTAATAGATGTTGTTTACTATCATAATGCACATTGATTAATATTTATTTTATTGGTATGCACTATCTTTGTGATTGAGTGCTTATATTTTCACGTGTTTTTTTGAGTGTCCATAGGTATTTCGATTGTAATATTTTTTTTGTAAAAGTTATAAGATTTATTTTTTTAAATTTTTTCTTACATTACTATGTTATTAAAGATATTACAAGGATACAAATATGTGATTCTGATATTTTTTAAATAATCCAGGGGAGAGGTATTTTCAATGATAGAGTGATTGAAGAGGACCTTAAGGATAGATTTTGCTGCTGCCAATGTCCATTGAAGAAGCTTGGGGATAAGACTTATATCTTATACTCTTTTATATTGTAGAAGCTTTAAAGTTTCATAAATTTATTCCTTTGGATATAGGTATTTATCCTCTTTTTAATTTTTATTAAAAGTGAAGTGTTCCTTCTATTATAATCGTTTAACAATAAATTTTAAAGGAGTTTATGGAATTTCATACATAAATCTGTTGTATTATTTTATTTTATTTTTTTATTTCTTTCAGCTTTTTTATATTGGATATTTCATAACTTAGAATATAATTATTTCAAATTAATTTGTCAATTTTTGATACTCTGATCAGTTTATAAATTGTAATTTCTAGAATATTTATTACCCAAAGTGGGAGAAATTTTTAAGTTGTTTTAAATTTCAATTCACCCACCACTTTAAGTTTCCATATATGGGACAATACTTGGTTTCATATGTTATATATTTTTTATTATACTAACATATAGAATAGAAAAAATTATTTTACTATGGTGTCTAGTTTACCTGTTGAATCTTTAGAAAATATTAATCTCAATCGACCAAATATCTTTGATAGTGCATATTATTAGTACTATTGGGATCAAATGAAGACCTTTATGATTAATAATTAATTTGATAACTATCAGGTGATGTTTGGTAACTATAAGATTCTATAGAAGGAGATATCAAACTTTACTTTTATTGAAATTGAATAAAATCAAGTGAATTATAAAATATGGAATACTTTGTTGTGTTCGGTGACTTAGAATATCTATATCCAAATAAATTTCTTTAAAACTATTAATGGAAATTTGATAAAGCTTGAGATAACTAATTTCACAACTTCTAAAATTTTAGAGGCCCAAAGAGTGTTGTTGGGAGTTGATTATTAGGTATTTTATTTTATTCTAATAGAATCACTCTCATATGAATTATTGATTCATGAATGTCGTGAACATATTAGAATCTCTTAGTGATAAGGAGATCACAAATGAAAAAATAGTAGATAATATCACTATCAAACATACGAAGGAGTAGGAGTGAAAAATAATCATGATTGATTATATGAAGAATATAACTAAGTTGAGACATGATTATTTTAATTATATCATTCATGAAATATGAAAATAATCTAAAACAAGATACTAAGAAGAAAAATATAAATATTGGAGTTTCTTTTTCTATGACTAATTCCAATTAAATTACATCTAAGGAGAACATTTAAAATCATTCTAAACATTTTCAAAATGATAGTAAGAAGGAACTTTCTAAAGGATAGTTTATAAACTTGGTGAGATGGATGTTTTGAAAAAAAAAACATTAAAAACTAGAATATCTATAATTATAATAATTATAAAAATTAAAGGTATAGAAGAAGAGATGATTCATTAGATGTTATATGTTATATTTTCTATTGTAAGAATCTAGGGAATATCAGACAAGAATGTCTAAAATTAAAGAATAAAGGAAATTATTCAACAATATTGGATAATAATGAAGAAAATAAAGTACTTAATGTGATGGATACTTGTAGTATGAGTGGTGATACTACTTCTAAATGTTATTTAGAAAGAGACGACACTCGAAAAATCACAACTTTTTGTACTAAAATTCCTTAAAATGATAAGTGTTATAGGACTAAGGTTATAACCAAGTCATTGAAGAATATATATTTAGATTACAAATAAATTTCTTCTTTATATAAAGAATATTAAGTTTCTCTATCTTATGAAGAGATGAAATATTATGTGATGAATATTAAATATACCTATTAGAGGATTTTTGAGAAATATGCTATGGCTAAGGTATATATTTCTAAATCTAAAATTAGGATTTATAAGCTTAATTATAAGTTCAATGTGAAATATATTTTAAAAATTTTAAATGATTGAAACTAGTTATTAAAACTTAAGTTTGTAGTTTAAAGTACAAAATTATCACTTTACAATTTTACTTATGGAACGGTGAGTTTTGAAAAGTTTATGAGATAGTTGAAACCATCCAATACATATTCTAGAGTTGGCTTTATATCTTATGTTATATTTTATTTTCCCTAAAATTATTCTATTTTGAAGAGTGGAAATTTCTATAATAAGTGTTAGAGTGGAGGTCACTAGAAGAACCATTATTATTTTAAAAAAGTTCAATCGTTCATAACTAGTAGAGATTTAATTTTAAAATAACTACTAGCAGTTCAACATTTTATAATTTGGAAGGCGTATGTTTTGAAAGTCGTATTTGCTAAAATTTCTGAACCCAAGTACGTTTGGGTACAAAAATCCAATTTTTTATTTTAGGAAGGAATGTTGTGTATTGATAGCTAAAATAAATGGTACATGGATACATATTAATGGATATTTATGAATGAATATGTGTGATTTATTAATTTTCTATGTAATATTGAATCCATTTTTGAAATCTATGAATAAGATGAATTATTTTTATTCATTCTATGTAATATTAGTTTCATATTTTATTTTACTCCTTGAGAAGGGGGGACTTTTATTTATCAAAAATTTATGCAGGAATCGTGTGTATTTTCTGAGTGTTTCCATATAAGATAAGAGATGTTTTTAAATACATATTCTATAACAATTTTATTTAGAATAAGATTAACCATGGGAATCATAATATTAATTTCAGATGATCATTTGTTTTTTACTTATCTTACATAATTATGAAAATACCATATCTTATTTTCATCTTACTTTATGCATTTTTTTTATTTTTGGAGCATAGCGATAAACTAAAATATTTTTTAGGAAATTCAAAATTTATTCTTTTAATGAGATTTCAAATCACTAATTTTAGTGGGAATTGGATTTGTACATCAGTTAAGTTTTAGATCAATTGTATTGGAAAACCATGGATATTTATATATATACTTATGGACCATTCCTATATTTTTCATTATTTATTTAAAATCCATGCTTATTTTACATCAAAAAAATTAAATCACCTTACATAACTTACGAATCGTCGTTCTAACAACTTGTGAGATTACAACCAGAGTGATAGTACATGGAAGGTTTACTGACATCGAATAGTTCAACAAGCATAAATCCATGCTGAAGAAATATATCTAGTTTTAAGGTTAGGAGTTGACCATGTTTTATAGTAAGAAATTTAATTTATTTTATCCATGTATTGTTAGATAATTTTATTTATCTATTATTTTTGAGGAATCAAATGCTTAGAGAAATTTTTAGTTTATAATCCAAAAACATGAATTTTCAAGACTATACAAAATTTTATAAAAAGGATTTGGTTACCTATATAAGGATAATACTTGTTCATATCACAAAAGCTTCCAAAGGTTTTTATAAGTTTCAATAAGGAAAGTGATATTGAAACCCTATTCCATATAAGATAAATTTTCATAAGATTAAATAACTTGTTCCAGTATCAAAGATTATTTTTCAATGGATTCAAGAGCTTTTTTTACTGATTAAAGGAGAAAAAGACATAAATAAAAATTCAAGATTATTATATTACTAAATATATTTATAGAATGGGGAAATTCAATATTATCATGTTCATCTAAGATTAAATTTAGGTTATTTGTACTAGACTGGTAAAGTTGAATATTCATCTGTATTCAATAATATTGAATAAATTTTTGATTAATTCTTTTGATAAGGAAGGGATTAGAGAATTTTTAACTCTTTAAAGGTTAAAGGATAATATTTTGAATAGTGTGTGAATTTCTAGAATTAAATTAGTATATGATTCTAAGGAGATGATTTTTTTGAGAAATAAGAGGATGTTAAAATTATATTAGAAGAGAAGAAATTAAGAGAGATTAAGATTGAAAATATTATGTATGATTAAAATTTATAGAAATATAATGAGACTGAAGAAATTTTAAATGCTAAATCCCTCAATAATAAGAAGGTGAGAGATTGATGATAAATCTAAGAGTTCTGAATAGAATCACAAAGAAGAGTAATAGAGAAAAAAAACGTTGTTAGGATAAAATATGAATAGTATAATTCTATATAGTCTTGTTTTAGGTTATTAAGAGTTCCTTTAATTAGAACTATTTATATCCCATAACAATATTATTTTAACAGATTTTATGTATTGTCATTTAGAACTCAATTACATAATTTCATTACATATTATTAATGTCCTACTTGTTTTTTTACTTCAGTTTGTTTATAAATTTAAAGTTGTTTATTTCTATAGTGATTATTATATATTTTTTACTCTGATCAATTCAAAAATTTTAACTTTTTGACTATTTATTACTTAGAGTGGGAGAAATTTTTATTCTTGTATAAAATTTAATTAAATTTTCCACTTGAAATTTATATACTTGGGGAAAAAATAATTTTTATTTAATATATCATCTTAGAGTAAAATACTTAATGTCTCATTAATATTTGGACAAGGTGTTTACCCATCAGGTGTGAATTTGGTGACATTAATAAATATTTTATTTTATATATATATTAGGATTATATATAATTTATTCATTTATTTAATATTTATATTTTTTAAACAAATATTATCTTTTATTATCAATGGTTTGTGATGGATATGAATATTCAACATACAAATACATTTATAAGGTTAATTTCATTATTATTTGCATGAGGGAAATTAAGTGAGAGATTTATAGGGTGTATTTTTAAGTACAAAAAATGGGTGGTGTCATATTTTATTCCTAAAAATAATTCTCCAATATTCTCTTCCTTTGGTGGCTTATTTTTGAGCTCATCAAAGGGTGGTGGATGATTTAGTGGAAAATAACGATCTAACATTGTGATTTGAGGAAAGTGACTCTAAATCATAAACCTTTTAGTCTTTATAGTTGAAGAATGATTTTGTTTTCTAAAATTTATATTTAATTCTGGATTTATTGGATATATAATGATTTTGGTATTAGAGGAATGATTTCATGGTTGATTATAATGTTGATATCTGTTAGATTTTGTGCCTTAGATAAATCTTCTAAGTAATTTATGATTATATGTATGAATTTTCTTTAATATTAATGAATTTACTTATCATATATGGATTTTTATTTTTCATGACATAATATTTGATAGTGTACTCCAAATATATATCATACTAAAAGGTCATAAAAGTTCCCTTATATGATGAGAATTTGAAGATACTGTAATAGTTTTAATTAATATATATGTCTTGTTTTCTGTTGATATCATCTGATGGTAGGAAAATAATACATGCTATCTGGGGTGGAGACTCATATAACTTTGAGGAAACCTCTCACTATGTGCTCCCTCAGTAGTTTCCAAAGAAGGATACTTTGAGAATGAGACCCTCTAGTAGAAAATTGAGCTTCAAACATGTCATTCGATGTTCCTATCTACGGACTTGTGTATTGATCCTTATACTTTAACATTATCATTAGCGAATACCATAAGTTGCATTCATTGGTGTTTTGATGAAAAAATAATGAAATATGCTCAAAGTTAAGTAAGATACATTGGGTGTGTCACAAGTAATATTACATTAATGGATAATATGGGAAAAGAATTATCCCTTATATCTGTTGATCGAATTTGATATGTCAGGCCTTTTAATGTGAATATAACTACCTGAAAAAATCCTTGGCCATGGTGTTTTAGGGGCAAATTCAATTTTGGAAGTTAAAGAAAGATACATCAAACACATAGGTTGATGCCGACATTATGAAACCTACTTAATTAGAGATATCATGATAAAGAGGTTATATTACATAATGATAATTTTTAGGAGGTTTTATATCATTGTGACATTAACATTTTTCTCTATGTGGGCCTTAGAATGTATTTAATGATAACCTTTTATTTTATGTGGTTCCATCTATTTTCATTGAGAAAGGTTTCTAGAGGGTCACACACTAAGTGTATCCAAAATCTTGATTAAATTATATGATAAATTTAATATTTAAGAATGAATACTATTAATGTTTTATGGTTTAATAATTATTTGGGTTTGTTTGATCACTAATACATAATCATAAATTATTCAGAAGAACATGTGAGTTAAATAATAATAATAAAATATTTATTTCTAAGGTTTTGAAAATATAATATTTATTATATCTATCAATGAATATTGATGTGAAATTTATTTATTAATTAAATAATAATTATTCAAGGTTCGGTAAATGATGAAGAGGATAAGAAGACTGAGTTTAATAGTATAATTAGAAATGGAATAAATGAAATTTATTTATTATTAGGTTATTCACATGTCAAGTTAATAATAATTATATTATTATTAATACATGGAGTTCACTAAGAATTAAATAATTGGTAAGGGTGATTATATTAAAATAGGAAACCATAAACTTTCATTAATATATATCTAGTTATATCTCTTTTTTAAGAGATATTCATGGTGAAAAAAAAAACAGATAAAGAGAAACCCTCTCAAACCCTATAGATATTTCTAGTGATCTAGAGTATGCTCTATCCTCCTCCTTTCTCAAGAAATTTTTAAAACACCCAGAATTATTTTTCCTCAAAGAGAATTTTATTATGATCAATAAAGAATAATGAAATCAATCAGGATTAGCTATGCTAGTACCTGATGATTCTATAATGGTGTTTTGTGATTTTGGTTCATGTGTGGATCACTGATAGAGGGATTCTACTCTTGGATACTATGATACAATTGTAATATAAAGATATCAAGTCAACCAATTCATCAATAAAATGAATTACAAGTAGAGGTAATTATAGATCTTCTTATAGATTAATTATAAATTAAATGTGTTGATCCTTCACTTTTGGTTATGATATTATGTCAATTTATCCTTGAATTGACTCCATTGTTCATGATGTTTTTTTACATCTCATATTATTCAATGATTATGAAAAAAATCCAAAATTTCCATGCCCAAAAGGTGCCTCCTTCGTGCCTATAACCTACAAGTGGTATCATAGTGGGCCACATGATTAATTTATAATTATTTATCAATAATTGATTAAATATTATGAGTTTACTATTTATTTTATTTAGATCTATTCATTCCTGTAATATGAACATCATTTTATCTTCCCTTTATTTTTTCTCACTCTCATAACCAATAAACAACTTAAATTAATATGAAAAACATACGAAAACATGATATGAAGATGAAAAACATTCGGGCTGAATGACATAAGACTACACATCATGTACCCATCAACATTTCAAGTAACCATGTATCTAGTGTGTATCTTGAATGGTTATCAGATCAGTTCGATTATATAAATTCAGATCTTTTAAAACACTTCATATGCATATTTAGATCCAAAGGAATGCAGTTTGAATAATTACACACCATGTAACTCGTGCACATGATGTGTAGTCCTAATGTTCTTAAGTTCAAGAACATAGGGGTCCATGCATGTCATATATCTTCTATATGAAATGGGGATTGGAAAACCATGAAACTTTAATTCCACATGTTGTGTAAGAATTTCAAAAGTCAAGTATCTTATACACATCTATGATAAGAAAACTTGCCTAGCCCTTAAGAATGCATCATAAACATAGACAGAAGAGATCTCTCACTATAAAACACATTAAAATCCATGTAGTATACTATATCTAGTGTGTTTAATTTGACATGGATATTAGAATTAATTATCTATTAAACCAATTATCATGTATTATGTATGCCATTTATTTGATTGTATATGCCATTTCATTGGATTTTTTATTATATAATCAATTAATATTTGTGTGAAATTATAAATCTACAAGTTGTGTCTAGTATTTTATTATGGTGTGCTTCACACACATCAAGAGAATCACATGGAGTGTTATATAAATGTGTTCTGTGTCTCATTTGTTTGATAGCACACATTATGTAATCACGTACTTAGAAATATATATTGGATTCCAAGGGAATACACAAACATAATGATCAATTTGGGTTGTTTGGATGAGTACATTTCATTTTGTATAAGTACACTTGTGCACCTTACTAATATTAAATAAAATTAATTTATTTAATTTGTTTAAAATTATAGATAATTAAATTTTAAGGATTCTATAGTGTTATTAAGATATGTTTAATTAATTGGATTATTTTTTGTAATTTTATGTTAATTAATGAATGGATTCAATTAATAGATATCTATATTGAAAATGTGTGTTCGTTTCATGCTATGTAGACGATCTTGAGGTTAGACCAGATATGTGTTTATGATTGGTTTCTTTTTAATTTATTATTATTAAATTAAAATAATGTCCCATGTGACATCCCCTCCTTATTATGTAAGGGCCAATGTACATGGAGTTTCTTTTTTGTAAACCTCCCTTATCCAATACATTAGATCCCATTACCTACATGTGAGTAAATTATTTTGTATAGAACTCCCAAGAAAGAGGAGGTGGTCCAAGTCCTCGATCTAAGTCGGAACTAATCAAGGAAATTCATATTAGCTGAGGTAAAATGCTATGATACAAACTAAGCTACAATTTAAGGTATTTTACCCTAGGTTTTAGGGTTAGTTATCATATACTATATAAACTAACCATTAGAGAGTCTAAGGATCATTCTACTTATTATTTATTTACTTCTTTTAGTTGCATGGTTGATTATTTATGTGGATGCTATACAATCACTTAATAGAGGAATTAACAAGCATACAAGATAGAATAAAATAATTTAATATTATGTGTAAATTTTATCATACATGGTTAATTACTTAATTAAAATAGACATAACATTAATATGGCATGTGATAAGATAAAACTGGTATTTTACACATAAGGATAAAAATCTCTCAACTAAAATGTTAAGTCAATATAGTATTTCACTACAAATGTTAGAATAAAAACAATAGTTCAAAGTTATTGATTGGAATAAGTTACTTTGATTTAAATAATCAGGGAACTTTTAGCTTGAAGTTTTGGGTTGAATTAATTTGGTTCACATAAAGGGTTGACTACCCAAGTATAACTTAGTGTAACTAAGAGTCAATGGTTGGGAAAATTTTTATCCAGGAAATTAGGATTGGTGATTCCACTAAAAAGATTAAGGAACTATGAGTTAATTCATTTTTCAAGTTAATCCTACTTAAAAACCTTTAAATAACTTTTTAGTCACATGTCTCAGTTATGAGAAGGGGAATATGAGTCCTTTTCACTAGAATATCTATGTAATAAGACATTACAAAACTAATGGTGAGGGATATTATATTTTAAAATGATATCATGAGATTTAAAAAATTGAAAATTGAAAATTTTAATTATCTAATTTTGTAATAAAGGAAGATCTAATAATATTCTATTAATTTTGTATAAATGGAAAACCACATGACTTTGACCTTATCATTGTGATCTATATTAGATAAGGATAACCTTTTCAATGGCGCAAATTTCCAAGAATGGTATATATGCTTACATATTATACTATGCCATGAATAAAAATTATATATGTTGGAAAACACACTTCCCAAGTCACTCGTGAAAGGGGATAGTGAGGAAGAAGTATCTTTATACTTGAAACATGTGGATGATACAATGGGTTTCCAATGTTTCATGCCATCCTCCAAATAAAGTGAGCTTCTAACGAAAATGGGTATTCAATAGAAAACTAGAAATGGTATTTTAGGATAGTACCTATAAAGAAAAACTAGTAGCTAAAAAGTTTTAGAAACACTTAGGTAATATACTATGATGAAACATTTTCTCTAGTTACCGTGATTAAATCTATAAGAATTATGCTTTCCATAATAGATTTTTATGACTATGAAATTTTTACAAAGAACATAAAAATTGATTTCCTTTATGTGAACTTTATAAAGAAGTGTATATGACACAAATAAAATGGTTTATAACTCCAGATAATTCCAAATAGGTAGAAAATTTATAGAGATTATTTATAGATTAGGGAAAAAATCTAGGCCATGGAACATTTAGTTTTATGAATCCATAAGATAACTTGGATTCATTAAGAACAAATGTAATCCAAGTGTTTAGAGAAATTTTAGTGGGAGTACAGTTGAGTTTATAGTAGTATATGTTGATGATATATTACCAATTATAAACAAGATACTATCCTTACTATATGTTATGGAGTGGTTTAGAAAGTGCTTCTGTATAAAAGAAGTGGGTGAAGTATCCTACATTTTAGGGATCAAGACCATTCATGATAGACCAAAGATGATTCTTGGACTAAGTTAAAGTACATATATTAATATGATATAAAAGTGGTTTTATATGTAAAAATCCAATAGGGTATTATTTCCTATGTCACATGGTATACATTTTTCCAAAAATATGTGTCCTTAGAAATGAAAAGAAATAGAGATAATGAGTAATATCCCATATTTTTATATAATAGAATCTATCATATATTAAGTTTTCTGCATGAGGTTTGATGTTGCCTATGCTTTGAGCATGATAGGTAAATATTAAGGCGATCCAGGTGAAAAAATTGGATATTTTTAAGGCTATCCTTAAGTGTATGAAGTGAACTAAGGACATGTTCCTGGTTTATAGAGGATATGATGAGATACTTATCAGGGGTTATACATATTCAATATTTCATATAGATCAGAATGATATGATGTTGTAGTTCAGATATGACTTTAGTCTTAATGAAATAGCTATGAGTTGGTTGAGTTAAAAAGTATAAATTTGTTACCAATTATAAAGTATAGTATGAATATATTATGGATTTTTATTTATATTATGAAGAAATTTTGATTCAAAACTTCATCAAATAGTTTTATGTAGTAACTATCAGTCAATACCCTATTATAATTTATTGTGATAACACTAATTTAGTGGATATTTCCAAAGAGCGAAGGACATGTCAAAGGAACAAACATATACTTTGTAAGTTTCATCTATCATTGTATTTTTCTTAATGAGGTGAAGTTTTAGTGAGTATAGTACCTCAGTAGAGGCGTGAGTATAATGTGAGAGCTAGTGGACTAAAGGTTGTCAATTGTTGGCTCTAGTGAAAGCATGATTCTTCTAGAGTTTCATCCCTAGGAACTAACTTATAAGTAATTGATGATTACATATATTCACAATCTTGAATATGAATTAAATTTCTGATTACATCACGATTGTTACTCTATATGATATAGTACGTGATAATGTATTAAGAATATCTATCACACAAAAAGGTCAAAAAAGTTCCCCACTATAATGAAAACATGGAGTTTCTATACTAGTATTCTTGAATATATAAATTCTATAGAATCATGATATCATTTTAAGGGACAAAAATGATATAGAATATCATGGGTGGAGATTCATAGGACTTTGTGGCACCCTCTCATGTTGTGCAACCTTAGTAATTTCTAGAGTAAGATATTATTATAATACCTTCTTGTAGGAACTCAAAATTTATGTGTATCATTGTACATTACTATTTGAAGACTTGTGTATAGATCATTAGAATATAATCTTACAATTAATGAATACCACAATTCATGTAATTTTATGTATTTATGGAATCCATGATGAAATATTCTAATGGTGAAATAAGATATTTTAGTTATTCCATGAGTGATATTTCATTAATGGATAATATAAGAAAGTATTTATCACTTCTATCCCTTGAGAGAATTTTACATCTTAAGACCTTTATTGAGAATGAAAATTCCGGGATAAATCCATGACCATGGTGTTCCATGGGAATTTTCAATTCTAAGAAGTAAAAGAAGATACATCCATCACATTGGTTGATGACACTAGTATACAAATTTCTTGATTAGAGTTATCAAGATAAAAGGATTATATTGTATAGTAAGAATTCATATATAGTTATATGTCATTGTAACATTGAATTCTTTCTCTATGGGGTCCTTGGTGTGTTTCCATATGTTAACCTCATACTTTAGGTGGTTATGTCTAATTCCATATAGAAAGGGTCCTAGAGGGTCACACACTAAGTCTATCCAAAATATTAGTTAAAATATATAATGAATTTAACATGAAATAATAAATTTTATTCCTACATTATGGTTTAATATTTATTAATTTTTTTTTATTGCTAGGATTTAATCATAAATTATTTGAATGAATAAGTAAGTTAAATAATAAAAATAAATATTTATTTTCAATGCTTTTCAAATATTATATTTATTATATTTATTAAAGAATAATGAAGTGATATTTATTTATTATATAAATAGTCATTATTCAAGGTTTAATAAATGTCAAGAAGGATAAGAGGACCAAGTTTAATGTTCTAATTAGAAATGGTATAAATGATATTTATTTATTCTTAGGTGATTTACATGTATAGTGGATAATAATTATATTATTATTAAGAAACGGGGTTCACTAAGAATTAAGGAATTTGTATGGGGCTTATATGCAAATAGGAAAACCTAATATTTCCTTAATATATATCTAGTTATATTTATTTCCTAAGAGAGATTCATTGTGAACAACAGATAGAGAGATTCTCTCTTCGAGAATAGATATATTTATAAAGATCTATATTTTTCTCTCTTCACATCCTATCCTAATCCATCGAGATAAAACCAAGCATTTTTCATCCTCGAAGAGAATTTTGTTGCGATCAATGATGAATGACAGAAGAAATCATGATTGGATGTGCTAGCACTCGATGATTCTATGGTGGTGTCTCAAGATTTTGGTGCAAGTGGGATCATTGCTAGAGGGATTATTCTCTTCGATCTTGTGTTGAAATGATGAAATTACATGATCAAGTCAACCAACTCATCAATGAAAGGAATTAAAAATTTAGGCAATGATATAACTTCTTATAGATTAAATATAAATTACATGTGATGATCCTCATCTTCTATTTTTGGTATTCATGTCAATTAATCCTTGAATTAATTCCATTGGTCAAGAAATTTTCATTGTGTATATCTCATATTATTCAAAAATCAAAACAAAAAGTTGAGTTGGCCACGCCCAAAAGGTGATTCAGTTGTTCTTAGAACCTATAAGAATGTCCTTTATCATTATTAATTCTTTATCAATATATAGACGATTTTTAAAGTTTAATAAATTTATGATAATATAATCGAGGTCTGTGACTATATTGAAACTTATAAAAAAACTTATTTGACCAAGGTGGAATAATACTGTTATCTTCAAAATCCCGTATAGTGTCATGTTGATGATGTAAAATTTTATATAGAGGAATTAAAATTTTGTGTTTTTAAGTCTATGAAATTTTTGAGGTTATTTTGTTTTTTTGAGTATAAGTGGTAAAATTATAAATTCACTAGTCATGAAATAAAATTCTTAGTAAACTATTGGATTCTGAATGTGATGTTTTCCCATTGGAAGAATCTTGATAATTTTATTTAGTGGTTTGAATTTTTATATAATTCTAGATATTAGTGGAAGTTATTTATTTAAGTAATTCATTTCATCATATTATTTAATATAAAAATAAAATTATATTATAATAATGTAGGATTTGATAGAATACTATAATGATATAAAGGATGAATATTCCTTAGTCTATGACATGCGGTTTTATCTAGTTAGATATTTTAAGTGGTTGTGTGAATTGAATGTCCAAAGGAGATGTTACATAGATTAATGGACTATATTGATTTGATATTTGATGAGGTTTATTTTTGAATCTCATTAAGTTTTTACCTTTAACCAATAGTATATTTTTCACTCTTATTATTTGTATTTATATTGTAAATGGTGGTTAATATAATTATCATTTGAGGACTATATTATTTCTAAAATTATAAATAATTTAGTGTTGGAAACTTTGATATTTATTTTTATTGGTAAAAATTCATATTGGGAAATTTTATTAAATCTATGGAAGTGCGATGAGATATAATTTTTTTTATAAATTATTATTTTATTTTGACACATTAATACCAATTTTATTACATTTTTCACATATCTATTCTAGATAGAATATTGATCATGCCACTCACTAGTTAAAATCCAAGTTGATGAATTTTCCCCTTGTGGTAAAACACTAACATACACATGGGTTATACAAAATAACATGAGGTTCATCCATTTTACTGATGAATATGGACTTTAACCTAGTTAATTATATAGGGGATGTGTAGTTTCCACACTAGTCATGCCAATTAGGCATGGGTTTAGGATAAATTAGAATAGGGGCATACCACTCAATGCTTTCTATACTATTTCACTTCTTGAAATAGGGGTGTATAGTGGAACTTTTGGGGTTGGAACTAGCTACGATGAATTCTGAATATCTATTAAATCATTATATAAACCTCTCTGATGTACTTAAATAGAAGTTTAAACTTGAAAGGGTGAGGTGGTAGAGTTATTATATTGAAATAATATATCTGATATGATATTGAAAATGTAGAGATTGTGAAAATTTTAAATACACATGATATGATGAATGTTTAAAGTTGTGAAAAATTAACTTCCTGAGATCTAAATTGAGTAAGACCTAGGTGAATAAAGTTTTTTATGTTATGAAATGTTCCATCATTCTATGATTGATGATCTAATTTGATAATAGATTTATTTATATGTTATTTATCCTTTAATGTGAACTGTGATATTGGGGATTTAACTTGATAGTGATGTGGCATGAAGGAATAAGGTATTATCAAAGGATTATGTGTTTTGGTGGGATGTTGGATTCCATAAGGGGTGTTTTACTTTTGAGAAAACTAATGTTTTTATTTTTGTAATTTTACCACTAAATAATTTTTTTATTGTAGTTGTATAGTCCTTATATAAAGTTTTTCTTGTTGTTATAATTGCAATAATAAATTGTTGTTGTGATTATAGTTATACCATTATTAAAGGTGTGGAAAATGAGATGAGATGGATAATGAATTTTGTGGGGAAATGATGATAATAGAATATGGATGATGATGATCTAGAGGATAACGATTGATAATATTTGGTGGAGGTTTGATTCAACTAGATGTCTCCCTTCATTGTTTGTATTCGTTAATTGATTAATATATATGCTTCTCATTAATGTATTAATATTACCTATTTACATAGACACATTAAAATTTTAGGGGAGGAACCTTAAAGTATATTTATATTATCACCTATATTTTATATGTTTTTATAGACTTACAACAGTGATTTGAAGGTGGTTTCAGTCGATTTTAGTTTGAGTTTGTGGGGTCGGGTAGGGAGTAAGAGGTGTTGAGTACCCATGTATTTCTTTGAAATTAGTGGAATATTTTTTATAAGTCCACATATGGAATTGTGTATGTGACTGACTGAAAATTAATTTTTTATTTGATCTTCAATGATAGGTAACCTACTAACCACTAAGTTGGAACCATAAAAAAGTAACCCCATTACATGATTTCGAAATTAAAAAATGTTCACAACAACCGATGAGAAGATCTAAGGATCACAGACCATAATCATGAGTACCACTATAGATGTCACCAAAAACCATCATCCTGAGTACCACTATTGACATCACAGTCCATCACCTCATCATTGTCAACATCCTACCACCACAACAGACACTGAAGATCATCCAATACCTCCAATGTCTCTGTAAACATCACACCATGTCATCACTCTCCATCGAGACAGTAATAGCCAAAACACCAAAAAACAAAACCGGAAAAGAACATAGCTAATTTTTTCAACAAACCACCATTGAGAACAAAACAATAACAAAATCATTGAAAAAAAAACCAGTGTCGAAGAGCTTCATTTGGAATAATGGAAATTCCTGAACCACACCTCCTAAAACCTTGTTGTTACCACCACTCTGGCTCTGACCAAGAGTGGAGAAGCATAACTTAAGGTTAGAGAAGAGGTTAGGATGCTGAGATCATTGTGTATGTGATATACTCATGTATGTGTTCACTTGAGATGTTAGAGATGGAAAATGGTTTATTATTTTTGTCGTTACTGGGATTAAGAAAACAAGAGGTTAATGTCTCTAATGTATGTATTTTTATACTTTTGGTGCTATCCACCACCCCTAGTCTGATTAGAGGTGGGATTTGAGGGTCACTGATGATCTTATTTTGGAATGATGGGGACCCTATTATAGGTTTTATTTGTGATATATTAGTGGAAGAGTAAGTGTTTTAGGATAAAGTTCGGAATTGTAATTAGTGAGGATTGTTATGGTCTATTAAAGAAACTGTATTAATTAAACATAGTATTTAAATTAGACCAAAGAAACTATTTATATATGTACAAGGACCCTGTGATTATAAGAAAGGTATTTGATATTCTACATATCAATACTAAAGGAAGTGTATACTGACTATAGGGTATCATTATGGGTATTGATTCATGCATCACATATTATAAGGTCATAATGATTTCATTTATAATGTTCCAATTTTTTGTTTGTGATTAAAATTTAAGAAGTGTAAATAGACACATACACATTTTTTGGGAATAAAATGCTTGTTTATTAATAGTAATGAATCCTCTTCATCCAAACCACAAGGTAGAAGAAGTTATGAAGTTGGAAGTGCCTGGTTGTCAGAGGGTAGACCCAACAATTTCAGAGGCCTAAAGAGTTAGCTTATGAGTGTTTCAATGGAAAATAATGCTCTAATATAAAGTGTTTCTTTATGAAAATGAGATAAGGTTATGGTTGGAATAATTGGAGATAACCGTTCAAATTATACAATTAGTCAAAGAGCACTATATTTCATTGAGGGTGAATTTATTTCATGGAAAAACATGATAACGATGGATGTTTTTCCTTGAAGATCATTTTGTTTGAGATTTATTTTAAGAGGAGTTATTAACTTCTACTCTTTGATCAGGGTGTTAATAAGAGATATTGACTCTCTAGTAAGGAAAATCTTGTTTTTGGGAATACTAATTAAATTTTATGAGTTTATTATAATATTTCCCAGATTTTATATTATATTAGGATTAAATAGATCACCATTTTGAAAGGGTAATATATCAAGTAATTTAGAAAAAATTCAATCCTTTTACTATGAAGACGTGTGAAAAGTTATCACATAAATCTAAATTCATTAATAGGAAATTTATGAAATTTTTTATTATTCATGAAGAAAGATAACAAAACTACGTATAAGGTAGAGATGAAATAAGGATCATTGTATTCTTAGGATAGTTTTGTTATTGGTATAGACTACCTTATTCATGATTCATGGAATCTAGTAGGTCACACTGAAGTGTAATTAATGATGTGATATTTTGTTTTTTATATGCACAAGACTTCATAAGTTCATGTGATATCCATATCAAGGTGGATAGTGTATATTAGAGTGTATTATAATGGTGGATGTCTCACCCCATCAACCGTCACATGAAACCCGACAATTTCAATCACAATTACATGAAAAACCAGATAAACCATTGGTACAAGGTACTGTTGGTAGAGGATATCCCAATAAACTTTCATATCATCAAGGTATGATTATTAGTCAATGTATTGGTGTAGGTAGGTATATAAGATAACATGGAAGTGGAATATGTCATGAAAAACTCCATACATTGGGAGTTGCGGAGTAATGTGGACCTTAGTTGGTGTGAGGTAGGATGTATGTATTTTTTTCCCATTGTATTTATTTTATTTCACCATATATATTCAAATTATTATACTATTCCATGTATAAAAAAGGGATTATAAATTCATATATAAATATTTCATTTACCTATCAGGTTATCTACTTCCGCAGGGGATCACCCAGGGTTAGTTGTAGTGATTCACATGAGTGAGTCAGTGATGAGGAATGATCATTAAATGTTGGATATAGTCATGTTGAATACAACACCTTATAATGTCATACTTAACATGTATTAGTTTAATTCTATAAAATCTTGAATTTATTTATATTGAATAAGGGAATTTTTTCTAACATTTATGGAGATCATGTGGTTTTTAATAGGTGAGAGTGATTAATGAAATGGGTTACAATGTATTAAACCTTAAATTAGTATATCCGAAATTGTAAGTTTAATAATTTGTGTATATAAATAATATTCAAAAGATTTTTTTGGGGTAGTGAAGAATTTTATTAATTTTTTTTCTATAGAATATTACTATTTTACCACAAAATGGAAGATCAATCTTGGAAAAGAGTTATATCAATGGATTTTTATCAAATTATTCATGACGATATTTGTGATCCATGATTTTAAATTGATGAAATTTTTTATAGGGGTTTTATTTTCATTAGTGTATCTTAAAGGGGACCCTCAATATTATTATCTAAGGTAAAAAATAATGATTTAAGGTTGTGTAATGATTTTATTTTATTGAATCAAGTGAATATGAATATTTGATACCCTTTCCATGGATAAATTATATATTAGAATAGATGAAAGAGTATAGTTGGTTTTCTAAGATAAACCTATGTTCAAGATGCCACCAGATAATGGAAAAGAAGGAATTTATTTAGAAGACTATATTCCTTTGTCATTATCAACATTTTGAGTTTATGGTAATTCCATTTTGAGATATTAATGAACCAATGGTGATGATGGTATTTATTAATTTAGTATTAAATCCTTATCTTGATCATTTTATAGTTGTGTTTATTAATGATATTTGGATTTACTAAAGGACATAAGAGGAGAATACTGAGCACCTATAGAAGGTTTCATAATAACTTGGATAACATTAGTTATATGAGATTATTTTAATGTGTACATTTGGGGGTCTAAAATATCACTTTCTTTAACATGTTAATTCTTATCATTGATAGGTTATAAAACCATCTAAGATCAAAGTGGTAGTTGTTTGAGAAGTAGTGAAGAATGTATCTAAGTTACAAAGAATTATCAGGTTAAATGAGTATTACAAGTGGTTTATGTTTACATTATCTCATATTGTATCACCAATATAAAATATAACTATGTTATACCACAATATTTTAAAATTATGTCATTATTTTTGATAATGTGTATGACACACAACACTGAGCTTAAATAAACCACACAATATTTTTATTTAAATATGACCATTATAACCCAATCGTTGAATTTGAGGGTATGAATGGGATTAACCAAATTATGATATTTATATATAAAGTTTATAATAAATTCAAATAAATAGATTTATTCTTAGTAAATAGGCACTCAATTTGTAGAAACTATATTTTATTCTTCAAAAAACATTTTCTTCAAAAATGGTATTTATTAATTTGTGTGAGAGAATATTATAATTAATTTATAATATTTTTATAAATTTTATTTGATAAAATTTATATCATTTTTGAAATCATAAAATAAATATTATCTTAGGGTTGAATTTTTCTATTTTTTTGAAAAGTTTGATTTTTCAATGAATAGTGAAAAACACTGAAACAATATTTTTTTAGATGTATAAAGTCAAATTCTATTTTGGATTATTCTTAATATTTTATTAGTTTATTTTGATTAAACTTAATTCAATTATATTCTCTGTAATGATTTGTATACTTCAATTTAGTATAAAATCATTTTTGTACTTACAATTCATTTTTTTAGAAAAACTATTTTCTATCAGGTTTTGTGGGTTTATTTTTAAATTAAATTAATAATCTTCCATGTTTTGAATATTTAAAAATGGATTCCATATTTGGAATTGGGTGGTATAAATTTGTTAAATATTTTCCTTTTATTTTTAGTCAATATGATTAGGAATCATTGTAAATTTTGTTACCATGGTAAAGGTAAAATGAGTTAATTATGGATAAAAATATTGTGATAAGGACTATAAGGTAACCCTAAAGATTTCCATAATTTTATTGGATGAGTAAATTTTATCCATAAATCTGAAAAATTATAATTTATGACATTTTTTCCCATATGGACATGATCTTGAACTTTATAATATTTTATATAAAAAAAGTTAAAAATATCATTCTCTTTGTTTTATTATCATTAAATTTTTTATATGGGAAAAAGAAGGTATTTTTGGTTATAAATATTCATTTTAAATATAAATTATTTTTATATGTCATGGTAACTTATTTATAATTTTAAGAGATGAAATAATTACCTTAAATTCCTATGCAATGCGAATTCAGTATTTATTAAATTAATAGGAAAATAAAATAAATGATTTTAAAAACAATAAAAGTAACATAATTTGAATAAATAATTATTTTCCCAAAATTTTATAGGTAAATATAAAATTTTATGTATATGTTAAAGTATTATATTCAAAATTATTTTATTTCAAGATACTTCTCAAAGTCAAATTAAATGAATAGTTCAAAAAATAAATATTCTCTTCTGAGGATGGATCCGCACTCTCCAAGCAAGGTGATTATGTGATCTAGTGTTTTTCAATTTATAGTTCAGCATTTATATTGTCCTATATACTATGATTGTGGATGTTTTAATTTTGGATTTGTTCTTTAGTTCATATTTGGTGGATTTGGAGTTAAGTGTATTTTATAATCTTCTTTGATGAGTTTTTTTCTTCCTTATTTGTCTTTGTATCACTAGTGGGAGTCATTGAGTTAAACCTTTTTTCCATCATCTATGGTTACCCTCATCCCCTGATATTGTTAGATTTGCGATTTTACTACTTAGATTAATGGCTACAATATGGTTGATCACGAGGCACAACGATTCTGTGACCTTTTCGGGCAATGGCTTAGCAGCCTTTGGAAGATGATGTTGGTGGTCTATAGATAGACATATTTCAGGTGAAATCTTGGTGGTGTGAGTATTTTTGTGGAGAATTTTATTATTTTTAGTAGTGGTTCAAGTGTTTGTGGGTTACGGAGGAGAGACACCAATGGCATCAAGTCAGCAATGGGTTCTAGTTATGGATTCTTTAGAGTATTACTTTATAGATGGATCTGTTTTTCTAATTTTAGGAATGGTACAGTTGGGATATGTCTATTTTTTGGGAATTTTTATTCAATCAGGTAATGGATTTCTTTGTGAGTAGTGTATTTTTTCTCATTGTAATTAGTTATTAGTGTAGTTTCTTGCAAGTATCACTAGGTGGGAGACCTCAAATGAAGGATGGGTGTAATGACACCCATCATCTAGCCATATGTTATATATTATTTGGATGGATGGGTGACCTACCATTTATTATACACATTCTTTATTTCTAATTTTTAATTTCATCATGTTTACAATGCTATGATTTTCTCAAAAGAATTGTTGGGTTGGTGAATCATTAGAGAGATAGGTGTGCTGATACTTATCTTCCAGTTCTCCATCCTCATATTAATGTGGATGAGAGGGGTTAAATTCCCATTGTATTGGTCCATCCAAACAAAAATTCTTTTAAGGGGGGGGGGATTCATCATATGCGAGGTAATTAAATGTTACACTATCTTTATGATAGTAATGCGACCTTTTCTATTTCTTATATTTATGTTTGTCACGCAATGGAAGCTCTGGAGATTTACCTCTTTCAGCTCTTGATTTTCTTATGGAATATTTATCTTTGATTGTAATGAGTTTTCTATTTTCCCAATTTTCAAAATATGACTTCTTTTGTATGTTCAATAAAGGGGGCTTGACCCTCATCCTGTTAAAAAAATAGTCCAAAAAATGACATTAGTGATATTTTATAATAAATGATATTTTATTAAATGATTTAAAATTAATAAAAATATTATATTGTTTAATGTGATTGGAATATGTTTGGAAATATAAACCTTGGTACATTTATGGGAAAAATTTTCAATCTATAGTAACTATATAAAGCACTTAATAGTAAAAATCATTGATATCTCTGTAATTGTTAAAAAGGGACAACATAGGGTGAAAAAAAAGATAAGGGTGACAACATCAAAAAAACTTTTAAAATTTTTATTGGGTAAGAGGATTTATAATAATCCAAATATTATCTTATAATATTATAAATTTGGATCCATTTTAACTATAAAATTAATTTATATTAATTAAGTAGTTTAAGAAATTTCAAGAGTTCCCCTCCCCTATCTTATAAATGGACACCTCCTCACCTCTTTTATTAACTCTTCAAAAACATTTTGGTTCAAACAATACCTACCCAAATACATTCATGGAATCCATAACCACTTATTAGAGGACTGTTTTGATCATAAAACCAACCTAGGAAATATTTGTTTGTAAACCTTAGGATGTCGTCTGAAGAAGATGTATAATTATTAACAAAGAATTTGCATTTTTTTTCATCTAACACCTTTAAATATTATTCAAACGTGATAAAATAATATTTCTTTTTCATATATATTATAATATATTATTAGTTTAATTTTATCACATGCATTTATATCATCTTCTATCAAATGGTAAATGAAATCTTTGTTCATGTGTACGGTGCACTACCGCCTCGTGAACCAATGTAATTTATTTTTCATCACTGCCTCTCATGGAAGGTTATAAATATGAATTTAATATATATATATATTTATATATATGTGATATTAATGAAATAATTATCATTCAAAAAATATAATATATCATTTAATTTCTTACCTTGCAATTCAGTGAAAAATGATAATTTCATTCATGCGAATGTGTGAACTACCACCTCTATAATGCGATGTGATTCATTTTTTATCACTAATTCACATGGATGGTATATATAAGTGTATTTAAATAAATAATATGGTATTAATGATATAATTATCATATATAAATATAAAACAATATTTAAATTTTTTTCATATTGATCATTGAAAAATTAAAATGTTACTTATGCATACGTACGTCCTACCATCTCCATGATTTTAACATAATTCATTTTTATAAACAATTTTCATGGTTGATTTTAATTTTTGAATTGATATAAAAAAATATAATTATTTCATGATTATTATTTTTTAGATTATGGAATAATTATATCTTTTACCATAGTCAACCTAACATAGTCATTTTTGGCACATGAGTCAAATGTCATCAAAATGTCAAATGTAGACTTAATTGATTAACCAATTAGATATATCACGGTATTAAGTAAAATGAAAGAATATTGAAATTCAGAAATGTTCTTAAGAATTTAAATAATTAATATAATTTTGTTATTCATAATTATAAATAACATACATGGTGAGTCAGAATCAATGTAAGGGACTTTCCTTTAAAAATTCACTTTTAGATTCCCCTACCAATTACTTCTCTTCCTTGCAAATATTCTTAAAATTATTTTATGGATGTGTTTATTTGAAAATAAAATAATTATAAAGTAAATTTTATGTCATTTTTTTATTTATTTGATTTTTTTTTCAAATGTAATATTTTTATGTATTTAATACTGAACATTTTGAATTTATTTACCAAAGAAAAAAGGAATGTTCTATTTTAACATATAAAATGAAAAAATATTTTCCCAAAAGTATAATTTTAATTTGATGTTTGGATTATTTTATAAGAATCTATGTTTTCTTCAATGTAAAACCATCCTTACCTTGTTCTAGGTATTTATGTTTTAAAAAATCTATTTTTTAAAGGAAAGGGTATTTCGATATCTAAAAGTGTTTTACATACAGGTTTAAAAGAGTTTTTCTTGAGTTTTATTCACGATATGGTCCTTGTAAATTATTTATAATTATGAGTGTTCTAGAGATATCTCATTGTAGTGGATGATCCTGATATAGCTAATATGATGGATATACCCATATAACACTCCAATGTATTGGGTAATGATTATGTTCTCTGGAGAATAATGTTGGAAGTAGATTTTATGGTTATTCCAAATATAAAGGTTATGTAAGGGTTCCATGAAGATGATGTCCTAAGTAACATACATGAATTTTTTATTATTTTTAATGAGTTTTTATGGATTTCTAATTTCAAAAGGTATGATACTTATCATTTTTAAAGGAATTGTTATTCCCTTTTAGGAAAAATGGTATGTTTTTAAGAAAATATTTTTCGTTGGTTCCTATGTTTTTCTTGGAAAAAATCATGCTTTTTATTTCTCTATTATTTTTTCTTATAAATTATTTTATAAAAACCATTGGGAAAAAATATATTTTTATTCATAAGTAAATGATTATTTCATCTTAAGGTTTATTATGTTAAAGGAAAACTCCCTTTTGATCTCAGGGTTTTAATATAGAATAACACATTTATTTATTATTTTTATATCCCTTAATAAGCTTTTTGTGCTCATACCACATTTTTAAAATGTTTTCCATAAGGTTTAAGGATGGGTAATGGAAAATAAGAATCCAAGCTGAAAGTCATGAGGATTTTTTATGAAAAGAAAACAAGTTTCATGTTGAAAGATTTACATTTTATAGAAAATAGAAATTAAGTAAAAGTGTCCAATTTTAACATATGAGTTAATTATATATGATTTATGACCCAATTATCTAAAACTCTAAACCTTAAATATCCTTAGAAATTCAAAAAAATTAATTCTTGACTAAAAACCTAGGTTTATGTTATTTTTAAGGTCAGGTCCTTATAGTTGGTATCAGAGGAATGGTTTAAATTAATTTATTGTTTATGATGTTATTTAATAAGTAGTTAAAAGTATTATATAATCCCAATGGTTAGTTTTTTATATATAATTATAGTTATTTTGGATAAATTAAAAGATTTGAATATAACATGGTTAAAGATATCATAGTTTCCCCCCCTCATAAGATGGTTTATTTTGATTTTATTGATGTGATCACACTAACATTTTTGGTTTTAGTAAATGGATATATCTAGTAGGAACTAATTTAATAATGGATGTGAGAGAAACTATGGGGGTTGTATGAATGATAAACCAAATAGAATGTGAGTTATAGTGAAAAATTTTGTGGTTGTACTTAATCATCTATCATGAATTATGAATAATAACTAGAACCTTTGTGAGTTTTATAAAGAATAAAAATAAAGTGTAATGAATATATGTATAAGTTAACATGATATAGATCATAAATGTAAATATATTTAATGAACTATGTGTCAAAAATTTGTAAGAACCACATGAAAAAAATGAAGTGGTTAGTTAACAATTTTAAGGGGAATAAATTTATTTCCAAAGTATAAATTGAATCTATTAAATGTGTGTAATTTGGTAATTCTTCAAATTTATGTCTTAGGGGGAAACCTCAATAATAGGAGCAACAATACCATATAGATATATGTTTAGAAATACCCAATTAAATTATAGTTTAAGATAAAAAAACTAAAAATTATATATAAAAGGTATGGATTATATCTTGGCCTATGTTTTGATATTGTATAATTTAGGACATGGTTTATATTTTTTTATAGGAAGGATGTATTAAGGAATAATATGGAAAATCATTATGGAAAATATTGAAGGATTAAGCTGTCTACATATAGGGATTCAATAGTTATGATGTAGTGGTAGATTTAAGGATGATCATAAGTTTAAAATCATTAATACTCTTTTGATGTTTTATATGATGGAATTAATTTGGGATACTTTTATTGAGATTTGATAGATGTTGGAGTCCCTTAAGTTTAACATGTGAAAAAGTTTTTTATGGAAGAATGCTCTTTTGATTTTGAGGACACAAGATTAAAGGTATTGATAAAAATTATGATTTATATGATATTTGATGATTAAGGTTATTTTTTAGGATGTTTATAATATTTATGGAAACATTAGAAGATTTATATTAGTATTATTTTAGAAAAATGACAACTCATGGACTAGGTGAAAACCCATCGCATCTAGCATGGTTGTGGGGCTTGAACCCACAACCGAAGGCCGATAAAGATGAAACAACCACCACTAGCCTGCCTGATGTCTAGGTTATTATATAATTATTATATTTACTCAAAAATATTATATATATAAATATTAAAATGAATTTTGTAACTTATGTTTTATCGTATAAAATAACATGATAATGAAAAGTTATTTGGAAATAAAGTAATTAATGTTATTTTAATATAAGTTCACTGTTTTGGGAACCTTATATGATTAAGATAAATTATTTTTTAGATAATATGGTATTTTATTTGAGTAATAAATTTTTAGATATATTTTATAATAATTAATGAATTTAATATGGCTTTATGGTGATTCATACCATGTATGAAAATGATTAGCATATCTTGGAAATAATATGACTATGTCATATATACTTTTGGTATGAAACTTTAAGTTTGATATACATGATTTAGAGATAAATGTTATAATAATATGTGATCAAATAATTATAATATTTGGGTTTAATTCTTAGTCAAGAAAATGTTGAATAATTTTAACTATATTTATTTATAGAATTATTTAGTTTGAATATTGTGTATTTCTATTGAATTTTAGATATTAATGTATTATTTTTTAATATAAAGGTTTATTCATTTTGGGAATTATTTTACCTTCTGATAACCATTTTTGTTTGTTTAATTTCTAAAGACTGGAGAAATAACATGTTATCCTTTCATTGAAGTATATGATTCAATAGAAGTTGATTTTAGTGCCTCAAGCATACAAAAATTCATCTTTAATACTCATAATTTTGATTAAAAGATGTGATTTTGGTAGAAATTGATATAATTAGAAAATTATACTTTTAAAGTAAGAATTCTTACTTATTTTCTTAGTTAATATGGTAATGGAATTCTGCCACACAAGGAAAGGGATATTGAAACAAAAATATTATCCTGTTACCTTCATTTCCAATGAATTTATTATCGTTTTCACAACACTTTGGTTTATGGTTTTTTAGTAATTAGATTCATCATTATCATTTCCTTTGTAACACCCTAATATTTTAAAAGAACAATACTATGATTGATAGCGTATACAACAAGCAACACCATGCCTAAACAAACGCGATATACTATTTAAATATGACCATTACAATCTAGCAGCTAAAATAGGTGGTATGAATAGGAATAACCACTTTTAAAAAATTATGTACAAATAAGTTATATGAATAAAAAATATTGGTAAATGAGGACTCTATTTTTAGTGAAGTCTTTTTATGCTTCAAAAGTATATATTTTTTAAAAATAATTTTCATCGCTTTTTATGAGAAAATTTTATAATTTATTTCTTGAAATTTTAGAAATTGTGTTTGATAAAATAAACCTTTTTTTGAAATTAAAATATCAAAATTAACTTAGGGTAAAAATTTGTGATTTTCCTAAATTGATTGATTTTTAATGAATAGTGAAAATTACCGATTTTTCAAATACTATCATTTATTTTCATTAAATAAAGTAATTTAAAAGTACCATTAAATTTTGGACTAATTAATAAAGTGAAACATGAACCATTTTTTTATAATAATAAAATTAATTAAATTTCAATCGATAATTTTAATTATTTTGGTATAAGTTTATTGTTATTATTAAAAACACATTTATCTAAAAACAATTTTTAAGTGTATAATGTTTTTTGATTTTAATTAATTAAAATAATACCTAATGAGGAATGATTTAAATGATATTTATAGACTATATACCTATCTATATTTACTAAAATTTATATATTGAATATTACATTCCATAGAGTTAATGTGAAATCATTTTTTCCTTGAAGAATTTATTTTTTTGGAGAAATTATTTTCATCATGCTTGTAGGTTTTATTTTAAATTAAATTCTAAAATTTTTTTGAATTGAATTTACTAAAATCAATACCATATTTTAAATAATAATAATTAATATTAGATAATATGGTAAGCTTTATTTTTGGTCATACTAAATACTAAAAGAGTAAAAATTGGTTACCATAGATAAGGGTGAAACATATTTTTTGAGGGTTAATCTAAAGAGATAAGAGTTATAATTACATAAAAATGTCTCTAATTTTTATTTTATTTCCATTTTTTACCTTATATCATCTAACTTGTGAAAATTTCCCATTTTTTTGTGATGTGTACATTATTATAAGCTTTGTAATAATTTAAGTAATGAAAAGGACAAAATGTCACTCTCTTAGTTTTAAAAATATACCATGTATTCAAATATGGAAAATAGAGGAATGTTTAATTATAAATATTAATTTTAAGTTGAAATAAACTTTATTTATATTGGTAATTTATTTATAATTTTTAGCGATGATATTGTTTTCTTAAATTATTAGGCAACACCGACAAAAAATTATTTAATTAAAAGAAGAATAAAATAGATGATTTAAAAAATACTAAAACTATTATAATTTGAATAAATTATTATGTTCCACAAAATGTTTATATAAAAATATCATTTTAGGGATATTTTAAAGTTATATATTCAAATTATATCATTGTATTTATATTTTTTTTAATTTCAAAATAAATGAATATTTTCAAAAATGGCATTAATGAAATTTTATAATAACTAATGTATTATTGAAGGATAAAAAATTATTAAAAAAACTGTATTCATCCAATTGATTGATATTTTTTTAAAATTATCATTTTTTTTCCATTTATGTATTAATTTTTCCTTTTATAGCAACACTATTTTCCCCTAAAGAGTAAAAACTTCATTACCATGGTTAAAGTTAAAACGAGGTTTTACGTGTTACATGCGCTTGTGTTAAAATTAATTTTACACAAACATATGTTTCTTATTTTATAAATTTTATTTAATATTTATAATCCATGGGTACAAATTATATAGTAATCATCATTTTAGTTTTAGTATTAAAGGATAAATTACCTAGTTGAAAAACAAGTTATCGTGTTGAAAACTAAAATAGTAAATGTGGGTAACCATATAGTTTAAAGGAATAACATGTTTTAAACATGTTTATTTTTAGTTTTGGATATATGGATAAGCCTTATATTCTGCAAAATCCATTATTTATCAATTTTTTAGCCACATGGATTGAGAATGACTTCCCATTATTGAATAGTTTTGAGTATTTACAGAAATGACACTCCTCACTTAAAAATGGAACACTCCTCTCCTCTCCTATCCACACTTTTGAAAAAATTTGTTTAAATAAATAACTAATAAAATATGTTACTTTAATTTGTCACCACATAATATAGTCCTTGGTTTGATAATTAATCCAATCAAGTAATTATTTTTGTATAATCCTAAACAGGTAGTTTGAAGAAAAGTTATCGTTCTTAATAGAGTATTTTTGTTGTATTTATAATTACACATCCTTTAAATATTTTACAACCATTAAGATAAAATAAAATAATTTTTTAATATATAATTATAAAATATTAATTTAATTTAATAACCTATATTTTGTCTCCTCTTCAATCAAATAGGAAACAAAACCATTGTTTGTATGTGTGGCGGACTACCGCCTCTCGAAACGATGTAATTATTTTTCCATAACCACCTCTTAAGGATGTATATAATGATGTATTTAATATATATATATGATATTAAATACATATTTATCATTATTAAAATATAATATTTCATTTAATTTCTTACCATTTTCATTCACGGGAAAATTATAACATCATTCATGCATACGTGTAGACTATCACCTCTATGAAGGGATATGATTCATTTCTCATCACCACGCCACATGGATGACATATATAAGTATATTTAAATAAATTATATGGTATTTATGATATTATTATCAATATATATATATAAATAATACTTAACTTATTTCTATAATGATCTTGGAAAAATGAAAATGTTACTCATGCATACGTACAGCTTACAATATCTATGATTGTAACATAGTTGATTTTTCATAAACATATTTCATAGTTGGTTTAAAAATTATGATTTATGTATTAAAATTATAATTATTTCATGATTATTATTTTGGATATGATGGACCAATGACCTATTTTACCATTGTCAACCTATCGAAGTCTTTTTGGACACATGAACCAAATATCATCAAACGTACAACATGAACTTAATTGAATAAGTAATTAAATATAACATGGTAAAAAATAAAATAAAACTAATAATAAAAATAATTTTTTAATAAAGTATATAATTTAAATAATTTTATTATTTAGGAATATAAAGAACCAACAAGATGATTTAGACCTAAGCTAAGAGATTCCTTGTCAATTTCATTTCATTGAGGCTTATTTTAATGTTATGTGACTAATTTTTCTTATATATTGAATATAATATAGTTTTACACTTTATATAATGAATAATTTATTCTTAATATTACTTTAAGTTTCAATTAAAATTATTTCATCCAATGGGATTTTAATTGAAAGTTACTAAGTGGTAAGAGATTTTATAGCTTAATTTATTTTCAATGGGTTATATTACTTATTCACTTTCTTTAATATTATAAGATTATGCCTTAAATTAATTTTTATTTTTATGTTTTATTTAAATATGTTTTATGTGTAATTAGATTTTATACACATAATAAATTCTTTGATTAATTCTCACTTCAATTTTATTGTAACATCCCAGGTAAATAATGAATAAAACATTTTCATATTTATTAATATTTATGAATTAAATAATAATTTTACTTTTAAGGGGTTTCTATGTTCGATAGTGTACCCGATACGCAACAAAGAGTTTCATTGAAATCTTACGTTGCACAGTAGTAATAAAATAATATTATTTTAAATGGTAGTTAACACATAGCCGTTGTATTGGAGGGAATGGATATAAATAACTAAAATATTATTATATATGTTTTTTAAATGTTTTTACATTTATCTAATAAAAGATAAAGGCTTAAAATACGGAAAGAATTCAATTTTAGGCATATATACCCTAATTTTCACTAAAGGTTCACTTATCGCCTTTTGATGGTGAACCATCATTAAATATAGTTTTGTTCACTCTTATACATTCTATTGGACCAAATAAAACTCTTCTTTATAATCGGGACATCAAAATTTACTTTGTGTAAATTTTTGGTATTTTTCCGATAAAGTTCATTTTTTAATGAATAATGTAAAATGTTGTATTTTAATTCAAAACCTCTTTTAATCTAATTTATTTATATGATTAGATTATATTTTGAATTGGTTTTAAAGTGAAATTAGAATATATTTTTACCATTTAATCCAATAGTGGTCGTTGGAATTAATTTCACTTTGAAATCAGACTTAAACTAGTGTCAATCTTTTGATACTTATTGTTTCATAAAAACACGCTATTTGCTCTGACAACGGGAATTAATAATTAAATTAATTAATGCAACTTATATATTTTGAATTTTGTAAAATGGAATTCATTTTTGAATTTGTAATATCAAATATAGCTTAGGGTGAAGTTTTGGTATTTTTCTGAAAAACTTCATTTTTTGATGAATAGTGAAACCACTAAGTGGTACTTAAAAAAACTGATTTTTCGTTTAAATGAGAATTTACCACCTCTGTGTTTTTAATTTCAAAAATTCGGCATACATGGTTGTCATTAAGAAGTAAAATGTGGTTAAATGGGATTAAAATAATTTTTTGGTGAATAGTAACTTATTAAGTTTTTAATCACGATTAGAGGTAATTAGCGTAATTTAAGGTAAAAATAATGTTGTAATAATATGAAATGAACTTGAAACATGTCCTAAACTCATTGGATGTGTCATGGACGACCAAGAAAATCCATGGGTCAACTTGGGGACCCCATGAAGCCACTTTGGCTGGAAAATGACATTAATAACTTTTTATTTAAAGTTACAATAAAAATGTCACAAACATGAGTTGTTTTACTAAAATAATTTTTACATGGGGTTATACAAATCAGATTTTTGACTATAAATATTAATTGGAAATGTAATAAGATTTCCTACATCATAGTATTTTTATTATAATTTTTAGACATTAAATAAATTAAATTATTTATGACACCATGATGATGCAGCGATTACCTCATTATTTAACGATTTAAATAAAATGGAAAGATAATGTAAAATCTAAGACCTACACATGTCAAAAACCTATTGGATGGGTGGATTTCGAACCCTTATCACCTTATCCTCGAAACACATCAATGTGGGACTACTAAAGTCCGAAACTAATTCTAAAATAAAGTAACATTTCCTTACTTTCCAAGAGTGCCCCTCCTCTCCCCTTATAAAAGGCCCCCACCTCTACCACCTTACCCACACTTCCAAAGCCTTTGGCTCGGCCAACCTCTGCCCATTTTGTCTCTCCACATCCCTCTATAACTCTTAGAAGCATAACTTTGGGCAGAAGTCTTCCCAAGGAAGCCTTTGAGCTCAAACCAAAGGGAGTTACCCGATTTTAAGGTAATGTCTTCACTTGAGTCCTTTTGTTTTATTTTTCTTCTCCAACCCCCTAAACTATTTTTATTCATTTCTTTTGTAACAAAACCAGTATCTTCCATATACTAGGATGTTTTTATAAGAAGTATTAGAGCTACACTTACACACACCTACATCTAATGGTTAAAGAACATACTGTTTCTGTGGATGGTGAATTTTTGACTCACGAAACGATGATTTTTTTAAAGGGAAAAAGCCCATGATTATTATTAAAAAGAAAGTCCAAAAGAGGTAAAAAAAGGAATGAAAACAGATAAACTTATCACCCATTTTGAGGGGCGCCAAGCTTTTTCCTCAGCTTGTCCCCAATGATACATTGTTTATTTCGCATCTCGTTCCAAAGGCTGATGTTATTACGACCTCTTCCTCTTCCTCTTCCTCCACGATAGGTTTCCTCAATCTCCCTGGCTTGTTGTAGGAGCAATTATACATCTCCATCAGAGCTTTCCACTTGATCTTCTTCCATCCTCTTCATTTTCTCTTTCCTTTCTCTCTTCTTTTGGCTTCGGGTTCTAGCATGTTGCCATTCATCATCAGAGCCTTTCTTTTTCTGATCTTCTTTTCCTAAGGTTTCCTACACACAAGAAGCATTCTGCAAAGTAGAGGTATTTTAATCCTTACTCACATTTACATCAGGATGTTTCATCAAAAAATTTGGTGTTCCATCCATGTCAGATGACTCTAGATGAGTAGACACAGTAATACTATCAGTCATTCCAGTTTCCCTATGGAGAGATTCAAGAACATCATGACACATTTTTGTGATAACATTCATAACAGGGGGAGCCATCAAAGCAACACTGTTCTGGACTGAACAGTCCAAAACCTTCAAAACAAGAGACTGTTCTATTCTTTCATTAGGATCATGATAAACAGCAGATGAAACAGTTGTAGAATCAACATAAGTTCCATCAACAGATTTAGTAAAAGAAGGACCAGGTAGTGAAACGAAACGATGATTGTTCAACAATCATATAACACCTTTAAAGGTGGCCATTAAGATGTCACTATATTTATATGTGATATATAATATGTTTATGTTTTCCTTAAGCTTCTGTATTTTTTATTTATGGCATACCTTTATGGCTTCCATTATGGGTATACACGATATCTTCATTTTAGGAAGTGCGGACTACCGCCCCCTCAAAGTGATGTGATTCGTTAATGCCATATGTGGGACGTATAAAGGATGGATTTAAAGTTATTATATATGATGTTATACTGGAATTATAATATACCTTTATATCATTATTATTTTCTTTCCATTAAAGTATGAGATAGAAATGAAAGTAGCGTTCATGCGTACGTACGTCTTACCATCTCCATGAACGGTGCATTTCATTTCTTATCCCCAAATGTAATGTACTATTATAAGTACATATATATAATGGATATATATGATTTATGTTACATCTAAATGATTAATACAATTCTGGAATTGAAATATACATATCTCTCATTTAGTTTTAATTCCATTAATATGACAAAGAAATGAAAGTAGAGTTCATGCGTACGTACGGCTTACCGTCTCCATGAACGGTGCATTTCATTTCTTAACTCTAAATGATTATGTAATATTATAAATACATGTATATGCTGGATATATATGATATCCAAATCATGAATATTATTCTGGATATAATGAAACTTTGACCACACGAACAACATGTAATTGTAAGAAGTTCAGTTTTGACTCAAGTACCAAATATCGACAAATGACCGTTATCAACTTAAATGACTACATAATGTTCATAACATGGTAATAAGTGATATAAAAGGAATAATGAACTTGAAAAAGGTTCTTAATCAAGTAGAAATTAACTCAAGTTTATTATTCAGGACATTAAAGAATGATCGAGTCAAGTCGGACCCGAGGTATAGGACTTCGTCTCAATCTCTTTTCATTGAGGCATATTATTGTTTTATACACCACTTTCTTTAATACGGTGTATAAACCCCTTTGACTTTTACGTTTATTCAAAAGGAATCTTTTTATACGAAGCATTTTACTAAATGACAAAAGGGAATGTTTTTGTCGTACATATGCGGCAACAACGACTTCTCCGCCGCCGCGAGTATTATTTGGTCTTTGGCTTCCTCAACAAGCCGTAATGTTTTTAAAATGAAATAAATACCATATACTCTTTTATGTATTTTGGTATTGAAAATGGTTTTTATAATGGATTTGTTATGTCAATATATTTATGTGATATATTGTGATCAAAGTGTGGAAGTGTTTTCTTTCCATTATATTTGTTTTATGTTTTATGATTTTATATTGGTACTTGGACATTTGATGGGTGGTTACGTGATAAACCATATGATGGGTGGTGCCGTGAATATCAGGATGGGTGGTTACGTTATAACCTCCAATGCATTGGGTATGGAAGTCGGTCATATGGCTATTCAATTTAGTATGTATGGAAGTTGGCCGAATGGCTATTCCATTAAGTGATATGTGTGGAAGTCGACCGTATGGTTATTCCACTTAAGTATGTTTATGTACCAAGTTACCTTTATATGTTATGTGTTCTTTATATGGGTTTTATGGTAATATTTTGGTTACATAAGGGTAAGTAATGATATTTTATTCAGTGAAGAGTTTTTACTACTTCATAAAGGTGAAAAGTATTACTTTGATAAAGTATACATGGTTTACTTGTTGTTTTGATAAACTAATAGTTTTCATTCTTTTTGTATCCCTTAATGAGCTTTTTATGCTCACCCCAGTTTTTTTGAAATGTTTTTCAGAGGACTTAATGTGGAATAGGGTCAAGGATGGGATCAAGGGAAAGTCATGCTATATAAAACATAGAACTAGACATGTTTATTTTTAAGAGTTTTTTTCTATGGAAACTTATTAGAAGTGTCTACTTTGTAATCTTTTGATATGTAATAGTTATGTTCTAATTATCTAAAACTCTAAACCTGAAAATATCCTCAATGTGAATTATTCATTTAATTCAATATTAAGTAAGGTTTAAGGCTGAGGCCTTATAGTTGGTATCAAAGGTCAGTTTAGACAACTTTAGGAGTTAGAAAAGTGTAAAATTATAAGTTAATTTATGGTACAATTGAAATGATATAGCATTTAAATATTACCATGTTGCTTCATCCAAGACATGTTTGTTAAGAATGGTTTTTCATAGAGGAAACAGAGCAGATTTTCTGGGAAGGCATACTGAGGGAAATGACCTTCCAAATTAGAAACCCGAGATGGTCAGAGTCAGAGTTGAACAGTTTGTTGCAGTGATGGCTAAGTTGATTTAGGTGATAAATGGTGGCTGTGTTTATCGATGATATTTTGGTGTTTCATAAAAGTAAAGATGAGAGTGAAAGTAATTTAAGGGTTATCTTTCAAACCTTAAAAGAAAAGAAACTATATGGAAAATTCAGCAAGTGTGAGTTTTGGTTCCAACAAATTTCTTTCCTGGGTCACATTGTTTCATAAGATGGCATAACTGTTGATCCTGCTAAAACAAAAGTTGTTGAAGAATGGCCAAGACCCACAAATGTAACCGAGATCTGTAGTTTTCTTGGTTTGGCAGGTTACTACCGAAGGTTTGTTGAAAATTTTTCACGGTTATCTAGTCCAATGACTAAGCTAACTCGTAAGGGTGTTAAGTTCATCTGGACAAAAGAATGTGATGATTGTTTTCAGGAGTTGAAAAGAATATTGGTGAATGCTCCAGTTTTGGCACTTCCTTCCAGGAATGGAGAGTTTGTTATCTACAGTGATGCTTCGTTGAAGGGACTTAGTTGTGTCCTTATGCAGAATTATCAGGTAATTTCATATGCTTCATGTCAGTTGAAAACTCATGAGGTAAATTACCCTACACATGATTTGGAATTAGCTGCTGTTGTTTTTGCTCTAAAAATTTGGAGGCATCATTTGTATGGAGTAAAGTGTGAAATATATACTGATCACAAAATTTTAAAGTATATATTCACTCAGAAAGAATCGAACATGAGACAGAGGAGATGGCTGGAATTAATCAAGGATTATGATTGTACAATTCATTACCATCTGGGAAAAGCAAATAAAGTGGTCGATGCTTTGAGTCGAAAAAGTAATGATTCATTAACCATGCTACGTTTGGAAGGAGATCCTTTGGTTTTTGATTTGATGAACTTTGACATAGAAGTTGTTGGTGCAGGAAGTTCTTCTGTTTTGTTTCATGTATCAGTGAGATCATCTCTATCAGACATAATCACGCAAGCACAGAAGCAAGACAGTGAGTTGCAGAAAAAGGTAGAGCTGGTTCAGAAGGGTAAGTTGCCTGAATTCAACATTGATAATGATTGTGTTTTGAGATTTGGGAAGAGATTATGTGTGCCTTGTGATTGACAGTTGAATAGAGAGTTGTAATGTGAAGCTCATAGTTCCCCGTTTTACGTTTATCCTGGCAGTACTAAGATGTACAGAGATCTTCGGGAGTATTACTGGTGGGATGGAATGAAAAGGGATATTGCTGATTTTACTGTGAAGTGTTTGACTTGTCAGCAGGTTAAAGCAGAGCGGCAGTTACCGAAAGGGATGCTTCAGCCTTTACCAGTACCAGAGTGGAAATGGGAAAATATATCCATGGATTTTGTTGTGGGATTACCGAAGACATCTAGAGGTAATAATTTAATTTGGGTTATTATTGATCTCTTGACTAAATCCGCTCATTTCCTTTCTATACGAGATACTTTTTCCCGATATCAACTTTCCCATTTGTATCTTAAAGAGATAGTTAGGTTACATGGAGTTCCTCTGTCCATTGTGTCTGATCGTGATCCCAGGTTTACTTCTAACTTTTGGAAAGGCCTTCAGAAGTCGTTGGGTACTGAATTAAATTTTAGTACAAATTTTCATCTACAATCAGATGGGCAGTCAGAACGAACAATTCAGACCTTGGAGGATAGGCTACGAGCTTGTTCGATGGATTATTAGGGAAGTTGGGACCAACATCTTTCTTTGGTTGAGTTTTCTTATAATAACAGTTTTCATTCCAGTATACAGATGGAACAATTTTAGCCATTATATGGGAAGCAGTGTCGAACTCCAGCATTTTGGGATGAAGTGGGTGAAAGGAAGATGATGGGACCAGAATTGGTAGAAGAGATGGCAGAAAAAGTTCAGTTGATTCAGAAACACATGAGAACAGATCAGAGCAGGCAGAAGAGTCATGCAGATAACCGGAGGAAGGATCTATCTTTCGAGGTAGGTGATCATGTTTTTCTCAAGGTTTCTCCATGGAAAAGTGTGATGAGATTTGGTAAGAAATGAAAGCTGAGTCCAAGGTTCATTGGACCATATGAAATTCTGGAGAAAGTTGGATCAGTTGTTTACCGAGTGGCTTTACCTCCGAGTTTATCTCAGGTACACAATGTTTTTCATGTTTTGATGTTGAGGAAGTATATGCCAGATCCATCTCATGTTTTGAGTCCAGAGGTAGTTCAGCTGGGAGAGAACCTAGATTATGAAGAATAACCAGTCCAGATTCTTGACCGAAGAGAGCAAGTGTTGCGAAATTAGGTAACTCACTAGGTAAAGGTTTTGTGGAAAAACCATATGGTTGAAGAGGCAATGTGGGAATCTGAAAATGCTATGAGGGATAAATACCCCCACTTATTTTGATAAGTGAATAAAATTGAGAGGACGCAATTCCCAAAAGGGGGGAAGGATGTAACATCCCAGGTAAATAATGAATAAAACATTTTCATATTTATTAATATTTATGAATTAGATATTAATTTTACTGTTAAGGGGTTTGTCACGAACCAACCTAGGTCGACCCTGAACCGATCACCCGAGCTGGTCCGCGACATGGCCCGAGAGGCGTTCCCGATCCTCCCGGGCTGGCGACAAGCGCCAGGGCATCAATAGAGGACAAGTGGGAACGATTTCGCCCATCAAAAATAAATAAATAAACAAAGCAGCGGAAGGAAAAAAAATGACACGAAAAAGGAAAAACGACCAACAAAACACACTAACCTGGTCTCGGCCAAAAACTCCTCGCGACTCCGAGAGTCGCTCGCCAGACCACAACCAACTCTCGCCCACGGCGAGCAAACTCGAGCCAGCCTGCAACAAAACTAAAAACAGGAAAACACTATAGGCGTGAGTATTAAAACTCAGTAGGCATGCCCAATAAACTATTCCCAATGCACTACCTTTAAATGGAGAATTTACCAATTACAGGTTTGAACTAAATATACAAAAATATTGGTTTTCACACACATACATACACTTTAATTTCTAAAACAAGTATCAGTCCATTGCCCTTTTTAATTTTAAAACAAGTTTAATGTTTGAAAGGAATAAGTACATTTCATTTTTAAAACATTTTTCTACGAACAATTTAGAAATCTAGACTTCAGTTATTAACCAAAAAGGAAAACCACACATAGCACACATAACACACAACACATACCAAGGGCAATGGGAAAAGTGGCACACATAGGCCAGCAACCGAACTTGACCTCTCGATCGTCCGCCACACACAAATACACAATAATGAAAACATGGGTCGAACCTAGGAGATCGTGAACAATCCAGAACGTACTATACATCTGACTCATCCTGAAGGCATTCCCTAACTCGATGACGTCATAACGCCCTAACGCCCGGCATAGCCCTGCATGGCCTAACCGAGGGGCCCAATCCCCATAGCAGCAATAACTCAGTATTCCCCTGCTATGGGGCCACTAGCCAGTGCGTAATCTAAACTAGTGCAGCAATCGTTCTCAGAAAATTCACTCAATATTCCAGGTTCCCATGTCATCACAAGCAATAAAAAGGGGGTGCATCCACAATGTAAATTAAGCAGTCACGATGCACCAACATCACATACAGCTCACGAAAACAACTCACACCAAATATCACCCCCGAGTGGGTTTTCCAAAATAATCTATTTTTATTAAAGTGCCAAACGGGCCTTCGCCAATTTTAAAGTAAAACTTCATTTCTCAAAAATCTCAAAACACTTGTTCAGAAGAAGTCATTTATCTTTAAATCTAGAAGTACATTTGAAATTCCGTGAATTATGTTTTAAGGAAAAACATGCATTCTTTCAAAACTGGGTGTCCGCCCGTCAAGAAAATGTTCCAAGTGTTCGGTATAAAATAAACGGCTCTTTTAACACTAAATAATCATTTAAAATTTTATTATCTAATATTATTTATCATTCATTAAAATTCACAAAACATCGAGCAATTAATAAATTCTAAATTTAAAGGTAAGTGCAGTGGGGGACCTACCTCGACTCGCAGTTCGGTTACGACGATGACGCGGTGCGTCTCACACTCGCGCACAAGTGCGCGCAAGGCGACGACTACAGTACCGTGGGAATACGTCACCGATGTGCTGCAACAATCGCACAAACAAATAAAAACACATAGGCATGTACTTAAAACAACCCCAAAGAGCAAGTAGTGCAAAAATGACCATCTCGACATGTTTTCAAAACGTGATTCTAACCACACCAACAAAATCACAAAAGTATGCCAAATTAACAATTTAAGCGAAACAAATAACCCAATAAAATTTATCTATAATATCACATAATTTATTCTAAAAATAAATATACTCAAAACCAAATGTGATTAATTAATATTAAATGAAATTAAGTCATATAAGAGTTCATGTACCTCTAAATTTGAAGGGGTAGAGGTCGGCGCAGAATGCGTCTGATCATCGGAGTCGCGCGACCATCGGGAAGCAGCGACGTGCACCGGCAGGGGCTGGCCGGACAGCGGGTGCGAAGCGAGGATGCACCAGAGGGTGAAGATGAGCTGAACGGAAAAAAGGGGCGACCCGAGTCGGACAACGGGCAGGAAAAACCAGAAAAAGGAGGGCTGCAACCTATTCGAAGGGAAAGGGGCGTGCGGGTGCTGCAGGACAAGGAACAGCTGGAGGGGAGTCGTCACGCTGAACCGGAGGTGTGGCTGAGCGCTGCAAGGTAGAGGCACAGGTGTTGGCCAAACAGGAGTCCCGCTGGACTGGTTGCATGCAGGGTAGAAGGCAGGAGGAGAGGGGCCTGGCCAGCAGGGAGGGCACGCGGCGTTATGAGGCGAGGCACGCGACACGGTGCAAGGATGGCCGAGGGGTGAGCATGAGCCGGACGGAGGGTCGACCAGAGTTGTGCGCACACCGGGCAGAAGGGGGGGTCTGGACTGCAAACTAGGCACGCCGGTAGGGGGGAGCTGCTGGAGACGGGCTGTTGCAAGGGAAAGGGAGGCAGCCAAGGGTGGTTTTCTTCCTGGGGCGCGACACAACTGGATAGGGGGGGAGCTGATGCACACAGGTGTTTCACCAGGCGGAGCAGGGCGCGGGGGATCCAAGGTCACGAGTCGGCTGGGCGCGCAGACAACCGCTGCTGGCTTGGGGGCTGTCGCGCTGCAGGTTGCTGGAGGAGGGAGTCAGTCTTCTCGGTTGAGAGGGAAGGCAAGCGAGGCTCACCACTGTAGAGGAGGAGGGCTGTCGAGGGCGGCTAGGGCGCTGCAAGCGGAGAGCGCAGCTGGTGATGTGCGGGTGAGCTGAAAGATGGAGGGACCCCGGGCGCACGGTGCAGGACGGGAGGCGCAAGGAGGCCGGGGCGCTGTGTGGCGAAGAAGGAGGGTGCTGCGGGCTTCCTTCTCGCGACAGGGAAGGAGGAAGGGGCTAGGCTGGCGCTATACAGCCAAAGCGGGAGGTGGCGGAGCCGGCTGGAATGCGAGGCAGCAGGGGGAGGTTTGGACGGAGGCTTCAGCCGGACTGCGGGAAGAGGGGATCTGGGTGGTCACGCCAAAGGTGCGGGGCAGTGCTGGATAGAGGCAGAGCAAGGGGCTATGACAGGGAAGGACCGAAGCCGTCTGGGGTGCGAGATGATGGCGGTGACTTGGGGAGCGGCTGGCGCATGCAGAGACAGAAAACAGGGAGGGCTGGTCACTGCTGTAGATCGGACGGGGAGGCGAGGGTTCCGCGGCTGTCGCGCGAGGGAGTAGGAGGCGGGCTGTAGGCGTGCTGGACAGGGAGCACAGCCCGGCTGGACAGCGTGCAGGGCAGCAAGGCTGGTGGAGGAAGCAGGATGTAGGTGCGGAGAAGAGAAGAGAGAAAAAAAGAAGAAGAAGAAGAAGAATAGAGGCAGGGGAGTCGGCTGCTGGAGAAGTGCAGTAGGAAGCGGGTCGCGCGGGAGAAGAAGAGGTAGGGGGAACATCCGCGTGGAAAAAAAAGAATAAGGAAAGATAAAAGGATAAAATAAAATAAATAGAAGAGTAAATAGATAATGGAAAACAATAATAATAATAACCTTAATTATAATAAATGTAATAATTAGAAATAATAATCGTAACCATACAAAACACATTAATTTTAAATTTTTTTTTTCGAAGACCGACGGACAATGTCGTTGCATGGGCGAAGCCGCGCGGCGTCGCGCTCCGCCCGTGCGTTCAATGGCGTCGAACCCAAAACATGCATTTTTTTTGACAAAGCACAAAAATCTGGTTATGGAATAAAAGCAACAAATAGGTCGGGTGTGACAATTCTCCCGGGCTGGCGACAAGCGCCAGGGCATCAATAGAGGACAAGTGGGAACGATTTCGCCCAGCAAAAATAAATAAATAAACAAAGTAGCGGAAGGAAAAAAAATGACACGAAAAAGGAAAAACGACCAACAAAACACACTAACCTGGTCTCGGCCAAAAACTCCTCGCGACTCCGAGAGTCGCTCGCCAGACCACAACCAACTCTCGCCCACGGCGAGCAAACTCGAGCCAGCCTGCAACAAAACTAAAAACAGGAAAACACTATAGGCGTGAGTATTAAAACTCAGTAGGCATGCCCAACAAACTATTCCCAATGCACTACCTTTAAATGAAGAATTTACCAATTACAGGTTTGAACTAAATATATAAAAATATTGGTTTTCACACACATACATACACTTTAATTTCTAAAACAAGTATCAGTCCATTGCCCTTTTTAATTTTAAAACAAGTTTAATGTTTGAAAGGAATAAGTACATTTCATTTTTAAAACATTTTTCTACGAACAATTTAGAAATCTATACTTCAGTTATTAACCAAAAAGGAAAACCACACATAGCACACATAACACACAACACATACCAAGGGCAATGGGAAAAGTGGCACACATAGGCCAGCAACCGAACTTGACCTCTCGATCGTCCGCCACACACAAATACACAATAATGAAAACATGGGTCGAACCTAGGAGATCGTGAACAATCCAGAACGTACTATACATCTGACTCATCCTGAAGGCATGCCCTAACTCGATGACGTCATAACGCCCTAACGCCCGGCATAGCCCTGCATGGCCTAACCGAGGGGCCCAATCCCCATAGCAGCAATAACTCAGTATTCCCCTGCTATGGGGCCACTAGCCAGTGCGTAATCTAAACTAGTGCAGCAATCGTTCTCAGAAAATTCACTCAATATGCCAGGTTCCCATGTCATCACAAGCAATAAAAAGGGGGTGCATCCACAATGTAAATTAAGCAGTCACGATGCACCAACATCACATACAGCTCACGAAAACAACTCACACCAAATATCACCCCCGAGTGGGTTTTCCAAAATAATCTATTTTTATTAAAGTGCCAAACGGGCCTTCGCCAATTTTAAAGTAAAACTTCATTTCTCAAAAATCTCAAAACACTTGTTCAGAAGAAGTCATTTATCTTTAAATCTAGAAGTACATTTGAAATTCCGTGAATTATGTTTTAAGGCTAAACATGCATTCTTTCAAAACTGGGTGTCTGCCCGTCAAGAAAATGTTCCAAGTGTTCGGTATAAAATAAACGGCTCTTTTCACACTAAATAATCATTTAAAATTTTATTATATAATATTATTTATCATTCATTAAAATTCACAAAACATCGAGCAATTAATAAATTCTAAATTTAAAGGTAAGTGCAGTGGGGGACCTACCTCGACTCGCAGTTCGGTTACGACGATGACGCGGTGCGTCTCACACTCGCGCACAAGTGCGCGCAAGGCGACGACTACAGTACCGTGGGAATACGTCACCGATGTGCTGCAACAATCGCACAAACAAATAAAAACACATAGGCATGTACTTAAAACAACCCGAAAGAGCAAGTAGTGCAAAAAGGACCATCTCGACATGTTTTCAA
Source organism: Viscum album (assembly GCA_963277665.1). Lineage (NCBI taxonomy): Eukaryota > Viridiplantae > Streptophyta > Magnoliopsida > Santalales > Viscaceae > Viscum > Viscum album. The sequence continues at coordinate 1,939,374,668 of OY728130.1, forward strand.
AACGTGATTCTAACCACACCAATAAATCACAAAAGTATGCCAAATTAACAATTTAAGCGAAACAAATAACCCAATAAAATTTATCTATAATATCACATAATTTATTCTAAAAATAAATATACTCAAAACCAAATGTGATTAATTAATATTAAATGAAATTAAGTCATATAAGAGTTCATGTACCTCTAAATTTGAAGGGGTAGAGGTCGGCGCAGAATGCGTCTGATCATCGGAGTCGCGCGACCATCGGGAAGCAGCGACGTGCACCGGCAGGGGCTGGCCGGACAGCGGGTGCGAAGAGAGGGTGCACCAGAGGGTGAAGATGAGCTGAACGGAAAAAAGGGGCGACCCGAGTCGGACAACGGGCAGGAAAAACCAGAAAAAGGAGGGCTGCAACCTATTCGAAGGGAAAGGGGCGTGCGGGTGCTGCAGGACAGGGAACAGCTGGAGGGGAGTCGTCACGCTGAACCGGAGGTGTGGCTGAGCGCTGTAAGGTAGAGGCACAAGTGTTGGCCAAACAAGAGTCCCGCTGGACTGGTTGCATGCAGGGTAGAAGGCAGGAGGAGAGGGGCCTGGCCAGCAGGGAGGGCACGCGGCGTTATGAGGCGAGGCGCGCGACACGGTGCAAGGATGGCCGAGGGGTGAGCATGAGCCGGACGGAGGGTCGACCAGAGTTGTACGCACACCGGGCAGAAGGGGGGGTCTGGACTGCAAACTAGGCACGCCGGTAGGGGGGAGCTGCTGGAGACGGGCTATTGCAAGGGAAAGGGAGGCAGCCAAGGGTGGTTTTCTTCCTGGGGCGCGACACAACTGGATAGGGGGGAGCTGATGCACACAGGTGTTTCACCAGGCGGAGCAGGGCGCGGGGGATCCAAGGTCACAAGTCGGCTGGGCGCGCAGACAACCGCTGCTGGCTTGGGGGCTGTCGCGCTGCAGGTTGCTGGAGGAGGGAGTCAGTCTTCTCGGTTGAGAGGGAAGGCAAGCGAGGCTCACCACTGTAGAGGAGGAGGGCTGTCGAGGGCGGCTAGGGCGCTGCAAGCGGAGAGCGCAGCTGGTGATGTGCGGGTGAGCTGAAAGATGGAGGGACCCCGGGCGCACGGTGCAGGACGGGAGGCGCAAGGAGGCCGGGGCGCTGTGTGGCGAAGCCGGAGGGTGCTGCGGGCTTCCTTCTCGCGACAGGGAAGGAGGAAGGGGCTAGGCTGGCGCTATACAGCCAAAGCGGGAGGTGGCGGAGCCGGCTGGAATGCGAGGCTGCAGGGGGAGGTTTGGGCGGAGGCTTCAGCCGGACTGCGGGAAGAGGGGATCTGGGTGGTCACGCCAAAGGTGCGGGGCAGTGCTGGATAGAGGCAGAGCAAGGGGCTATGACAGGGAAGGACCGAAGCCGTCTGGGGTGCGAGATGATGGCGGTGACTTGGGGAGCGGCTGGCGCATGCAGAGACGGAAAACAGGGAGGGCTGGTCACTGCTGTAGATCGGACGGGGAGGCGAGGGTTCCGCGGCTGTCGCGCGAGGGAGTAGGAGGCGGGCTGTAGGCGCGCTGGACAGGGAGCACAGCCCGGCTGGACAGCGTGCAGGGCAGCAAGGCTGGTGGAGGAAGCAGGATGTAGGTGCGAAGAAGAGAAGAGAGAAAAAAAGAAGAAGAAGAAGAAGAATAGAGGCAGGGGAGTCGGCTGCTGGAGAAGTGCAGCAGGAAGCGGGACGCGCGGGAGAAGAAGAGGTAGGGGGGAACATCCGCGTGAAAAAAAAAGAATAAGGAAAGATAAAAGGATAAAATAAAATAAATAGAAGAGTAAATAGATAATGGAAAACAATAATAATAATAACCTTAATTATAATAAATGTAATAATTAGAAATAATAATCGTAACCATACAAAACACATTAATTTTAAATTTTTTTTTTCGAAGACCGACGGACAATGTCGTTGCATGGGCGAAGCCGCGCGGCGTCGCGCTCCGCCCGTGCATTCAATGGCGTCGAACCCAAAACATGCATTTTTTTTTGACAAAGCACAAAAATCTGGTTATGGAATAAAAGCAACAAATAGGTCGGGTGTGACAATTCTCCCGGGCTGGCGACAAGCGCCAGGGCATCAATAGAGGACAAGTGGGAACGATTTCGCCCAGCAAAAATAAATAAATAAACAAAGTAGCGGAAGGAAAAAAAATGACACGAAAAAGGAAAAACGACCAACAAAACACACTAACCTGGTCTCGGCCAAAAACTCATCGCGACTCCGAGAGTCGCTCGCCAGACCACAACCAACTCTCGCCCACGGCGAGCAAACTCGAGCCAGCCTGCAACAAAACTAAAAACAGGAAAACACTATAGGCGTGAGTATTAAAACTCAGTAGGCATGCCCAACAAACTATTCCCAATGCACTACCTTTAAATGAAGAATTTACCAATTACAGGTTTGAACTAAATATACAAAAATATTGGTTTTCACACACATACATACACTTTAATTTCTAAAACAAGTATCAGTCCATTGCCCTTTTTAATTTTAAAACAAGTTTAATGTTTGAAAGGAATAAGTACATTTCATTTTTAAAACATTTTTCTACGAACAATTTAGAAATCTAGACTTCAGTTATTAACCAAAAAGGAAAACCACACATAGCACACATAACACACAACACATACCAAGGGCAATGGGAAAAGTGGCACACATAGGCCAGCAACCGAACTTGACCTCTCGATCGTCCGCCACACACAAATACACAATAATGAAAACATGGGTCGAACCTAGGAGATCGTGAACAATCCAGAACGTACTATACATCTGACTCATCCTGAAGGCATGCCCTAACTCGATGACGTCATAACGCCCTAACGCCCGGCATAGCCCTGCATGGCCTAACCGAGGGGCCCAATCCCCATAGCAGCAATAACTCAGTATTCCCCTGCTATGGGGCCACTAGCCAGTGCGTAATCTAAACTAGTGCAGCAATCGTTCTCAGAAAATTCACTCAATATGCCAGGTTCCCATGTCATCACAAGCAATAAAAAGGGGGTGCATCCACAATGTAAATTAAGCAGTCACGATGCACCAACATCACATACAGCTCACGAAAACAACTCACACCAAATATCACCCCCGAGTGGGTTTTCCAAAATAATCTATTTTTATTAAAGTGCCAAACGGGCCTTCGCCAATTTTAAAGTAAAACTTCATTTCTCAAAAATATCAAAACACTTTTTCAGAAGAAGTCATTTATCTTTAAATCTAGAAGTACATTTGAAATGCCTTGAATTATGTTTTAAGGCCAAACATGCATTCTTTCAAAACTGGGTGTCCGCCCGTCAAGAAAATGTTCCAAGTGTTCGGTATAAAATAAACGGCTATTTTCACACTAAATAATCATTTAAAATTTTATTATCTAATATTATTTATCATTCATTAAAATTCACAAAACATCGAGCAATTAATAAATTCTAAATTTAAAGGTAAGTGCAGTGGGGGACCTACCTCGACTCGCAGTTCGGTTACGACGATGACGCGGTGCGTCTCACACTCGCGCACAAGTGCGCGCAAGGCGACGACTACAGTACCGTGGGAATACGTCACTGATGTGCTGCAACAATCGCACAAACAAATAAAAACACATAGGCATGTACTTAAAACAACCCCAAAGAGCAAGTAGTGCAAAAAGGACCATCTCGACATGTTTTCAAAACGTGATTCTAACCACACCAATAAATCACAAAAGTATTCCAAATTAACAATTTAAGCGAAACAAATAACCCAATAAAATTTATCTATAATATCACATAATTTATTCTAAAAATAAATATACTCAAAACCAAATGTGATTAATTAATATTAAATGAAATTAAGTCATATAAGAGTTCATGTACCTCTAAATTTGAAGGGGTAGAGGTCGGCGCAGAATGCGTCTGATCATCGGAGTCGCGCGACCATCGGGAAGCAGCGACGTGCACCGGCAGGGGCTGGCCGGACAACGGGTGCGAAGCGAGGGTGCACCAGAGGGTGAAGATGAGCTGAACGGAAAAAAGGGGCGACCCGAGTCGGACAACGGGCAGGAAAAACCAGAAAAAGGAAGGTGCACCTTGTTGACATGAGTCATATCATTTAGTCATTTAACCCTTTATCATTTGGGGATGTTACAATCACCCCCCCTTTAGACCACAACGCCCTCGTTGTGGGCCCTACATCTTAACCCAGGCAGTGCACCGCACTTAAGGCTGGGTTCCTCCTCTGATACCAAATGTGACAACTGGGCCCCAGTGACAGCACAACCACCCCGCCTTACCATGGCCGTCGGGTCCTGGCCCACTAGGTACCACCAGTTGCCCCGCAGACACATGGGGCCCACCCTAGGGTCCACCCACATGCCTGAACGGGTTATCTGACTAATGATAGTCCCCACAGGCCAACACATGTCCTTTCTAGTGTGTTTTGTCCTCACTCACACACACCCTGAGAAACTTCCCAGGAGGTCACCCATCCTGATCACTACTCCAGGCCAAGCACGCTTAACTGTGGAGTTCTAATCAGGTAGGCTCCCGAAAAGGAAGGTGCACCTTGTTGAAATGAGTCATATCATTTAGTCATTTAACCCTTTATCATTTGGGGATGTTACAGGGTTGCTATGTTTGATAGCATACCCGATACGTAACAAAGAGTTTCATTGAAATCTTACATTGCACACTAGTAATAAAATAATATTATTTTAAATGGTAGTTAACACATAGCCATTGTATTGGTAGGAATGGATAGAAATAACTAAAATATGATTATATATGTTTTTTAAATGTTTTTACATTTATCTAATAAAACATAAAGGCTTAAAATATGGAAAGAATTCAATTTTAGGCATATATACACTAATTTTCACTAAAGGTTCACTTATCGCCTTTTGATGGAGAACCGTCATTAAATATAGTTTTGTTCACTCTTATACATTCGATTGGACCAAATAAAACTCTTCTTTAGAATCAGGACATCAAAATTTACTTTGTGTAAATTTTTGGTATTTTTCCGATAAAGTTCATTTTTTAATGAATAGTGTAAAATGTTGTATTTTAATTCAAAACCTCCTTTGAATCTAATTTATTTATATGATTAGATTATCTTTTTAATTTATTTTAAAGTGAAATTAGAATATATTTTTACCATTTAATCCAATAGTGGTCATTGGAATTAATTTCACTTTGAAATCAGACTTAAACTAGTGTCAATCTTTTGATACTTATTGTTTCATAAAAACACGCTATTTCCTATGACAATGAGAATTAATTATTAAATTAATTAATGAAACTTATATGTTTTTAATTTTTTAAAATGGACTTCATTTTTGAATTCGTAATATCAAATATAGCTTAGGGTGAAGTTTTGGTATTTTTCTGAAAAACTTCAATTTTTGATGAATAGTGAAACCACTAAGTGGTACTTAAGAAAACTGATTTTTTGTTTAAATGAAATTTTACCACCTCTGTATTTTGAATTTCAAAAATCCAACATACATGGTTTTCATTAAGAAGTAAAATGTGGTTCAATGAGATTAAAATAATTTGTTGGTGAATAGTAACTTATTAAGTTTTTAATCACGATTAGAGGTAATTAGCATAATTTAAGGTAAAAATAATGTTGTAATAATATGAAATAAACTTGACACATGTCCTAACCTCATTGGATGTGTCATGGCCGACCAAGAAAATTCATGGGTCAACTTGGGGACCCCATGAAGCCACTTTGGTTGGTAAATGACATTAATAACATTTTATTTAAAGTTAAAATAAAAATGTCACAAACATGAGTTGTTTTACTAAAAAAATTTTTACATGGGGTTATACAAATCCGATTTTTGTATATAAATATTAATTAGAAATGTAAACATATTTCCTACATCATAGTATTTTTTTTTTAATTTTTATACATTAAATAAATTAAATTATGTATGACACCATGATGATGCAGCAATTACCTCATTATTTAACAATTTAAATAAAATGGAAAGATAATGTAAAATGTAAGACCTACACATCTCAAAAAAATATTGGATGGGTGGATTTCGATCCCTTATCACCTTATACTAGAAAAAAATCAATTTGGGACCATTAAAATCCGAAACACATTCTAAAATAAAGTAAACTTTCCTTACTTTCCAAGAGTGCCCCTCCTCTCCTCTTATAAAAGGCCCCCACCTCTACCACCTTACCCACACTTCCAAAGCCTTTTCCTCGGCCAAACTCTGCCCATTTTGTCTCTCCACATCCCTATATAACTTTTAGAAGCCTCACTTTGGGAAGAAGTCTTCCCAAGGGAGCCTTTGATCTCAAACCAAAGGGAGTTACCCGATTTTAAGGTAATGTCTTCACTTGAGTCCTTTTGTTTTATTTTTCTTCTCCAACCCCCTAAACTCTTTTTATTCATTTCTTTTGTAAAAAAACCATTATATTACATATAATAGGATGTTTTTATAAGAAGTATTATAGCTACACTTACACACACCTACATCTAATGGTTAAAGAACATGCTGTTTCTGTGGATGGCGAATTTCTGCCTCACGAAACGATGATTGTTCAACACTCATATAACACCTTTAAAGGTGTCCATTAAGATGTCACTATATTTATATGTGATATATAATATGTTTATGTTTTCCTTAAGCTTCTGTATTTTTTATTTATGGCATACCTTTATGGCTTCCATTATGGGTATACGTGATATCTTCATTTTAGGAAGTGCGGACTACCGCCCCCTCAAAGTGATGTGATTTGTTAATGCCATATGTGGGACGTATAAAGGATGGATTTAAAGTTATTATATATGATGTTATACTGGAATTATAATATACCTTTATATCATTATTATTTTCTTTCCATTAAAGCATGAGATAGAAATGAAAGTAGCGTTCGTGCGTACGTACGGCTTACCGTCTCCATGAACGGTGCATTTCATTTCTTATCCCCAAATGTAATGTACTATTGTAAGTACATATATATAATGGATATATATGATGTATGTTACATCTAAATGATTAATAAAATTATGGAATTAAAATATACATATCTCTCATTTAGTTTTAATTCCATTAATATGACAAAGAAATGAAAGTAGCGTTCATGCATACGTACGACTTACCGTCTCCATGAACGGTGCATTTCATTTCTTAACTCTAAATGATTATGTAATATTATAAATACATGTATATTCTGGATATATATGATATATATGATATCCAAATCATGAATATTATTCTGGATATAATTAACCTTTGACCACACGAACAACATGTAATTGTAAGAAGTTCACTTTTGACTCAAGTACCAAATATCGACAAATGACTGTTATCAACTTAAATGACTACATAATGTTAATAACATGGTAATAAGTGATATAAAAGGAATAATGAACTTGAAAAAGGTTCTTAATCAAGTAGAAATTAACTCAAGTTTATTATTCAAGACATTAAAGAAAAATCGAGTCAAGTCGGACCCGAGGTAAGGGACTTCGTCTCAATCTCCTTTCATTGAGGCATCTATTTGTTTTATACACCACTTTCTTTAATACGGTGTATAAACCCCTTTGAATTTTATGTTTATTCAAAAGGAATCTTTTTATACGAAGCGTTTTACTAAACGACAAAAGGGAATGTTTTTGTCGTACATATGCGGCAACAACGACTTCTCCGCCGCCGCGAGTATTATTTGGTCTTTGGCTTCCTCAACAAGCCGTAATGTTTTTAAAATAAAATAAATACCATATACTCTTTTATGTATTTTGGTATTGAAAATGGTTTTTATAATGGATTTTTTATGTCAATATATTAATGTGATATATTGTTATCAAAGTGTGGAAGTGTTTTCTTTCCATTATATTTGTTTTATGTTTTATGATTTTATATTGGTACTTGGACATTTAACGGGTGGTTACATGATAAACCATATGACAGGTGGTTCCGTGAATACAAGGACGGGTGGTTACGATGTAAACTCCAATGCATTGGGTATGGAAGTCAGCCGTATGGCTATTCCATTAAGTATGTATGGAAGTTGGCCGAATGACTATTCCATTAAGTGATATGTGTGGAAGTCGACCGTATGGTTATTCCACTTAAGTATGTTTATGTCCCAAGTTACCTTTATATGTTATGTGTTCTTTATATGGGTTTTATGGTAATCTTTTGGTTACAGAAGGGTAAGTAATGATCTTTTATTCAGTGAAGAGTTTTTACTACTTCATAAAGGTGAAAAGTATTACTTTGATAAAGTATACATGGTTTACTTGTTGTTTTGATAATATAATAATTTTCATTCTTTGTGTATCCCTTACTGAGCTTTTTATTCTCACCCCAATTTTTTTGAAATTTTTTTCACAGGACTTAATGTGGAATAGGGTCAAGGATGGGATCAAGGGACGGTCATTCTATATAAAACATGGAACTAGACATGTTTCTTTTTAAGAGTTTTTTTTCTATGGAAACTCAGTAGAAGTGTCTACTTTATAATATTTTGAGATGTAATAGTTATGTTCTAATTCTCTAAAACTTTAATAGATTTCATCTAAATTTCTACTCCATTGATAGATAATTTGTATTATGAACAAATTTATTTTTAAGAGGTGTATCTACTTAAAATTTGATATGTTATATAATGAATCTATTTATATTCATGGTAATTAATGTTTTAATTTATTTATTTATTTTATGGGACTTATTATTCAAAATTTACCAAAGTAGTAAGGGTTTGTTTCACAATCTCATCATTATTTAGGATTTTTTATGTTTAAGTCTCTATTGGTGAAATTAATTTATATTTAAATCTTAAAAAAATAAATTTTCTTCACATATAATTTTTCATGATGTTATCAAGTAATAGTACCATTTTCATCTCATTGGTACATAAAATGATTGATAATTTTTCTAATAAAATTCAATATTATTTCTCTTTTCGGTCGAAAATATATTTCTTCCACATAAATGTTTTCTAAAAATGTTTTCAAGAACATTTTTAATATTATCATATTACTTTTTAAATTAATTCTTTTACATGTTTGAATTTTTAAAAAATGGTTTAAAAGTAATGTTCTTGTCTCTTTTAGAACAAGGTACTTTTCCACTTTTTATCAAAAATGTTAAAGGAATATTTGTTTTAGTATATTCAGAATAATTGGAAATTTCCCACCGTCATGTACACTAATTTATTTGAATATTTCTTTGTAATTATACAAGTTTATTTTTAAGGAGATCGTTTATCATAATTTTATATAATTTTTTATTTTCTAAAATTTATTTTTCAAAGTGAGAAGGCTATTTTCCTCAAGAATGTTTCTAATGATATTTATATAGTATTTATAATCATAAATGAAAAAAAATTATTTTACTCATAATAAACTTGGAATATATTGCAATTATTCCATCCTTATTATTTACCTGGATAGTTTATGATTAGTTTGAACGAGGAAATGATTTACATTAAATTTCTTGATTAATTTTATTGCCATTAACTTTACCTTGAAACATTCATTTTCTTATGATAATTGGAGATTAAATTTATTTTAAATATCCATATTATATATCATGGATATTATTATTGGTTAAACCATATATCATTTCCACATTTAGTGTTTTTCTGTGAATTTATTTGATTTACTGGTGATAATCTTGATAAATACGTATTCTTACCTCAATATTGATATTCATTGATAAAGAATATTGTTTATGAATTTAATTAATAATTAAATATATAATGAACGCATTGAAAATGCAGTGATGGATGTGGAATAATTATAGATATATCCTTGATTCATCAACAAGACTTATGAGATAAATTATTAAGCTAGAATTAAATGGGTTTCTAGTGTATACCTACTCAATGATTAAACTATATTGGTGCATGGTCTTGATGGTAGAGATATCATGATCTCAAATATTAAGCAATTACTTTAGTAATAATTTATTTATAATTATCCATGATATTACTATATTGATATTATCCAAGGATTAGATTCAAGAGGATCTAATTATTTATATGGAATTATGTGATAATCATTTATTCCTTCTATATTATTCTTTGTGTAGAAGTTATTGATGAAATGAACTGTTTTTTTATTTACTTTTCCATATTGATTATACGCTATTCATTCATGATAGATTGTACAGAATGTAAACCTTACTAAGCATTCAAGATCACCCTTTATTTGTATTACTTTCCCCATTATATGAAGAAGGAATCTTTAAATGAGTTCAAGGATGAAAAATATTTACTTTCACTATGTTGTAATTTATGTTTTCAAATACATTGTGAGATTAAAGTATATATCTAGTTTACAAAGACTACTAAACTTTTATGTCCTTTGGTATGTGATATCTTGTATCTTATTTCAATTTAATAAAGTAACCACCAGCTCTGGGATACCAGAGTCAAGGTATTTGCAGTTAGTATCATAGAAAGTTTCGTAGAGACCTTGGGAACTATATTTAGGAAAACATAGATTAGATAAACTACCCTTTGATTTTTTTCTATATGTATAATTGTAGGATAAAAACATAAAGTTTTTTTAAGGTAACTATTATTTGGTTTTACTAATAATTCATCACTTTCTCAATGCTACAAGTGTATGTAGTTTTGGAACAGATTTAAATAGGGTTAATAGCCTAAAAAAGAGTTGGTCCAATATATCTCGACCATCATTCTAGTGCACGATGAGTGTTCCCTTACTGTTCACTAGGTTTAACATTTCTAGGTGATATTATTGGGTTAATTCACATTTTATTTATGAACCATTATAAGGAATGAGATAATTGAACCTATATAAACCTATGATATGAAATAGTGATATGGTATAAATGTAATGTGTCATGGTATTATAAGTCTAAGGCTAATCATATGTTTAAAATCATAGATACTCCTTTTTTATATTTTTATGATAGAAGTTTAGAATTATTATGTACAGTTTGGGACAAATTTATAGTAAAATAACCCTTGGGTTTAGTGAAAATTTAATTTAAGGAATGATTCTTTAATATTTTATAGAAACAAATTTACTGGTATTGATAAACCTTAGGTTTAATGTGATCATTGATGTTATGTTAATAATATTCAATTAATATTATTTTATTTTTTTTGGAAAAATAAGTTGTATAGAAAATATTAGTCCTAAAACATTTATTTGATGATTAATGAGGATGTTCACCATATTTTTGGGAATGTTATAGGAATTACAATAATATAGTTTTATCTAAATGAAAACCCACATTTTGGGTGAAAACCCATGGCATCTGGAAATTCCATGGGGCTTAAACACATAACTGAAGGGTGTAAAGTGTGTGACACCCACCACTGGTCTATGTGATTTATTGGTTAGTATGACGTTGTTTTTCATTAAATGGTTTAATGTTAAAATATTATGTTGATTTTGAGTAACATATTATATGATAAAATATTTTTTTAGGTAATTAATGATATTTTAGGATATTTTTTATTGGGTTGTGGTATTTATAAGCATTAGGTTCAATATAAAGGATTATTTGGGATTAATGAAATTAATTTTTTTGGATAGAATTTAAAAGATATGAGATCATATTTAAGGTGAAAAAATTAATTAATGTTGAGAATATTGAGTTTAATTAGGATATAAGGTTATTTAACTATTCAATAATATAAGTTTAACCTTTGGTGGGAATTTTATAGTAAAATGTATTATTTATTCACATTAAGAATTATAATTTTTTATAATTATCTTACCTTGTAGTAACCATTTAAATTTTTGGTTAATATTTAAAGATGTAAGTAATAAATTATTATTATTATTTAGATATTATGATGTGTTAGAAGTTTATTTTAGTGTTTGAGGCATAAAAAATTCATATGGTATATTTATTTATTTGAGTAAGAGATTATGTTGAAATTGTTCGAAATGAAACCAAAGGATGAAATTGTGATTTTAAAATAGAAATATATAAAGAAAGTATATTACCATATAGTGTTCATGTATATGGTAAAGGAATGACTCAACTCTTGGAAAATGATCTTGAAAAATATGTTATCCTATTACAATCATTCCCAATTAATTGTTTTTCTTTTCACCCATCATAGATTTATGGATTTATGTTTATTAAAGTTCTATTTTCCATGTTCTATATCACACTTTATTAGTTATTTGGTGTTAGATTTATCCTTTATGTACATATTTTCACCTCCCATTAATGTTCTGTTATTTATAATCATAGTTTTGTGTTATTCTAGATGACCTTTATATTTCTGTTTCCCTCTTTTAATAGGGTGTTTTATTAACACTTTTATGTGTGGGTATTACACAAATGAATTTTCAAATGTCAAACCATTTATTTCTGAGTGAAATTTAAAATTACGAGGTTACAATTTATTGAAAGAACAGAGAGTTTAACACCATGATATTTTAAAATAATAACATTATGTATATAGTATATATTGTAACTCCCTGAGTTTTTATGAAATGGTTTTGTGTAAATTAAATTTATTTAACATATTGTGTTTCATAATAAATCTTTTTAGCTTTAATTATATTCCACTAATAATTAATCTTGTGTTATATTCTATACCAAGTTAATATTTCACCACACGGGACACCGGATTATCTTGCGCTACACTTGACACTGTGTTTTAACAAAGCAATGAAATATTATTAACATAGTTATTTAAAACCCAACCTTGATAACCAATCCATTAAATTTTTTAATATTAATAGTAATAAACAATATTTAAACATAATTATTCTATATAAATAAAACAAATCGATAATATAATATATAAAATTTTCATTAAAATCATTACATGTTTTGAAAATACTATTTCCTAAAAAAATGTTTTTTTGTCTTTTTTTGAACAATAATAAAATAAAAATTTGAAAATTTTAGAAAATTGATTTTATAAAATAAAAATAATATTTTAATACATAATTTCATAATTATCTTTGGGTGATTTTTTTGGATTTTTATGAAATAATTCATTTTTTGGATGAATAGTGAAAACACTGAATTTTGAATGAGCAGTTTTGTTTAATTTATTTATAAAGATAAATTATATTTTAAATTAGTTTTAAAGTATAATTAGTTTAATTATACATCAATAAATATAATTTGGTTCATTTGAATCAATTTTATAATGAAATTGGATATGAAAATATTTCATTCTTTTCAACATTTTCACTTTAAGAACCTCTTGTCTCATCCAGTCCATTGGATTATTTTTAAATTAATTTATGCCAAATTTTTGAATATAATTTGGAGAAATGTATTCCATATTTCGAATCAGTATAATTTATAATTTATAATAATTCCAACTTAATTTTTTACCAAAATGGTTAGTGAAACCAATTAAAATTAATCACGATGATTAAGAGAAAAATGAGTTTACCAAGGGACTAAAATTTAAACTTAAAGGAAAAAAAGAACTATAAACTTTTAAAATACCCATTTAAAGGTCATATTTCTACCTTAAACATCAATTTATATAATTTTGGGCATCATGTAATCCTTTTGTAATTAAATAACATGGGAACACATAAATTTATTTTCCAAAATTCCAAGTGCGTTCTATCCCTCAATTTTAAAAGGCCACCACCACTCCCCCTCTCTTTACACCTTCAAAAACAATAACTAAATAAATAAAATCTAAAGTTACATAACTTCTTAATAGAATCATTATTTTTTTCATAAATACATCCAAGGAAGTCCTTTTGTGAAAATAAAAAGGAGATGCTCGAAGAAGAGATAACATTCATCAACAAACATTTTTGTTTTGTTTTCCTTTTAAAATACCTTTAATTATTTTTATATCATGATTATATAATAAAATATATTTATTAAATATAATATTATGTTGTTATGTTAAGGTTATAATGTAAATCCACACACACTTTCATCAAATGGTTTACAAAATAATTGTTTATGTGTACAACATACTACCACCTCACGAACTTATGTCGTTTGTTGTTCCATTAACACCTATTAGGATTGATAAAAATGATAAAAATGATGATTATATATGATATTTAATATTTTTATAATTTTATAATGATTATATAATTTTATATATCACACATAACTTCATGATTTTCATTTTTTTGAAATATAATAATGTCGTTCATGTGTATGGAAGACTACCGCCATGTAAAGCATTGTGATTCATTTAAACTTTTCATGGAATGTGTTAAGGCTGATTTTAATAAATATATGTGATATATATGACATTAAAATTAATATTTTGTGTTAATATATAATATACTTTTATTTCTTTATGTATGACATGAAAATTGAAACAACGTTTATTCGTACGTACGACATACCGTCACTATGAAAGGTGTATTTCATTTCCTATTTCTATATTGTATAGATTATTATAAATAAATATATAATAATTATATGTGATATTTATATCATATTTATCATTATTTAGATATTTAAATAATGACTAAAGTAATATGAATAAAAATAAAAAAAATCAAAATATATATAAAAAATAAAGCGGTTATTACATGAAACGTAACTTGATGTGGAATTATTGAAAAATAGGTAATAAAATATCATAAGAAAAAAATTTAGGGTATTATATAAGTGAAGATTTTTATTTAATATATCCATAATAAACATATATTTATAATATAGGAGGATTTAATGAGTAAAACATATGTCATGACTTAAGGTATGAGATTTCTATCTCAATTTTTACTTTTGTGAGGCACAAACTATATTCAACAGCTCTTTATCCTATGTGGTGTATATACTAATAATGAATGTATTTTATGATTATTATCCTAATATTTATGGGTATTTAAATATCCATTTTAGGATATCTATTTTATGGGGTTTATGGTTCAGAATTTACTAAATGATTAAGGGAATTTTGTATCAATTTTTCTTCTTTGAGACACATGTTATATTATGCACCTATATTTTTTACGAGGTGTATGAAATTCCCATTTGACATGATATATTAAAAATCTATTTACTATGATGATATTATTTAGTTTCATTTAATTTTATTATTTTATAGATATTATTATTGAATGTTACTAAAGTTGTAAGAGTTTACTTCCACAATCTCATTATTTATCAAGATTGTTTATGATTATGATTCCATTGATCCAATATTATAATCAATATATCAAGAATTATAAAGAATTATTTTTAATATTTTTATTACTGATATATTAAATTAATGGTACAATTTTTTTACTCTTTTGTAATTAATATTTTTAAGAATTGTTTTTAAGAATATTCAAATTTATTTCACTCTTCGGTCAGAAATATATTTTATCACAAAACCATTTTTATGAAAATATTTTAAATATTTTTTTAGCCTTTTAAAAATGATTTACTAAAGGAATTTTTATGCATTATTTAAATGTTTTCAAAGGAACCTTCTTGTCATTTTCTAATCAAGGAACTTTTCTAATCTTTTTACAGTGCCAATGGAATGTTAGTTTAACATGTATGACATGTAATAATTTATCCTCTATCATGAAAATAATTTCTTTGAAGATTAATTTACAAGTTAAAAATGTTATTTTTAAATAAAATGATTTTCCTAATATTATAAAAATCTATTGTTTTCAAATAAAACGTTTTTAAAAAAAAGATATATGTTTTAAAAAGCATTTTCAAAGAGGAAAGTATATTTTCTTCAAGAAATGTTTTAAATGATATTTTAAAATAATTTTCTATTTAAGATGAAATCCATTAGGGTCACTTAGGAATTATTGGGGATATTATCCAAGTGTACTATTCATATTATTTCTATAAATGATTTATGTTATGATTACATGATGTTTATGAAACCCATTTCTCTTCCATGGGTTATATTTTTATGAAACCCATTTCTAATCCATATGGTTTATGCTTATGAAACCCACTTAGTTTCATAGGATATGATATGAGGTAATGATTATAAATACTATATCTTTTAAACAAGTTAGGATATGTGGATATTTTTATGATACAAATTTTATTTCATAGATTATGATATGATGAGTGTTTATGATGTTATGGAAAACATATGTATGATTTCATTATATGATGGGTGGGACCTATCTCTATCTCTAATACATTGAGTAAATATTTATATATCCTAAGACATACATTGATGGAATGGGGAGTGAAATTGGTTTAGTAAAGGAGTTTTCCCATTAAGATGGTATTAGGAGTGAACACTGAATACTAAGATGGATTGGGGAGTGAACCTATTCCACTAAGATATATTTGTTAGTGCGACTTGACTATTATGGAAATCAGTTAATATGTTTATGTGTTTTAAAAAATTCCAAGTATTATTATAATTTTATTCTCACATGGATTTTTCTATTTTATTCCTTTATGATTCATGTCTTATGACTTCTAATATTTATTTCATGACTCAATATTACACTCTTCAATATGTGGGGTATGATCTTATAATGTCATTCTCATGTTCTCATACCCTTATGGTCATGATTATGCTTACGTATATCCATTTTTACCCTTAATAAGCATCTAATCTCACCCTTTATTATGTTTCATTTCCCTAGTTTTTGAAGATATGTATTATTAATGTTGTTTCTAAGAAGGGTCATAGTCAAGGATAACCTAGTGGGAGATAATGTAGTTATTTTATAAAATAATTGTTTTATATCAATTTCTCTAAAGACACTAATCAATTATGATCCTTTGGTATGTATTTGTATAATAAAATATCTATTCATCTATTAAGATGTAATATTTATGTATGAAAATCATCAGTCACCATAGTTGGTATTAAAGGAAAGGTTTAGTTAACCTTTGGAAACTAGGTTGAGAAATCTCTAGTATGAACCCTTAGGATAAAAATAAGTGTAAGTAAACATCCTAAGTTATAGAAATTAATAAATTATGTGGTTTATCTATAAATAAAATTCTTTATAGATACTATAAGTGGATATGGTTATAAAACATATGTAACCAGGGGTAAGAACCCTAAAAACACTATATTGAGTTGGACTCGATCTGGAACTGGTTCACAACAACAGGCCCTTTCAGTGCACCTGGTTTTACCTTCTCTGGGGTTATTTTATTTTTATTCCATATTTTTTATGAAACATTATGAAGTATTTTTAATAATGGATGATCATAGATGACCTAGGTTAAAACTACAGTGTCATATATTAAAATTTTATAAGTAATTCCTATTTATTTTTTGGTTTTACCACTATGATTAGTGTTTCTTACACTGTTTTTTGGTTTTAGTCAATGGATGGAAACCGAGGGAACCATGTTAATTTTGAATGTAACGAACAATAAAATGAATATCCTCTTGAGAAAGAAAATTTTATGGGAGATAGAATGAAAAATATTTTTTCTTTACTCACACAACTTTCCTAGGATATGAATCACACTAGACTACCAAATTAGAAAATAAGGGAACAAAATTATATTAAGTCCTTCACAATGAAACATCCACATTATTTAAATGGTTATTTTAATCAAAAAGTGGATGAGAAATGTACTAGTACCACTGAAAATATATTTTCCATTCTCTAATGTTTGAAACATGAGAAAGACATTATGGTTGTTTATCATTTAGAAGGTGAAACAAACTTGTGGTGGAATCTAATCAAGAATATGAGGTAAAAAGATGTATTTGACTCTATGGATTGGGATGAGTTCAATATTTTTTGGCCAATATGTAATATACCTATATTCTTTGTAAGAAAATGGAGGAGGAGTATTTTGAGATAAAGAAAATGGATGATGGATATATTGGTATATATGAAGCCAATTTTACAAGACTTGTGAGGTAAACTTATGAAATTATCATCCAACCCAAAAGTAAGGTTGATCAATTCTTTAGTGGATTAAAGACAAGTCTTTCAAGGGAATTATCCATAAGAGAATTAAATAGCTATTAAAAAATATAATGACATTCCATTAAGGTGGTAATTGAGTTTAGAGTTACACATAAATATCACGGGTTTGATAATAAGAGAAGTATTGAATTAAAAAGGAAATATAATAACTATGGAGAAAAGAAGGTGATATTTCTTTTATTCTAAATATGTGGCACTACTGGAAAACTAACATATACCAACGGTTTGGAGAACCGTATCCAAGTAAGCCGTTGGGATAGGTCTATACCAACGGTTTTGCGAAAACCGTTGGTATAAGTAATATAAAAATATATGCCAATAGTTATGGAACCGTTGGTATATGTATTTCAAAAAAAAACATTCACTGGGATTTGATCCCAGGACCCCTCGTTTATCATTGAACGACTTAACCACTAACCTAACATGACTTTTGTGAACATAATTTCATAAATATATATATTTATTATCATAATTATTTTAAATTTTGATTTATATAATGTTCTCGGTAAGAAGATATGATAAAAATTCTCAGGACCTATACCAACTGTTTTGACAACCGTTGGTATAGTTCTTGATTCTGGAATTAATTTCAGGTTGAAGGTTGATTTCTAGAGGACCTTTCCCAATGGTTTTGGAAAACCTTGGGGATAGGTATACTCTTTCCCAACGGTTTGGACAAACCTTTGGGATAAGTATACCCTTTCCCAACGGTTTGGACAAACCGTTGGGAAAGGTGTCCTCAAAGTGGACTTTTCCCAATGGTTTACCAAAACCATTGGGAAAGGGTATACCTATCCCAACGGTTTGGCCAAACCGTTAGGAAAGGTGGCCACAAAGTGGACTTTTCCCAATGGTTTGGACAAACCTTTGGGATAGGTATACCCTTTCCCAATGGCTTTGGAAAACCGTTGGGAAAAGTGGCCACAAAGTGGGATTTCCCAATGGTTTGGCCAAACCATTGGGAAAAGGGACCTATACCAACGGTTTTTACAAACCGTTGGTATAAAAGCGTTGGGAAAAGTCTGGTTTCCAGTTGTGTGGATAAAATCATAGAGGAATTTTTTTATGGGACTAGTAAATGTTTTAAGTGTGAGAAGGATGTTCAATAAGAATTTTACATCTGAAGTGGTATGAATAATTTAGCTAATGATGAAAATAGAGAGAAACCTACAAAGAACAAACCTCCTAAACATCAATACTTAAAGTGTAAATAGAATGAGAATTATTCTAAAAAGTGCCCAAATCAAAGGGTTAATGATGATGATCAATATTAGTAATCTCTCAAGATGAGGGAAAAATGAAAATTTCATAGGATCATTATTTTTGTCGAGGGGTGTGATAAAAATGTGGTGAAAGGTATACTAACCACCCACTCTAAAAATAGTGATATCATATTTGACTATGAATCTACCCATTATTTTATATCTAAATAATTTTATAAGGGTATAAATATGTCACCAAAATTATTATATTGTGAATTAGATATAAACACCCATAATGTTCTAATGATCATATCACAGGTTTTTGTTTCCTCTCCAATTTAATTTCGTGGGAATATGCTTCCCAATTTTTTTATTCTCCATCTAGTTGAATTTGATGATATATTAGGCATTAATTTTCTTTATATTCATAAGCCTCACATCAATTTACATGGAATTAAATTCAAATTTTATATTCCAAATTATCCTATGACTATATATCAGATTGATGATAAAAATAAACTTATGGTGGAAATCTCATCCATTATATATGTTATGATTCATTTTCAGAAGGGGTGTATATCCTAGATGGTGGGGGAGAAATAAAACTTCAATTATATGCCTATTCTAAAAGAGTTTTTGGATATATTTTTGGATTAATTTTTTAATCTTCCACCTAATCATGAAGTTTAGTTCTCCGTAAAACTCATACCTAAAACCTAACCTATCTCAAAGACTCCCTATAGAATGACCCCAATTGAGTTATAAGAATTAAAGATAAAACTCCACTATAATATTGAGAAGGAATTTATTTAGATAGTTGTTTCACCTTTGGGTTCATATATTCTATTTGTTAAGAAGAAATATGGATCAATATGACTTTGTATTGTTTATTAGGTTTTAAACAAGATCGCGATAAAGAAAAAGTATCATCTTTCCCGCATTGATGAATTGTTTGATCAACTGCATAGAGAACATTAATTTTCCAAGATTGAAATTAGTTTTAGATATCATCAACTTAGGGTTAATAAGAAGGATATACCCAAGATGACATTTTGTTAAAGGAATGTACACTACTAATAAATAGTTATTCGATTTGGTGTTACTAATTCCCCTTCCATATTCATGGATTTAATGAATAGATTATTTATAGATTACCTTGATCACTTTGTGGTAGTTTTTATATATCATATTCTTATTTATTTAATGAGAAAGTAAAATCATGAATATCACTTTTTTAATTGTACAAAAAATATAGGAAAGGAGAAACAATATGAAAAATTCAAAAAGTGTGGATTTTTGTTCTAAAAAATGATTTATTTTTGGTTCATATAATCCTAAGAGAGGGTATTTAAGTAGATATAATAAAGATAGAGGCTATTTAATGTTATACCAGACCAACCATGGTGATTGATATCTATATCTCTCTTGGTTTAGTCAGATAATATCAACATCTTGTGGAAAATGTTTCATAAATATCTAATCCATTGACCTAGTTAACTTAGAAGGGAACAAATTTCCTCTAAATAGAGGAATGTGAAGAAAACTTCAAGGAACTAAAGAGAAGGTTAGTCAGTACCCCTATTCTTAGATTAACATGTATTGGATAGGGGTATTCAATCTATAATGATGTATACAAGAAGGGATTGGGATGATTTGTCATAAAAAATGTGCAATAAACTAATTCGAATACCCTCTAAAACTGGAATTGGACCTGATACGCCACCTACCAAAAGGGATTTCCTGACCCCCATGAGCCGATGACTAATACCTTTACATCAAACAACAAATTGAAGGAATGATTTCAACCAACTAGAAGTAATGAAAATAAATATAAATATATAAAGAGAGAATAGTAGAAGAAATATGTATGCCATAATAGAAAGAATACCACAAAAAACATAGAAAAACTAATGAATAAAATTCTCAAAGTACAGGTCCAACTATAAAGGACTAACAAAATAGGAAAAACGAACTACCCCATGTGATTTAAAGGGGAAAACCATACCATCTTACTATCCAATTACCCAGACTCAACTAACCAAAAACATCACCGCCTCACTATAGTTCCTTTCCTTTCCTTACATCGAAAGACATACAAAGGTCTACGCTCCACCATAGTTGTGTGTAGGGTGTGAGATAATAGGATTAGTAGGACCCCACATAAGTGTTCCATAAAAAGTCTCTATATAAAAAACTTACGTATGATCATTTCAAATAAAACATGGAATAATAATTAGTAAAGCAGTTTTATCAAAAGCATGGTAAACATTTCCCTCTTTATAATAGTTCCAAAACAAAGGCAGGTATATCAATTTCCAAAGTCAAAGAATGGTTATAAAAAATGAGTAAAAATAAAAATATTACCATGAAAATAACTAGTAAATCATGCCAAGGAACACAATATGTTAGGACTTTAGGCTACTAATACAAAAAACAAAATGATTTTCATAAAAAGTCCCTAGAACATAGGCCAAAGAAGTAGAGAAGCACCCCATGAGTGAACCTCCCAACAATGTCAAAACATTTAACTAGAATCACATGCCTAGGGAGAAGATAAAAACCCCACGTAAAAACCATCTGATGGAAATAAATATGATTTCCCAAAGAAAAACCTTCCTTTTATATACCCAAGGATTTCTATGTGCTATATTTCATAAATCATTTCTATGCTTTAAAAATACTCCATTCTACATTTACCAAAAACCAGGTAAAACTATCTTTTATCAAAAATCCATTTATACACACAAAAATAAACATGAAAAATTCATTTATAAATAAATTTATAAAAATAGGAGTAATATATTTCATCCAAAACATGATAGAGATAAAACCAGCTACCTCAAAATCAGGATCGTACACACCCATGAGGGAACCACTGACAAGAAAGTTGCAATGATAAAAATGGAGGCCCTAGAATTAGTCTAGACATCCTATAATTGATCCAATTCAACAAAAAGGGTTGGTATAGAAGTGGAAACTACACATACCTCAAGAAAACACACTCTCTCCACCACAACCAATAATGGAAACAACCCCCCGAATAAGATCACACAAAAAATAGAAAATAGACAACATAATCATCATCACAGATCAACGAAATTGATAACACAATATAATGGCACTACTATGATCAATTAAACGAATAATAAAAATGGCCTACTCACCTAGAGAGATGAGAACTGACTAATACAGTGATCTAACACTGATTGGATAAATACAGATTGAATGGAGAATCCCAAAATCACTGAATAATACTTATGGGTCAAGATACAAAGTAGCTGTTGGGGAATGAAATAACATTTTATCCAAGCAGCACAATAAAAGACCTGCTCATTAAAATTACATATTTTGTAACCCCTTTAAACACCATTTGATCCATGAAAATCACAAACGTATAAAAACACAATGAATTTGTAATGAAAAATAATTTTTTAGCATTACAGGGCATGTAATACTTTCTCACTATGTATAGATTTCATGACTTGTGTCTAGGGACTAAGTACACATCATGTAACCCCTTTACCATTCCTACAATCCCCCAAAATATGGAATAAAACTCCATAACCAACTTAGGTGTCCAAGAAACTTAGGGAGAGCACCAAAAATCAAATAACACATCTATATCTAGACTTCATCAATTCAAACAAGCATGTATTAGAAAACTTTATGTCATTTTGATCAAAAAATGTTTCCCATCCTTGGGATTCCTAAGAAAAAGCCAATAAAAAAGAAAAAAAAGAAAAGAGAAGGGAATTACATGAAAGTGGGTAATGATATGTAACAAATAACCCACCATAAGAATTTATATCTATAAGGAGTCATGTGGAAGAATGAAGTTCAGTAAATAGGTGAGGACAATTCTCCATCATTAATGACACATACTCCCAAGTCTCATGAGAATTTGATTCTTGTCAACATAAAAATATAACCAATATAATTTACTTCCCATAAAAGTATTTCACTTGAGATTCAATTATCTAAAGTGGATGATAAATAATGTAAACATATAGAACTAACTCAACCTATCCCCAAATAATAATGTGAGAGGTATGAGGGTGACATTTCCTTAGCCGCAATATGTGGAAAACATCATGAATTTCTATCAACTGAGCTGGGAATGCCAACCAATAAGAAACCTACCACAACCTCTCAATGAACTCAAATGGTCCTATATATCATTGAGCCTAGTTTCCCTATTTTAGAAGATGATGATGACCCAAGCAAGGAGAAAATTTCATTAAAACCTAGGCCCTAAAAGAAAACTCTAAAGGACATCATTGTTTATCCACATAAGATTTATATCATCTCTGCGCTATAACCATATGAAAACTTATATCCAGAATAATCACAGAAATATAATAAAAAAACTATATCTCACCAAAGAAGCCTCACCCACCTCTTCGCAACAAAGAAGTGATCACCATGGAAAACCCTATAAAGCCTCAAAAGGATCCATTATGATTGAAATTTGATAACTATTTTTATAATAAAACTCAACCAGTCCCATATGAATATCCCACGATCAAAAAAAATATAAGAAAAAGGCACAAAGGATATCCTCTGGAATATGAATAACACAATTCGTATAACCATTTTTCAATGGATGATAAACTGTACCCAATCTAACCAGAGTCCCCATCACATCTTAGATACTTCTCCAGAACCTCTATGTAAACTAGTGATCCCTGTCTAAAATAGTAGTAGATAGAACCTAGTGTCACCTCACCACTTCCTGCACATACATATTACATATATCATCAATGATAGTTGTTTCCTTGATTGGAATTAAATGATATGACTTTATCAAAAAATCAATCACCACCAAGATAGGATTTCTCTCTCAAAAAGTCTATGGTAACCCAATAACAGAGTCCATGGATACCTCATCCCACTTTCAAACATGAACCGAAAGAGGATAGAGAAAACCATAAGGTTTCAAATGATTTTCCTTTATATATTAGAAGGTATAAAAATAGAACACATAATCATAAATTTCATTGTAACACCCCAAGATTTTGTGATTTTTTTTTCAAATTAATTTAAACTTTGTGATATTTTTCATTCTACACAACATTGAAGGTAGTTTATTTTATAT
The DNA here is from genome assembly GCA_963277665.1 of Viscum album. Classification (NCBI taxonomy): domain Eukaryota; kingdom Viridiplantae; phylum Streptophyta; class Magnoliopsida; order Santalales; family Viscaceae; genus Viscum; species Viscum album. The sequence continues at coordinate 1,939,398,790 of OY728130.1, forward strand.
TAAATCACTATGTTTGTCTTATATTATATGAAAAAAAGTTAATCATGCACAACACGCAACATAAAATTTATATATTTCTTTACAAAAAACCATTGTTAGCTTTCATTACACACAATAATGACTTTCCTAAAAGGTTTTCGTAACACACAAGATCGAGGTTTACCAAACAATAATATATTATTAAAATATGATTAGTTAATATAATAAGATATAACCGAGACGTTAAATTAAAAGTTATGAATAATATTAAATAATTAATGAAAATATATATTTTACACAATATAATATGGGTTCATAAGTTACAATTTAATTATAAATGAATAAGAAAACCAATTGAATATAAAAGAAAATATTATTACTTTTATGGTTAAAAAGATGTTTTACCCTAATAAATTAAATTAAATACAATTGGAGAGTGAAATTAATGAAATATATATGTTTTATATTCAATAAAATATTTTTTATATTCATACAATAGATTCAATAGACATAAGATAAGAACAAACCCAATTTTATGCAAAAAAACCCATATTTTTTTTATAAAGGTAGTTTTACCATCATTTAATAAAGAACCCATTTTAAATACAATTTTGACACTTATATATTTAATATGTAAAAATAATCATTATATTTAGAATAAAAGAAAAAAATTAGGTTATAATAATATTTTTATATTTTTCTCTAAGGTTTCATTTTTCTATAAATAGTTAAAAATACTGAATTTTAGTTAAAAACGACCTTTTCATCTAATATATTTATAAGTTTAAATTATATTTTAATTTTGTTTCATAGTTTAATTATATAATATTTTTATAAATTTATCCAATTTAGATAATTTCAACAAATTTCACCTTGAAATTGGACATAAAAACTTAGAAAACTTTTGAATGTTCTTACTTTAAGAAACCCTCAATGTTGAACCAACTACAGGATTAATTTTAAATTAATTTCATCCAATTATTTGATTATAATTTAGAAAAATTGGTTCCATATTTGGAATGAGAATAATTTATTATTTATAACATTGTCAATTTTTTTGACCAAAATTATTAGTGAAAGTATTTAAAATTAACTACATTAGTTAAGGTAAAATTAAGATTAACTAAGAACTAAACCTTAAATTTAAGACCCAAAATGACCTAAAAAATTTTCCAAAAAAATTATCTGGCCATTATTTGAAAATTAACCTTAAATTTTTGATTTGATTAGTTTTTTAAACTTTTTTAGGTAAAAATGTGGGTACCCCAAACTTCTATTAAAAAATGCCAAGTGTGTCCTTTCCCATCCCTATAAAAGCCCACAAACTATCCCTATTCTTGACAACTATCAAACCAATTGTTTTAGTCCAATATCTTTCAAATTAAAATTCCAAAATCCCTACCTTACCCATTTATGTCTCCCTTTGGGTATAATATCTTCCAAGGATTTATTTTGGCACAAACCAAATGGAGTTACATAATTAAGAGGTAACACCTTCTCTCAAGATACTTTATTTTATTTACTTTATCTAACCGTAAAATATATTTTTTCAATGATTTTTTAACAAAACAATAATCATATATATACTAGGTTTTTTATGCAAAAGGTTCTACCTACAATTACACACACCTCCATCTAATGGGTATCGAACCTACTATTTATGTGTACGACGAACTTCTGCCTCACAAAACAATGATTGTTCAATTTTTCTTTACCTCCTATCATGGTAGAAATTATGATGGAAACTCTCTCTATCTCAATATATATTATATTTATCATTTATTAAAGATTCTCTATAACTTTTACAGTATATATTTTTTTACATTCCATTTGAAGTAAATACGATAATTTCGTTTGAGGAAGTGTGGACTACCTCCCCCTCAAAGCAAAGTGATTTGTTCACACACTACATGGAATGTATCAAGAATGATTTTAGTGAAATTATTTGATATATATAACATTATAATTATAATTTAGTTATATTATATAAATATATAAATATATAAATATATAAATATATAAATATATAAATATATAAATATATTTCATTTTATTTCTTTCTTTTGATATAATAATAAAAATGGAAACAATGTTCATGTGTATGTACGACTTACCATCTCCCTGAACAATGTATTCCATTTAACACTTCTATATTATATATATTATTGTAATAAAAATAAACTCAAAATAATTGATATATATATATATATATATATCATGTTTAATATTCTGGAATCATGATATAATTATAAGGACCAATGATACAATAAATTAAGACACATTCAAAGAACAAAGTGAATATTATCTGAAGTGAAACCTTAACATATGATGGTTAAAAAGAGGGTAATATAAGTTCATAATAAGACCATATATGGTTTTAGATATAAGAATATGGTTCTGTAAAATATTAAAATAGATTTATATTTATTATACAGGTGGTTTGAACGAGTATGATGAGAGTCAAGACACATGGTAAGGGGATTTCATCTCACTTTTTATTTCTATGAGATACATGCTTTATTCACCACCCATTCATTTTGTGTGGTGTGTATATTGACTAGGTATGTATTCAATTATTATTATAATTATATTTATGGGTATTTAAATATGAATCATATGATCTTTATTTCATGAGGTTTAGGTTTTAAATGTTACCAAATCAGTAAAATAGTTTTTTCTCAATTTTCCTTCTTTGGGACTCATGTTTTGTTAGGAACCTAAATTCCTTTTAGAGGTGTATATAATTATATTTTACATGTTATTTCATGTATATTATTATTTTCATGACATTTTAATCTTCATTTAATCTCAATAAAACACATGAGTTTCCTTATACTATATTTAGTCAAGAATATTCTTGTATTGGTACCTTTTTTATACTTTTTGGTATATAAGATAGTTATGGAAGGGTTTTTAAGAAAGCCTGACTTTACCCCCTTTTTAGTCGAATATCTATGTTTCTTCGAAACCATGTTTCCAAAAAAGGGTTTCTAAGAATATTTCACCATTATACTATAATATTTAAAATAAAATTTACTCTTTTTACCTTTTACTAATATCTTCAAAGGAATCATCTTGTCACTTTCGAAACAATCCATTTTTCTAACCTTTTTATCATGGAAAAAATGTTCTTTTTACCTTGTATGTCATGTATAAACTTACCCACCATTATTTATTTGAATCTTACTTTTCATTTTTAGAAGGTTAATTTTTAAGAATTTTTTTAAAAAATTTATTTTCAAGGAAAACTGTTTTCAAAATATTTTTAAGCTTCTTTTATATGTTTTCAAGTATTTTTTTTTCAAAATGTTTTCAATCCTTATTTGAATAGTTTCAAATTATTTTAAAACAAATGGTTTCTAAAAAATTTTCAATATTTATTTATAATTTTTTAAAGTATTTTTAAAAGAAATGGTTTTCAAAAATTTTTCAAGCTTTCTGTATAAGTTTTCATGTTTTTTAAGAAAATAGTTTTTTAAAAGGTTTTATGTTTTAAAAAGAAATTTTAAAATAGGAAAGGATATTTTACCTAAGATTTTTTTGACAAAATCCAACGAGCCCGTACCCAAGTGGTAAAGTCTCCTTCTTGGCATCCAAGAGACCCAATTTCAAAACCGATTAGAGGCGAATTTCTTGGTAACTGTAGCTGTACTGTAGGAGTTATTGTTTGGTACAGTAGCATCTAGAACTATTAACCCGATTTGGGACTTCGGGACACTAGTTTGTGCCTACAGGTCTCAAGGGCCTTTGAGTCATCAAAGGCCTTAGTTCTATAGGGACTTCGGGCCACAGAGACCATGGAGTAACCCAGTTCACACTGAACATGCCACAGAAGAGGATTAGAGCAATGAGTTGCAGCCACCTGAAGCTGAGAAAACTGGATTGGAAGAATGAGAGGGTTTGACATCCACAATTAGGACTAGGCACCATTCAGCTTCATATGGTGAAATTCTAGCCGATCAGAAATGCAAGGTGGGGAGCTAGGTGATTAATGACGCAAAATCTAAGGAGTAACAGTTCAAGTGGGATGGGATTACGTGTCATGTATTGGGCATGGTATGCCTATGGGCCTTCAGGTCATGTATTTCGGGTCAGTCAGGGCTTGTGCCTTGGTCCTGCAAGTCATGTACGAGTTCCACTTAAACCCTTAAAAGGGGGATTATCCATAATAAAATAAAAAATAAGGCCTTTGGGCCATTTAGGTATTTTCCATCTAAGATAACATCCTTTGATGTTACTCATTCCTTTCTAGGAAATGATCTAATAGTTCCATTCAAATTTTTTCTCTGAATGGGTTTTGCTTGATGTCATGGTCTTTATAAAACCTGTTTCTCTTTCATGGGTTATATGTTTATGAAATCTGTTTCTCTTATACAGGTTATATGTTTATGAAATACATTTATCTTTCATGGGTTATATGTTTATGAAACCTATTTCTATTTCATGAGTTATATTTTTATAGAATCCATTTCTCTTCCATGAGTTATGATTTTGATGAAATGATTATTAATCCTATGTCTTTTTCCATAGGTTATGATATGATTACATATTTATAATTCCAATTTCATTTCAAGGGTCTTGATATTATTTTTTATGATTTTTTGGTAAATATATGTATGATTTCATTATGAGATGGGTGGGATATATATCTACCTCCAATGTATTTGGTAAAGATTCATATATCATGAGATAGACTATAATGGTATTGGAAATGAACCTTGACTTCTAAGATTGGCATGGGAGTGAACCATGAATAACAAGATGGTATTTGGAGTGATATAATTCTACTAAGATGTCCATGGGAGTGAACCATGACTACCAAGATGGTATGATGAGTGATGTCATGCTACTAAGATTCCCATGAGAGGGAACCATGACTACCATGATGGTATGGGGAGTGAACCCATACAACCAAGATGGTCTTTCCAGTGATTTCTTGTCTACTTTGGAAATCATATTATATTCTTATGTGTCTTCCACAATTACATGTTTTATTCCTAGGTTATGCTTTTGTGGATTATGTTTTTTATTTCTTAATGATTCTTGTATTATGAACTACTGTACTTTATTCCATGATTCATGTATATGATCTTTGATATATATGGTATGATATTTCATTTTCTTGATCATGTTCTCATAAACTTATTCTTATAATTATGATTACATATCTCCCTTATTTACCCTTATCAAGCATTCAAGCCCACCAATTTATTATGTTTCCATTCCCCAGGTTATGAAGAAATGTTTTAGGTAGAAGTAATAAAGGTGGAGATATTTATGGGAGATGTTGAAGATCTTTCACTAGGATAGAATATTTTGATTCTAAGTTTACAAATACACCAATCTATTATTGTCCTTGGGCATGTGTTTTTGTAATGTACTAAATATTCATCTAAAATGATTTAATATCTATGTATGTTAAGCCTGGGTCACTATAATTGGTATCAAATGAAAGGTTTAGTTAACCTACTAGGATAAGAACAATTTAGTTATATTCATAGGTATATTTTTAAGGATATGTCTAGTGATGACTCTAAGGATAAGTTTAAGTAATAGTTAATTCTTAGAAAAAATGTGTGGAAATTTGGGTAAAGGATAGAGGGATTTGTTTCCTAGAAATACACCCCTGTATGGATTCTACAAGTTGATGTGGCTCTGGTATAGATTTACCTAGGGGTAAAAACTCCAACAAGATGTTCCAGTCCTGACATGGGGTAATCTGGTATATGAAAATGTGCCTTACTGGCACACCTGGTTTGACACTCCTAGGGGATATGCTTTGGGAACTCAAAAATTGTTCACGAACCATCATGGAATATTTAAATATAATTTGGATATGAATAATCTATGATAAAAATAGGGTGTCATAGATTAAGGAATGTGTCATGATTTAGAAATCTTGTAAGTAATTATTTTCATAACTATGTCGTTTTATACTAGGTTAAGTAATGATCACACTATTCTTCTAGTTTTACTCAATGGAGGGAATTAGAAGGAACTGGATTAACATTTAATTTTATGGATGATATCCCAATGAGAAGTTAATTGAGATGATACCTAGAGTGAGAGATTTTTGGATCATGCCTAATATGTTTTCATGGAACATGATTAACAATGTGTACCTTAATGAACTCTCAGACTCACCAAGGAAGTGAAAGAAGGAGTTCACTGAGAGTTCAGGTAATCGAGACCATAGATGAAAGAAGATTTGGTTTCTTGTGTGTCAATAATGTGGAAAGAATCACCTAAGTGAACGTCTTAGAGGAACAAGAAGATGTTTTTACTGTGGAAAATAAGGACACAAATCAAGTTACTGTAGGGAAAAAATGATGAGTTTGGTTAACGAAATGGATGAAAATATTGGCGTCCCCAAGGCATCATATAAGGTTAAGTGTTTTAAATATATAATAAATGGTCATTATGAAACTCAATGTCCAAAGAGGAAAGTTACTTATAAGAGGATGAACTAGGTGGTGTGAGTAATGGTTATAATGCTACTAATAAAGAGACTACAGATGAAATGTGAAAAGAAAGAGATATTGTATAATAGGATGAGGTATACTTGCTAATGGAATAAATATTAAGTTTAATAATAAATTCTTTTAGGTATTTTGATTCAAGAAGTATGTTATATAAAAGGTGAAATATATAAGGATTGTTCAATTTATATTTTTCACTGTGGATTTACAAGAACATGTTGAATGGTTCTGATGGAATAAAAAAGTGAAATAATGGAAATGTGATGTCTATATAAGACACATGAGTAAGGGAAATATTACCATTACTATGTTCCTTATGTTATGATAATGTTGTTTGGTTAAAGATATGTGGGATATGATTAAGTAAATTGGAAGGTACTAATTATCTTGGAACTAATTAAGCAACATTTGACAAGTTGTTCATTATATAATGGATGAAGTTTAAAACTTGTTATATTTGTGGAATATATATAGTAATATATTTAATAAGTAAGAATTTATGTTTTATAAAAAGATATATGGTAATTCAGGTTACCATGTTCGAAGAGAATTTACCATGAGGGAAATAACATGTTTGGAATGTGACAACCACAAGTTAATTTGTGATATATGGGGGATCAATGTTAACCTGATTTCATGAATTTATTTTTAAAGTTTTGGATTTTTATCTTTCAGATGGGTTATAAGTTTAACCATTCATGAAGAGTTTATGTTAAATTTTAGAGGAAGTATTTATGCTCTGAGTTTTTATTGAAAACCTTAGTTAAAAGGAAATTTAGTGATTAACCTTATTTCAAGGATGTGCATATTATTTATTTTGGAAATTATTTTTTTTTGGTTTTATAAAAAAACATCCTCTATATTGGATGAAAACCAATCAATACTGGGAAGGCTGTGGGTCTTGAACCCATGACCAAAGGGCGATAAGGGTTTCACACCAACCACTGGCCTACGCGATGTCCTGGTTATTGTATAATTATTTTTGATGAATAATTATTTATAATGAAACAATAGTGTTAGTTTTTATGTTTAGAAATTAATGTATTAACCATATTGATTTTTAATAATATTTATAGATAATATTTTTACTTTTTATTCTTTTATGGGCTTTAAGATATGATAAAAGTGTATTTTAGTGCTTCAAGAATCAAAGTTAATTTCTGGGTGCCCATTACATGAAGTAAAGGATGAATTAGAAATTTATAAAAGCACAACTAGAGAATAATTTTTTATATAAATATGTTAAGTAAGTATATTTACATATATTCTTTGTCTAAACAATTACTACTCAACGTTTATGATAATTATCAAAAGAAAATGTGTTGTCCTAATACCTTAATTTTGTTGAACGTATGGGATTTTAAATGATCATAGATTTATGACATTAAGGCCCTTAAATTTTCTTTAATCATTCAATTGTTTTTGATTGATTACATAAATCACTCCCTATAACTATTTACATTTTTCCTTCATGTCCAATATTCACTCATAACCTATGTTCTCCTATGTAGAAACCCGATTATATGTTACTCTAGGTAACCATTATGGTTCAAACATTCCATTTTAATGGAAGTTTTAGAATTCATTTTTACGATGTGGGTTTATATGAATAAAACTTTCAAGTATTAAACCTTTGACAACCTAGAATAATTTTAGAGGAAAAATTCATTTTAAGGGGGGTAGAATGTAACTCCAAATTATTTTGTGAATTATTATTATTTTAATTAATTTAACCATTTCGATATTTTTCATTTTACACAACACTGAAGATAATTTATTTTATATGAATTAAATATGTTTGGATTTAATTATACACAAAACAATGTTAATCATGCACAACACATAAAAAACTTTGACTTTCTCTACATAGAACACGGAGTTTATCTTTCTTTACATGCAATAATGACAATCCATGAAGGCTTGCATAACACGCATGACCGAGTTTTACCGAACAATAATATATTATTAAAATATTATTATATAATATAATACAATATAATATGGATGTTAAATTAGAAGTTATGAATAATATTAACTAATTTATGAATATATATGGTTTACACGAAATAATATGAATTCATATTTTACCAATTAATTATAAATGAATATGAAAACTGATTGAATATAAAAAGAAATATTATTATTTTTATGGTCACAAAGCTGTTTTACCCAAATAAATTAAATTAAATATAATTGGTGAGTGATATTAATAAAATATATATGTTATATATTTAATAAAATATTTTTAGTATTCATCTAATAGATTTGATATACATAAGATAAGAACAAACCCAATTTTATGCATAAAAATCCTTATTTTTTAATAAAGGTAGTTTTATCACCTTTTAATGGAGAACCCATTTTAAATACATTTTTTTGAATTTTTTCAGATTTAATATGTCAAAATAAAATTTATATTTGGAAGAGATATATAAAAATTAGTTTAGTATAATTGTTTTGGTATTTTTCTGTAAGGTTTCAATTTTTATGAATAGTTGAAAGTACTGATTTTTTAGTTCAAATATGATTTTCATCTAATTTATTTATAAGGGTAATTTATATTTTAAATTAGTTTAAAATTTTAATTTATTTTATATTTTTTTAAATTAATACAATGTTGGTAATTTGAACCATTTTCATTTTGAAATTGGATATAAAAACTTATTAAACTTTAGAATGTTTTTATTTTTAAAACCCGCATTGTCGACCTAACTGTGGGATTAATTTTAAATTAATTTTTTCCACTTATGTGAATAGAATAAGGAAAAATTAATTCCTTATTTTGAATTGTAATAATTTATAAAATCTAATAAGATCAACTTAGTTTTTGACCCAAATTATTAATGAATGTAATTAAAATTAGTTACATATGTTAAGGTAAAATTAAGCTTAACTAATGACTAAAACTTAAATTTAAGACCCATAATGACCTAGAAACTTTAAAAAATAAACTTTTATTTCCATGATTAGCCATTAAAATTACATTATTGTGTTTGGTTTTTTTGTAAGACTTTTGTTAGATAATAACATGGTTACACCTAACTTGTTTTAAAAAATGCCAAGTGTGCCCTTTACCTTCCCTATAAAGGGCCATCACTTATCCCACATTTTCACACCTTTAAAACTAATTAGGTTAAGTCAATATATTCCCAATATACTTAACAACATCCCTAAATTCCTAATTTAATCCTCCTTTTTTGTAATAAATTTTTCTAAGTAAGGCTTTTGGCACAATCCAAAATGAGTTACCTGATTAAGAGGCGACACATTCTCTCAAGCTCCTTTATTTTATTTTCCTTCTCCACCCTCGACACTCTATTTATTACATGATTGTATGAAAACATAATTACAGAGATATAACAAGATGTTTTTATGCTAAAGTTTCAATCTACACCTATACATACCTCCATCTAATGGGAATTGAACATACTGTATATGTGTATAATGAACTTCCACCTCACAAAACGATGATTGTTCAATTTTCCATACCACTTATCATGGTGGACATTATGATGGAAACAATATATATATATATTTTATATTTTTTATTTTCTTAATATTTTTTATTCCTTTTACAACACATATCTTTTTTTTACTTTCCATTTGGTGTAAATACGATAATTTTGTTTGAAGAAGTGTGGACTACCATCCCCTCAAAGAGGCGTGATTCATTCACACACTACATGGAATGAAATAAAGACGATTTTAGTGAAATGATATGATATATATAAAATTATAATTAGAAGTTAATTATATTATATGCATATATAAATATACTTCATTTTATTTCTTTTTTTAATATGACAATAAAAATGGAAACAACGTTCATGCGTACATACGAATTACTGTCTCCATTAAAGGTGTACTCTATTTAGTACTTCTACATTATATAGATTATTATAATAAAAATATACTAGATTTAAATGATATTTATATCTTGTTTTACATTCTATAATCATGATATAAGTATAAGGACCAATGATATAAAAAATTAAGATACATGTGAAGAACACAAAGAATATTATCCGAAGTGAAACCTTAAAATATGGTTGTTAACAAGAGGGTAATATAAAGTCATAATAAGACCATATATGGTATTATATATAATAATAAGGTTATGAAAAAGATTTATAATGAATTTATATTTATTATAAATGTGTTTTGAATGATTATGATGAGAGTCAAGACACAAGGTAAGGGTATTTAATCTCACTTTTTATTTTCATGAGATACATGATTTATTCACCACCAATTCCTTTTGCGTGGTGTGTATACTAAACATGGATGTATTCAATGATTATTATACATATATTAATGGGTATTCACATATACATTATATGATCTTTATTTCATGGGGTTAAAGTTTTAAAAGTTACCAAATCAGTAAAATAGTTTTGTTTCAATTTGTCTTTTTGAGACTCATGTTTTTGTAGGGACCAGGCACACAACAGAAGCTCCAAATAGGTGGGTTTTAAAAAATTTCAACCAATAGTCAATGTAAACTTGTCGACATCAGAGAAGAGAAGCCCAGTCTTAGTCGAGGACCACACATGGAGGATTTTAAGTACAAGCATAAACAGTAAAATACATGGTTTCGATTTGAAGCCGCACACGATGTCTGCTCATCATTGGTGATGAATATTCAAAGAATCCAAATCCAAATTCCTCTAGATCATCCATACTCACTTCATGGAATCCTTGGGATCACCATTCGTTGTAGTCCAGGTGCTAGTGTGGAATACCGACGGTGCCTTCGACGTTCCAACGATCACCGCATCGCTTCACTAACGATGCTTGAGGGAGAGATCCATCTGAGCTCCTTGGATCTAGAGCATCTCTATCTAGAGTGTGGTAGAGAGGATATGATAGAGAATCTCCATGAATAGTTTTTGGAAAATTCCCCTCATCTTCTATATATAGTGCTTAATTAAAATACCCGGTATCACCTCGCCGACCCCGAATACTTAATGCACTATCAACGACATTTTATGAAAACTTGTCCAAGTCATTAATATTATTATCACTAACTTGTAATATATTAAAATATATTACATGATAATAATTAAGTCATTAACTCGACTCGTCGCTCCCATAAATATTAATTGAGCCTTTAATAATTCAATATTCGTCAATTAATATTTTTTCATGTATTTACTTAAACCTCGTAAATAAATTTAATAAATAAATTCAATAAACATTATTATAAACTCTAATAATATCAATTAATTTATTTAATTGGTGATCGTTTAACATAAAACAAATCCTGAACCCCTGTGGCGGGGCCCAGCATGTCGAAAACTCATATTCAACTCATTATGGTAGATTCTTGAATACACTATTGTGTGTGACCCTCTAGGACCTTATTTCGACAGCTGTGAATAGTATTCATAGACTAAGAGTGGGATCTAGAAACCCATCATGGCCCCCGAAGAAATAAGGATTTTCACAACAGTGACAACCAACCTATGAACAAGCACTGTGTAATATAATCTCTTTGTCAGTAATATATCATAAAGCAGGACGCACTCACGTGCCGTCACCCTTTTCTTGCTTTATAGTTTGTTGATTTAACTGGACAAATTTACCCTTGACTACCATGGCCATGGTCTTATAATGGTACTACCATCCATATCAACATGGCCTGAGTTATATTACTTCAATAACCCGGAAGTGACAAATCCTTTCTTGACCATTCAACCAATGTCATGCCACCAATGACGCACCTGACACAAACTACCTCACCATGACTTCATTTCCATGGTTTTCATCTTGTATCAAAGAACAAAATCAAATGACATACATTGGTAATGACCTAAAGTCAGGAGACCATTACACATGGTCGTAGATAGGATCATCCAATGACACCCAAAACGTGTGGTGTTTCTATTGGAGGGTCAGTCCTCATGATCTCAATACTAGAGATCACCAAGTGAGAACTTCATGAGAAGAAGTCTCAATGATTATGAGACCCCAACACCTGATGGTCAAAAATCTACTGTGTCCAATCAGTAAGATGTATCTAGACCATAGAACATATATATTTAAGATTAATGTCATAGTATCTAGAGGTTCTCATTATAGCCTGGGAACTTCTATAACCTTTCGATACAAAAATTAATATTTTGACATTACCATTTCAATAGTGGATCCAGAACAGTCTACAATATAATGGTAAGATGAAATCATTCATATCTAACTGTATACACGATATGGTAATCAAAATAACTGAATAGTTGGGTTTAGGGAACCCGCTATTTCAACACTCCCACTTGCACTAGAGCCAACGTTCTAACCAAACTTGTTAGCTACTCACATGATGAACATCATGTTTCTGCTGAGTAATGACTTTAGCTATTGGGTCTGCCATGGTTCCGCCACAGGGCTATTATGCTATTGAGACCTTATCCCATTGAGTAAAACTTATCAAGAGATGGTATCCCAAGTATACACCGTTTTGTCTACTATCATAACTAGGAATCTTGGATAGTAAGAATATCATAATCTATATTATGATAATACTTTTCTCACCAGGCGTGATTCCAAGAAATAGAACAAATCATTGAATTTAACCGCTTATTAGATATCTTAGAAGCTTATATCTACTTGGTCTTGTAGGTATGGCTACCATTGGCTGATATGAGCTTTACTCTCTCCTCGCCTTTATCCTAACTGCAATACTAGATCACATTGATCTCTATAATACTAGTTCGCATCCCCAAAAACTAGTATCATTTCTTCTCTACTTACCTGGTACATATCTTTTGTGCTTGCCTAAGTACAATTATATAGTTCTAAATACATCCCTTGTAGTGATCTTGGATATAACTGATATTTTCCTATTGTAAAATATACCTTGGAAATATCAATTCTTGTACATATCATGGAATATGTGATGGATCCATCGCTCCATCATATGGACTTCAACTCACCACATTTATCTCTTCCCATGTTAGGAACAAGTCATAATGTAGATATTATTCCCTATGACATAGGCAACAATTCATATCTTGAATTATTCTAACATGCATTTTTTAATACAATGTCACTGTACAAACGATTTTCTAAGACCAAGCAACCTATTGATCTACCTCAGTAGATCTCGTTCCCTAGAACTTAGGTTGATACTTTAAGTAAATCACTGGAGAATAAATTTTATTTTGGTTATAACTAACTGTGATACCAATGTTTGTTTTCCATATGTTTCTGAACATATTTTGTTTAGAAAACATTGATGCTCCCACTAACTTCACATAGAAACATGGATTTTTTTTTGTAAATTTGTTTTCTATTATCATGTTGCTTACTTTAATCCTAAACTGGATTTTAGTAACTAGAAACCTTTATTAGCATTCTACTATGTGACCATCCCTTTATAGTTGCGTCGTATATACACCATCCATGATTGGTGGTCATGACATCCTATGGTAAATAAATTGATCATAAATATTAGCTATGATAAGTAAAATTCTAACGGATATAGGCATAACGACTTGGTCAAACCAATCAACCCTTATTAGTACTACACTGGTACCATCCATGTATCAATTCACTTGAATACACCACAGTATTCAAAACAATAAGACCCTTTTTTCAATTTGATACATGGAATCCTTTAATTGAATTTTAGTTGGTCTTATCAATTTTAGATAATTTCCATATACTTCTTACTTGTAGGACATATTATTCATATTGAATAATATATTACCAACCGTGGTGAATATAAAATCCATCCCCATGGTTTTATCCTTTCTACGCAGAATGTGTCTCCAGAACATACTCTGTTCTACATGCACTTGTGGAACTAGTTCCTATGCCATCTATTTTTTGCATCTTGAGCATTGACTAAACACAACGCAATATAGATCCCACTATCTATAATAGATATGTGCACCCTTATATAGATATGTAGTCCCTCACTTGACTATAACTTTTCTATCTTAGGGATTTATGTAATATCCTAAGCAATTATTAGGATAAGTACCTTAGATTCACAATGTGTTTATCTTGATTCAAGTTTGTTTGTATCCGAACAAACTATTTTCATCCAAACACATGTCCTTATGATATAATGGAATTATATCATTATTGACTTGTATGATATCCATTTTTCATTATAGTTGGCCTATGGTTGTGGGATATCATTGCTATTTGCTAAGAATTTCATGAAATATAATGGAAGAGTCTACTAGTTGAAACATTGATATTAATTACATATATTTTTTGATATATAACATATGCATTTAGGAATTACTCCACACTATATGTTTATTGATAAATTTTGATATATAATACTTGATCATTAATCCTCCTCATTAACATCAACGTCGTGATGTCGATAAGGTAATGTGTGTTTAGGAATTTCTCCGTGCTTTATTATTATGATTGATGAATGCATGTTCAAGATATTCTTCGGTATCCCAACCTGAAGCAACTCATATCTCCTGACAACGCGTATACTTCACTTTGTTATTACTTTATTACTTAAAGTAATATTATGATGTATATATACCTCTATCTTATACGTGGAATAGTTCACTCTTATGTGTTGAACTATTTCTAAAATCTTTGTGACGTACCTTTATTTCTAAAGGATCCTTTGTCCAAAAGAAAGTCATCGATAATACTAAAAGTATTTAGCTATTCCGAGCCTAAATAGCATACTTGTTATATTTATGACGTCCATTTTTAGTATTACTTGACAAAGAATTATCCTGTCACACTGGGTATAAGTCTTACATTTATATTCATCACTAACTGCCTATGATTCATGTATTACTGAACTAGTGATTGAGTTTACAAAAAACAACATTCATTCCAGAAACTGAGAGAATGTCTCCTTGTGTCCAAGGACACATGGGATTAATGTTGGTGGTTATAATCAACAATAGTTCAACATGAATCTTTCACATAGAAATTAAAGAAGTCGTGTACTTCTCACCATTTGCCTAGGTATCACCCTTTCACTGCCACTTGGAGAATACACCTGACTTCTAGTAAGGTTTCTATACTAACTTGTTTATCGTATTAGAATACACATATGTTAACAACATTTTGTATTTAATACCCAAGTAGTAAAAGGGAAACATTACATTGATGAATACGCCTGATGTAGAAGTGAAAACTTTCTTTAAATCATGTTATTACTTTTAAACTTCTATAGTATTATTTTATAATATGCAATGAAATAACCTCTTTTAATACCAATTTAATTCAAGGACATCAAAAATATATCATTGACATTAAATTAATTTGAACTTTTCACATTTTCTTTCAATTTATCCACTATAAGAATTAAAGATGAATTGTCTTTTATTCTTATTCACTTCGCATACCTTAACTAAATTGGCAATGAAGCATTTACTCAATTCTTGTTCATTTTGTTACTTAAAAAAAGACTTGAGTAATATGGTGAAAATGATATTTAAAGATAATTATCCATATTTTAATTTGAACATGCCAGTATAAACATTGCCTTATATATATCATTGCTTCTATTTCTCCTTGCAAACTTTTTGGAGATGAGACTTTATGTTATATCATCTATGTCCTGGTGTAGCGACTGAAACTGACACCAGATGTTGATAAAAGCATAATGATATAACTATCATATGATTTATACATAAGTCTTCTGTAAGAATTTTTACCCTCGCTTCTTGAGGTAGTGTAACAGTGTTAGGGAAACTGACACCTTGAGTTTCCTATATCATAGTACTATGAGCACGCGCCTGTACTATTCATGGATACTCGTGTCAGTGTGGACATTAACATTATAATATTATAGTTTTAATATTGTGGTATAACTTCCTATTTTTCTACATAAATAAATTTTAGTAGATGAGTGCCTTTTATTTGGATTATAGGTTTAGACATTTTTGATTAATTACTTAAATCATTTAATGTCTCCCACTATTTTATCGGATTCTAGGAACCCTCTGTGCTAGAATCGAGATACTCTGTCGCTTGAGTATTCTAGTGGCAAGGATCCCAGAACCACCCCTCATAGTCTACAAGCTATGACTATGCCACTACTTGTAGGGTTCTTGGTAGGATTTTGGCTGGCCGACCGCTTTAACTTGATGCTTCTTGATCTGTTGAGTGAAGTCTCAGCTTCTTAAAATCACAACTTGATTTACTCAACGATTTCCAATAAAATTACAATAAGATTGCTATGTCTATTTCATTGCTGCAATTTTAGTTAAGTCTACCCATTATTCTTATAAGGACTTCCCGGTAGTAAGAGGCAGCCTCAACTATGGCATGACCGACACCTTAAATAGCTGGTTTTGTCCAAACATGAATGACGGAAGGCGATTATGAATTAATATATTTTTGAGGGTTTTATTATTTTTAATGTGACGAATGAAATCATTTTTTATTTTTATAATCACGTGATGTGTGATCGCACTCACAACTGACCAGACAAGAAATAAAAATTTCATCGCGTCAGATGTTCATTTTATCTTGCAAGCTTGTTTATTATTATACTATGTTATCACACAATAAATTACACAAACAAAAAAATAATAAACTATGAAAAAATAAAATGAAAAACCTGACCATGAGCCAATACTATTGGTTGATCCATTGAGTGAATAATGGACCAACTGATACCCTAAGGGTAAGTACCATAAGTTGCGTGTTTGGCAACTTGAAAGGTGCTCTCTGCTCATCCAATTCATCCAACTGCTGTCTGGTGCGTCTCCGTCACTTGGCGTGAAATGTGTCATAGCTCGTCTCGTCATTATACAACTATAATCGCACGCATGTGAGGGGGCTTGGGGTATAAAATTACAACTCTGAGAAGTGGACACACATGTCCTTGTATATATAATGAAACTGAGATGATATACTGGTTGCCTTTAAAATAATTAAACTAATTATTACAATAAAATGAAATAAATAAATAAACAAATTAAATAAATATTAAAAATGCACCAAGCATGCATTGGTCGGGCTCATCTCAGGATCATACATATACCCATTAATCTCACCTATATTCAATAAATGTAGAATAAAAATTAAACTTGCATTAAAATCAAACTAGAGGTCATTTTAATTGAATTAAAAATTTCACTCTAATTTTTAATCCAATATTTATGTCGTTCGGTCCCAATTTATTAATTTAATTTTAAAGAAAAAATTAAATTAATTAATTAATTGAATTAATCTCCCAATTAATTTATTATGCTGCATCAACCAAAAATTAATATCTAATTAATTTAATTATCAAGTGTAATTAAATTAATTTTTTTAATTAATTTTTGATTAAAATAAAATTACCCCAGCCCAGGAAACTTCGGATAGGGCCTGTGTGGGTCAGGGTGAACCTACACATGCCTAGTCAGGATGGTTACGGCCCCATACATGGGTGTTCTGGGCCAGATAGGTCTGCCGAAGCCCGTTGCGTGCTGGGCCGATCCACCCATGCCCATTTTGCAGCTGGTCTGGTCTGTATGGAGTAGCAAGGGATTACCTCACCAGAGGGGAATTACGATTCATGCATTTCTAGGCAGAGGGTTTGTCCTCCGGATGTGAAGGCTTTCCTGGAGCTTTCTCAATGAATGGGGTCCTAGACCAGTGGGGTTCCTTGCATGGAAGAACCCACCAGAGGAGGGCTGGCCAGGTGAGAGGCCCCGAAGCATGCGGCTGGAGACGGGTCGGCCTGGTGCAAGCCACTCTGGAGGTGGTAGCTGTGTCTCCAACCCATCTAGAGAGTAGTCGGAGGTGGCCCCAGGAAGGAGGGTAGTGGGTGCGGGAAGCGCCGACCTGGTGCATGAGGAAGATGGCCTCTGGAGTGTGGCCTGGTGTGCTACAGAGACTGTAAAGAAGTGGGGCAAGGAGGCAGCCATGGGGAAGCATCGCGTGTGCCTGGTTGTGTTGTGGCACTGTGGGCGGAGGGAGAGAGCCCTGCATAGGGGCCATGCTACTGGCCGGGGATCTATGGCGTGCTGCTTCACTTGCAGTAGAAGAAGCAGAGGTATCCCTGCAGATAGGAGCGAAGGTAGTGCGGGAGGTCGGAAGGAGCAGAGAGTCGTCTGGGTGTTGGGGTGCTGATCTAGGTAGGGGACTCCAGACTAGGGAAGTAGGAGGAAGCCTGCTGGTGCTCTGGGTTTGTCTGCACCGCGGGAGAACAGAGGAGGTTGCCTTCTCTTGGGAACTGTTTTGGGAAAGGTAGGAGTAAAACCGTGGTGGACCGAGGTGCTGTACGTTGGTTCTATAGTTGATCAGGGAGGAGGCAGCCTGCACTGCGGTTAGGGGGTGCTGGCTGGATGTAGGGCGGCGCGCTGGTTGCGCCAGTTCAGCGGGAAAGGCCTCTGCATACTAGAGAAGGGAGACCCGGTTGGTTCTCCCACGGGTTCATACTTTTTTTTACTTGAATTGATTTCTAGTCTACCCTTGGGTGAAAAAAAATTCTTAATTTTTTTTATAAAATTGGAGACCTATAAAGTAGGTCACCCTCCCTTTAATATTTATTTCTAAAGTATATACTTAGACTAGAACAATTAAAACATTATAATAATAAAATTATTTTAATATAACATTATAATAATAAATTATTATTATTATAAAACTATTATTATTATAAAAAAACTATTATAACAATAATAATTATTAAGGTTCACCAGAAAACACTATTCTGATAATCATATGTCCACTCAGTGATAAAAATTAATCAGTTTAATTCTGATTTTAAAATTATGATGACCGCAGATGGGCTATCCGATATCAGATTTAAACGCGGTCTATAGCGTTGGGACCGTAATGATTTCATCTTCATATTTTGATGCAAATTTAATTTTTCTTGGCTTAAAATCACCACGGTCCCTCTGATACCATTTGTAGGAACTGGGCACACAGCGAAATCCCCAAACAGGTGGGTTTAAAATTTTTTCAACCGATGTTTGATGTAAACTTGTCGACATAGGAGAAGAGCAGCCTGGTCTTAGTCGAAGACCACAATTGGAGGATTTTAAGCACAAACATACACCATAAAATACCTAGTTTAGATCCGAATCCGTGCATGAAGTTTTCTCATCGTTGGCGATCACTGTTCGAAGAATCCAAAGCCGAATTCCTCTAGATCATCCACATATGCTTCAAAGAATCCATGGGAGCACTGTTCGTTGCAGTCTGGGTGCTAGCGCGAAATACCGGAAATTCCTTTGACGTTTAAATGATCACCTCATCACTTCGCTAGCGATGCTCGAGAGAGAGCTCCATCCGAGCTTCTTGGATCCAGAGAATCTCTCTCTAGAGTGTGGGAGAGAGGAGAAGAGAGAGAAGCTCCATGAATAGTGTTTGGAAAATACCCCTCCTCTTCTGTTCATAGTGCTTAATTAAAATACCCAGTATCACCTCACCGACCCCGCATACTTAACGCACTATCAACGACATTTTACAACTACTTGTGTGAGTCATAAATATTATTATCACTTACTTGAAATATATTAAACTATATTACATGATAATAATTAAGTAATTAACTCGACTCATCGCTCCCATAAATATTAATTGAACCTTGAATAATTTAATATTCCTCAATTAATATTTTTTCATGTATTTAACTAAAACTTGTAAATACATTTAATAAATAAATTCAATAATCATTATTCTAAACTCGAATAATATGAATTTATTTATTGAATTGATGATCATTTAACTTTGGAAAAATCCCGGACCCCTGTGGCGGGGTCCACCATGTCCAAAACTTTTATTCAACTGAATAGGGAAGATTCTTGATTACACTATTGGGTGTGACCCTCTAGGCCCTTATTTCGATAGTTGTGAATAGTATTCACAGATTAAGAGCGGGATCTAGCAACCCATCATGACCCTTGAAGAAATAAGGATTGTCACAGCAATGAGAACCAACCTGCGAACACACACACTGTGTAATATAATCTCTTTGTCTGTAATATCTCATAAAACAGGACGCACTTACATGTCATCGCCCTTTTCTTGATTTATAGTTTGTTGAATTAACTGGACAGATTTACCCTTTACTGCCATGGCCATGGTCTTATAGTGGTACTACCATCCATATCAACATGGACTGAGATATATTACTTCTATAACACAGAAAAAAGAAATACTTTCTTGACCATTCAACCAATGTCATGCCACAAATGATGCACCCAACACAAACAACCTCACCACGACTTCATTTCCATGATTTTCTTCTTGCATCAAAGTACACAATCAAACGACATACTTTGGTAATGATCTCAAGTCAGGATTCCATTACACATGATCATAGATAGGAACATAAAATGACACTCGAAACATATGGTGTTCCTATTGGCAGGCCAGTCCTCATGATCTCACTACTAGAGATTACCAAGTGCAAAGTTCATGAGAAGAAGTCTCAATGCTTATGATCCCCCATAACCTAATGGTCAAACATCTACTGTATCCAATCAGTAAGATGTATCTAGACTATAGAACATATGTATTTAAGATTAATGTCATTGTAATTAGAGGTTCTCATTATATCATGGGAACTGCTAAGACCTTTAGATAAGACAATTAATCTTTGGACATTACCATTTCAATAGTGGATGCAGAACAATATACACTATAATGGTAAGATGAAATCATGCATATCTAACTGTATACAAGATATGGTAATCAAAAGAATTGAATAGTTGGGTCTAGGGCACCCACTATTTCAATAGTTTTCTTATGCACCAAAATTATTTTTTTTGGTGAATATAATTACTTTTTACATGTTAGGTTATGAATATAATTATTTTAATTATATATTAAGAATCATGTAATATCAATTTTTTACACGGGGATTATGGTTCAAATTTACCAAGTTATAAGAGTTTGTTGAAACCATCTCATAACTTTTCAAGATTGTTTATGTTTATGCTTCCATTAATGAAATATTATGATCCATATCTCAAGAAAAATAACGAGTTACTTATACTCTACTTATTCAAGATATATTAATTTATTTATAACATTTTTATAATCTTTGATACATAATATAGTTAAGAATGTGTTTTTAGGAAAGCATAAATTTACCCCCTCTTTGGTCAGATATCAATGTTCCTTAAAAAAGATGTTCTCTAAAAAAAGTTTTCAAGATTATTGTATCATTATACTATAATATTTAAAATAAAATTTTACAATTTTTATATTTTACAAATATAATTAGAGAAATCTTGATGTCTCTTTCTGAAGAAGGCATTTTTCTTTCCATGCAAAATGAATGTTTTTTTACCTCATACTACATATACAGATTTACCAACCACCATTTCTCTGAAGCTTACATTTCATTTTTAAAAGGATAATTTTTAAGAAAATGTTTTTAAAAGTCATTTTCAAGGAATTTTTTTTCCAATTTTTTTGAAGCTTCTTTTATAAGTTTTCAACGAAAATTATTTTCAAAATTTTTTATGCCCTATTTTTAATTTTTCAAAGCATTTTAATAGAAATGGTATTAATTTTTTTTCAAGATATCTTTATCTGTTTTCAAAGTATTTTAAAAATTGATTTAAATTTTTTTTAGGATTTATTTATAAGTTTTAAAATGATTTTAAAATAAATGGTATTCAACATGTTTTCAAGATTTATTTATAGGTTTTCATGTTTTTTTAAGAAAATGGTTTTTGAAAAGGTTTTATGTTTTAAAAAGAATACTTTTAAGAAGAAAGGATATTTTACTCAAGATATGATTTCGAAAGATATTTCAAAATTATTTTCCATATAAAATGACTTCTGTTGATGTTACTCATTCCTTTATAGGAAATGATCTAAAGGTTCCCTTTATATTCTTTCTCTGAATAGGTTATTCTTGATGTCATAGTATTTATGAAACCTATTTATCTTTCACAGGTTATATGTTTATGAAATCCATTTATCTTTCACTGGTTATTTGTTTATGAATCATGTTTCTCTTTTACAGGTTATAATTTCATGAAACACATTTATTTTTCATAGGTTATATGTTTATGCGATTCATTTCTCTTCCATGGATAATTATTTTGTTGAAATGATTTTGAAAACCTATATCTTTTTCCATAGGGTATGATATGATTACCTGTTTATGATACCCATTTCATTTCATGGGTTTTGATATGATTATTTAAGATTTTTTGGCACATGTATGTATTATTTCTTTATGAGATGGGTGATACATACATCTCCCTAAAATACATTGGGTAAGGATGTATATCTCATGAGATAGAATAATATGGTATTGGGAATGAACCTTGACTACTAAGATGGAAATGGGAGTGAACCATGATTATGAAGATAATATGAAGAGTGAAGTCATGCTACTAAGATGACCCGAGCAGTGAACCATGACTACCAAGATGGTATGAGGAGTGAACTAATGCTACTAAGATGGCCATGGGTGTGAACCATGACTACCAAGATGGTATGGGGAGTCGACTCATACTACCAATATAGTATTTCTAGTGATGCCTTGGGTATTATGAAAATCATATTATATTCTTCTGTGTCACCAAAATTCTATGTTTTATTTATATGTTATTATTTGATAGATTATATTCTTTATTTACTTATGATTAATGTCTTATGAATTGCCTTGATTTATTTCATTATTCATGTATATGATCTTTGATATGCAGGATATGATATTCAATTTTCATGATCAAGTTCTCATACCCTTATGCTCATAATTATGCTCACATATCTCCCTTATTTACCCTTACCGAGCATTTAAGATCACCACTTTCACATCTTTCCTTTCCCCAGGTTATGAAGAAAGGTTTTAGGTAGAAGTTATAAAGGTGGAGATCACTATGGGAGATTTTTACGATATTTCACCAAGATAGAATATTTTGGTTCTATGTTTATAAAGACATTAAACTATTACGTTCCTTGGGCTTGTATTTTTGTAATGTACTGAATATTCATATAAAATAATGTAATATCCATCTATGTGAAGCTTGGTTTACTATATCCATGCTTCATACTCGACGAACATAAACATCATAATATATGATAATACATATTCATTGAACCCAGATGATTAGACCATAAAGAACAATGAAAATTAAAAAAAATACTTTGATCCTAAAAAATTCTAGGATAAAAAATTGATCCCCAAAACTGAAAATACCATTTTAAGAGAGAGACCAACCAAAATTGGTCTCCCCACTATATAGGGTTTCTCGAATTCCTCTGAACTCATCATCCTAATGCAGATTCTATAGAATATAGTCAAGGATATTTGTTAATAAATAAAAAATAGTGAAAACTATACTAGAAACATCCTCTTGAGAATCCATATGCAATTGAGAAAAAAATAACAATAAGGTTTCACTCTTCCTTTGATTCCAAAACATCTTGCAATGGTAGTTTCCTTATAAGAGCATATGCAATGGAATTCCCATCCCCTGAGGTGTATGTGATGTCAAAGTCAAACATTTGAAGGTATTCCACCCACCACCTCTATCTAATATTCATGTCTTTCTAAGAAAATATATATCTTAAACTCTAATTCTCATAAAAGACTATAAAACATTATCCAAAAAGATAATGCCTCCAACACTTAAGAACATAACTTACTAAAGAAAGATATAAATCATGAGTGGGGTAATTATTCTCATAGAGTCTTATATGATGAGAGATATAAGCTATTACATGATCATCTTGAATAAGCACACAACCAAACCCTGTGCCAGAAGCCTCACAAAAGACTACATATCCTTTATTGAACTCTGGTAATATTATAATAGAATATGACGTCAGAAGTCATTTTAGTTTAGAAAAATAATCCTAACACGTTTCATCACATATGAATTACATCCCTTTCCTAGAAATAATAGTAAAATGTGATCAATCATTGAGAAACCCTCGATAAACCGTTGATAGTATCCACTAAGACTAAGGAAGCTCTGAATTTAAAATACATTATACGACTCTTCCCCTGATAAGAAAACCATTATCTTATCAGGATCAATTGATAATCCTTGATCAGTGGTCATGTGCCCCATGAATTTTAGTTCCTTAATATAGAAGTTTCATTTCATAATCTTTCTATAAAAATGGGGACTCTAAAGGATTTACAAAAGAAAACTAAGATGGTGCTTATGCTCATGCCCAAATCTCAAGTAAATGATAATATCATCCAATAATAATACAAAAAATGTTTCAAGATACTAATGTAATATATGATCCTTCAAAGACACGAAAACTATAGGAGTGTTAGTCTGTACATACGACATCAT
The DNA here is from genome assembly GCA_963277665.1 of Viscum album. Taxonomy (NCBI): domain Eukaryota; kingdom Viridiplantae; phylum Streptophyta; class Magnoliopsida; order Santalales; family Viscaceae; genus Viscum; species Viscum album. The sequence continues at coordinate 1,939,423,457 of OY728130.1, forward strand.
AAGATATTTTTAATGACCATAACTGCTCATGAAAGCTGTCTTTAGTATATCACACTCCTAATCTCCGAGATGATGATAATCTGACCAAATATCAATATTTGAAAAACAATTTTCCATATTTAAATAATAAAATGAATTATCTATATGAGGGAAATGATACATGTTCTTAAACATTACTCTATTTATCTTTTGATAGTCTGCACACAATTAGAGTGAACCATATTACTTCTTGGAAAAGAGAATTAGGAAAACCCAAGTTCAAATAATTGGGCAAAAGAAACCCATTTTTACTAGGTCACCCAATAGAATTTTTATCTCTTCTAGATCTGCGGGTGCCATATGATAAGAAGGTATCAATATCAGCTACGTTCCTGTTACTAGATCAATTTTAAACTCTAAATCTATTTTGGAGGAATCCCAGAGAAATAATGTAGGAAAACATCAGGAAAAACCCAAAAAATGATGGGAATATAAAAAAGAGAATAAAAATTATCATGATAAACTACAAAAGAAGAAAATAAATCCCTAATCTTTTGGCGGGAAGGTCCTGAGCAACCAGACCTTGGATCCTACTCTCCCTAAAACACTAGGGATATACTATGAGATGAAATAAATGAGACTCACCGATGGTAATAATCATCCTCATATTGATGAACAAAAATACAATTTATCCGGATGATAATATTAAGAAAATATATATCAAGAACATAATTATCCCATAATAACTCCGTATCAGTATAGATAGTGTATAAGAAGGACACTAGAACCCCTACTCGTTACACTTCGCAAGAGGTGTCACTAACTCCATAATAAAGGACATGAGTTCCATTGGAAGGTTAATCATATAAAAAAACTAGATATAAATGAGTGAGAATAACCAGTATTAAATAAATAAATTGATACTGAGGATGAAATAAATATGGTACCTCTAACTGTCACCAGACCTGCATCTACCTATGCTAGAAACTCATACAATGCATGAAGGTTCTTCAATACTAAGGCCTATGGATGGATCCATATAGTATTTATAGCATCTAACTGCACTACAGTATCCCTTTTATTTTAGGATCCTTGACCATATCGAGGTGTAGACATAGCCAAATAGAAATGTTTCAGACAATCATAAAATCCAAATCTATTACACATATTTGACCGGACAAGACAAGGACCCCGTGTGTATCTTAACATTCCATAATAATAGAAATTTAGAGACACAACACTAGCTACAAATGGAGGTACTGAAGAGGCCTTCTATCTAGAACCACATCCACCTCTCATGCAATGATCTTAACACTTCATATTTTTCCCTAGCACACTATTAAAACTTCTAATAGGTGGAAGAGAAGGGGAGAAATATCCAACCTTACCTACCGTGTTCATATATAAAATCATATAACTATCCACTATATCTACATAGGTTGAAAATTTTAACATAAGTAGTTATGATCTGATATCCGGTCACAAATCCTACAAGTACTTATGATCCATCACCTAGTTATTATTTATAACTTATGGTGAAATAACGAACCAGATTAGCAAAAAAATTGGTGTATTCTAATACCTCATGCTATCCCTAATTTAATAAGAGGAAATATAGAGACTTTTCCATCATCAGTGACTTTGGATAAAAATTTCTGGAATAATAGTGACTTGAAACCCATCCAGTCCAATCCCAAATGCTTATTAACTTACACCATGGATTCCTGCCAATGCTTTCTAGGACCCTCAAGTCTATACACTGCACACCCAACCTTGATAATCTTTGGTGTTTCCAAGAATTAAAATATTTGATAAATATTTTAAATACAGTCCTCCACCTCTTGAGTTTTATTCATACATTCAAAGGATGGTGGATTCTCATGTAAGAACTCTTGTGATTGATCCCTTTATCCTACAGCTATTGGATATACCTCAATAACTATGTTATAAACATGTGGTAAATTATGATCGACAACATGAAATTATCACAAGATAGCCATCATGGAATTCTGACCCATAATAGAATTTTCTTAAGGAGCATAAGCTACACCCTCCTGAGGAACTCACAAAACACATCTCAGAGGCATAGTACTACATATCAAAATAAAAGAAATGACCAAAAAATAGAATAATCTCTGTTCAAAATATAAAACCCATAAGAAAAAACTGATATCAACTAAAAGAAATCATAATAGGATACTAATATACCCAAATACCTTGATAATTTGAGTCTCATCATGGAAAGATCTGGCTAGGCACTCATTGCAACATACCTCTCAAGTCCCAATAATCCTATCTCCAATCTACCAAACGCCCCAAGAAAAGGACTCTTGAGGAAAACTGACCATTGATACCAAAATATAATGAACTGACCCGAATACCCTATAAAATTGGTACCCAAAATGATACACCACATACCCGAAGGGCATTCTCGATCCCCACAGGTGGGAAACTAACACATGATCCTTGAGCAACAAACTGAGGGAACAATTTCACCCAACCATAAGAAAAAACATGACATTCACATATAAAGATACAATAGAAAAAGAAGTATATATTCCATAATATAAAGAAGATAGAAAAAATAAAAAAATAGTAGAAAAATATCCAAGTATAGGTGCAACCATAAAGGACTAAAAAAATAGGAAAAATAAACTCCTCCACGTGATAGAATGGGAAAAATCGTACCATATCACCATCCAACAACCCATGCTCAGCTGACTAAAAAACTCACTGCCTCACTAAGGTGCCTCAAATTTCCCTATATCCAAAGACATAAAACGGTCTTTGCACTACTATAGTTGTGCACATTGTGTGACCTAACAGGCTTAGTAGGGTCCCACTTAGGTGTTCCATAACAAGTCTCTACTAAAACAATCCAAGTATTTCCATTTCAAATAAAACATTTAATAATAAACAATAAAGTAGTTTTATCAAAATCATGTTAAAAATTTTCCCAGTTTACAACACTTACAAAAAAATGTAATTATGTTAGTTTCCAAAGTCAAAGAATGCATATAAAAAACCAAATAAGTACAAACCAGAAAAATATAAATCCAATCACTAGTAAATCATGCCAAGGAATTCAACAGGTCAGAATAGTAGACTACTCGTACCACAAAAAATTACTTATTCATAATAAGTCCCTAGAATATAGGACAAAGGTGTAGAGAAAAACCACATGAGTGAACCACCAAATAATATGAGAACATGTACCATGAATAACATGCCTATAGAGAAAATAAAATCCCTTTGAGAAAACTTCCTGATGAAAATATAGATGATTTCATTAAGATAATCCTTCCACCTACGTAACCTATTCATCCCATGTGATTCATTTTATAAGTCATTTCTATACTTTTAAGACACCCCATTTTCAATTTACAAAAAACATAGGAAAACCATCTTTTATCAAAAATACAATTAAAAAAAATTCATGATAAACTAATTTATAAATAAATTTAAAAAATAGGATAAATACATTTCATCCAGCACAGGTTAGAGATGAAACCACCTACCTCAAACTTAAGGTCACACTTGCCCATGAGGGATCTGAAAACGAAAAGTCTAAAAGACAACAATAGAGGACCTAAATAAATCAACAAATATTATAATTGATCAAATTCAACAAAAATTGTTGGTGGATAAGAGGAAACTACCACATGTACCTTAAGAAAACACACTCACAACACCACAACCAACAAGGGAAATGAACCGTAGAACAAGATCACACAAAAATACAAGAAAGAGACAAAGGATTCATCACCATTGATCAAAATACCAGAGAAAACAACATAGAGGCATTACTATGACATAATAAATGAAGAAAAATAAAGGACTAATCACTTGGGGAGATAAGAACAAACTTCTACGATGATCAAATGCCGAACAGATCAATATAAATTAAACAAAGAATTCCAAAATCATAGGAGTAGACTTCTAGGTTGATATGCAAAGGAGATGTGGGAGAATGAAAAGAAATTTCAGCTGAGAAGCACCTTAAAATCACTTTTTGTGACAATTACAAGGTGTGCAATCCCTTTACATGTTGTGTAATTCATAGTGATCACATAAACCATAAAATCAATAGCCTTTTTAATTAAAACTAATATTTTGGCCTTAAATTTTTTGAAATCATTACATTATGAGTAATCCTTTAATGATGTGTACACATTTCATGATTTGTGTTTGCAGAAAAATTACACATCATGTAACCCCAATACACATCATTTAATCTCTCATCATACTTTAGAAAAATACAAAACCAACTCGGGCATCCTATGAACTTATAGAGAACACCACAATGACATTAACATATTTATACATAAATTCTATTAATCCAAACAAACACCCATACCCGAAAATTAATTAATGTTTCTCAGTAAATGTTCTCTATTCTATGGAGTCCCATGACACACCCAATTAAATATGAAAATAAGAAAATATAAGGGAATTTACTGAAAGGAGGTAACTTGATATTATAAAATGGAATGGGTATTGCTTATGCCTTACAAAATTTAAGGTTTATGTGAAAAATTACTCAAATCATTATTTTTAGTTAGATATAGTAATATTTGAACAAAAGATATAAAGGAATTATCTTTATAGAGAAAAGTGAGATATATATACAAATCACAAAAGACTAAAGTATATATTCACACAGAAGGAGTTGAATATGTGATAGAGAATATGGTTAGAGATGATTAAATATTATGACTTCTCAAAACATTACCACCTTAGGAAAGTGAACATGATGGATGATCCTTTGAGTCGAAAGGATCATTCTAACTTATCCATGACAAGGATCACAAAAGATACAATATTTATGGATTTTCAAATGTTAGATCTTGAAATATTGAAGGAAGGGGATAAATATTATCATTCTAAAAAAAGTGGTTAACCATCTATCAAAGTGAAGATTAAAGAGGTGTAAAAGGAATATAGAGATATGTAGAAGGTGAGGAATGTTCTCAAGTTTAACCCTGATCGTGATGGAATAATAATATTTAAGAGCCTTGTTTGTTTTCCATCCATACCATATTTGAATAAGGAACTTATAGAGGAGGCCCATAGTTCATTATTCTTTATTTATCATGGAACTACAAATATCTATAGAGATCTACAAGTGTATTTCTAGTGGGATGGCCTGAAGAGAGATATTTCTATGTTTGTGTCTTGGTGCTTGGTATGTAGGAAAGTTAATGAAGAGAAATAAAAGTCTAAGGGGGATGTTATAATAATTACGCATACAAGAATAGAAAATGGAAAAATCACCATGTATTTATTTCGTAGGAAACCCTTGAACATCTAAATGGAATAACACTATATGTGTAGTATTCAACTGCCTTAAAAAAGCCATCACACTTCATCGCTATCATAACAAATTCCTCTTTAGATCAGCTTTCCAGGATATAAGTTAAGGATATAGTATGACTTAATGGAGTATCACTATCAATTTTATCTAATGGAAATATGAGATTTACCCAGAAGTTATAGAGAATTCTTCAGTAGGATCTAGACATAGAGTTAATATTCAACACTACATATCATCCTTAGATAGATGGTCAGTTTGAGAGAACAATTAAAACCCTAGAGGATATGATGAGATCTTGTTCTATGGATTTCTAAGGTTGTTGGGATCAACGCCATCCTCTAGTTGAGTTTTCACACAAAAATATCCTTCACTCAATCATTTATATGGATTCTTATGACACCCTCTATGAAAGGAAGTGTAGATATCCAACATGTTGAAATGAATTTTAAGAAATAAAGTTATTGGGACACGATATGGATGAGGAAATGGAAGACAAGGTTAAATCCATTATGAAACACATCAATGTTGATCAAAGTTTGTAGAAAGATTATGTTAATAGTCAATGATGTGATTGAGAATTTTAATTCTATGAGAAAGTGTTTATACAAATCTATCCATGGAATAAAGTTATGATATCTATAAAGAAATGGAATAAGAACCATTGGTATATTGTCCCTTTCGAAATCCTTGATCGAGTAGGGATATTTTCTTATCACTTAGTACTTCCACCAAATCTATCTCATGTCCATGATTTGTTCAATGTATCTCTCATGAGGAAGTGAATACTTTTACCATCACATGTAATGAACTTAGATTTCATACCACTATATAAATATCTTTATATTAATGAATAACCAGTAGAGTTTATAGATCGTACTAAGAAAGTTCTATGAAACATGACCACTCACTTGTTCAATGTTTTGCTGATAAAATACCAGTTTGAAGAATCTATGATAGAACTTGAGGATATAATGATACAGATATATCCCTATTTTTTTCTATATAAGTGATGAATTTTGAGGGTGAAATTCATTTTAAGGGGGGTGGAATGTAACACCTCTAGGTTTTATAAACTTATTTTCCAAAAGAAATAATTATATTTGATGTATTGTGTTGAAAACTACACAAAGTTAAGATTGATTTATATTATACAATAGTTAATCTTGTGTCATACACTATAAAAATTTAATCTTTCACTACATGAAACTCCAACTTAGATTTCATTACACGTGACACTGAGTTTTTAAAAAACAATGACATACTGTTAATATAGAAATTTATAGCCCAAAATTTATAACCTATCCACTAAATAATGTAATCTGAATAATAATTAATAATTTTTTAATATAGTGTTTATATAAAAAGAAAACATAATGACAATAAAATACATAATTTTTTTTGGTAACATCTTTATAGATTTTGAAAATACTATTTTCTCAAAAAACTATTTTTATGTCCTTTTGTGAAAAAAATAATATTAATTTTTGACACTTATATAAAATTAAATTTTGAATTCATAATTTCAAAACTATCTTAGGGTGATTTTTTGTATTTGTTTTGAAATATTTAATTTATGGATCAACGGTGAAAAATATTGAATTTGAAATGGAAACGGGCTTTTTTAAAATTTATTTATAAAGTTAAATTATACTTTAAATTGGGTTTAAAGTATAATTAGTTCAATTATAGATTAATAAATCCAATTTATATCATTTTAATAAATTTAAAATAAAATTAGATATAAAAACATTTCAAACTTTTGAACATTTTTACTTTAAAATCCCATCATCTCATCCTATGCTTGGGATTAATTTGAAATTATTTTCTACCACAAAAGTGAATAAAATTTGATAAAATGGATTCCTTAATTTAAATCATAATAATTAATAATTTTCAGTAATCCAAACTTAATTTTATATCAAATTTTTGTGTGAAAAAAATTAAAATTAATCAAGGTGATTAAGAGAAAAATGAGTTTACCAAGAGACTAAACTTTAAACTTAAGGATAAAAATAACCTATAAACTTCTCCAATACCAATTGGATGGACATATTTAGACCTCAACCATTAATTTATTGAAATTCATGCATTATTGAGTCATGTTTTGTAAAAAATATGGGTACACCTTACTTTCTTTTCAAAAATACCAAATGTGTGCTCTGCCCCACTTATAAAAGGCCACCAAATTCACCCTCTCTTCCCACCTTAAAAAATAGGTTTTTCAAAAAATACCTTCAAAAATCACTTATTAAATTACATAACCTCATATTAGAATCCTTTTATATGTATTAATCCAACCAATGAAGTACTTTGGTGAACACCAAAAGGAGATACCCGAAGAAGAGGTGATGTTTATAAATAAACATTTTTGTTTTATTTATTTCTCAAAACCATTTAATTATTTTTATATCATGATTATATAATAACCTCATTATATTTAATAAACTGAGATTTTGTAATGTTAATTTAACTATGTAAAAACACACACACTTTCATTAAATGGGTTACAAGATCATCATTCGTGTTTTTGACGAACAACCACCTCGCAAACCGATGTCATTCATTTTTAAATTTCCACCCATCATGGCTGATAATAATGATATAAAGAGTATTTATATATGATATTTATGATTTTATTATGATTCTTTAATTTTTATATCCCATATAAATTCAATCTTTCCATTTTTTGTAAATATGATAATGTCGTTCGTGTGTACGACGGACTACCACCTCACGAAGCGATGTGATTTGTTAACACTTTACATGGAATGTATTAATGATGGGATTAATAAAAGTATTTGAGATGTATGAAATTAAAATGATTTTATAATGGTAATATCTCATATAATTTTCATTCTTTCAATTTGAAAATAAAATGGAGACAACATTCATGCGTACGTATGGCCTACCGTCTCCATGAACGGTGTAGTTAATTTACTATTTATATATTTTATTGATTATCATAAATACATATATATTGAATATATATTATATTTATATATTATTTATAATTATAGAGATAAATAAAACATTATTAAATTAAGAGGACCAAAAATATAAAAAATCAAAACTTATATGAAAAAAAAGTGGTTATTACCCGAAAAGTAACATTAACATGAAATTTTTAATAAAAATTTAATAAAATGTCATAATAAAATTATAAATGGTATTATATAAATGAATATGGTTTTTTAATACATTTATAATAAACAATTATTTATTATACAGTAGTACTGAACAATTACAAAAAAATGCAAGACTTAAGGTATGAGATTTCCGTCTCAATTTTTACTTTTATGAGACACTTACTATATTCAACACCTCTTTATCATATGTGTTGTTTATACTTACCATGAATTTATTTTATTAAACTTATAATAAAATTTATTGGTATTTACATATCCATTATAGTATCTATCTTTAATGGGGTTTATGGCTCAAAAGTTACCAAATCAGTAATGAAATTTTTCCTCAATTTTCATTCTTTGAGACACATGTTATGTTATGCTCCGATATTCTTTTATTAGGTGTATGTTATACCCATTTGAAAAGTTATATAATGAATCTATTTATTTTCATGATATTTTATGTTTCGTGTAATCTTATTATTTCAGGGGGAATATGATTTATAGTTAACAAAGTGGAAAGAGTTTGTTGCTATAATCTCATCATTTATCAGGATTGTTTTGATAATGCTTATATTGATGAAATAATATGATCAATATATAAATAATTATCCTGAATTATCTTATAATTGGGTTATTAATTATATATTCAAGTAATGGTACCATTTTATAGTCTCTAGTACTTAATATAGTTAGGAAAATGTCTTTTCAAAAATAAAATTTTATTTCACTCTTCCATAAGAAATCTATTTTCATTCAAAACTGTGTTTTCTAAAAATATTCTTAAAAGTTTTTTTTAGAATTTTTTAAAAAAATTATTGAATATTTTTTACCAATTTTTTCTTTTTAAGATTAAATGTTTTCAAAGGAATATTCTTGAATTTTTCCGATCAAGGAACTTTTATAAACATTTTACAGCGAAAAGGAATGTTTGTTTAACATGAAAGACATGTATAAATTTATATTGAATAATTAATATCATTTATTTGAATATTAATTTTCAGGTTAATAAGGTAATTTTTAATTTTTCCCCTAAATATTATAGAAAATATTTTTTACGTAGTTTTAGAAGAAAAATATTTTAAAAAATGTTTTATGTTTTAAAAATAAATTTTAAAGAGAAAATGATATTTTTCTTAAGAAATGCTCTAAATGATATTTAATTTTTTTTCCATCTAATATGACATATTTTGGTGTTAATAATGCTTTATAAGGGTTATGATCCAAGTGTAATATTTATATTATTTCTCTGTATGGTTTATGTTTTGATGAAATGATGTTTATGAAACCCATTTCACTTCCATGAATTATATGCTTCTGAAACCCATTTCTCTCCCACAGGTTATGTTCTTGTGAAATTTGATTCCTTTTATAGGTTATTATATGATTAAATTATTATGAAAACTATGCCTTTTATATTGGTTAAGATATGGTGTAATATATATGATACCCATTTCATTTCTTGGGTTCTAATATGATGAATGTTTATGATATAGTGCCACACAAATGTTTTATTTCATTTTATAATGAGTGATACCTATATCTACTTTCAATGAATTGGGTAAGAATTTATATCTCATGAGATATACATGGTTGTTATGGGGGTTGGACCCGATTCAGTAAAGGACTTTTTCTGCTAATAGGGTTTTAAAAGTGAACCTTGATTACTAATATTGTTGGGGATTGAACACATTCCACTAAGATATCCTTGGAAATGGGCCTTCAATACTATGGAAATAATTTTCTATGTTTATTTGTTTTCAAAAATTCCATTTATTATGCCTATTTTATGATAAATTGAATTATTCCATTTTATTCTTTTATTATTCATGTATTATGGCAACTAATCTTTTTTTTAGGGCTCAAGATTATGATTTTGGATATGCAGGGTATGATCTTCAAATGTTATGGTCATGTTATCATACCATTATTCTTAGGATTGTTTTATGTATCTACCTTTTATAATCTTACTAATCATATAATATAACCCTTTATTATTTTTCCTTTCCTGAGATTATGAAGATATGTGTTATGTATGATGTGTCTAAGAAGGGTGCTAGTCATGAAGAACATAGTGGGTGATAATATAGTTATTTTATGAACCGGTTTTTTATGTATCTATGTTTCCAAATTCACTAAAATATTATGATAATTTTTCATGTATTTATATAATAAAATATATTTTCTTCTTTTAAGATGTAATATTTTTTTATGAAAATACAGGGTCTCCATATATATGACATGTAATATTGAGCCTAAACGAAATGTGATATACTATTTTAATATGACCATTATAATATTTCCATTAAAATAACTGGAATAAATATAAATAATCACCTTTTGAAAATAATTCATAAACATTTTATATAAAGAAAAAACATTGGTAAATAAGGTCTTAATTTTTAGTAAAGCCGTTACGTGGTTTAAAAATATATAAATCTTTAAAAATGATTATTATAGCCTTTTCTGAGTAAATAATATAATTAATTTCTTGAAATTTTATAAAATTTATTGGATTAAATGAAATAAATATTTTAAATCATCATATCATAATTAACTTAGGGGAAAATTTCGGTATTTTTTTGAAATGATTGATTTTTTTGTAAATTGTGAAAATTACCAATTTTTAAATAATTGTCATATTTTTCATTCAATAAAGATATTTAAAAGTCCCATTATATTCTAAATTAATTAATAAATTTAAAAATGAACCATTTGAATTATAATAATCTAATTAATTTAATTTTAATTGAAACTTTTCATTATTTTGGTATATGCTTATTTTTATGATTAAAAACGTATTTTTCTAAAAACTATTTTTAAGTGCATAATGTTTTCTAATTTTAATTAATTAAAATTAACCTTTATGAGGAATTATTTACATTAAATTTATATTATATATATATATTAATTGAAATTCATATAATGAATATTAATAGTCAAAGATTTAATGCAAAATCATCTTTTCCTCAACAAATGCATTTTTCAGAAAACAACTTTTCTTTGTGCTTGAGATTTTTATTTTAAATTAAATTTCACCACTTGAAAGGATTTATTTTTTTTAAATTTATTATATATTTTTAATCAGAATAATTAATATAATTTATTAAGGTCAACTTAATTTTTTCACTTTGAATAGTAAAAACAATAAAAAACTGTCACAATAGTTAAGGGTACAATAGGTATATCAAGGGTGAAAATAAAAAGATAAGACTTATAATGACCTAAAAACATGTATAATTTCTTTTGGATGACCATATTTTGACCATATATCCTCTAAATTTTATAAAATTCTCATTTTTGATCCATATGACAAGGATTATGACCTTTATAATAATTTAAATAAAGAAAAGGAAAAACGTCACCCTCTTACATTTAAAAATAACTTACGTGTTCACATTGGGGTAAAAAAGAGGTATATTTGATTATAAATATTAATTTTAAGGATAAATAATTTTTTATTTATAATTTTAATTTATTTATAATTTTTACTCAAGATATAATTACCTTAAATTCTTAACTAACAATGATTTAGTAATTATTTTATTTAAAAGGAACTAAAATAAATGATATTTAAAAAATTATAAGTAATATAATTTGAATAAATTATTATTTTGTGCAATTTTTTTTATATAATTATAAAATTTTAGGAAGTTTTTAAGGTTATATATTTTAATTCCATATTTATATTGATGTTTTTTAAAGTCAAATTATATAAATAGAGATAAAATTGATGTTAATGATATTTTATTATAACTATTGTCTAATTAAAAGATAAAAAATTCATAAAAATCATATCCTTGTCCTTGTGATCTTTACTTGTAAAAAAATATATTATATGGTCCATTTATGGTCCAATTATCCTTTTTTATAGTGACAATAATGACCCCCAACAAGTAAAAACTTTGTTACCATGGTTATGGTTAAAACAGGGTTTTGCACGTTACATGCACTTGTGTAATTATTAATTTTACATACACATATAATTTTTATTAGATAAATTTTATTTCAAATTTATAACCACTGGGTAAAAATTATCTAACACGTATCATTTTATTTCTATCCTTAAAAGATATATTACCTAGTTAAAAAACTAGTAATCGTGGTGAAAACTAAAATGGTAAAAGTGAGTAACCTTAGAGGTTAATGGAATAACCTGTTTAAAAAATACATTTTTTTAGATTTTTAGGTGTGGATATACATTATATTCTCTCAAATTCATCATTTATTAATTTTTATCCACTTTTATAGAGAGCGACTTCTCATTATTGAATAGTTTTGGGCATTTTAAAAAACACCACTCATTCTCACTTATAAATGGTCCTCCCCTATCCTCTCATACATATAGTTAAATAACCATTTTTTTCATCCAACACCTACCGAAATACATTCTTTAAATTGATACAAATATTTTATATCCCCTTTATTTATTTATAAATCTAATAAAGGAAGGTTTTAGGTATAATTCTAGAGAGGTTGTCTGAAGAAGAGGTATCATTCTTAATTGAGATTTTTTTTATTTCTTATTAAACCACCATAAAATGTTATTAAAAAATTACAATATAATAAAATCAGTATATAAAACACATTTATTTTTTATTATGTTAATGGAATAATCTATATTCATCTCCCATTCCACCAAATGGTAAACTAAACCATCATTCATGTGTATGGAAGATTATCGCCTTGCGAATCGATATAAATCAATTTACATAACCTCATCATATGTCTGGGTATAATTATGGATTTAAAAAATATATATTATATTAATTAAATATTTATAATTTTGAAAAAATAATATATAATTTAATATCTTACCTTTCTATTCCCTGAAAAAAATAACACCCTTCATGTGTACATGTAGATTAACACCTCTACGAAGACATGTGATTGGTTTCTCATCACCAAGTCACATGAATGATATATATAAAAATATTTAAATATAATATTTTTTATTTGTGATATTATGATAATTATGTAAAGGAAAATTAATACTTACCTTCTTTCAATAATGATTGTTGAAAATTGGAAATATTGCTCATGTGTACCTACGGTTTTCCATCTTACTGATTGCATCATAGTTCATTTTTTATAACAATATTTTACGGTCAGTTTAAAATTTTTAATTTATGTATAAAATATATAATCATTAAATTTTTATTATCTTGGTGATGATGTAAAAATTACCACTTTTACCATATTCAACCTACTGAAGTCATTTTGAAAATATAAAACGAATATCATCAAATATCTGATGTGATCCTAATTCATTATGTAAATAAATGTAACACGGTAATATATAAAATAAAAGGAATAATAAACATGAAAGAGTTTCTTAAGAATTTATATAATTAATATATGTTTATTAGTGAGGAATATAAATAACATAGATGATTAATTAGACCCGAGACACAAGATTTAATTTTAATTTCCTTTCATTGAGGCGTATTTTAAATTTATGCTCCAAATTTATTTTTCATGGTGTATATAATAAAATTTTAAATGTTATATAATGAATAATTTATAATTAATGGTATTTTATGTTTTAATTTAAATTATTTCATCTAAGTGGATTTGATATTAAAGTTACCAAGTGGTAAGGGGTTTCATAAGTCAATTTATTTTCATTAGGTCAAATGACTTTTCATTGTCTTTGATATTTAAAGATTATGTGTGTAATGATTTTTTATTACTATACATTTTATTTATAGTTGTTTTATATGGATTTATATTTGATAATCATAATAAATTCATTGATTAATTCTCACTTCAATGGTATTATCTTTGTAAGATATTTCACCTCAACTTATACTCTATTGATACATACTTGGAATTATGAAAATATTTGTTTTTATGAGGTGTATATACTACCCATTTGTTATTTTATATCATTAATTTATTTATATTCATGTTATTCGATGTTTCATTTTAATTTATTTATTTTATGGGGATTATTATAAAAATGTTACCAAAACGGTAGGTGTTTATTTTTCAATCTCATTATTATTTAGATTTATTTAGGTTTTGGTCTCCATTGGGGGAATTATTTGATATTTATATCTTAAAACTAATATATTTTATTATCCTCTTGTTATTAAGGAAGTTTTTTTAGTAATTTTACCATTTTACTCTCTATGGTACATAAAATTATTGTGAAAATGTTTCAAATAAAATCCAACATTATTTCTCTTTTCAATCAAGAATTCTCTTCTTCCATTTTCATGTTTTCTAAAATTTTTATCAATAACTTTTTTAACCTTATAATATTATTATTTAAATTTATTTTTATCCATGTTTTATTTTTTTAAAAATGTTTTTAAATGAATATTCTTGTCATTTTAGGAATAAGATAAATTTTGATTTTTTAGCAAAAATTTGGAAGGAATCTTTGCTTTAACTTGCTCGGAATAAAAATAATTTTACCATAATCATGACCAATCATTACTTTTTTTATTCTTTTACAAGTTTACAAAGTTATTTTTAAATAATTTTTTTCTAAATATTCTGGAAATTTTTTGTTTTTAAATGTGCGATACAATGTGAAAATAGTATTTTCTTCCATAATGTTTCTAGTGATATTTTTATGGTATTTATATTCAGAAACTATAAAAACCATTTATTTTAGTTATACTACACATGGTATATTTTGTAATGATTCCATCCTTATTCATTTTGTGGATGGTTTATGATTAGTTTGACTAAGAATAGCATTGACATTCACTTTCTTGATTAATTTTTTAGTCATTATCTTTCCATTGAAACATTAATTATATTATAATCATTGGAAATTAAAATTTTCTTAAATATTCATATTCTGTATCATAGATATTATTATTCCTTAAACCATACATAATTTCAATATAAAGTGTTTTACTATGAAAGTTATTTAATTGCAGGTGGTAATATTGACAAATCTGTATTCTTTACTCAATATGAATATTAAATAATAAGGCATATTATTTATGAACTTAATTTCTCCTTCAATATATAAGGAATGCATTGGACATACAATGATAGGTTGTGTCAAAGAATATATATCCTTTCGATGCATTGCCATGACTCATAAGAAATATCTATAAGATAACATTAAATGGATTTCTAGTGTATACCTACCCGTTGATTAAACTATTTTGGTGAAAGGTCTTGATGATATAGATATCATTATGTCCAATATTAAGAATATAATTCATTGATAATTTATTTATTATTATCCATGATATTACTACATTGTTTTTATCCATGGATTAGCTTCATGATGATGTGATTATTTTTATATAATTATTTGGACATCGTTTATTCCTACCATATTTTTCTTCATGATAAAGTTATTGATTAAATGGAATATGTTTTTAGTTATTAACCTAGACATATTTATTATTCCTTATAAATTCATGGCATATTCTATTGTACATGACCCTTAGTGGGCACACCCTTTATTTTTTTTCCTTTCCCAGGATATGAAGAAGGAATCTTTAAGTGAGTTATAGGATATAGAATGTTTACTTCCACTATTTTCTAATTTATGTTTTAAAATATAATGTGATATTCAATTATATATCTAGTTTACCAAGACTACTAAACTATTCAGTTCTTTTGGATGTGATCTCTTCTATCTTATGCCAATGTTAATAAAGTTACCATCGATTTTGGGCTATTGGAGTTGGGGTCTTTACACCCAGTCATATGATCAATGATATCATCCAATATTCATCATTATTTGGATATTATGATTTTCTTACATGTATATATTTTAAATTAAAACTATTATTTTCTAATTTTTAAACCTATTTATGTGTCATTCTAGATAACATTTGTATTTCCCTTTACCTATTTTCAAGGGCATGTTTTATTAGCCATTTTTATGATACAAGATTAAAAAAAAGACTTTTCATATGCAAAACATTGATAACTACGATCAAGTTCAAATTGTGAGGATGAGCAGCATGTGGGGTGGGGGAATGTAACACAATAATATTTTAAAAGAAGAGAATTGTGATTGATAATGTGTATGACACCAACATAGAGCTTAAAAAAAACTATGAAATATTATTATTAAAATATACCATTATAACCTATCCATTGAATTGGTGGGTATGAATAGGATTAAAAATATTATTAAATATATATAGTGGTACTTATTTATATAAAATTATTAATTAATTCTTATAAAATAAGGAGTCTTTTTTAGAAAAGACATTTTATTCTTCCAAAAATGGTATTTCTTGCTTTTTATTAGGGAAAATAATAATTAATTTTTAAATATTATATAAATTTTATTTTATAAAAACGATATCATTTTTGGAATCATCATATCAAAATTATCTTATGGTTAAATTTTTTGATTTTCCTGAAAAGTTTTATTTTTCAATTAATAGTGAAAAATATATTTTTTTCATTGAAAATTGATCTTTTTTAAAGTATTTATGGATTAAAATTTTATTTTTTTACTAGTTTTAAAATTTAATTTGCTATTTTTTATTAAAAATAACTGAATTATACACTTTCAAAATAATTTTTATTATTGATTTTTTTAAAAACATTCTTGTACTTAAAAAATCTTTTTTCGGAGAAACAATTATCCATTGCATTTTATAGGTTAATTTTTAAATTTAAATATGTAAATTATGTTCTTTTAATATTGAAAAATTGATTCCATATTTTCAATTATAAGGTATTAATTTGATAAATATTTCCCGTTTATTTTTATTCATTATGAATAGTAATCATAGTAAATTTTGTTACCCTAGTAATGGTTAAATGAGTTAATTAAGGGTAAAAATAATGTGATAAGAACTAAAAAGTAATCCTAACACTTGAATTAATTTTATTTTATGAATATATTTTATCCATAATCATCCAAAATTTGAATATAAGACCTGTTTTCCATATGAACATGATTTTTACCATTATAATATTTTATTTAATCAAAATTAGAAAATATCATTCTATTTGTTTTATTATCTTTAAAGTTTTTACATAGAGATAAAAAGAAAGTATTTTTGGTTATAAATATTAATTTTAATTATAAATTCTTATTAATTATCTTGTTAATTTAATTATAATTTTAATAGATGAAATAATTTTCTTAAATTCCTACAATACTTCGATACAATATTTATTCAATTAATAGAAAAATAAAATAAATTATTTTAAAAAAATTAAAAGTAATATAATATTAATGAATTATTATGTTCCCCAAATTTTATAGGTAAATATTTTTTTATAATTTTTTTGAAGGATCATATTCTAATTTATTTTCAATCCTGATATTTTTCAGATCCAAATTAGATGAATTGTTCCAAAAATGAAATTATTGTTGTTTTATAATAAATTATATTTTATGAAATGACTTAAAATTCCTAAAATTCTATTCTCATCCATTTTAATGATATATGGTTCAAAATGTCTACCGTGATCCATTTATAGGCCAATTGTCTTTTTATAGTAATTATATTAACCCCTTAAGTGTAAAAAATTATATCTACATAATTGTTACAAAGGGTTAACAGAGGATTAAAACAAAATGATAGGGGTGAAAAAATAAACTAAACATATTAATTTTTTCATTTTAGGAATTTATTTTTTCATAAAATTATCTTAGATTTTAATCTCATCAATTTGGATCCATTTTAACTTGAAAATTAATTTATATTAACTTAATACTTATAGAAATCCCAAGAGTGCACCTCCCCTCTCTTATAAAAGGAATCTTCATATTATTTTTTATTCACACTTTGCATTTTTTTTGTTATGCTAATACCTACCAAAATAACTTAATTACATCTATAATTATGTCTTATAGGCCTTATTTTGATCACAAAACTTACATAGGAATACTTTTGGTGTAAATTGTAAGTGGTTGTCGAAAGAAGAGGTATAATTATTAACCAAACATATTCAATTTTTTATTATTATACCACCATCAAACATTCATAAAAAATTATGAAGTAATAACACCATAATATTATATATACTAATTTGTTACTATATTAATATAATCACTTGCATCTATCTCCTCTTCCATTAAATGGGAAATGAAAATGTCATTCGTGTGTATGACATACTAGTGCCTCACGAACCGATGTAATTTGTTTTCTATCACCACCTATAATAGTTGGTTATAATGATGTATTTATGTATATATATGATGTAAATGGCACATATATCATTATTAAAATATAATATTTTTAATTTCTTACCATTCTATTCACTGAGAAATGATAACGTAGTTCCTGTGCACGTGTGGGCTACCACCACCACAAAGAGATGTGGTTCATTTTTCATCACCACATCACAAGGATGGTATATATAAGTGTATTTAAATATATAAAAAGTTAATAATTATATAATTATAAATATATAATTATAAAATAACACTTACCTTTTTTTCATAATGATTATTGAAAAATGGAAACGTTACTCATGAATATGTATGACCTACCGTCACCATGATTATATCGTAGTTAATTTTTCATAACCATATTTTATGGTTATTTTTAAAATTAAAATTTATGTAAAAAAATTATAATTATGAGATGGTGGTCGTTTCATGGGGTGTCTTGGCTAAGATTAACTGAGTGGTAATTTAAACTAATTTGAACTTCTCCCATAGGAAATTTCATTCTGAATTCATTTATTAAATATCATCTTGGTATTGGTGAAGGATGAACCCTAGTGATACTATGTCCCTCACAAGTTCTATCAAATGGGATTCAAGCTACATGACTCTAATGGTTGAGGCCATGTTTTCTCCTTTCTACAATAATTATCCGTTTTTATTACTACTTATAAGAACTAATTATAAAAATAAAATGATCACTAAGGGTCATAGTTACTAATATCAAATAGGCCAAAAATTATATTGACCAATGGTCATTTTTTCCAATGGTCATAATACTATTCCAACATTCAAGTTTCTCCTAATAAATACCACTTCATTATTTTACTCAAAATTCACAACAATTCCTCCTAATGTTATATATTGATTTTTTTAAGATGTTTATCGATTTACAAATATTTTATTGTATTTCTATTGTATTTTCCATGGGGGATAAGATTATATATCTTGGGGTGATCTATATATTCCCATTTTAGAAATTATATTTTATATTTTTTGTCTAATTATTTTTTTATCATTTAAATAGGTTTTATAACTGACTAATGTGGCAATTTTCATTAAGAAAATAATGTGTTATTGGTTTTCCTATGTGTTTGATGGGTTAAATAAATATATAATATAATATAACAAACATTTGTTTCATGATTCAAATATCTTTTAAAAATCTAGGGTCGTTACATTTAAGAAGATAAAGAACATACATGATGAGTTGGACTCAAGGTAAATGACTTCCTTTTAAAAATTCACTTTTAAAGTCCTCCTTACAAATCTTTCTATTCCATATACATGTTTATAATTTTTATGGGTGTATTTATATGGGAATAAAGGAATTATAAAGGAAATTTTATGTCACTTTTTTTCTTTCTATCAATGGATTTAAAAATTATTTTCTTACATATTATATGTGGAAAATTTTGGCTTTCATTACAAAAGGAAAAAAGAATGTTTCATTTTAACATATATGGTGACAATATGTTTTCTGGCTATTAAATATGTTACTATATGTTTGGATTTATTTATAATATTTCATATTTTCATTAAATAAAAACACTCCTTCCCTTTTTTTGTGTATTTATGTTTTCAAATTTGTTTAATAGGAATTGGTATTTCAATATCCCAAAGTGTTTTACATATAGGTTTAATTGATTTTATCAAGAGTTTTATTCATGATATAGTCCTTGTAAATTATTTTTGATGATAACTATGCCTGATATATCTCATAATTATGTGTGGGCCCAATATAGCTTATACGACAGGTGCACCCAAATAGTGCACCAATAGATTGGTTAATGATTATCAACTCCATAGAATTATATTAAATGCCGAACATATGTTATTTCCAATTGTAAGGGTTCTGTAATGGTTCTATGAAGATGATACCCTAAGGAACTTGTATGACTTTTCTATGATTACTAATAATTTTTCTATAAAGATATTCTGATTTAAAAAGGTGTGCTGATAACCCTTTTTTAGAAGTAATTATTGTGAACTTTTTTGGTAAAAAGAAATATTTTTATGATTTTTCTTCATGGATTATTATGTTTTCGAAAAAATCCTCATATTTTTTATTTTTCTGTTATGTTTTATCATAATGTATTTTATGAAAAATATTGGGAAACAAATCTTCCTTCATTTTTATGTGAATGATTATTTTAGATCAAGGTTTATTAAGTTAATGTAAAACTCCCTTTCTGATCTCATGCTTTTAAAATAGACTAACTTATTTCTTTTTTCTTTTTTATGTCACTTACTGGGATTTTTGTGATCATCACTTATTTTTTAATGTTTTTACATATTTTATGGATGGGTAATGTAAACAATGAATCAAAGTTGAATTTCATGTGTATTTTTCATATAAATTAAAAATGTTTCATTTTAAATGTTTTATATAATGGGAAAATTGGACACTACGTAGAATTGTACACTTGTAATGAATGAGTTTTTTATGTATGAGTTATATATATATATGTGTGTTATGATCTAATTTTCAAAATCTCTAAACCATAAAGATCGCCAGGAATGAAAGAAAATTAACTCTTGAATAAAAATTACATTTATGTAAATTTTAAGGTCAAGTACTTATAAAATAAAAGGGATAATACTGTTATTTAGACACCAAAACAAGATGAAATATTTGAATACTCGAAGGAGACATTTACTAACACCCGTATTCTTCATTTAATAGAGGAATGAATTATATTTTAATTTTATTATGATTCTTCATACAATGGATTAGATAGTGTGTTAATGTAACAGTCAGTGATCATATTTTATAGTTATAGGAATTTATAACCTCATGAACATAACTATAGTACAAATGATATTTAATTAGCTAATTTGGTTTTTAATATGAGGTTATGGTGAAATTATTTATTTGGTGACAATTTTTTGGATTACAGTACCATAAAAATTATATGTACTTATTTTCATAGAGTAATTTGAACCTATATTAGTAAAGGTAGATTTATTATATGTAATTTTATAATTTTGAAATTATTTATAATCTAAGAAAGAGCAATACAATAGATGATACATTTATTAAGAATATCTATTGTAATGTTTCATCTAAAGATAGTGAAAAGTGGATGTTGATAGAGTAACATATAAATTTTTATTTTGTCACATATGAGTTTTATGGTGATGGTTTCTTATATTAGAGAATAGTTCATTCTATTTTTTTTTAATTTGTGAAAGAGACTTATGTTGGGGACACTAGTGTTATTGTAAAGGGATATTGGGAAGTCGATGGATATGTTTATGATGATTGGATGAAGGATGATGAACATTGAGTGTTGTTCCATGTAAAGATCATGTTTCTTATAACCAACAAAAAGTATTTTGGCTTAAGATTCATTGATCACATTTAATGCTAAATATAAGTATTAAATGGATGAATCCTGATTTTTGGAAATAGTTTTAGTATCCTAGGACAATGAAATATATGTCAATGTTTAAATTAATTTGTCTTATATTATAGTATGTGAAAGATGAAATTTACGTTTTGAAAAGTTTTTTTCATCCCTTACATGTTTTAAGTGGAAGTGTGGGGAAATATATAAAGTATTTTTTCTGTTAACACTTCATTTATAGAGAGTAAATGATTCTATATGGGTCTTCTATGATAAATTTCACAGCGAGTCCACTTTTTATCGATCAAGGAATAAACCTCAATAGATAGTTTGGAAAGAATTTATGTGATGGTGTTAGTGAAATATAACAGGGTTAAAAGGATGAAAATTTTAGATTGTAACCCCCATTTTAAATCATGGATGTGAAGGGTATTAAAACATGATTTTAGTAACTATTTTTCTTATGAAAAATGTTATCATTCATTCACTGGTATGCTGTTTTAAGAGGGTTTTTATGGATAACCATGTTATTCACCACAATGTTGGATTGAATTTGGGAATATGATTATTATTAGACCCAATATGGAGAAACACACAACTGTTTATTTACAAATTATTTAGAATTACATAAATATTACTCATAATAGATAGAATTACCATATAGAAAAAGGTGAAAATTATTATAGTTTTAAATTAGATATCATGTACTATAATGAGTTTTTAATTAGCTTAAATAAAAACGGTTTGGTGAGGTAAGTAATTATTTTCACATATTTATTATATCATTTTAGGTATTCAATCATATTAGATAGGTAGTTTATTAATTTCTGGAAACTCTATGATTTTGAATGATTGATAAAACATTTCACATGTCCCAGATTTGGAAGTATTATCAGGATCTTTCACCCGTGATTATTTTTTTATGACATTAAAATAAAAAATTATATGTATTTTTTTAGTATCCTTCCCCAATTCCTGATTATAAATAGAAATACCTATATAGAATAATTATTTCCATAATTAGATCTCTTTAGAAATATGAGGGAGTAGAGTAATTCATTTGGAAAAAAGAATCTCATATTAAAATGCAGTATTAATAATTATTTTTTAACATAATGATGAATGTTGAAGTACTTAGAATGATTGATGGGGTTTTACCACTCATGACTATGGTTACTATTTTTGAGGAGAATTTTTTAAAGGGGGTTTCTATTGTAGATACCTAGAAATTTTTTGTTTTAATGTTTATGAACTTCTTGAAGTTATTTTAGTATTTTATAATATAAATGGTAAGTTGGTGAATTTTCTATTCTCAAAATAACATTCAGAGCACACAATTGTATTCTAGATGATATTTTTACCCTTATATAAAATTTTAGAAATTTTCTATAATGGTTGGATTTTTTTTATAATTCTATATTTTAATGGGATTTATTGATTGATTTATTTATGTAAGTCATTTATTTGTATCATTTTTAAAAATAAATAATATTTTATTATACAATCATAGAATGATATGGAATATTAAAATGAGATAAAATTAGAAGCTTCTTTAGTCAATGACACGAGTTTCTATCTAGGAGGTGTGTTTAAGCGACTGTTTTAAGGTAAAATCAAATAGAGATCCTAAAATAGTTAATGAATTATTATAATTAGATATATAATGGGGTGGATTGTTGAATAAATTTTTTATTTTTCATTATATTGAGAGAACATTTTCTTTCTTCTAAAGACAATTTATTATATTCCTTATGTTATACTAAATCCATGAAAGTGGATAAAGAGCAAGATGAATCAACTAAATATTGATAGTTAATGATGGGAAATCATTAAAAAATTGAGTCAGGGGACTTGAGATTCCCATATATCTTAAATCAATATGAATCTAGAAAGTTTTTTATTTCTAGATTCATGTAACAATTCCTGATAATAAATTAGAAATTATGGATGATCTAAAAATTATAGCATAAAGAAGAAATAAATTATATGATGAATATTTTTATATGAATTATAAGTATGAATAATGGGTGATATATGGTATATGGTGAATAAATATTTTATTTTATCTATGATGAAATGTGGCTATGATGGAAATCAGGATTATTAGCCTTATATTTCGAGGAATATATTATGTTTGAAATTATAAATAATTAAATATTTTAAATCCTCATATTTGTTTCAAATAAAGTTCATGGAATGATGATAAAAATTAATATTTGTAAATTTTATTAAATATTTAGTAGCGGGATGATCTATGGTTTATTTTATAAATGCGTAATTTATTTGGAGACATTTATATTGAGTTTAAGATGTTTGGTACAAAGTCATTCCTAACAGAAATATGGAAATGAAACTCTCTATTTGGAATCATAGTTGATGAATTTTACTCAGGCAACAAAACAATAACTTTAATTAGGGATAAGCCAAATGGAATGATGGTCAAGCTGTTTTCCCAAATGTGTTTATGTCTAGAGGTTAAAAGGGAGGTGAATTAATAAAATAAAAAAAATTATCCGTAGAAATATAGTATAAGGAGACCACATTTACGTTTATAATACTTCAAATAAAATGATCCTACATACACCTTTCACAACCGCATTACTCCTCTATAGTTATGGACCACACTATAATGTGAAAATTTAAAGAGGATTCTCAAGAAAATTACAATTTTCATTATTTATTTGAGTCAAAACCATTAAAAACAATTCCTTTTGATTATATGGGAAAATGAATTATAAAGATGTACCTTTGATAGAGGTATAACCAATAAAAACATTTCTTTTATAGAGTAAATTATAATCTAAATACTGTTTAAGTAAATTAGATTAAGATAAATAATATAAAATATAAAACTATCAAAAATTACATTAAAACATTATAGTTTAAAAAAAATATATCAGTACAATCACATTAACCAAGTGTTTTAGCAGAATGTAATAACAAAGGAATTTTTATTAAAGTAATAATGGATATCACAATTCATAACTCATTAATGATATAGTTCTATTTGGTATCCTTTATTGACAAATCTCAAATTTGATTATTTCCAAATTCATACAGTTTCCAAGTTCTTTATATATAGTTCAATACCTTCGGGTTTCTGAAAACAAAAGTGACCATTGACACGTTTTCTTCATATATCTTGAAGTATAGTAAATTGGTGATCTAACATAGTACTATAGAACTTATTAAACTATCATTCTTAAAAACATAACATTAGTTTGGTAGCTTGCATTATGTTCTCTTAACAATATAGTATTTATTCACTTCCTCATTCACCAATATCTACTTGGTGTGGTCTCATGGTAACCCTTCATAATAAGTTGGCACTCTAATTCTCAATGTGTTAACAAATTTTTCATAGTGTTTTCTCAAAAATAAAATCCCAAAATAGTTCTATATGGTACTTTTTTTGTGAGGGTATAATATCACATAACTCATTAAGCTTAAATTGATGTTAAGTGTATCATGGGTCAAATATTATATACAATGTTTGCACATACAGTCTCTTGCATTATCACATGCAATTCAATCGTATTATAGAAAAAACATTAACTTTAATCATATAAAATCAAGGCTATTTCCATTGGGTTGACATAACCTTAGGGTAACTCTGGATAATATGGTGGCTATCGATGTAGTCTCTCCCAGGTAATTCTTCATCTTCCTTACACAATTAGAAAAAATAGATGATCTTAGTGTTATTTTAACCTTATCAAATGTATAAAACAAATACCCAATTCTATATAAAAAACATAACAAGAACTTAAATCATGAAACTCTTGAAATGAAATAAAAAAGTATATTTTAAATAACTAGTTTCCATTTAAAGGGGTTCATAATGAATATTATCCTAAGTTTAATTTGAAACTTTAAACTCCAATACATAATAAATTTTCACTAATGTAGTGCAGGCTTCCAAAACACAATCTACAATAGACCTGAACCCACTATCCCAAATCCAAAAATAAAAATGTAAATGTCATGAACCATCTTGTACTAACATACAACCCCACACCCGAACTGGCCTATGGCATATACCAAAAAACATTCTTGATCCCCATAATATGGAAACTAGTTTCTGAGCACCAAATAACTCATATTTGAATGATTTTTCCACAAGAAAAAAATTGAGATTGATAAAATATTCACATAATATCATAACCAACATCCTTAAAAAGTTATAATAAAAAGGAAATTACAATGTCTATGTCAAGTTACATTTACATTTGAAACCATGAACCAAAATGAACAAAATGTGGAGGGAAAAAAATTAAATGAATAAAGGCCTCCCTATGAGTTGGGGGTCGACACCCGTAATGACACCACCATCAATACCTACCAAAAAAGAATCCAAAAAACAGAAGTATCCTTCTCCACCTTCATGAAAGGCATTTCCTTTACCCGAGTTAGAAGAAAAAGGTTTACATACACCTGTGGCAGTATGTTGGGTGTGACATCAATTTCCTAGTAGGATCCCAGAGGATGTTCGTTAAATGGAGATTATAGGAGAAATAATTTTTTTAAAAGGAAATAAAAAATTTAGTTGGAGAACATTTTTTATCTTTTAAAGAACAATATACAATGCTGGAAACCAAGAAAGAGAAAATATGAGATAAAAACGATGGGAAAACTCAAGGTTGATATGTTAGTGGGGGATTAGGTACATTATATCTTAGTGATTGAATATATTCCTTCCAATGCATGACCCACTAGTGGTAACACCCAATGTCCAATGGTAATAATTTGTTTCATGTTATTTTGTAAGTTTTTCATCGTAATAATATAAGGTATACCCTATCCAGGTCCCTACTAGATCACCTAGATACCTAAATCTTGCAGGCCTTCCTAGGTAGCCAAGGCTCCAAAGTTATCTGTTCGATTTTATATGGCCCAACCAGCCCCCTTTCATCATGAACCATTTTTTTCACTACCCAAGTACACCATTTACATTCATTTTAAAAGGGGTTTATCTTTTACAAATCTATATACACACAACCACCCTTGAAAACACCCATTTTCACACCCAACATAATTTAGTAAAAATCATTAGAAATATTACAAGCACATTTAAAGCATCAAATAATGACACCAAACAAAACCACTTAATTTTCTTATTTAAATAACCACAAACTAGTTAGAAATAACTTGTTAATATAATAGGAGGTCCTATAGAAGAATTAAAACACTATAACCACTAAAACCCAAACAAAAAATGGGATTGAAACCACCATAAGTCACCACAACCACTGAAGAAGAGGAAGTCCAAAAGTAATGGAGAAGAATCCATGAGAAGTGAAGAGGAAGAACTTACTTGGAAGAATATTGAAGAACCAAGATTAAATCATCCATGTATTTAAAATAAAGAGAAGTGTAGAATAGAGG
Source organism: Viscum album (assembly GCA_963277665.1). Classification (NCBI taxonomy): domain Eukaryota; kingdom Viridiplantae; phylum Streptophyta; class Magnoliopsida; order Santalales; family Viscaceae; genus Viscum; species Viscum album. Next base: position 1,939,450,727 of record OY728130.1, read on the forward strand.
TTGTTTCACCTTGGGATGTGGGAGTAGAATGAGAGAAATTAGGGGTGAAATAGGGTTAAAATATGGAAGAGGAAAAGGGGGAATTTCAAAAATATTTAAGGTTCTAGAAGGCCGTACTATTTTATAAACCATGATCCAACCATTCAACACCTTTTTAGAATATGAGTTAGAGGTTTCATGGTTTTCTGGGGCCTGGAACATGAACATACACCAAGAATGTAACCTTGATATACCCACTGTCTGAACTGCACAATTTGCTGAGGGTTGGAGCACATTTTATAGTAACTGTGCACCACCATCTATATGGAACAAAAACAAATTTTTTTTGAAAAATCATATAAAAATATATGGAACAATATCATGGAAAAAAGAGAGAGTTACCTAAAAACAAATCCATTGGTGTGAAAACTCCCCCACCATGAAAAGATTCATCATTTTAAAGTCAAACTATTGTCTGATTAGATAAACCATGAGGGTGGTGCTCCTTTACCAAATAATTATAATACCATTTCTTATGTTCATCATTCCCATGATTCCTCAAGAACAAGACTAATGGAATAGATTTTCCCAATGTAATTTTACCTTGGAATCCAAAATCTATACCGGTTGATCAGTCACTAACATATCATGTTTCTTCTCAAGATCTTACGAAATCAAAATACAATAAGGGTCTGGATAGTACTTCTTCAATTGAATGACATGGAAATGGTCAAGAATTTAATCAACTGATAAGGTAATTCCATGTGGCATTCCACTTTACCGATTCTTTTAGTGATCTTAAAGGCTTTGACAGACCACAACATAAGCTTCCACAACTTCCCGTGATGGTAATGCCCCAAGAAAGGTTTCACTTTGAAAAACACCCAGTTACCCACTTAAAATTACAAGGATCATCATTTATAACCAACATAGGACTTATGAAGAATCTAATATTTCAAAATCCATTATCTGATTATCTGAACCTTACCAGTCCTCTCTTGCATAATGTTCGGTCCCATTAAAAAATCATCAACTACTTCCATTAAACATAAAAGAGACTAAAATGGCCGACCATATGAATACTCAATGGGATCCATCCTGATTGAACATTGGTAACTATTATTGTATGAAAATTACACCAATCCAAGATGGCTATCCTATAATCCTAAGAAGTCTAGAACATAGTCTCAAAGTATATCTTCTAGAATCTAATTTTCATGATCTGTATGAATATACACTTGATGATGGTATACTATGGTATGATTAACCTATAACCCCAATTCCTTTTGAAGGACTTCTGAAATAAGAGAGGTAAAATGAGGTTCCGTTTCAGAGATGATAGCAGATGGAACACCATGTAGCCTCACAATCTCTTCAAAATACAACCTGCCTAACTCTTCCACTTTGGTCAAATCCTTTTTTGGGATGAAATGAAATGATTTTTCAGACGATCAATAACCACCCAGATTAGATTTTATACCTTGGTTGTATGGGGTAACATAATAATTAAATCCATTGATACCTCATCCCACTTCTAGGTTGGAGTAGGGAGAGGATGATGCAAGATTAAGGGTCTTTAGTGCTTAATTTTGACCTGTTGACTTAGCTTGAGGGTATTTGGTTTTAGAATTTGATATGTTGACTTCTATAAAAATGAGATATGAAATAAGCTATATCAGGCCTCATACCTAGCCACCAGAATCAACACCACACATCATAAAAATTCTTGGTTACACTAGGATGGATATCCTACTTAGAATAATGACAGTCATGCATCACCTAATTACTCAGAGAAAATGAAATAACAAAGAATACCTTGAGGTAGATAATCCCATCATAGGAAAAATAATATTCACTAAGAACCTCCCCACTATTTACAAACCACAATGATTGTTTGAAAATATCATATTTAGGATGATCATCTAGAATTATCTCTAAAAGATAATTTATTATCTACATGCTAGACAATAACATACAACTACACTGTTCCCTATCTTCTAGGTGAATCTAAATAAAAATCCCCATCAAATCCCACTCATCATTGGAATCGTTTAAAGTCTAGGTTAGATACATCATGCTCAGGGCATTACCTTTATCTAGGGTGTAGATGATATCGAAATCATACCCCTAAAGGCACTTTAAATATCACTACCATCTTAGGTTCTAATATTTATGGGAGAAAATATATCCCAAAACTTTATGGTCTGAACAGACCAAAAAATTATACTTGAAAAGATAGTAACACCAAGATTTTAGTTCTTGAATCACTACAACTAGATTGAGGTCATGGGATGGTTAAATTTTCTCATGTGTTTAAAGTTGGTGAGAGACATATTTCACCACATGGTTACCATATATAATAACAAAACCCAATCTCATACCATACACATTGCAATTGAACATGTACCCAATTTCAAGCCTCAGTTAAGATCAAGATAGGGGTGCTGGTCAACAACTGCTTGACATCCTCAAAGGATACCTCACATTCTGAACACCAAATAGACATCACCCATTTTCGGGTGAGGGATATCATTAGTGAAGAAAGCTAAGATAAATCTTTAATGAATTGCTTGTAATACCCTGTCAGGCCCAAAAAAAGTAAGATCTTAAAATATTTCCTTATATCATCCCATTACATCACAAATTTTACTTTCTCTAAATCAATTGAATCCAAAAATAAAATTACATGTCCAAATTAATTAACTTTCAGGATCTAGAAGTTTTACTTTGAGAGATTTTATAAACAAGGTGGTGTCAAATCATGCCCCAAAAAACCCTCTGATGCTACCCATGCTCCTATTTTGATCTTTAATAGACCATAATGTCTTCCAAAAACACTACGATAAATGATTTGAGGTATTGGTAGAACACCTAGTTCATAATATCCATAAAAACTAAGAGAGAATTCATCAATCAGAAAGGAAATACCAAATACATAAAATGGACATACCTACTTGAGAAGAAATTATTGTCAATATCTTTCTCTCTCACCCTGACCTAGTGATACCTTGAACAGATTTCGATCTTATAAACTCACATTTTTCATTTGAGATGGTCAAAGTGGTCATCAATATGCGGAAAGAGGTATTTATTCTTGATCATGACCTGATTTAGATTCTAATAGTTGATGCATAATGAGAGTGAATATTTGGCCTTTTTATAAAAAAACTCTGTAGAAGAGAAAGGAAAGATTCTTGGGTGATGAACACTTTGGATTACACATCAAATAGATATATATTTAATTCCATAAACTTGGTGGATGGACATACGATATGAGGTGATAGATATCCATTATTTCCTAGGTGCAAAATTGATAGTAAAATCCGCATACTGTTGAGGAGGTAGGCGTGAAAAATAATTTAGAAAAACCTCAATAAACTCATCCATCATGTATGGAAACCCACTCTTTGAAACTTTACTATAATCCTCTATCAAGATAAAATACACCTAACAATAAATATTTCCTAAATCTAGTAGTGGAGGTCCATCAAGGGCTTTATATGTCACCCGTTGATGATAGAAAATGATATGATCCTTAAAGAACGCAATCCAATCCATCTATAGTATCTTTAGAAATAGGTTCGTCTCCAATAAATGAAAATCTCACTTCAGCTAAACCTTTGATATGAAGACATCACATTATGGGCATCAAAAACTCTGCTCCTTTCTTCTTCTAATAGGTGTAATCAGCTCTATGGAATATTGAATAAGCTCTATCATGAGTTTTAGTGAATCCATAATTCAAGAAGGAATAAATGAATTAGAAGAACCCATATTAAACAAATTAAATTATATAAACGATGAAATAAGAATAGTATGTCCAAATGTTATGGGTCCTGCATCTGATTACATTGGTGACTAGTCCATAACACAAATATGCTTCATCTCTATCTATTTATGCGGTCGAATACTAACTTGAGACTCTAACTTAAGCCAACTATTATCATATGATTATATATCCTTTCCACCACATCCACTATAATGAGTCCCTATGGTCCTGAATTCATTAGAACAAGCTTCTAATCCCATGGGTGTTGTAGAGCCTACACCACTTTCAAAATGAGGGGAAACCTTTAAAACCCCTTGTATATGGACTATATTCCCACAAAGATAACATATCCTGGGTGGATCTAAACATGTGGACTGTACCTATCTATATTTTCCACAATTATAACACAAAATAGACCCACTACTAGCAGTTATGGATGACGATGGTTTGGATGGATATCCAGAGCTACCACCACCCTTCTTTACCTACTACTCACGACTCATTTTCTTTTCTGATGTCCCACTTTCACTATATCCGATCATTGTAACTATCCAATAGAAAATTACCTTACATTACTAGTCAATATCAATCCTCAAGGCTCAGTATACCACCACAAAAAACATCTTCAACTTAAATAGGAATACCTAGGTTCGGATGTCTGCCCTCAAAACCATTTAAAACCATTGAGCTTTCATATGTCCCCTAGAATCTACCTTGGGAGAGAAGTAGACTAGATTTATGAAGTGGTGATAATATTACAACACTAAATGATCTCTCTGATGGAGATCTAGTAATTACTTGGTATCAAAAAGTGACAAATTCGTAGAGCAGTAATACTCATTGAAGATAACCTTGAAGTCCCTCTAACCCATATTCACATGATTCCCTACTTAGACCATAGACTATAAACTCCCACCACTTGAAACTAGGGAATTCAAAATTAAACTCAACACACTAAACTTTTACGACATCAAGTGTCCTAAGGAATTCAAAAATCCTCTCAATATTTTCCACCCAATCTTCCACTTCCTAGGGATATGTGCTCCTCTGGAAGGAAGGGGGATTATTTATGAGAAACTATTAATCCCAATCCTTTTTTGGTCCCAAATTTTTCTTCCTTAACCTAAGAAATATCAATGACAACTCCCTGATATAGGGTTTAGATAGCCCAAACCCCTACCTCAACTACTCTCTGATCAACTAGTGAGGGAGAAGTCTCTCATGCCTCATCCGATGGCTTAATAAGAGGTCTTCTTGGAGGCATTATACTACACAAGTAAGAAAAACATAGAGAGAAACCATTAATACTTAAAACCATATATAATAAAAAAACATGATTTGAGCACCCTCATGAATAATATTAAAACTATAAAAATCAAAATAAATAATTTAATCCATTCCACACTACCTTGGTTCCCATGCTCAGTTTGCATCCTATGAATCACACCCATGGGAGGAGTCAAACCCAATCTATTACGTCTCATGTGGACCTCAAGCCTTTCATGAGGTTTATTATAAAGAAACCCCAACCATAACTAAAAAACCCAATCAATTAAATTCCTAGAACATGGCTATCTAGAAATATAACTTGAAGAAGTGAAAACCCTAGCTTCGATACTATTTATTCACGAACCATTCCTGAAATCCATACAACCCGAAACCCGACTCAGCCCCTAGAATGACCCGAAGGGAATTATTGATCCCCACATGCTAAAAAATAGTTATTGGGCATCAGATAACTCATTTAGTAATTATTTTCCCATAAGAAAAATAATTGGAATCAATAAAAATATTAACATAATATCATTACCAACATCCATGAAAGGTTCTAAAAAAAGAAAAGTATAAGGTCTATATGAAGTTATACATACATTTACATTTATAATTAAGAACCAAAATAAACCAAAATGTAGATGGAATATAATAAATGATCAAAATACTCTTTTTTACATGAGGGTAAACATCCACCATGAAACCACCATCAACACCATCGAAAATGAATCCACTAACAAGTGTGTCATTTTCTACCTCCATGAAAGGCCATACTGTTACACAAGTCATACAAAACAAGTTCTATAAACACCCAGTGATGTATGTTGGGTGGTATATCACTTTATTAGTAGGATTGACCATATTTTCCATGCATAAACATTATAAGAAAAAAAGTTCTGGTTTTTTAAATGAATTAAAAATTATTTGAAAACATGTTATAGCTTTAATAAAGAATGAAAAATGATGGAAACTGAAAGCAATTGAAAAAATGATATAAGCATCACGGGTAAATATTATGTATCCTATATAGTAGGTACTAAGCATATCATATCTCAAAGATAAAACATATTTCTTCCCATGCCTGAGATATTGGAGCTGAAAAAACAAAGTTCCAATGGTAATAATCCATGTCACATAATTTAGTTTGTTTTGAATCATAATCACTCTAGGGATACCTGAGCTGGGGCCCCTCTTGCTTTTATATCTACTAGAAATAGCTTTCCCTTCGAGGTAACCAAGTATCCCAAGTTATTTATTTTATTTAATAATTCCCAAAAACCCCCTTTTATCTTGATTAATTTTTATCACTAGAAGAAACATACCATCTCCATGCATTTTAGAATGGGATTAATCATTACACAATATTTAGAAACACTACCATCCTTGAATACACACATTTAAGTAACCAATAAAATTTAGTAACACCCATTAGAATTTAGGAAAAACACATTTAAATAATCAAATAATGACACAGTAAGGATCCACTTTACTTTATTCAAGAAATCTCTACCAAACGATTTCAAATCATAATCCAAGATGATAGGAGGTCCTATATAAGAAAATAAACACCATAACCATAAAAAATCAAAGAAAATAAAAGGTATTAAACCCACTCTAGGTCATGACAACCACTAAAGAAGAGTAAACCTAAGAAGGAATAGAAAAGAATACATGATAAGAGAATAGGAGGAACAAACATGGAAGAATCTTGAAGAACCAAGATTGAATCACACAATTATTTTAGACAAAAAAATAATTATAGAAGAGAGAGAGGTGTACTTAGGGATATGGGAGCGAGATGGGAGAAATGAGGGTTGGAAGAGGGTTAAAATTAGGGAGGAGTAAAAGTGGAATTTTAAAATTTATAAGGATATAGTTAGTAGAATGGTCATATAGACCACTAAATAACCATATGGAACCTCTTTCTTAGGGTAGGGAGAGGCTTCATGTTTTTCTAGGTCTTGGAGTGTGGTCATGCACTAAGTTATGTGGCATTGATAGACCAACTATCTGGGATACATGGTTTACATAGGTTTGGTGCATGGTTTCTACTAACCATTACCTAACTATAAAACTCCCTATATCCACCCCTAAACCTCAAAGTTTATTTAAAAATCCATAAAAAATATATTGAAAAAAGACATAAAAAATGAAAAATACCTGAAAAGAACACCATGGGTTTGATAAAAACACTTTACATTTTTGGATTGATACTAATAAACACGACCAAATTCAAATCCTTCAAAACATATAAGATAAAAGGAAGTAATATATCAATTACTTACCCAAGTAATTTTTATTTTATAGTTTTTGGGGAAATTGGTCATAAACCTTACATAAAAAAACCAAACATTACAAGTTGGAAACTTCCACTCAGTATCTATTTTTCCCAAAATATAAAACTTTTGAAACATGTTTGTTTTCATTAGAAATATTCATGAATTTCAACTTGAAATCTTATATGTTCTTAATTGTATTATAACCTATGAAAACAATTTAAAAATGTTGTAGAGACCCGAAGCTTGATGTACATGGACATTACATTACTTTTGCCGAATACTTAATACATAACCAAAAAATGACACACAAGGACCGTAATAGTTTAGTGTCTTTGGAAACTCCGAATATAAACAATTAGTTATGTTGAAAGATCTTCAACATCTCCCATAACGATCTTCCCCTTTTTTTTCCTTACCTAAATCCTTTCGTTATTTCCTGGGGAAAATAAAACATAAAAAGGGTGAGCTGAAATGCTCAGTAAGGGAAAACATATAGAACATAAAACAATCCATAAACATTTGAAATCAAAAACTTGAACATGAAATCTAAACATTAAAACCTTGAGCAAAGACATAAATCTTGGAAGTAAATAAGGCATATATCATAAAGGAACATCAATCACGATAAAATAGCATGGGAATAAAACATGTAATTTTGGAAACCATTCAGCACTTTTTATGATTTCCATAGTAGCCAAGGGATTTCTTCCAAGACCATCTTAGTAGAAAAAGTCTATTTCTGAATCGAGTTCACTCCTCGTTTCAGTCTTGTAACACTGAACCAAATTAACTTACCATTCCAACCATGTCGATCTCATGAGATATAAATCTTTACCCAATTCATTGGAGGGAGATATAGGTCCCACCCATCTCATAAAGAAATCATTCTTACTTGTGCCACAAAATAAACATACATCATTCATAATAACCCAACGAATAAAATGGGTTTCATAAACATCATCCCATCATCACATAATCCATATAAAATAAATGAATATCATTTCATAATAAGGAAGTTGAAGCCCTGTAAATCATAGATACATGATACTTGAAACATACACATATGAAATAATTTCATCTTAGATGAAAAATTGTTTTGATTTAACACTTGAAATGAATTCTTGAGGAAAATATCCTTTCTTCTTCAAAATCATTCTCTTTCCACAAAATTTCATGAAATTTTAAAATAAAAGTATTTTTTTTTGAAAATAGTCATGATATCATTTGGAGGAAGCTTCATGAAAATAAGGCTTTATAAAATCGTAATTATCCTTTCATGCTGTATAAGTTAAAAAATACATTCCTCTCGTAATTTTGTCGGAAAAGTCAAAAAGTACCTCGTAATAGAAATATTCCATACATACCATGTAGTAAAAGTCAAAAATGGGTAGAAATTACTTTAAACATACATGAAAACATTGTTAGAAAACATGGGCATGGATGATAACAATAACCCTAGTAAATACTTACGAATAAACAATCTCGGATAAAAACGAGATTGGAAAAGTTATCCCTTAACTTATGTCCGATATGCTTCGTATGTATCCGAACCTCCTGTATAATGATTTAAATAATGTCATTGACTTATTAAAGAATCATATTCATTGTTATGATATCATATATGCTTCACTTATGAATTTATATTACCCGTTCTTTTGTAAATTCCATGTTAAAGAGTGTTTTGGGTAAAATCGTTTCATTTGTCGTCCGTGTTTTGACTTGTAATTATTCATATAATTAATTAGATCATGATTACTTAATTCCATAATATAAAACATGATTTATATACAATATATATTCAGAATATACATATATATAATAGATCGATAAATGGAAAGAAATACACCGTTCATGGAGACGGTAGGCCGTACGTACGCATGAATGCTGTTTTCGTTTCCTTATTGAGTTGAATGGAATTAAGTAGATGACATACATATATATATATATAAATAAATACAGTAGCTTTATAATTTCATATATTTCATTATTATTTCTTATATATACTTTATAATAATTCTTAAATGGTTAACATAGAGAATGAATCTCATCGCCTCGTGGAGACGGTAGTCCGTACGTACGCACGAGCGATGATATCATTTCCATAATTATTGAATTGAATTGGAGTGGATGATACAATATATAAGAGTCAGTATGATTTTATAATAACTATGTATAGTTATTCTTTACACCATTATACCCATCCATGTAAGGTGTTGGTGGAAAAACAGATTACACCACGGTGTGGAGACAGAATTCCGTACGTACGCACACGCGGTGATTTTGTTTTCCGTAGAATGGATAAAAGGTGAAATGGGGTTATTTAATATTTATAATAACATATCAGTATATTATTGATACTTATGTTATTACTTTATAATGAAACAACTAGATAATAAGAGGTTGAATAAGAAAGAAGTTTGAAAGAATCAGTAGAAGAAATTACCTCTTCTTCGATACGCCTCTTTGAAACCTCCTCTTAGGGCACTAAGATTGGTCTTTGAAGTAAACCAGGATCTCTAGGATGTTTCTAGGGAAGTGGAGAAGATTATTTGGCAGGGTTTTTACGAGCTTGAAGGCTAAAATTGGTGTGAGGAAGAGAGGGAGGAGGTGCCCTTTTATAAGGGGGGAGAGGGGCACCTTTGGAAATCTTAAAAATATTAATTTATAATAAATCTAAACCCACTTAAAAACATCAAAAAATGACTCATATTAGAATATTAGATTATATAGGGTTGTAATATCATCAAACAATAAAATTTAGACATGTTAGGAACTTAATTTAAACAATATCAACTTAATTTATCCTTATTTAATCAATTTAATTTTATTTGTGGTAATAACATTCCAAATTTTACATTATAACAAATAATTACTTATTTGCTGTGAATTGTCTATATTTGGATATTTTATAATCTTTTAGACCATATAAATTTAAATTTATAATTTTTAGATATTTTTGTGATTTTTAAACAATTTTATAATATGTTATTTTTATAAAATAACAATAGTGTCAATTTTGACACTATTCATTTATTTGAATTTAAATAAAATATATACAGAAGTTATGTTCGAACTAAAAGAATTAATAGATTCATAAAAGGTCATATGTATCTATAAAATTAGTGGAGAACATTAAATAGTTCATATAATATTTAGTTTAATATTATTAAAACCATTTATTTGATATTTCTCTTAATCAAATAATTTCAACATCACTATTATGTCACCTCTAATGATAATTATTTAATCCCTAAAAATTATAAATAAATTCATATGATGTAGATACTTTTATTATATTTCTGTAGACTACTTATATCTGAAGTTTCATGAAGTTTATCATAAACTAAAATTATTATACTTATAAGATTTAATAAAGTGACATGTTGTCACTTTCTTTGGTTTTAATAATAATTAAATTATTTCCATGGAAAAAAGTCCATTAAATGAATCTAATCAAAACCTTAGGTGATATGGGTTGACTTTTAGTCATCCAATATGATTTTGGAAGGTGTTAGGGTAATTTTATAATCTTATATTTACCTTTAATTACCTGATTTACCTTCAACTATGGTAAATAAATTTTACCGTAGTTACTATTCATAATGCCCAAAAATAAAAAGTAGCATATTAACATAATTTGGATCCACTTATTCCAAATATGGAATCCATTTTGAAAAATTAAAAACATATAAGTTGCAGTACTTAATTTAAAATGAATCCCATTGTCGAAAGAAAACGGGTTTTTGTTTAAAAATTGCAAAAGATTGAATTGATTTAACCTACGAATTCAAGGTAAAATCAATGCTAATGATATACATTGTATTAAATGGTAAAAATATATTCTATTTATACTTTAAAACCATTAAATATTATAATTTAACTACATAAATTATTATGATGAAAAAAGTTGTTTTTAATTAAAACATAGCGTGTTTTTACTATTCATTAAAATATGAAAGTTATCAGAAAAATATCAAAAATTTATCCAATGTAAATTTTTATATCCTGATTAAAAATAAGAAGTTTATTTTGTAAAATTTATCTTATAAACATGTCAAAAACTATATTTAAAGTGTGTGCGCCATCAAAAGGCGGCAAAACTGCATTTTTTGAAAAATACTTATTTTACCCGAAAAATTTATTTTGTTCACATAAAATGTTTTAGAAAATTTATAAGATGAATAATAATGTTATGAAATTCAAAATGTGGTTAATACTATTCATAACGGATAGTTCATGATAATCTTATAACCATATATCATTGTTTAGTGAAACCCGGTATTGCGTACAACACACGCTATCGAGGAAGGTCGCGATTGCATGTAATGAAAGCCAAGTCAGGGTTGCGTGTAGTGAAAGACTCCTTTGTTACTGCGTATAACAAAATACAACCATATTTAATTTATACATTTAATATATATATATATATATATATATACACTCAATGTTGCATAGAATGACTATTATCAAACGAACTTGAAATTGTGTATAACACGATCCAAGAATTGTGTTGCGTATACTGCAAGCTAATACGGTGTTGTGTATAGCACAAGATAATCATGGTGTATCATAAAACACATGACATCAAATAAATTAAAAAGAATACTTATCATAAAATATTGGGTTGTTACAAATGTGGTATGATAAAAAAATCTCAATAAGGGATATAGAATTAATAAAGAAACCTGTTATTCTAGTTTAAAACCATGAGATCAAAAATAAGTTTTTTCCTTTAACAAAAAAAACTTTGGGATAAAATATCTTTTATTTACTCATGATATAATCTTTACTGACCAAAGATTTTGAAAAAACATTACGAGAAAATATAATGGAAAAATCAAAATTATGAGGGTTACTTAGAAAACATGATAAACCTTAAATTTGTTTTTCTTAAATATATTTACTTATACCCTTAAAGAGAATAATATTTCCTTTGAAAAAAATATCTTACCTTATGAAATAAAATGGATTCCATTAAAACTCATTAATAAGCATAGAAATATAATGTAGTTTATTTGAGATATCAGCATCATATCACCGTTGCAATCACTCTTATAAGTGGAATAACCAATATGGTTTACTTCCAACATAATTTTGTTGAGAAAATAATAATTACCCAATGTAATGGAGAGTTAGATCGGGCTCACCCATAATCATGAGATATATTGGGTTCTCCCGACATTAAGAGATATACAAAGATCACCTATTATCAGAAACAATGCCCAAGGACTATACAGTTCCTAAAATACATAAAATCTCGTGTTTATATCATCAATCTCATAAAAATATCCTTTTCAACCCATTATTAAAATGTTTTCAAACCATGATATATCCCTTTGCTTTAAAACTTAATTTTCAAAACTAAAATTCCTAGACGAGAGGGAGTTACGTGATTTCCTTGAATAATACTTGGAATGTTATAAATAAATACAAATATAAAATAATGGTTATGGGGGTGGGAAAAGATGTTGATGTTGTATATGTTAAAATAGAATATTCATTTTACCTTTTATATAGAAAGTGAAAACATTACATAAGAAGATTAATTTTGAAAAACTTTGTAATAAAGTCAAAAGTGACATTAAATTTCCTTTATAATTTATTCATTCCCATATAAATACAATAATAATTTTAATAATATTGATGAAAATTATTTAGGAAATAAATCTTGGAAATATTCAAAATGATGTTTTTAAAGTAAAGTGCCCTTGTATCAAGTCAAAAGCATGACTTATGCTCTTTATATTCTATAATAATAAACTTATGTTAATTATTTACTTTCTTAAGAATGTTTTTCAAGTATATTATTGTGTTTATTTTATTACATTGTTTTACTCAATCAATTAAGTTCACATCATATGTTTTATTGATATTTGGGTTGTATGTCCAAAATGACTTCTGTATGTTGAATATGGTCAAATTGGTAATTATTGAATCATCTAAAAAATAATAATTATGAAATAATTATCATTTTTATAAATTTTTTATACTTTCAAAACCAACTATTAAATATGGTTGTCAAAAATTAATTACGTTATGATCATTGAGATGGTAGGTCATACTTATGCATGAGTAACTTTTCAATTTTCCATTGATCATGATGGAAATAAGATAAGTAATAAATTATCTTTATATTATTACTATTATTTCATAAATATCATATTATCTTTTTAAATAAACTTATATATATCATCTAGATTTGTGGTGATAAAAAATGAATCACATAGCTTCACGGAGGTAGTAGTCCCCATGTACGCATGAACAATGTTATAATATTTGAATGGATAGAAAATGTAAGAAATTATATGATTTTTTATCTTTATATAATGAAAAAATTTTATTGATATCATATATATAAATTAAATCTATCATTATAACCATCTGTGAGAGGTAGTTATAGAGAAAAAATTACATCAATGCACGAGTCGGTAGTCCGCCACACACATGAATGACGATTTCGTTTCCCATTTGATGGAAGTGTAGACATATATAGGTTATGAATTCAACATAATAAAATATTACATTATGGAATATACTTATGTTATTATTTTATCATGGTTGAATAATATTTTAAGGAGTTAGAAGTATAAATAAAATGAAAATTCTATATTAATAAATATTCCTCTTCTTCAGACAACCTCTTATTTTTACCCTTGAAGCCATCCTAGGCTGGTTTTATAATAAAAAGAACCCAATATAACGAGAATAGATGTTATAAAGATATTTTTTCTGGCATTGGATAAGATAAAGTGCTAAAAATGTGTAAGGAATAGAGGATAAGAGGTTCCCTTTTATAAGTTAGGGGATGAAAATTCTTAGAATTTCATTAAAGTATTTCACTAATATAAATTAATTTTCATTGAAAATTTTACCCAAAAAAATATAATTTGAAAAAAAGATTATTATGAGTTGAAATATTCACATAAAATAATTTTTTTTAAATTTTCGATGATACTTTAACCTTTAACTTTTTCTTTTAACCCTTTGGTAATCCTTTTGACAATTACCATGATATTAATGTTTTTTACTCTTCAGGAGTCAAGAAAGTTTTTATAATACAAAAAGTTATCACTAATTGGAACATTGTTGATATTATAAATGATATCCCATTTAATTGGTCAAAAATAATAATTTTAGTAATTTTAAATCATTTAATAAACCAATAATTATTATAAAATATCATTAATATCATTTTTGGAATATTTAATTATTTTGAATTTTAAAATAACATGATAGCCATTTATTTCATAAATAATACATTAAAACATCCCTAATATTATAAATAAATATATATATATATATATATATATATAAAATTCACAGGACACTATAACTGACAGAAAAAATTTCACTATTAATGTTTTTGAAATTATTTAATTTATTTTTCTTCTGCATGCACAAGCAATGTATCGACATTGCATAAACATTTTAGGTCATTAATTCATTAGTAAAAAATAACAATAAATCACTATTTTAAATAAATAATTTTCAATTCAAATAACCATTAATAAATATTCATATGTTATTTTTATCCATATCACAAAATTTTATAGATATTAAAAGTAAGAGAGTGACATTTTGGACTTTTTATTTATTAAAAATAATTTATAAGTCATCTCCAAATAAAAAATGAAAAAATTGCTAATAAATTTGAATCCTGGATGAGGATGGTAAAACCACACTCATTAATATTTTAAAATTAAGTGTTATAGTTATTTTTTGTCCTTATTATATTACTTTTAACCTTAATCACTTTATTTACCATTATCGAGGTGATAAATATTTACTAAGTTACTATTTATATTGACCAAAACTATAAGAGAACTATTTACTAAAATTAGAACTATTAATTCAAAATAAGAAATAAAATTTTCATTATTAAATTCCTATAATTCTTTGAGATTAATTTTAAAATAAAAGTAGAAAATGCAATGAAAAACTTTTTAAACAAAATGAATTTTTAAGACAAAACAGTCACTTATGCCCACATCAGGTATAAAGATGATTCAAATGATATTAATTAGATTATATATAACTAAATATTACTTATGTTAATTTTAAACCAAATTAAAATTAATGGGAGTTTTAAGTTATTTTATTTAATTAACATAAATTATTGTTTAATAAAAATTAATATTTTCACCATTCATTGAAAAATCAACCTTGCAAAAAAATAACAAAAAAATACACTCTGAGATAATTTTGATTTGATTATTTTGAAAAATTATATCATTTTTGTAATAGAAATTTATAATATTTCAAGAAAATAATTATAATATTCACCCACATAAATGAGTAAAAAGACATTGTTGAAGAAAATGTATTTTTGATTAATAAAATGAATTTACTAAAAATTGATTTATTATTACCAATGAGTTGGTCAACAAATTTTTTGTTGAGTAGTTCCTTTATATATATTTAATAATTTGGTAAATATGATTCATGACTTCCAACTGAATATCTATGTGATAATAGTTATATTGAAATAATTATATTTTATGGTTCTTTTAAGTTTGGTGTTACTTATCTTGTATGATATCAAATATAGTATATCACTTAAAATATCATGATATAACATTATATATCCTTTAATAAATAATTTACTCACAATTTTTACTTGATATCTATTATTGAGGGTCTTAGATACGTAAATACCTTTGTTGTAAGTTCACATCATAAAATTGGTTAATAAAACTTCATCTTGAAAAGATGGAAAGTGAAATATGAACGCCATATAGAGTAACACATAACTCAGTTTCAAAATAAGATAACATTAGTGGGAATTGAAAATAGATACATAGAGGAAAATTTAATATCATAATAATTATTGAGAGTGACATAAAACATTGATCCCAAGGAAGATAATCATCAGGTGAAAGTTACTATTCACAAAACTATAAATCAATGAGGTGTGAAAAGGCCATCGATTCATTAAAAATGAAGATAATAGGATACCATTTTTTCAAGATCCTTTTCCTAGAGTTTGGGAATTCCTATACCAAATAAACTAATAAAATAAGAAATTTTCTTACGTTATAAGTTTATTTTTTTCTTTTAATATATTTCTATGATAATATCTTTTTTTTCATATGTTGAGTATTCAAGATGAATTTTTCATGTTAAAAGTTAAAAAATGACCTCCTAATAGATAAAATAATCCAAAAAAGGATAAAAAGTTATTAATACTTAATCATATAATCTATATGATATTCAAATCATTTCTATAAATTACCTAAATCACCATAAAGATCTATTAAAATCATATA
Organism: Viscum album; assembly: GCA_963277665.1. NCBI lineage: Eukaryota > Viridiplantae > Streptophyta > Magnoliopsida > Santalales > Viscaceae > Viscum > Viscum album. The sequence goes on from OY728130.1 coordinate 1,939,467,292, forward strand.
TGCTTCAAAAATATAATCTAACCTTTTTTATTTAAATAAAATCCCACCTTAAAGAAATATATTTTTATTTTCCTTATTCATATAAGGTTCCAAAAATAGTAATGTTCTTCAGAAATTTCATTAATAACTTAATAAAAAAAATCAATTTTCAATACCAAGGTTATCTATACAATAAAACCCTTGTTCATAAATTGTAATAAAATATAATTAACTCAATATCAATGGTCATATAAACACTAATGGTTATCAATACCTTTAAACTTATTCCCATAAAATGTAAACTAATTATTTCCTATATAAATTTTTTCACACGTCAGTATTATGGGTTACATATACTACAACCAAATAAAATGTATCCCAAAATATCATTAATCACCTTAAAGTCCCATTACATAAAACCCAGAAAGTGGTGCTTAAGCCTTTTAACTTTTGATTAACCTTAAAATTATAAAACCATGTTGGTATTTATAAATATTAATATAACCTCTCATAAAAACATCATAATATCCAAAATTTTCTAAACCCTACTTTGATACCAACTTTAACACCCTAAAACCAAAACTCCTTGATCTGATAAAAAAATATAAAGATTTACATTTTTTGATTAATTCTAATAAACATGGCCCAATTTAAATCCTTCAAAACCAATAACATAAAATTCATTATTGGATCACTTACATACCCAAGGATCTTTTTGGTTTATAGTTTTAAAAATTAGTTCATAACTCTTATGTAAAAAACCTGTACATTTCATGTTTGACACTTCCACTCACTATCCCTTTTTACCATAATATTAAAATTTTGAAACATGTTTTTTTCATGAAGAATACTTATGATTTCCATCTTCACTTATTTTTTGTTCTAAAACATCATTATACTTTGTGAAAAACATTTGAAAATGTGGGACGAGTGCAAAAATCATAGTAAGTGATATAAAAATAATTAATAAACTCGTTAGTCTATTTTGAGACCATGATATCATAAAAGAGTATTTTAATTTATCATAATAAACTTGTAACTCCAATAATCATTTAATTAATCATGAAATTAGGTTTATTTCTTGAATTGTTTATAAAAAAAATTTATAAAAAATGTAAAGGTAAAATTATAATCACATGTTTTTCTTAGAAAATATGAGAATGTTTGAATTTTTTTTCAAAAAAAACATACCTTTCTACCCTTAAGGGTAATAATATTTCCTCTGAACAAAATATCTTTCCTTATAAAATCAAAATATTTCCATGAAAACGCATTACCAAGCATAGAAAATAAATATAATTTACTTAGGACACCATGTTTATATCATACTTAAAATTACTTTTAAAAATAAAATAACCAATACAGTCTATTTAAAATATTTATCTATGAGGAACATAATCATTACCCAATGCATTGGATAGATATATGAGGCTCACCCATCATCATGAGCTATATCAAGCTCACCCTTCATTAGAATCTATATTGGGCTCACCCGTTATCATAAAAAATGTCCAAGGACCATAACATTCATGAAATATATAAAATATTAATTTATATTATAAATGTATAAAATATATTTTTAAACCCGTAATTAAAATATTTTCATACATTGATATATCATTTCCTATAAAACCCAATTTTCAAAAGTAAAATTCCTTAAACTAAGGGAAGCGAGGTTTTTCATTGAAGACAATAAGGAATAATCTAAATAAATCCACACATAAAATAATGTTTGTTGCAATGGTAATAACTATTGATGTTGTATACATTAAAATAGAACATTCATTTTTTCATTTTGAATAGAAAGTTATATCATTATGTAAGAATATTTGTTATTAAAAAATTTATTATAAAGTAAAAAGTGACATAATTTTTTTTATAATTAATTCATGTCCATATAAGTAACATCCAAGATTTATCAAAGTGGTACATATACTTATAATATTATAAAAAACATCTTTTTTTATGTTGGTAATGTGATTAAGAGGCTAAGGATTGGTCCATGAGTGTCCGTGCCTCGTTTGGAGTCCAAAGCCCCAAATTTTGGAAGGAGATATTGAGCACAATTAGCGCATGGTTTGGGCTAACCATGAGACTCAACCATGAGGGTAATATAGTATACTATATAGGGGCACTAAGTTTTTTCTAACTATGCCCCTCAGGCTTCAGGGTCATGTGGGGTATTATAGTGGGCTATAAGGGGCTGTAAGGTTTGTACAAACTATGCACCCTAGGCCACACACTTAGATCCATATAAATAGTATAGGTGCATGGTTTTCAAAACCATGTGGAAAAAACATTGAACCCTTTATATGAAGGGTGGATTACCCTTTTTACCCTTTCTTATTTTAAAACCAAAATTATTCCTCCTTATCTTTTTACATAGTGGTACAAACACCTAAAAACTCCATTTCCTCTCAATATATCCCTTGAGCTCCCGCATTCATCAGGACTATAATTCTTCCACTGTATATTGCATTGGATGTGTATCAGTGAGATATTCATTCCTATTCTATGACTTTTTTATTCTACCATATTCAACATTTTTTAGTGTAATCTATAGTGCCATATTTTTAGGGAATTTGTCTATTTTACTAATTTCACCTATACTAATTCAAATTTGAAGCCAATAACAGAATAGGGTTCATATAAAACCATAATTTAGGTGTATTATTACATTAACTAAAATAAAATTTCTTCTATATCATGCATCATCTTGCTAGATGCTGGAATTTCTCTACATTACATTTAAACTATAATTTTCCTTTACCAAAATTGTTAACCATCTTAATAATTTCCTATGTACCCCTATTTATGGTTGGAGTCCCCCCTCCTTGACATGTTCTACCCCATTAGGGTGTTATTATGAATTTTAGTTGAATTAATAAATGCTAATATGGCTCAACCACCCACTAAGTGGCCTTGAGTTGATGCCTAAGTGAGTGAATACCTAAATTAAACAAAAAGTGAGTGGTTTGACCACATTACATGAGTTCCATATAAATAAGGGATATACCAATTTTTTAAATGACATATGAAATGAATTTTAATTCATTATTTAGCTTAAATTAAAACATTTTAGGCTATTATTTTATAAATGTGATTTATAAGCATGACATTACATATAATTGTGATACTCAGTCATGACAGTAACACCATGAGTTTTTAAGAATTATTATTTTTTCAAAATAATTTAAAATTATTTGATGGATTGAATTTCATGAAACACCATTTTAAGATTGTGATGCATACCAAAATGAGTTTATCATGTGGTATATAAAATACCATGTCCCATCGATAACTTGCATTACATGAAAGACCATGTTTTATTAAACTAAAAAATATTATTAATTTTAATTTTTAAAATATTATTATAGATATCACCTAGACTTTTAGAACAATAGGTTTGAAAAGGATTAAAAAATTATGAAAATATGGTTTACTCAGGGTGACAATGTGAATAATTTTGAAACCAATAAATTATAAATGAAAGTAATAACTATTTAAAAATAAATAAATTTCTTTTCTAAAAACTATTTTTCTATGCACAAACATGCTTTACCCAAATAAATTAAACAAAAATCATTTTGTAACTTATTTTAATAAAATTTATATATTATATATTCAATAAAACATTGAAACTTCATATAATGTGTTTTCTAGAAAATATATAAGAATAAATCCAATTTTATGTATAAAAAGATTTATTTTTCTAAAAGGTAGTTTTACCACATTTTAATGACGCACTTATTTTAAAATTAAAATTTGAAACTTCAATAAATTATATTATTCCAAATAATATATATATTTTTAAAAATTTAAAAATCAAAATTATCTTAGGGTAAATTTTTCTTTTTTTGTAAGAAGTTACATTTTTGGGTAAATAGTAAAAAATATTGAATTTTAATTGAAATATTCTTATTTGTTAAAATTATTTATATAGTTAAATTTTATTTTAAATTGATTTTAATGAATAATTAGATCCAGTATACATATTTGAATCTAATATTGGTCATTAAAATCAATTTAATATTTAAATTAGATATAAAAACATTTCAAACTTTTGAACATTTTCAGTTTAAAAATCCATTATTTTTGTTTTATCTACGTGATTAAATTGAAATTAATTTATAAAAATTCTATGAATTGAATTTGAAAAAATGGATTCCATATTTTAAATTGAAATAATTTATAATTTCTAGTAATCTCAACTTAATTTTTTACAAAAATGTTTGGTTAAAATAGTTATAATTAATTATGGTGATTAAGAGAAAAACAAGTTTATTAAAGGGAATAAACTTTAAATTTAATTTTAAAAAATGGCCTATAACTCATCCAAAACCTTTATTTACTAATTGTGTTCTCTCTCCATCTTATAAAAGGCGACGACCTCTTCCCCTATATGCAGACCCCTAAAATCCCCTTTTTCTTGACAATTTATGCCCAAATATCATGCCAAATTCCCTCACATCATCATATAATCCTCACTTTGGGTATAAATTCAACCAAGGAAGTAATTTTGTGAAAACCAAAAGGATATACCTGAATAAGAGGATGTTTGAATGTGTATAATGGAATTTATGAAATATGGTAAGGGAATTTCTAGTCTCACTTTTATTTCGATAAGGATTATGACGTATTTACCACTCATTTATTATGAATGGTGTATATAATTACCTATATAATTTTATATAATGGATTTAATTTATTTTATTATGTTCAAAGTTTCAATTAATGTCATTCTTTCATGTATCTTATGATTCAAAGGTTATACAAGTTGAATGGGAATTCCTTCCTTTTCATTACTTCTGTGAGACAAATTCCATATTCACTAAATATTGATTTTGTGTTGTGAATATAATTCCCTATGATGTGATATATCATGAATATACCTAATTTCATGATAATTAATTTTTTCCATTGATTTTATTCTTTCATGCGAATTATTATACAAAAGTTACTTAGGCAGTATGGTATTTTTTTCCTCAATTTTCATTCTTTGAGACATAAGTTTTCTATACAGAAATATTCCCTCTCAAGGTTTATATACATAACCTTTTAAATGTAACATCATGAATTTATTTATCCTCATTATATTTTAAGTTCAATTTTATGTTATTATTTCGTTGGGTTTACGATTGCAGGTTTCCAAACTGGTAATGACTTTATGTTACAATCTCATCGTTTATTAAGAATGTTTATGATAAAGACTCCAATAATGAAATCAAATTATCAATATATCCAAAATTATCATTAATTTTCTTCTCCTATGGATATACATGATATATTAAATTAATGGTTTCATTTTTTCACTCTTTGGTACTAAAGATTATTAAGAAATTTTTTTTAATAAAATATGATGTTATTTATCTGTTCGGCCAGAAATCTGTTTCTTCCAAAACATTATTTTCTGAAAAAATATCAATTTTTTAAATGATATTTTATTATTAATTCAAATAAATTTATTTAAAATAATTTTATGATTAATAAGTTTTAAAAATGATTTTTAAATATTTATTTATAATTTTTCAATGTGGTTCTAAGAAAAGGATTTTGAAAATGTTTTATTTTTTTAAAAGTGATTTTTCATTATGAAATGTTCCAAGTGATATCTAAAAATTCTTTTCCATATAAGATTATATCCTTTGATATAGTTTATTATTAATCAAGGATATTATCCATGGGTAATATTTATATTCTTTCTCTAAATGTTTTATGTTTCGATTGAAATATGTTTATGAAAACCATTTATCTTCTACGAGTAATATTCTTATTAATCCTAGTTACCTTCCACTGGTCATTTGATTATGAAACCTGGTTATCTTCCATGAATTACATTCTTATGAAACCATCTTATTTTAATGGGTTATGATACTAGTAATATATTATTAAACCTATCTATTTTCCAAAGGTTGATATATGATGAAATTTTAATGATACCCATTTTATTTAAGGGGTCATGATATAATGAATGTTTATGATATTATGGAATACATAAATATGAATTTCATTATATGATGGGTGATATATATATCCCTATAATGCATTATGTAATGATTTATGAATATCATGAGATAGACATGACTGGAATGGGAAGCAAACCCCGTACAATAATACATGGCTCGAATGAGGAGTGAGATCGGTATAGTAATAAAAGGTTGAAATAGGGCGCGAAATTGGTACAAAAATACATCATTGGAATGAGGAGTTAACATGGTATAATAATACATGGATATAAATAGGAGTGAACTCATTATAGTAATACATGGATAGAAAGGGTAGTGAACCCGGTACAATAAAACATGGATGGAATGAGTATTGAACTCAATATAGCAGTACATAGATGGAATGAGGAGTGAAATCTGTACAATAATACATGGATCAAATGATGAGTAAATATAGTATAGTAATACATGGTTGTATTGAGGACTAAACTTGATAAGTTAATATAATGTTGGAATAGAGAGTGAATCCATTATAGTAATACATGGCTTGAATGAGGAGTGAACATGACACCGTAATTGACTTTGTCCACTATAATGGCATTTTCAATGAAAATTCACCAATATGGAAATGATTTTATATGATTATGTGTATTCAACAAATTAATTATCTTATTTTTGTGTTACAATCTCACAAATCAAGTTATTTGATCACTTTATGATTCATGTCTTATGAACTTCCAATATTTATTCAATAATTCAAGATTATGATCTTTGATATGCAGGGTATGGTCTTAAAATGTTATTCGAACATTCTCATACCCTTATTTTCATGTTACGCTTATGTATCTCTTTTTTTTACCCTTACTGAGTATCTCTACTGAACCTTTATTATGTTTCCTTTACCCAGGCTATGAAGAAAGGTTTTAAGTAGGAGTAATAAATGGAAAGATCTTTATGGGAAACATTTAAGATATTTCTACAAATTACAATAATTTATTACAATATTTAAAAGACACTAAACTATTATGTTCCTCAAGAATTTTTTTGTAAAATGTAAAAAATATTCATTTAGAAAGATGTAATATCCACGTATGATAATCCCTAGGTTTCGATAGTTCATATAAAAGGAAAGGTTTAGTAAAACTTTAGAAACTATGATGAGAAAACTTTATTGTGATTCCTTGGGATATTTATAAGGATATTCCTAAGAATTTATTTAAGGATTAGTTAGAGTATAGAATAATTTATTATAATTTTTGGTAAAGTATTGAGAGAGTGGGTTTCAAGATATTAAATCCCTGTATGGATACTATAAGTGGGTGTAGATCTGACATAAAAGTATATCGAGGTAACAACACCGAAACACCATTTTGAGCTAGACTAATCAGAAACCGGTACATAAAAATATTCCTTGCTTCACACCTTGTTTGAAACTACCAATGGGATATGCTTTGAAAATCCCAAAACCATTTACAAATAATCATGAAAGATTTAAATAGATGACAAACCTAAGGCATCATAGATTAAAAATAAGGTGTTATTATTTAAACACACTATAAGTTATTTTTCATGGCTATATAGTTTACCACTATGATTAGAATTTCTCACACTATGCTTTGGGGTCATAGTCAATGGATGGAACCTAAAGGAACCATGTTAATGTGGAATGTAATGGAATATATAAGGATTTTTCTTCCGAGCAACTCAATGTTATGGGAGATTGATTGAAAAATCTCTTTTCTATGACCATAAAAATATCTCAAGACCTGAATAATGATAAGCTTTCAAATGATCAAAGGAGGGAACAACATTTTATTGAATCCTTCACAAGGAAATTTACAAATTATTTTTGTGGAACGATTGATCCACTTGTTACATAAAGATAAATCTATACATTTGGAAAGGATTTTTTTATTAGCTATATATTAGAATATTAAAAAGTTATCTTTGCCACCTATTTCTTAGAAGCTGAAGCGAATCAATTGTGTACCATTATCAAGTATATGAGGAAACCTGATAAAATTGAATCCGTATATTGGTATGATTTCAAGAACTTATTTTTTAGTATATACCTTACTCTTATCCTCCATATTAAATAGGATATTGGAGTTTCCTATCGATATTAGGGTTATGATAAGAAAAAAGGATATAATTGGAAGTAAACTCTAAAGGATATAGAGATAAGAAGATGAGTTTTAACTTATGATCAAAGTGTGGATGTTAACATGGTGGAAATTATCTTAAAAAGGGCCACTAAATGGTTAAAGTGTGGAAATAGAGGTCATCAGATGGATGAATATCTAAGTAATGGGAATGCTCCATAGAATGGACCTACCAAACATAAGTGTTTCAACTAAAAAGAGTTTGGGATTTATTATAACAAGTTTCTAAATCCAAGACTAATGTTTATGATAAGAAACCAAAACCTATTAGTATGAATAACAAAGGGAATGATTATTCTATCAAAATAAATGAAGTAAACAATGATAATTAGGGGATACTTATCCTCATCTCCTTAGTTGGGAATTTCATGTTTGATTTTGTATGAATAACCTCTATGAGAATCATATTGTTTATACTTTAGTGAAATTTCATTTTATTATCTCACTATACATGGATTATGGAATAATAAAATAATATTTTATATACTATCGATATAAGTAAGGATGCAAGTTCCACATGAAGATATTTTTGGTATAAGATAATAACTTATTTGAGGAATAAAAGGTGAATTATATTTTGGATTGTTATAAGGTTATACATTAATGGAATGGTTTGAGTTGAACATTTTATGATTTTTTATAGATTAATTAATTACTTCACCATATTAATATTTATGCATATTTGATAAGATATGTTATCCAATTTTTATTAATAGATGGAATAAATTTTCATTCTATTTATGGATCTTTTGATTTGTTAGTGCTTTAGGAATATCAAATTCACATTTATTTTTTGAGTAATAGATGAAGTGGAAATTGATAAATGAACAACCATAGAGTGAGATTGTGCATATGAAATAGAATGAAATAAATTAAGTACACATATTTGAGAAAATTATTCATCTTTAGGAAAAGGATATTGAAATAAAATGTTGTCCTGTTATCATCATTTCAATGATATCAATGAACAATTAATTCCTAGTTAGGATATAGTTTTATAGTTATTAACATTCTATGGATCACCAAATATCTTGTTATTAGTGATATTTACCACTCTATATACTTATTTAATATCTTCTTACATATCCATGTCATATCGTTCCACTTATGTTCTTCTATGTAGAAACCATTGCGTAATCATTATGTTTCCAACATTAAATTTTTAAATGAATTATTATTATTATTATTTAAAATATTGGTTTATATGAATGAAAATATAAAGTATGAAATCTTTTATAACCCATAACAGTTTTGAGGATGAAATTCATTTTAAGGGGGTATATTGTAACAACCAGAGTTTTTATGAATTATCTTTTTTATAATAAATTAAAATTATTTGGTGGATTTAATAGGAAGATACCACAATTTAATATATTTTTACATGAAACATTGATTTTAGTTTATGGTGCACACAATATCAAGTCTCTAGAATTGCTTTAGTTACATGCATGACCTAGATTTACCAAAATACAATGTACTATTAATAATATTATTAAAATATTATTACAATCATCACCTAGCCTTTGTAATTCAGGGTATAAAAAGGGTTAAAAAAATTATGATAATACATTTTATTCATGTTAATGAAATGATATTTTGGAAACTAATAAATTATAAATTAATGTAAAAACTATTTGTAAATAAAGGAATTCTTCTTCTGAAAAACAATTTTTCTATGCACAAACATGTTTTATCTAAATAAATTAAAAAAAACTAATTTTTATGAATGATTTTAATGAAATTTATATATTATATATTCAATAAACTATTTAATATTCATATTATGTGTTTTTATACAATATATAAGAATTAATCCAAATTTATGCATAAAAAGTTATATATTTCTAAAAGTTAGTTTTGCCAACTTTTAATGGAAAAATTATTTTAAATATAAATTTTTACACTTTAATAAACTATATTTATAAAAATAAACATTATTTTTGGAATATTAATTTCAAAATTATCTTAGGTTGAGTTTTTGTTTTTTCTGAGAAGTTTTATTTTTTGGTTTATAGTGAAAAGTACTGAATTTTAATTGAAATATTCATTTTTGTTCAAATTATTTATAGAGTTATATTATATTTTTAATTTTTTATAAGAATATTTAGATAAATTTTAAATTATATTAACAAAATATAGATCGTATGAATCAATTTTACATTGAAATTGGATGTGAAAACATTTCAAACGTTTGAACATCTTCACATTAAAAACCAATTATTTCAACCCATCTGTGAGATTAAATTTAAATTAATATCTTGAAATCATGTAAATTAAATTTGGAAAAATGGATTCAATATTTTGAATTATAATAATTTATAATTTCTAATAAGGTGAGATTAATTTTTTACCAAAATGATTAGTGGAAACTTTTTAAATCAATCATGATGAATAAGAGAAAAATCTATTTACTAATGGAGTAAACATTAAACATAAGGGAAAAATGACCTAGAGACTTTTCCAAAACCCATTAACTGACCATATTTAGACCTTACCCATACAGGTCTTGAATATGGTGGATTATGTAAGCCTCTTTTTAGGTAAAAAGGTGAGTACACCTAACTTATTTTCAAAAATACCAGGTGTGGAATACCCCTCACTCATAAAAGGTCACCACCTCTTCCCCTCTCTTAACACCTCTTAATAAAATTTGGATAGACCAAGATAAGACCAAATGTATTCAAAAGTTACCTCCCCTCTTCTTAAAATCCTTAATTTTGGGAGAAATATTACCAAGGAAGTATTTTGGTAAAAACTAAAAAGAGATACCTGAAGAAGAGGAGGTTTGAACTTGTAAAAAGGAAGTCAAGACATAAGGTAAGGGGATTTATAGTATCACTTTTATTTATATGATAATAACATAATATTCAACACTCCTTTATATTTTTGGGTTTATATACTACCCTATGATATTTTATATCATGAATTTCATTTATTTCATGATATTAAAGGTTTCAATTGATGTTATTCAATCACAGATCTCATAATTCAATGATTACTCAAGTAGTATCTGAATTGCATCTCACTTTTTACTTCCATGAGAAACATTCCATATTAACGACCTACTTATTTTTGTGTGGTGAATATATATTTTCCTATGTGTCACGAACCGAATCTGGTCACCGCCAAAACCGACACCAAACCCAGCCCGTGACATGAACCGAAGGGCGTTCCCTATCCCCACGGGCTGGCACAAGTGCCCGGGTATCATTTATTTAGGTTTGGGAACGATTTACCCGAATATGAAGGCATAAACCATTAAAAACAATCAATAAACTGAATCTGAAAAATTTATACCAAACGATGTTTAAACAAAAACCAGAACTGAATACATAGGTTTAGAGTCAATACAAAAGGTCCAAAGACACAATGGAATAGAAACAAAACAGCCCCATGGACTCCACATGACAAGGGGTCATCACCCCCAAGTCGTCTCCACTACTCCTCCCCAAGGATGAGGACTAACACCCTGAACCGTCAACACCCTTAGCCTTTCCTTTACCTGGGTCAAAAAAAATGTCTACTTACACCCAAGGGGTGTAAGTAGGGTGTGATCCTAAGCCCAATAGGATACCACCCTATGATTCCAAGGTGCATGCAATACAAGGTGAAAAAGCAAGCAGTTTTAATATGCAATTAAAAGCGGTGACAAATTCCACGAAATGAAACTTTAAATTGAAAACATTTTTCAAGATAAAACTTTCAGAATGTTAACACATTTAAATAGGAATATTATATACTGCATTATAATTCCAAAGACACCCAAAAACAAGGGCAAATACCACAAATCCACTGAGCAACAAAACCGGGAACACCCCTAGGCACTAGATAGTCTCAGGCCCCATGTACCTCGTACCTCAGTGTAATGTTACCATAGTAAAATCCTTTCTCATGCACGATCCACTAGTAGGGAACATACCCATAACCTAGTGGTCCCCAATCATCATCCACATAGTTTAGTTAGAGTTTTCGTTATCCAAATGCTAAGTGAAACAGGGACAAAACCCATTCGGTCCACTAGCCGTACTAGTACAAATCCGCCCCACCTAGGTACCCGGGCTCCCCCCTTTGTGCTCAAACAATTTCAGGATTTAACACACATCCATTTTAATGTAAAACACCACTACTGGTCACATACACCAAATACAGTAGCTATCTCATTTTCTACCACTTAAAACACACAACAAACTCATTGAATTTGAATAAATCAATTTCACAAAATCTCGTGTAGTTTTGCACACAAAAACCCTTAAGAAACCCACTTGTACACGATGTTCACAATTGTAAGTTACCAAAATAGTAAAGGTATCCCAATAAATATCAATTAAAACAACAAATAAATTTTTGGGCATCCTCATGTTAAACAAGAAGTGTTCTCTTTGTAAAACCTTCATTTTCACACAAAAGTGGAACCAAAACTTCACTTTCTTTACAAGAACAATTAAAACTCATTATTTTCAGCAATTACCAAAGGAGATAAACATTATAAACAGTATTTTATTCCTTATTACAGATCAATAAAAACAACTAAGTATTTATAGGGCATCCCCAAATAAACAAACAAAACACTTCTTTGGAAAACCCCCAATTTCACACCAAATTGGCATTTTAAATTCAATTGCAATGGAAACATCATTAGAACCAATTTTTGTAGAAATAATAAAATTATATAAATCTGAAAATATGATAAATACAACATGCTAATACACAAATATTGCATCAACATTGGAATCACCTACCAAATCAAATGAAACCATTGAATCCTTTGTGCGAAAACACAAACGCACCACCGCCGCACCTCAAGAAGGGTAGATCAAACCTAAAAATAGAAAATTGGACCAAGAAAACCCAAGGTTAAACCTCAGGTTCGAACCCCTACCCACTGGTCATTTTTCACTTCAATAAAAAGGGAGGAAACCCTAAAAAAAAGAATGAAACCCTAATCAATTTGAAAGGGGAAAAGAAATGGACAAACTTACTTGAGAAATCTAGAATGAATCTCCCCAAAACACTAGTATCTGAATTTTAAAACGGCCAAAAATCAGGGGATGGTATCATAAGAATTATTAGGTCATTTAGGAATTGGAATGGAGGGAAAAGATTAAGAATAGAAGGAGTTATGAAAGGATCAATTTACCTCTCCAAAATCTGGACGATTTCTGAAATCCAGAAAGTTTCGACAATTTTCGCGACTCTATCGAGCTCCAAATTGTGGGAGGAGGGCATGGGGTCGCGCCTGGGATTCTTAGGGTCGATAGGGAGGTGGAATAACCGAAATATCCATTTTAATTAATATGATATTAAAAAAGTAATGAAACAATTTAAAACTGGAAAATGGGCCTTCGGGTTGGCCCAATTCTCAAATAAAAACAAAAATCCCCCATGCTTATGGATTTATAAAGGCCCCAAATTTATATTTTAGGTTAATATATCAGGGGAGAACAATTATGAGTTGGAATGAGTCAAAAATATTTAAAATTGAAAAAGTTATAAATGAAACAAAATTTATTTTTAAATCTGGAATTGGGCTCACAGTTTGGCCCAATTCTTGAAAACTCAACTATTCTCAATAAAACCTTTAGAAACCACCAAAACAAATCATGAGTGGAAAATAAATTTAAAATAACCCTAAAATAGGTTACATACGTGACACTATAACACGATATATCATCAATCTAACTCATTTCATGATAAAAAATGTTTACATTTGTGTTATTATTTCAAGGGGATTATGATTCAAAATTTAGTTAAGTGGTATGATATTCTGGTCTTAATTTGACTTCTTTGAGATATATATTTTAGATACACTTATATTCTTTCACATGGTGTATATATAGACCCTTTTACATGTTTTATCCTAAATTAATTTTTCCTCATGATATTTTATGTTCTATTTTATGTTATTCTTTCTTAGGGATTATTATTCTAGGTTTCCAAAGTGGTAATGAATTTGTGTTAGAATCTCATCATTTTTCAGAATTGTATATGTTAAAATATCCAATGATGAAATATTATGATTTATCTCTCAATAATTCTGATTAATTTTCATCTACTATGTTAATTCATTATATCACCAATTAAAGGTATGAATTTTCCACTCTTTAGTACTCACTATAAATAATAAAATATTTTTAAGAAAATAAAAATTTATTTCTATCTTTGTTCAGAAATATTTTTTAAGAAAACCATGTTTTCTAAAAATGTTTCTAAGAATATTTTAAATTATATTTTAAGACAATTTTTTGAGATAATGATTTTAAAAATTATTTATGTTTAAAAAGTGTATTAAATTATTTTTAAAGCTTCGTTTATAAGTTTTCAAAGCAGCTGTCAAAGAAAAGGATTTTGAAAATGTGTAATGTTTTAGAAATTCATTTTACTTTATAAATGTTCTAAGTGATCTATAAAGTAATTTTATATCATAAAATATAACCTTTGATATAGTTTACGATTTATTGGGGATATAATTCAAGGGAAACATTCATATTCTTTCTAAAAATGGTTTATGTTTTTATGTCATGATGTTTATGAAACCCATTTTTCTTCCATGGGTATGTTCTTATGAAACCCATTTCTCTTCCCTGGGTTATATTCTTATGAAACCAATTTCTCATCTATGGGTTATATTCTTATGAAACCGACCTATTCTCATGGGTTATGTTATTATGAAATTATTAAGAAACTATTACCTTTTACACAGTTTAAGATATGATGAAATGTTTATGATACCCATTTCATTTCACTGGTTATGATATGATGAATGTTCATGAACTTAGGGCACAAAAAATATGGTTTTAATTATATTATGGGTAGGTCCTATATCTCCCTACAATTAATCAGGTGAATATTTATATATCTCATGGGATAAACATGTATAGAATGGTGAGTGAACCCAGTATTGTAATACATGGCTAAAATGAGGAGTGAACGTGGTATAGAAATACAAGGCTAAAAATGGGAGTGAACCTGGTACAGTAATACATGGCGGAACAAGGAGTTAACGTGGTACAATAATAATTGTTTGCGAAGAGGATTTAACGTGGTATAGTAATATATGGCTAGAATGGGGAGTGAACCCAGTGTTATAATACATGGGGGGAATAAGGATTTAACTCAATACAAAAATACATGGGTGTAATGAGGATTGAACTCGGTGTAGTAATACATGGATAGAACGAGGAGTGAACATTGTACATTAATGCATGGATGGAAGGAGGAGTAGACTCGATACAGTAATACAAGTCTGGAATAAGGAGTGAACCCGATATAGTAATACATGGATGAAATGAGGAGTGAACTCAATACTATAAAGTACTTTGTCCACTATGATGTCTTTCGAAATAATCCTCAAAAAATTTGGAAATGATTTTCTATTCTTGGGTGTATGTCAAAAATTCTATGTCTTATGACCATGTTATAATCTCATGACTCATGTTATTTGAATTACTTATGATTCATGTCTTATAGACTATCTGTCTTTATTACATGAGTCAAGATTACAATATTTAATATGTTGGGTATGGATTTGAAAGGTTATACTAATATTATCATACTATTATATTTGTGTTATTCATACACATCCCAATTTTTTACCCTTACTAAGAATCTATGCTCAAACTTTCTTATGTTTACTTTTACTAGGTTATGAATAATGTTTTTAAGTAGGAGTAATAAAGTTGTGGATCCTTATGGGAAATATTTAAGATCATTCACCAAAATTTAAGAATGTGTCTCATGCTTCAAATGGAACTAAAATATTTTAGTCCTTAGGCATTTTTTATAATGTAATGAATATTAATCTAAAAATATGTAATATCCATGTATGAAAAAACCTTGGATTATATAGTTGGTATCAAAGGAAATATTTAATCATCCTTTGGAAACTAATATGAGAAAGCTTTTGTGAGATACCTAGGGATATTTATAAGGATGTGACTTGGTATGTATTTAAGGATAAGTCTAAGGATTAGTTAAAGTGTATTAAAGTGTCTAAGAATTTTTGGTAACGTATTGAGAGAGTGGTTTATAAGAAATTAAATCCCTTTTTAGATACTATAAGTGGATGTTTCTCTGTAAAAAATGTACATAGAGGTAACTACCCCGAAAACACAATATTGAGCTAGACTCGATCATGAAATGGTGAATAGAAATACAGATTACTGTATACCTACTTTTACACTCCTAGGGGATATGATTTGGAAATTAAAAAACTCTTTAGGAACCATCATGAAGGATTTAAATAAATGATAAACATAAGGTTTCATATATTAAGAGGAAGATGACATGATTTAGACATCCTATATGTTATTTTTTATGACAATACGATTTTCCACTATCATTAGAGTTACTCACGCTATGCTTTTTGGTTTTAGTCAATGGATGGAACCTAAAGGAACCATGTTAATGAGGAATGAAATTGACATTGAAATGATTGTGCTCCTGGTCAACCATTATGGGAGTTGGAATAAAAACCTAATTTTTATGACCACAAAACTTTGTCATGTCAGGAATCATGTCGAGATTCCAAATGATAAAAGGATTGGAAAAATGTTATTTAATCCTTCATAAATAAACATCCTCCTTCTTTTAGTAGAATGACCGATACACTTGTTGCTGAGAAATGGATCTGTACCTTTTAAAAGATATTTTTAATTCTCCATTTATCAGGATATGAAAACGTTTTTTTGGCCAACTATCACTTGGAATGTGAAGTTAATAAATGGTGAACATTTATCATAAATATAAGTAATCATAATAAAATTAACTCTATATATTAGGAATAGTTAAATAACTTATTTTTTATTAAGTACATTCCTTATATCCTCCATACAAAATTGGAGATTGGAGTTTTCCATTGACTTCATGGTTATGATATGAGAATAAGGATATAATTAAAAGGGTAAAAATAAAGTCTATGTAGAGAATATGACGAGGCTTAACTTATTCTCAAATTTTTGAATGTCACATGGAGGAAATTGCGTTAAAGGGGTTGCTAAATGTTTTAATTTTGGAAAGAATGGTCATTAGGAAGGTGAATTTTAAACTAATGGGAATGATTCATAGAATAAACCTCCCACACTTATGTGTTTCAATTCTAAGGAGTTAGGGAATTATGCTAACAAGTTCCCCAGTCCAAAGTCTAATGTGAATTCTAAAAAACAAAAAACTCTAAGTGAAAAGAACAAAGGTAAAGTTTATTCTATAAAAATTGATGAAGTTAACCTTAACAATTAGGGGATACTTATACTCCTCTACGTATATAGGAATTTCATGTTTGATTTTTTATGAATAATACATATGAAAATTTTATTGTTCATCCTTTAGTGATATTTCTTGTGATTATCTCCCTCTACAAGGATTCTAGAATAATAATATCACATTTTATAGTCTATCGGTACAATGAAAGACATAAGATCCTAAAGAAAATGTTTTTGGTATAATATTGGATTTTATTTAAGTAATAAAGGGTGAATTATATTTTAAAAGGGTTATAAGATTAAAAATTTATGGAATGATTTGAAAAATATTTTCCGGCTTAGGCTGAAGCAGGTATAGTCGTCCAGGTGTCCTTGAGGAACTAGAGCCCAACTTGTTTGCTTTTATTTATTTATTATTACTTTATTTATTATAAGTGCAATTGATATAGTTTTTATTCATGATGCAGATGTATTTAGACACAATTTTTTGGTGACCTAGTGAGTATATCTCATACATTTTTTGGGCCACTATTTAACTGTGGTACCCAAACAAACCTCATGGTTTTAGGAATGGGTTCCTTGGATTATGCTTGTGCTGTTGTACATATATCAGGAAGATAAAATAAAATACTAATAAAAGTAATAGAATTCTCATAGAGATGTCCTAGGGGATTATATTAATTTTATGTACATGTACTATCACCTACAATGTTTTTACTAATGTAGTAATGTGGTCTTATCCATATATGCATGCATTGTTTTATATGTGGGGTCGGCCCATTTCTCTGTTATTGTCATTTTATGATTCTTTGTACTTTATCTATACTACTTTCAATTATTATTATTATTATTATTAATATACCACTATTATTCTGTGATAATGAGGGTATAATATCCTCACTATACCATCATCATTCCCTCACTATTTTTTGGTAGCCTCTAGCATACAGGGAGGTACAGTTGAGGCTTAGTGGCCAATCAGCTTGGGGCACCATTTAAGTGGATTCTATGGTGGGATGATATAAATGGTATCAAATGTATCTTTTCATTTTTTACTATTTGATAATTTTTATAGATGAGATTAGAATTGTTTCAACATTTGGTAGATTGTCGTGTAGAGGAGTGATCAAACCACACATGGGGAAAAGACCAAGTTGTCTGGGACGAGTTTGTTTTTCATGTTGTTGTTGTTATAGTTGATTATGATTTTATATTGAGTGAATGGTGTACTTTCGATAATTTATGGTTTATGAGTGTTAAATTATTTTATCCTTATCCTGGTATGGAAAGTATATACCACTAAATTCATCATTATAGGGACACAAAGATTCATATTCCATGCATCTGTCATGCCATTTAGGTTGCATTCTTAGAATGCCTGATATAGTGATATGTGCCTTGAGTGTTATACCATGATTCTAGGATTTATTTAGAATTATTGACAGTTCAAAATACTTCAATGATTATTGGTCCATGATTCATGATTATTTATCATGTATATATTCTTACCATGATTAAGTAATTAATTTCCACATTTCCTTGTATGTACTACTTGTGGAAGAATTCATAGTTATAATTTTGATATGCAATTGGTTATTAAAGTGTCTGCATCAACATAAATGGAGTTTTACCATATATATTTATTGTGGAACACCAACTAAACAATCATGACTTTTTTGAGCCATGGGTAATTGGTTACATGGGATTAAACATATTGATTGTTATTAAATGGGAACCAATTTACAATCTATAAAGTGTATTGGTTCTCTATAAATTGGAAAATGGTAAACCATATAATCAAACAAATGTATATGAGATTGATGTAACTTGATACATTTTAAAAAATGTAAAATATGTTAAAATTTTAATTTAGATAAATTGGTTTCTTATATACCTTTTACATGGCTTGAACCAAGTAGGACAATCCTGACCTATTAGAGTCACGTGGTAGACTCGACTCAACTTTAGAAGGTTTTTCCTGTCCAAAATTTTTATCAGACAAAACCACTAAGGATGTTTCATAATTTTAATGTTTAAAATGTTTTTGGTTGGATTTAGATGAACCCAAACTGGTTTAACAAGACCCTCATAGGTCGCCTCATTTCTTATGCCATAGTGATTAAGCCCATGGGGGTTATGTTTATGTTTTATAGGAATGGATACTTAATATAGCGACCTAGACTTTTATTACATTACTATTACATAATTTTAAAGATAAAAAACATAATAGTATTAAACATATAGGATCCAAATGTTTAGAGTCTTGGGAAAACTAAGACCCTACATAACAATTACAATATGAAGCATAAACATTTATTTAATTCATTCTTCTCTGGCTTCTTATTTTCACTTTAACTCTCCTTAGTACATGCAGCCACCTGAGAATATATATCAAAAGGGGTGAGCTAAAATCCCACTAAGAGAATAGAGAAGAACAATATATCATGGGGTGAGCATAATCATAACATATGCAAAAGATCATGAACATGAGAGGAAACATTAACAAGAGAATTGAAATGTGGCAATGCATAAAAAATGAAACATCATGTATTAGTGGTTAGATAACACACATACTTGTGAACAAAGCTAGAATCTTGTTCACACATCATTTAACATATCTCATGATATTCATCACTTTACCCAATGCATTGGAGCGCTGTATAATTACGGGCGTACCCATCACATTGAAACATTCATATTGTGCTATATAATTCCGGGCGCACCCGTCAGATCATAACATTATCATTTATCATGCATGCCAAAATGAAAATATATCATAACTAACCCATGTAAAGGAATTGGTTTCATCTCATAATAACACATTCATAAACTATGGGTTCCCAAAAGAAATAGTTAATAACATAAATGATACAAGAACAGTCAACCTTGAATGAGAAGTAAAATGAGTGTTTTTGAAAGAAGAGTTCTTTTGGAAAACATTTGTTTGAAATAAAATTCAGTAGAAAAAATTTATATCCTATAAAAGGTAATATAATGATGAATAAATGATATTTAAGTTTTGACTATACACAAATGGAGTGAAAAAGGGAGAACCCGAAGAAAGAATGTTGGGTTCGGGATTTTCCCCTTACCATGTATTCAGATGATTTATTCACTTTAATATCCTATATAACCACATTATATTCATTAATTGACACTTAAATAACCTTTTTATGTGTATATTGTTCATTATGGATTCATTAAGTTAATTTATGGGCATTTGGATGAGTTATAGAGTTTAAAAATATTGTTTGGCAATGTTCATTTTTATGGTTTTCTGGAGCGGTTCACATTTATTCATAAATGGAAGTTCATGTAGAGCACGAATAAAAATACAGAACTAAAATTCAATTTTATTATTGATATTACATAATATAAAATGATCTTATAATGAATTATATTATATACCATGTGGATGAATCATTAGATAATAATTAAATGATGATTGTTTGGGTTAATTTAGGCAGGTTTTCAACCACAACTAACTTGTTTTGTTCAATAATTTAGTAATATATACATAAGTTATTTATATAAATTCATATAGGAAATAATACGTATATAATATTTTTTTCAACCATAAATATGGTTTCATGACCTGATATGAAGGTATAAATGGAAAAAGAAAACATGTCATTCTTGAAGGTGATTGATTAACACCTCACGAACAACGTTTTCTTTTTTAAAATTAATGGAAGAGGAGAAGGGGGTGGGATGGTATAATATCCCATTAGTATCATAAAATTACATTATATGTATGATAATGGAGTTAAAATACCATTTTGATGAATATAGGTGGGGAGGGAATAAGAAAAGAACTTAAAATTGAAAAAAAATTAAAGAAAAAGAGGGAGAGAAAATACCACTTGAATCCTCCTATTGAGATCCTCCTTAAGGATGCTAGGATTGGTCTTTTGATGATACCATAAGATCTTTTACTTGGGGGAGGGGAAAGAGAAGATGTTTGGGTTGAGTTTAGAAAAGTCTTGAAGCTTGAGAGGTGTGATGAAATTTGGGTGTGAAGGGTGGTATTTATAGTGGAGGGGAGAGGGGTTTCCTTAATATTTAATTCATTAGTATATTAATTTCTCCTAAGACAAGAAATAGTGAGTCATTAATGACCAAGAATAGTAAATAGGGAATGTGAGTTCGATATTTGGGTGCTTACATCACTTCTGATGTCAGGAATAGTGGGTTTAAATTATAATGTATTTATACGGTAAATTAATGTATTTTACCATTCACCAAAAATTCAAGTATTTCAGAAAAATACAAAAAATTCACCCTAACCATTTTTCCACATGTAGAATCTAAAAATGAAGTCCTTTTTAAAAAAAATAATTTTCTAAATATTATTATTTTAATAATTAATTAAAATCATAATTCATTATCAAAAACCAGTTTTAAAACATTCATTTACTTATTCTAAAATATAGGTATATCGTAATTTAAAATTGAATATTATTTATATATTATCATAGGCAAGGTTACTATTCATTAGGGTATAACACTATTCATAAGGGTATGTTACTATTACTAAGGGTAGGTTACTATTCACCAAAAATTAAGTTTTCCTTATTGGAATCAAAATAAATTATTGATTGTAACCATGTATGTCAGATTTTTGAAATTCCAAATATAGAAGTGTCTAAATTATGTTTAAAGGTCACTTAGAACTTAATAGTTCATTATTTTGTGTTTTTATGTGATTTTATGACATATTTATAAGAAGGTAATTTCCATTGAAAACATTGGGTCTTTAGACTTAATATGTTGAAAACCACTTATATGGGTTCACATATTGATATATGGTCACTCATTACTTGACCATTCCACGTTTTGTTAACTTATAACAAACCTATTATATGAATTTTGCAATACTTATATGAGGCATTAATTAAAATTCCAATTACAACCTAATGGTTTTTTCCTATATAGTTTAGAATCAAAATTTTATTTAATTAAGATAACTTTGAAATCTTATGAATAAATAAATGAAGTTTTAAATGGAATTTATAAGATAAATTACCTAAAAGTGATCAGATTTCATCTAAATGTAAATATATAAAAGTCAGTTTGACATGACTTTTTTGTGTGCCTTATGGAGTTAGATATATTCTGTACCAAAACTTTTAACTTATGATAGGAATTTGATGTTTTAAAACTAAACCTTGGAATATTTAACAACAAAAATGTGAATTTAAAGTAATAACTTAAATGAAACTGATAGAGGTGTTTATATCTTAAAAAATAGGGTAAGGGATAGCCTTACTTTTCCCTTATTGGTTGCTTTGGAAGGGAATGTGGATGTCACATGTAGTTATTGATTGATGTTTCGTAGGAATTTTTTGAACCTAATGGCAAGGTGGTAGGGCATAGCGAATCTTTCTGGCATGACCTAGTTATAATATTGACACCTTCGGTTAGAGTAAGGGGCTAAACAAAGTAGGAAGCAACCTGCAAACATTAAAACCTTTAAAATTTTTTGTGAACCATTTTATACATGAGGGTCCATTTTTCCACAATATGACTATTAATCTTAAATTGACACTTGGGATGGATGGGTGGTCATTTGGTTTGACCCTTGTTACAAGAATGACCAACAAGTAATGCTCAGTTTTAAGGGGGTTAAAAATTCCATGGGAATGGTCGACTGATTAATAGATTGTGTGGAACTTATTCTTCTTTAGTGATGGTTGACTTAGGAGGGTGTTAGACTGATATACAGTCATATGGGAAAATATGAATATGAGCTAGTTATTTTTCTGGGACATTAGATATTGGGATGCATATGTTCGATAGAACTATGTATAGTATCAGGCGATGTGTCATTGTGTTGATGAATCCTGGGGGTAGTATTTATTAATACACTCTATATCTATCAAGTTAGTAAAATGGTACAATGAATTGTATAATTTTGGTGATAATTGTTTAAATATTTCACAACTAAACTTGAATAATGGGTTATCTTCAAGGTAGAGTGACTTGGGAGTTAGAAAAACCTTAATAATCCAAATGCATGGGATGGATTTCTAAAGTTTATAAAGTGTTTTGACATGCTATTCCATTTGTCTTGGATTTTATGCCTAATTTCAGGATGAACATGGAAATAACATAGGAGGAGTGGAATGTTTGGGAACTGTAGTTTGTTTTCTATAGAGCATGTACAATGAGAAGGGTTCCCTTTTTCAGTAAATGAAAATTTGGGCAATCCTATGGTGTTGAGCATTATGTAAAACATGTTTAACATATCTGTATAGGTAGATGGAGCACAATTTCAAAGGACCATTAAGAAATAATCTGTGTTTTTTTGAACACCCTTGGGGATAGTGAGTTTTGATATATGTTGGTTCTTGTGAGGAAACATGACAATGATATGGTCAGCTATGTATGAAACCTTTGAATACACCATTAGCCAAGAATGGAATGCAATGGTTATGCTTGAGTAGT
The DNA here is from genome assembly GCA_963277665.1 of Viscum album. Lineage (NCBI taxonomy): Eukaryota > Viridiplantae > Streptophyta > Magnoliopsida > Santalales > Viscaceae > Viscum > Viscum album. The sequence continues at coordinate 1,939,491,022 of OY728130.1, forward strand.
CATGAGATGCATCAGTTGTAAGGCATCATGGTCAAGTTGTAAAGATACAACAATGATAACAACTGATCCTTTAAAAGAATGTTTTCCAGAGGTGGTTATACTATTTTATCTTCAAAAGTTGGTTATGGAAGGTTAAAAATCATGTAGTGAACTTTCTCTTGGATATGGTGGGAGTATATCAAGTATTACTGTTTATTCTTGATATCGTACTAGTGTAATCTTGGTTTATAAATGGTCATACCCCTCCCTTTATTGACATCATCTAGGGTGTATTGATAGAGTGTCAATTTTACATTGAGCTAAAGAAAGAAATTAAATGCCAGATTATCTCAATAAATAGACTCATTGTATGTTTTGTTCCCAAGACATGTATAGTTTTATAGAAAGAGTTAATACTATGTGATACTTGGTATCCTAGGTAAGAATTCCTTGGATCAACTCATGGGATCCAGAAGACTCTGGAATTGTCTGACGTTGTTCTCAAATAGTGTTATGATGCATGGACATTTCATCTATGTACCGATGTATCACTTCTAATAGTCAAATTATAGACTACCTTTAATAGACTCATTAGACTCTAGTTATAGATTCTGAGGTTACCTAGACTTCAAGTTAGTCTTAGATGAGATGTTTTATGATTAATGATCCAAGTGTATTGAATCGGATATACAACTATGTTTATGCTGTGGAACGACAACATAAGTTAATGTTTTAGTTAGAGATGTCACCCAAATCTGTTTATGGAATTTGTGGAGCATGCTTAAAGTGATATTGATAAATCTAAGTTTAAAGGTATCAAGATATTGTTTTTGAAATGAATCATCCATGTATACCAAATTGTTTGATGGTATTTGATTAGAGGTGGATTACATAAACATCTCTCTCTCTCCCTATCTCTCTTATTGGATGTGATTGGTGATGAACCACTCCTATAACATTGTCAAGAGGAGGTGAGTGTAGTGTCAGTAGACCATGTTTTTTCATAAAATTTTTTCTCTACTTGGATTATTGAGGTTTAGTGGGAGTCTATCATTTGATCCAGTTAAGGAATGTGGCATGAGAGTTGTTGGAATGTTGTATGCATGCTTAAATTGTAAATTATGATAGTAGAGGAACTATGGCTCCAAATTGGATATTAAATGTTAGAATATATGGTGGGGAGAACAATAGGATTAGTGATTAAAGATATAGTGAGATAATTTTGTTTCAAGATATATGGTCTTGATTAAGCACCGTCTTGATGTTTTAGTTCAAAATAAGAGCATTGTGTTGAGTTTTAAATGATTATGCACTGTATGCTTAATGGGATGCATTGTGGTGTGTTGGGTGTTTAGAAATGAAAGTATCCCATTTAAACAAAAATTCTTGACCTGAGTAGGATGAGTGATTATTTATTGGTTTTCCCAAAGATTCTTAGGGATGAGAATTTTTAAGGTGCATAGATTTTATCATCCCATGTTTTAGAACAAGTGAAAGTTCCCATGGAATTTGATTTTTTTTTTCATTTTAGTGGAAATTTCATTTTTTAAATTAAGAATTTGAATGTAAATTCAAGCCATGGTGTACTTGAAGTGTTGTTTTTAGGTTTTTTAAGGGCGAAAAAATGGGTTTAGAATCCTGAATGAGTTTTCAAAGCATCAGGGCTTAGAAACCCATTTTTGGGAGAGGAAATAACAAGAAAATAGATGAAGTGCACAATTTGTTAAACCATGAAGATGACCATACGTGGTGTTCCTAGGTGGAAAATGGACATCACATCAAATGTGAATGGTTTTTCAAACCATGAGGCTAGCTATGCAAGGGGACTGTCCCTTAGATAGAAGGTGCGTTGGGATTGGAGGACAGTTGCCCAAAACCATGATTTTAAACCATTTGGCTTTTAAAAGAGGAAAAGATTATGATTTTCCCTTCCTCCTTTAAAGACTCAAACATCTCTTCTCCTCCCATATACATATAACATTCCTTTAATAGATCTCTTCCTCTAGTAATGATGATATCTTAACCATCAAATCTCCAATTTGAGTACCGTTGATCATGTTAGAAGTGTAATGGTGATTCCATGAATATTTATTCATAAATATTTAGTTTATTAAGATGTAGTAAATGTAATATTTTTATGAGATAATTAATCATATTTTTAGGGAATTATTCCATTTCATTGATTAATATCAATTTGGCATTAATCAACGCTCGATATTGAATTAATGGAATAACCTAATTATGAGGTAGGTGGTCTACATGCTTTCCGAAAAAATTTCAATTTTTGTTGAAATATTTATATTGGGTTGTATGCTATATTTTTTGAGCATCGATCCTCTATTGTTTACTCTAAAATTTAATTTCCTACCCTAAAATATAGATCCCTTAGAAAGGCCTTTTACATTCTTAGAGTATAAGACCTAAATTTGAACCACTACATGGGTGTTTCACTCACATTCCTCAAATGATGAATATGCGTAATTTGAAAAAACAATGATAAGTGTGTTTAGATTGATCTTTAAATAAGTATATTCTAATATAGTTAATAAATAAATGTTTTAATTGATCTCATGATTATATGCATACTAGGATCATGTTAAATTATGGAGTATTCTTTGTCATTGAAGTGCGTAATGAAATTTAAGACTTTCATAATCAAATCATCATAATGGCCATGTGGTTTATGTAAAAAAACACCCATAGAAGATGTTTTGGGTTAGTTATTTAGTATAAATGACTAAATGAGCTCATTAAAGGGGATGTGTTATTTTTTATTTTCCCTTGGATGCTAATTAACCATGATCAAGGTTGTTATTTGAGGAAGTGAAATTTGTCATCATGAATGGTTAAATGAAATGTCCACTTACATTTCCATTATTACCTCTTAAAGGGAGTGGATAAATTAAAGGAATTATAATATTCCATGGGTACTTCCCATGGAATTTAGGAGTGTTAAAAAGGTTATGAACCAAATTAATAGTTGAATTGTAATTGATTTAATTTTGTGATACTTGAGAATATTGTTCTTTATGTGTGATGTGATATTGAGAATGGAATCCTTGATATGTGATGTGATACTTAGGAAGGGAATCAATTATATATGATATGATACTCAGGTATGGTTTCCCTTATATGTGATGTGATACTCAAGGATATATTACCTTATATGTGATGTGATACTGAACATGGAGTCTCTGGGAAAGGTGTCACCTACCTTATGACACTGGGCATGGAATCCCTTATATGGGAAGTGATACTCGAGCAAGGTTTCCCTTATATGTGATGTGATACCTGACATGGAATCCCTGGGTAAGTAATCTCTTACCTTATGATAATTGGAATGGACTACCTTTAATTATGATACTTATGAATAGAATCCATTAATTAAAACATGAAACTCATTATTATTGTTTCTCAGGTGGATGAATTGGTATTACACCTTTGGTCCATGCTAGTCCATATATATATATATGTGGAAATGATTGTCTGATGTATGCATATATATACATGAAGGTAGGTGTTCAGAGAAATTTCTTCTTAGGCCAAAACAGATACATTTGACCAGGATTCCCTGAGGAACCATAGCTCGACTTGTTTACTTTTAATTATTTATTATTTATTTATCTATTATACTTTTACAATGCTATATTTTATATTCATGAATTGGATATCTTTAGATACCAACGGTATAATGACCAGTCCTTATTACATTACATAATCTTGAATTTTAGTCAAGAACTATCTTCCTTTCATATTGAGGATCTTTTCAAGTTTATATTTTTAGAAAATTGGGATATAATACATACATAACATTCCACATTTACACATAGTGGATACCACAAAAAATATCCATTTCTTCCAAAATATAAAACTTTTCAAATAAAAAATGTTTTCTTTGAAAAATCTTCATAACATTTATCTTGGCTTCCTTATTTTTATTACACATCATTTTAACCAATTAAAATCATTTAAAAAATTATGATGAGCACAAAAATCTCAGTAAGGGATATAGAAAAAATTAAAGAAAACATTAGTCCATAAGTTCTTGAAAATATATGAAATTATTTTCCAAAAGACATACTTTCCACCCATATATACTTACTTTGTGAAACATGAGACTTCCACGAGATTTACAAAAAACATTAGGAAAATAAATAGAACCATAAAGGTATATTATGGAATTACTTACATAATATTGTAACCCTCTCATCTACCTTATGATTTATAACCCTCAAGGAAACCTTATAATGTAATTCTCACGACTACCTTAATTTGTAACCATCATAGTTACACCTGGAGTAACCACACAACCGACCTACAACATACATATAAATAACTAATTAGAGGGATATATAGGTACCATGCTTCATCATAAACAATTCCAAATAAATATAACATAATCACACAACATGAATAATTACATAAAAACATTTATTTTTAATTTTTTAAAATTGAATTTTAAATGAGGAATTTAAAAGAAAAACCCCTTAAAAATATCATATAATTGAAGTGAGACTTAATAGAGTGGATGGAATATGTGTATAAAATTTAGATATACATAATTAAACATAATATAAACAAAATTAATCCCAAAAACAATTTTAATACCTTATAATTAATGCAGTAGAAAGTTAACCCAAATAATGGAAATTGTGTTAAACATTTCCCTTACCTTAGGTTTGTATTACATAAAACGTGTTTGAAACTACAATATAATGGTTAAAGGAGAATTATTAACATAATAAAGAAACATATTCATGTTTATAACACCTTATATGATCATTTAATAATGTCATTTCACCCTTTAATTATTAGTATTTTGTTCATTCCATTGTTTCGGGTGCGTTCTTTACTTGATTTCCATAACCGGTTTGTATTTGATTTTATTGTAGTATGGAAAAGAAATTAAATATGTGGAATGAAATGGTATTAATATGTTTCTATAATATTAAATTATTTCATAAATCATTTTGGTTATATGGAATGAGGATGAATCATTAGATAAATCTTTAGTGATATCTGTTTAGATCATTTTTGTGGTTCTTTGATAATCATGAACCAATTTCATTGATTAAAATAATATTATACATATATATGTTAACTAATAAAAATTAAAGAAGATATATCATACAATCTAAAATATATTTCAACTATTAAAATGGTTTTAAAACTAATTTTGAATAACGTAAAAAAAATTGAAGACACATCGTCCACGATTTTGAAAAATCAGCACCTCATGGGTGGTGTTTTTATTTTTTAGAACAAGAGGAATAGAAGATGAAGAATTATGGTGATTTTTTCCATAAAATGATAAAAATAGAGAATATATATAATAATATAGCTTTAATACCTCTTGGATAAGGGGAGGAGAAGAGAGTATAAGAAAATAAATGAATTGAAAAGAAAAAACAAGGAAATGAAAGGGGATCTTTACCTATTGATATCTTATCCTTGATATCATCCTTAAGGCCAATTTTTTTGGCCCTTTTGTGATAGTAGAAGGTCTTGGGCGTGGGGTAGAGGCTTGGGAAGAGTAGTTTTTAGAACAAAGACAAGGATCAAGGCTTTAGTGGTGTGACATGAAGAAGGGGTGAGGGTGGTATTTATAATGGATGTGAGGAGGGGTTTTACATTAATTTAATCATTAGTTTAATATTTTTTCTAAAGATGATGAATAGTATTGATTCTTGTGACCCAAAAAAGTAATATGTTCATGTGAGTTCAAAAAAATTACTATTTACATCATCCCTGACTCAAGCATGGTGCATAAATTCATTTATTTATCATATTTTGTCAATTATTATATTTCACTATTCACAAAAATTCATGTATTTCAGAAAAATTACAATAATTCACCCTAACCATTTTTTGGATGTTTAGAATTTAAAAAATAACTACATTTTTTAAAAATAATTTCCTAAATTTTATTAATTTAATTTTTACATAAAATCATATTTTATTACAAAAATAACAATTTTTAAACAATAACTGATTTTATATCACCTTGAAAAATTAATCAATATCTCATTATCTTATAATCTTACAAAAAAAAATTAACTATATGATTTACTATTCACAAGGGTCATATTACTATTCATATTAATATTCATAAGGGTATATTACTATTCAATAAAAAACAAGTTGGTTCTATCAGACTCTAAATAAGTTACTGATCACAACCGTAGATGTTTGTTTTTTCAAAACTCATATCATATAAGTGGAAAAATTATGTTTAGCAACAAGTTTGTAACTATCTGCTTAAAAAAGTGCCATTATATAGATATTTAATGTTTCATGTGTTATATTAATTTTATTTGTAAAACCGTGGGGTGTTACAGATGGTGGTGGCATACTTAGTATATATAAAACCCTATTCCATTCTCCATTTCACTAGGTTACCCAAAACTACATCATTATTGTAGGATTAGGTATGTTTTATATTTCTTGTAATATTGCACATGCACAGGGGAAATTAGAGTATGTGACTAAGTGAGAGAACAAATTATCATGGAGATGGCCTTAGGGATTTTATTCATTTTATTGTGCATGTATTATATATTATCACCTATTGTATGTTTACCAATTTAGTTTATGTGTCCTCATTTGGACATGCATGCATAGTTGTATATGTAGCGTCGACCCCTTTTTTAGTTATTTTCATATTTTATTGATTTTTCTTTATTTATACTCCTTTTACTATTATATTATTATTATTATTCTACTATTTTACTACTCTGATCATGAGGATATAGTCTCCAAATTTTACTATCACGAGACCCTCACTGATAGTCAGAAACCTCTAGTATCTGAGGAGGTGCGATTAAGGCTTAGTGGCCAATCGGCTTGGGGAACCATTTAATTTTGTTCTAGGTTGGGACACTATAATATTCATTCAAATTGGTAAGTATATTTTATATAATCCTGAACAAATGAGTTGACCTATGCTTGATTAACATGTTTCATGTTTAGAGTTCACTAAATATAATCACAAAGGGATATATTTATAAAATTTTATATATGAAGTATGTGATACATCATTTATTGTACCTGTTTATTTTGAAATATGAGTATGTTTGAACAAGATCACATCATAGACCTTTACAAATTATGTCACGACCCGCCCTCGGGGTCCGTGCCGTGACTACCCCAAGCCCGCCTTCCATAGGCCAGGGGCTGGCGACTAGCACCAAGGCGTAAATCCCAGTAAAAAGGGAAGGCATTGCCATTGTAAAGTAAACAAACACCACAGAGTAAGCAAGCGGAAAGTAAACACTAAGAAAAAGCAGAGTACAACTGGAAGTGCGGAAAAGTAAATGGGCCAGTATACAAACCCAAACTGAATGTAAAGTACAACTCGAAAAGGAAAAACAGCAACTGTAAGTAAAAGCCGCTACACTGAGCTGTCCACTGGAGATCCCACCTGAAGGGTGGGTACAGATAGCTCCACTGCTCCACGGGTCCCGCCGTCCGCTCCGAGCACGTTCCGCCCAGTGGTCCACCTCCAGGTACCGTCCTGCTCTGCAAGCCTCAGCTAAGATCAACGCTGTCCGTCGTCTGCAACCAACACAACGTAGTGCGGGCAAAGCCCGTGCAGGGGTGAGTATAAGCTACTCAGTAGGGCCCCCGAGACCCCTGAAGGTCTCTCAAAATCCACAAAGGATAAACCACAAAGAAAAGTACAATCACGAAGTAACAACCGACACTGCTTAGGTATATGCCCATACATATACCTAAGTCATCAATTTCAAATACGCTCCAACCTCCGAGCCCAAGTACAACTCAGTCCACACAGGAAAGTAAACGTATTCCACACAGGAAAGCAAAACGTAATCCACAAAGGATAGCACAACACAATCCACATAGGAAAGCAATTAAGATTCAGCTCACACCAGGATTTTCATTATCAAAACTGTAACTGCTGAAGAGCCCCATCTCTGAAGTGTACAGTGGTCCTGTCACGACTCCGAGGTACTGCTCACTAACCTAAGACTGCTGAAGTACTCCTCCTGTCGAGTACCGCGGGTCTGCTGCCAACTACCGGGCGCTCCTTCCGCTGAGGGTCTGCTGCCAAATACCGGGCGCTCACCCAAATAGCCTACAGAGGTACTCCTCCAGTCGAGTACCGCGGGTTTTCTGCCAACTACCAGGCGCTCCGTCCGCCGTGGGTCTGCCGCCAAATACCGGGCGCTCCATCCACTGGGCTAGTCGACTCACTCCAAGTCGAGTTGGTCGAGCAGTCTTCAGGTCTCAGCCGGCTACACGGTCTCCGTACTCCGTATGCTCGTCTCCAGAATCGCGGGACTACCGCTACAACCAAGCGCACTACCTCTATCGAGTAAAATAGAAGGTTCAGCTCACACAGGTAAACTTCTTCGGATGACGGTGAAGATGATCACTGATCCATCTAAGTCTTCGGACCCACGAAGGATCGATAGGTACTAACCCCCGCAAAGACCCACACAAGATCGTAACACTGTTCCACGTAGGATCGCTGAGTGTTGTAGTCGTCGTCGTCGAATCCACACAGGATCTCTGTACTGTCGTCGTCGCAGTCACAGTAGCAGTAGCAGTAGCACTAGGGTTCCCGCACACAGCAAGCTCGTTCGGAGGGTCCGCTCCACGAGCCGAGAGGCTGATACATCAACTGTCACAAAGTCCAGAGTTGATGTATCCAAAAGTTCCGTATCGTCAACAGGAACTCAACGCAACAGACGGCGCGTCGATCGGATGCCCGGTCTGAGAGTTATTGGCATTTTCGTCTCCGGGGCCCGGTTGGTTTTTAAGGCAAAACCAACCCGACCGTACTCCACCTACGTCCAAACCTTGGGCGGAGTATGCCAAAAGATCTGTCTCACTAAGAGAAATACAACAAAGCTGACGGCACGTCAATCGGACGTCCGTAGCTCAAGATATGAGCGTTTCCGCTCCGAAGGTCCGGTTGGTTTCGTGTACGAACCAACCCGGCCGAACTCAAAGTAATTCGAAATCTTGAGTGCGATATACCGAAACGACCGTCTCGATCCAAGGATCGCATCGCCGCTGACGGTTCGTCAATCAGACGTCCAGTCTGAAAGATATCAGCCTTTCCGTCTCACACCCTCCCTGGGAAACTTCTCAGGAGGTCACCCATCCTGATCACTACTCTAAGCCAAGCACGATTAACTACGGAGTTTTAACCACGTAGGCTCCCGAAAAAGAAGGTGCGCCTTGAGTATAGTATACCGAAACGACCGTCTCGATCCAAGGATCGTGTTGCCGCTGACGGCGCGTCGTTCGGAGGCCCGAAGCTCAAGTTATGAGCATTTGAACGAAATCGATTCGAAAACGGGGGGTCCGGGTCCGGGCCGACCCGGGCCGACCCCCCCTGGGTCGACCCGAACCGGGTCGACCCGACCTGGGTCCGACCCGGCCCGGCCGGCGGCGCGGCGCGGCGCGGCGGCGCGGTCCGGCACGGCGGCGCGGCCCGGCCGGCGGCGGCACGGCCTGGGCGCCGCTCGGGTGCCACGCGCGGGGGGCATGGCCCCCGCCCCTCTTCGCTGGCGGCACGGCTGAAAGCCGCGCCTTTGGTGAAACCGGCCCCCCTCGTGGGGGGCTGCCTTTGAGAAAAACGGGGGGGCCGCCTGCCCCCCTTTATGAAACTGGCCCCCCCTTAATAATGGGGGGGCAATTAACCTGGCCGGGGGAAATTAATTCCCCCGGTCTTTCTCCTTCCGGCCGGCCCACCTGGCCGGGCGGTTTTTCTTCAACGGGACCGGCAAACCGGTCCCCATTCCGGCTTCCGACGCCGGCGGCCCGGCGAGCCGCCGGTCCTCTCGTCCCGCCGCGGCCCGGAACCGGCCGCGATGTTCGTCGTCCTGCGCGGTGCGACGGCACCGCACCCCTCCGCCGCGACCCCGCTCCGGCCGCGGCGCCTTCGGTTTTCTTCGACGCGGCGCGACGGCGCCGCGCAATGCAACCGTGCGAATTCCCGCGTGGTGCGACGGCACCACGCCATCTCATCATCCACAAGAAAATAATAATAATCACGAACAGAGGGGGAATTCGGCCGTGTTTGTGCGGTCTGACCCCCCTCTCATTAGATGATAACTCTTAAATAATCAACCACAAGACATTCATGCTAGAACCAAGAATGAGAGTAAATAAATAATCAACAACAACCCCTACCTCGGTTTCAAGTACGATGATTGTCAATGACCCGCAGAAGGCAAGCGTCGCGGAGGTCGGGCGTCGCGGTAATCGTTCGTCAATTCCGTTGACGAAGAGGTACGTCCGAAGAGGTACATCGTTGGTGAATCTTCGTAAGCCGACGAAGGAAGTCCGAGGAGGAAGCATCGTTCCCTTTCGTTGACACGGAAGGCGTCGTCGATCTTCGGAACAACCTGCTACGAAGAAGAGAGGAGCGGCGTTCTTCATCGGAGCTTGAGCGTTCTTCGTCAAAGATTGAGCGTTCTTCGTCAAGGCTTGAGCGTTCTTCGTCAAAGTTTGAAGAATAAGGAAAAGCTCTCAAAAGCTCTCAAGATGGATAAAGAGTTCTAACCCAACAAAATAAGATAAGAGATTATTTTATTCACAAACTTAACAAATGAAGTTCAAAGGATTGAAATTCAAAAAGGATAACTCCAAAATTAAATAACAATTGTCATGTCATTTAAAGAGGGGTTAAGGGAGTTTGAGAGAAGATGAAAAGTTTAGGGCTCGTGTGGGCCCCACCACACTTAATCCTCTCAAGGGAGGTTAAGTGGGTGTGGGTCCCACCCCTAACTCCCTTTGAGAGAAGTTAACCAACAAGTTTAAATAAAAAAAAGTGTTCAACATTTTTTTTATTCAACTTTTTTATAATTCTCCTCAAAACTAACTTTCGTCCCACAATAAACGCAACTTCGGAAAAGGTCTCCTTAAGCGAATATCGGCACTGCGAGTTCATCGGTGTCCTCGGATTTCAATTCCGAGCACCGGATCAAAAGTTAGAAATTCCCGCTCGTTCGTTCACTGAACGTACCCGAGCCAAACTTCGGAAATTGATTCCGGGCACACCGGGCCTCAGAATCAGGTGCTGTCAGAAACCGCACTCTTGTAAAATTCCAAAGAAAATTAAGAAAAAATTTCCCTTGAATTTTACGGGTCTTTACATTACCTCCACCTCATGGCTTTACGTCCCCGTAAAGATACAACAAAAACTAGGAGAACAAATTAGGGTACTGAGCACGCATCTGAGCCTCCCGCTCCCATGTGCTCTCCTGGAGGTTTCTGTGCTGCCATCTGATGCGCACAAGAGGAATCGATTGCCCATGCAGGACCCGCTCCTGTCGATCCTCTATCTCCACTGGAACATCTGTAAATGTCGCCCCATCGTCAACGTCAAGCTCCCCATGATCAATGATGTGTGTCGGGTCGTGCACGTATCTCCTCAGCTGAGATACGTGGAAGACGTCGTGCACCCGGTGCAACTGAGGTGGCAGAGCCAGGCGATAAGCCACCTCGCCAACCCTGCTGAGGACCTGAAAGGGTCCGATGAAGTGCGGAGATAACTTGCCGCCTCGGCCAAATCTCCGAATACCACGTCGAGGTGAGACTCGCAAGAAGACGTGGTCGCCATCCTTGAACTCCAGTGGCCTCCGCCTCCTGTCAGCATAAGGCTTCTGCCGGCTCTGAGCTGTACTCATCCGCTCCTGGATGACCTGGACCTTCTCTGTCGTGGCCTGGACCATCACAGGTCCCACAAGTGCTGCAAGATTTCTTCTTTGCTGACAAGAGAAATCTGGTATCATCCCCTGGATGAACCACATTCTTTGCCTAATACAGTCAATCCTAACATGGATGATACTAATCCATACCAAGGATGACGTCGTAAGGCCTCGACGCTACTACCAAGACATCCAACCGTTACTCTCGCCTCCAAGAGTTGAGTCATACTGTCGGCATCAGTGTGTGGTAACTGGGTCTCCTCCAGTAGATGTCTCACAAGTGAGGGTCAAGTCAACAGTCAAACTGGAACCTCTTAGTAACAACACAAAAGAGGACAGGAATGAAAACATCACAAGGTATGCGTCTTTTATTATTGCAGCTCATAATACTAAGACGCTAAACAATAGCAACAAGGAACTAGAAGTACAAAGGACGTATCCACTAGTTCTGCTCCTGTCCATCTGCTCCCAGAGCTCCATGATCGAAAGTCTCGGCTGCCTGAAGCTGAGCTCTCGCTTGTTCACATACACCCTATGGTCGGGGTGGACCTCCTGGTGGTGGTGGTGGGAGAGCCTCAAAGCGTCGCCCACCACCGGCTGCTCGTCCAGCTCCTCTGCCTCGTCCGCCTCCTCCATGCGGACCGCCACGGTCGACCCTCTGCCTCTGCCTCGGTGGTCCCTCAACCGTCTGCTGCTCCTCGGCACGACGGGTCGGGCAGTCACGAGCCATGTGGCCCTGCCCGCCGCATGAGTAGCACTGTCTACCTCTCGAAAGACTGGCTCCTCGCTGTGTGCCCCGAACTACTGAGCCAGTGTCCTGAGGTCGTCTGCCTGAAGGTCTGGTCTGCCTGGACCCCTGAGTCATCCGTCGACTGCCTGCTGCAGATGACTCTGCCACGTGCCGCCCTGCGGTGGGTCGCTGTGCTGGTGTAGACTCAGCAAGGAAGCTCTCGATCAGAAGGGCCCGCTCCAGTACTCCTGTCTGAGTCGGTATGCTGAGGGAGATCAGCGATGCCCTGATCTCGTGTCTCAAACCCTGCTCAAAGGTCCGGGCCCAGAAGAATGGGTCTCGTACCATGTCGGTCGAGTAGCGTGAGAGATCAGTAAATCTCGCCGAGTACTGACCGATCGTCATGTTGTCCTGCCGCAGCTGAAGAAGCTCCTGGATACGCACCGCACGAAGGGTGGCTGGGACGAACTCTGAGCGGAAGAGGCTCTCAAAGTCCATCCAAAGTAGAGATGCCTCATCGTGCACCTGGAGCATCAAGCTCCACCATCGTCCTGCTGCTGCATGTAGTAGACTCGCAACGAGGATCACCATGAGGTCTGCTGGTGTCCTCACTAGCCTAAACACACGTACCACTGCCTCCAGCCAGTCCTCGGCTGCCTGGGGATCCGTCTCCCCGTGAAACCTGGGTGGTCGTTGCCGCTGAAACTCATGCAGTGCGCTGAGGTGACGTGCATCGTTAGCGGGTGGCGCTGGAAGCATCGGGGGCTCGGCGGGTAGTGCTACCGCCGGTGCCACTGCTGACAAAGGGCCCTGCACCGAGGCCTCATCGCTCGGTGGGCTGTCATCACACTCGACTCTCAGAACCCTAGCTGGCTGCCGTCGTGGGGCCATCCTGAATAGGAAACAGATGCGCCACGGTCAAACAGTATACCTGGTGAGCTGACACAAAGAAATCACAAAGAAAACTTTGAAACACACACGCAATCAATGTTTTCGTGCATTAAGTCGGAAATCAGAAGTCAGGGTCCTGGTGTACGGATACGTCGGCCGCCGCACCAACACTGGACTCCCTGGACTGATAACCACACTCAATACGCTAAACATTATTGCTTCACATAGAAAAGATCAGAGTTCGCGGTAGAACCGAACTCCTCTGATACCAATTTGTCACGACCCGCCCTCGGGGTCCGTGCCGTGACTACCCCAAGCCCGCCTTCCATAGGCCAGGGGCTGGCGACTAGCACCAAGGCGTAAATCCCGGTAAAAAGGGAAGGCATTTCCATTGTAAAGTAAACAAACACCACAGAGTAAGCAAACGGAAAGTAAACACTAAGCAAAAGCAGAGTACAACTGGAAGTGCGGAAAAGTAAATGGGCCAGTATACAAACCCAAACTGAATGTAAAGTACAACTCGAAAAGGAAAAACAGCAACTGTAAGTAAAAGCCTCTACACTGAGCTGTCCACTGGAGATCCCACCTGAAGGGTGGGTACAGATAGCTCCACTGCTCCACGGGTCCTGCCGTCCGCTCCGAGCACGTTCCGCCCAGTGGTCCACCTCCAGGTACAGTCCTGCTCTGCAAGCCTCAGCCAAGATCAACGCTGTCCGTCGTCTGCAACCAACACAACGTAGTGCGGGCAAAGCCCGTGCAGGGGTGAGTATAAGCTACTCAGTAGGGCCCCCGAGACCCCTGAAGGTCTCTCAAAATCCACAAAGGATAAACCACAAAGAAAAGTACAATCACGAAGTAACAACCGACACTGCTTAGGTATATGCCCATACATATACCTAAGTCATCAATTTCAAATACGCTCCAACCTCCGAGCCCAAGTACAACTCAGTCCACACAGGAAAGTAAATGTATTCCACACAGGAAAGAAAAACGTAATCCACACAGGATAGCACAACACAATCCACATAGGAAAGCAATTAGGATTCAGCTCACACCAGGATTTTCATTATCAAAACTGTAACTGCTGAAGAGCCCCATCTCTGAAGTGTACAGTGGTCCTGTCACGACTCCGAGGTACTGCTCACTAACCTAAGACTGCTGAAGTACTCCTCCTGTCGAGTACCGCGGGTCTGCTGCCAACTACCGGGCCCTCGTTCCGCTGAGGGTCTGCTGCCAAATACCGGGCGCTCACCCAAATAGCCTACAGAGGTACTCCTCCAGTCGAGTACCGCGGGTTTGCTGCCAACTACCAGGCGCTCCGTCCGCCGTGGGTCTGCCGCCAAATACCGGGCGCTCCGTCCACTGGGCTAGTCGACTCACCCCAAGTAGAGTCGGTCGACCAGTCTTCAGGTCTCAACCGGCTACACGGTCTCCGTACTCCGTATGCTCGTCTCCAGAATCGCGGGACTGCCGCTACAACCAAGCGCACTACCTCTATCGAGTAAAATAGAAGGTTCATCTCACACAGGTAAACTTCTTCGGATGACGGTGAAGATGATCACTGATCCATCTAAGTCTTCGGACCCACGAAGGATCGATAGGTACTAACCCCCGCAAAGACCCACATAGGATCGTAGCAATGTTCCACGTAGGATCGCTGAGTGCTGTAGTCGTCGTCGTCGAATCCACACAGGATCTCTGTACTGTCATCGTCGCAGTCACAGTAGCAGTAGCAGTAGCACTAGGGTTCCTGCACAGAGCAAGCTCGTTCAGAGGGTCCGCTCCACGAGCCGAGAGGCTGATACATCAACTGTCACAAAGTCCAGAGTTGATGTATCCAAAAGTTCCGTATCGTCAACAGGAACTCAACGCAACAGACGGCGCGTCGATCGGATGCCCAGTCTGAGAGTTATTGGCATTTTCGTCTCCGGGGCCCGGTTGGTTTTTAAGGAAAAACCAACCCGACCGTACTCCACCTATGTCCAAACCTCGTGCGGAGTATGCCAAAAGATCTGTCTCACTAATAGAAATACAACAAAGCTGACGGCACGTCAATCGGACGTCCGTAGCTCAAGATATGAGCGTTTCCGCTCCGAAGGTCCGGTTGGTTTCGTGTACGAACCAACCCGGCCGAACTCAAAGTAATTCGAAACCTTGAGTGCGATATACCGAAACGACCGTCTCGATCCAAGGATCGCATCGACGCTGACGGTTTGTCAATCGGACGTCCAATCTGAAAGATATCAGCCTTTCCGTCTCACACCCTCCCTGGGAAACTTCTCAGGAGGTCACCCATCCTGATCACTACTCTAAGCCATGCACGCTTAACTACGGAGTTTTAACCACGTCGGCTCCCGAAAAAGAAGGTGCGCCTTGAGTATAGTATACCGAAACGACCGTCTCGATCCAAGGATCGTGTTGCCGCTGACGGCGTGTCGTTCGGAGGCCCGAAGCTCAAGTTATGAGCATTTGAACGAAATCAATTCGAAAACGGGGGTCCGGGTCCGGGCCGACCCGGCCCGGCCGGCGGCGCGGCGCGGCGCGGCGGCGCGGTCCGGCACGGCGGCGCGGCCCGGCCGGCGGCGGCACGACCTGGGCGCCGCTTGGGTGCCACGCGCGGGGGGCATGGCCCCCGCCCCTCTTCGCTGGCGGCGCGGCTGAAAGCCGCGCCTTTGGTGAAACCGGCCCCCCTCGTGGGGGCCTGCCTTTGATAAAAACGGGGGGGCCTCCTGCCCCCCTTTATGAAACTGGCCCCCCCTTAATAATGGGGGGGAAATTAACCTGGCCGGGGGAAATTAATTCCCCCGGTCTTTCTCCTTCTGGCCGGCCCACCTGGCCGGGCAGTTTTTCTTCAACGGGACCGGCAAACCGGTCCCCATTCCGGCTTCCGACGCCGGCGGCCCGGCGAGCCGCCGGTCCTCTCGTCCCGCCGCGGCCCGGAACCGGCCGCGGTGTTCGTCGTCCGGCACGGTGCGACGGCACCGCACCCCTCCGCCGCGACCCCGCTCCGGCCGCGGCGCCTTCGGTTTTCTTCGACGCGGCGCGACGACGCCGCACAATGAAACCGTGCGAATTCCCGCGTGGTGCGACGACACCACGCCATCTCATCATCCACAAGAAAATAATAATAATCACGAACAGAGGGGGAATTCAGCCGTGTTTGTGCGGTCTGACCCCCTCTCGTTAGATGATAACTCTTAAATAATCAACCACAAGACTATCATGCTAGAACCAAGAACGAGAGTAAATAAATAATCAACAACAACCCCTACCTCGGTTTCAAGTACGATGATTGTCAATGACCCGCGGAAGGCAAGCGTCGCGGAGGTCGGGCGTCGCGGTAATCGTTCGTCAATTCCGTTGACGAAGAGGTACGTCCGAAGAGGTACGTCGTTAGTGAATCTTCGTAAGCCGACGAAGGAAGTCCGAGGAGGAAGCAGCGTTCCACCCCCCGAAATTTTCTTTTATGCTGTTATTCCAGAATATCTAAAAAATCATACTTTTGATGAACTGAGATTGATAAACCATATACAAAACGTTTTTATGGATTTAAAAAGAGTTGTGAAGTTTTATATAAAGAGCTTATGGTATTTTTGTACAATTTTTAGATTATTGGATATACACTAAAAGAGGTATATCAAAACTTATGATATAACTTGATTCATAGCCTATGAAATGCATATGCTGTATATCACAGATAACAACACAGTGATATTATAAAGGTCATGATATTATTCAATTATAGTGTACGATATGATTATCATATGGGAAATCTAGTGCATGGGATTTATCTATATATTCTAAATGGGTTCCTTTGGTTTTGGACCATTATGACTATTTATTTATGGCTTTAAAAATAGATTATAATCATTTGAAACATTTAAATAATCATATCTCTAATATGAATAAATTGGGAGAAATGCATGCCAACTATTAAATTTTTTTTATATAACTATCAATATAATTAATTTAATGGAGGGGGGCTATATAAAGGATGGGGATACTCTTTTTATGTGTGTACGATTTAGTCTAGTAACTTTTGAAGATCTATCTTCCTTAATGGTTCTCTATTTTTTATTACAAGATAATGTGCTAGTACAACATTAATTTCTTTTGGATCCCCTCATTATAATACACATGATTAAACTATAGTATTTAATTTATTTAAAAAAAACCGTTTCAAAATATTATTTCATCATAATAGTACAACAGATTATAATAAAATAGAAAACTAGGTAATACCATTGATAATAAAATCTATAACTGGAACCATAAATCATATAAAAATATATGGAAACACCATAACCTTGTATTATATATGATCATAGTCAAAAAACAATGACAAGTATAAAAGTTAATTTTATATTAAAAAATATAATAATAAGGTAATACACTTCTTATAATAATTGTGAGAAGCGTATGATTGATCTTAAGTCTTAAAATGAAGTGCATGTATAATGGTCAATATAACTATTATAATCATAATATAACTGTTATACATATAAGTGTTAAAAAATGCATAAATCCATTTAATAATTATATAATTAATAATTAATATTAACATATATTTATCCATGAATATTAATATAAGTTTACACATATGTCTTAGAATAAAAATAATAGAAAAGAAAAGAGTATTTTAGTTTTTTTGGTGCAAAAAAACATGGTTTTCAAATAAAAATAGGGGTTTATTTTATAATTAAATTATATATATAGATATAAAATTAATCTCATAAAAATGAATTTAAATTTGGATTAATCATGTCAAAATTATCCAATGGTTAATTTTTTACAATTTTCCACAGCCATCGATTTTTTTTCTAAAGAGTAAAATACTGTAAGAATTTATAATAAGTATCATTAAATAATCATGATGTAAAAATGATATAAAACTTAATATAGGTGAATCCATGACTAATTTTTCATATTTAATATAATATAATATAATAAATATTTATTAATTTCTAAACCTATAAAAAACCTTCCAAATTATTGAATGGAAATTAAGATTAAACAAATAAATTGTTGAAAAAGAATATTCCCATTGACAAGGTAATTTAAAATAACTGATTCTAGCTATTTAAGATCAAAATATCAAAATACATGTCTTTAATTTCCAAAAAACATCAACTAAAACCATGGGTAAGTTTTTTTTTTCATTTTCCATGACCGATATTTTCAAAGCCTATATTTAGAAAATAATAAATAAATTTCCCCATTTTTTTATAAATACCCATGTAAGAACCCAATTTTTATATGAGGTAGATATCCTTTATTTTCAATTTAATTTTTTTTGACCTAATATAAATTCCTAGTGGGGATATAGAATATATGAGGGTGTCCATGACTTGTTTGGGGACCAAAACCCCAACTGGTGGAAAAAACCATCATGCCACACAGTTAGTAGAAACCATGTATCCCAACCTTTACAATTTCTCCTAACCATTCAGGGTGTCTATTCGGATAAAGTTAGGCACACAATTTGATAAAACCATAAAACTCTGGCTGCCTACCAATGTGGGGGGCTCTGTAGTTTTTAATAGAGGGAAATATCATAGTTTGGGACCAATTTCCTAAACGATTCACATGATCCATATGATGGGGTATTAAGGTAGTGAATAGTTTATTATTGGTTCATGTTTGTTAAATATGTGTTTCCAAACCATTAAATCCATTTTTCTCTATAAAATTACCACTTTACCATTAAATTGTTATATTTTAAACCCACCCTCTTGTTTCTTTATTCTAACAGAGAACGACCATATTTTTCTCATATAGAAGCTTGTTCTACCCTCTCAAGCAAGGTTGATTTATAAATATTTTATCCAACCTTCAAATCAACTTAAAATAATCATGTTGGATATATCTTGGTATGTGAGTCACTCGTTAGGCACCCTTTATCATTTTCCTTTCTCTCAATAGAGTTATTTTGTTGTTAGTTCTTATGCTCTATTTTCAGGATGTTCATCTATTTTTCCATATTCCTCTGATCTGGACCAAACCAAAGGCTGTTACTGGTTGATTTCTCTTATATTGAAATAAGGTATATGGTCTTCTAATTATTCCTCAATGTCATGATTCTATATTTTATGCGTCGTTGGGAAGACTAACAGTTTCATAGCACTTTACCCCTAAAATGAATATACTTTTATTTGGTTGTCTATTTAGGAACCTGATGACTTTATTAGTTCCCAATAGATGTTTTAGGTTGTGAAACTCAATTTGATCCACCCCTTTTGGTGTTTTCTTTATATGCCTAATTCAAACTTATTTTTAAAAAACTAAAACACTAATCAATGTGTTTGGTTCAGCTTCTAAATGTGATATCATAATTGATAATGGGTAATTTTTGTGGGGTAACATGGATAACACCCTTAACAAACTATAATTAATAAAATAGTGAGTAAGTGGTACAACTAAGTCACCGATTTTAATAAAACAATGGTTATTACCTTGTGAAGAAAGAATTATAATAAAATATGAATAGTTTTTGGGATATTTTTAATCCTTTGATTGATTATTATGAATTGTTATGACATGGTAAAGACTTTCCTTAATCTTTTGAAACATGGGAATGAATACCCTTATGAATTATGATATAAGGGCATGATGTCCCTTATAGTTATGATATGGTTCTGATTTACCTATTGATGTGATTAGGGCATTAAAACCCTTCTACTTTATGATATATGGGCATGATGCCCCTGATGAAATGTGATGAATGGGCATGGAGACCCTTATTAGTTATGATACATGGGAATGATAAACCTTATGAGTTATGAGGATCTAATAATGGAGACCATGTTGATATGATTTCGGAATGGAGGACCTACTTTTATGATTTGGGCTTGGTGGACCTACTTTATGATATACAAGCGTGATGACCCTACCTTTATGAGTTTCATGCATGAAGTCCTAATAATATGATCCTAGCATGGAATCACTTTTTTACATTGATATCATGCATGGTGTCTCTTATTCTTGTGATACTAGGCATTATATCCCTTAACACATGTGACAATGATTCTACAACCCATGGATTCCTGAGTTACATATTAGGTCCAAGATAGTAGATGTATCCATATATATGGATGTAGACTCCACTACATATACATACCATATATATTTATATATATGGTTACTTGTTTAGAAATTATTCAGCATGGATTGAAGTAGGAAGTTACTTGGTTTCCTTCAGGAACCAAAGCTGAAACTTCACAACTTTAACTACTGATTATCAATATATCTTCATAATGCCATATTATATAAAAAAATAGGATATTTATTGAAAATGTTGGTAGTGGCATACTGATTTTATATCCCACCCTATTTGGGCCACTAATGGTACCCGAGTATATTATGTGGATGTAGGTAGGTATAAGGGAGAGTTACCAGTTTTCAATACTTGATTTGGTTATAGCTTGGGAGTAGGGAAGAATAGGACTAAGCTATAGCTTGTGGTACTATTGGTGATAATCCTTTTGGTCTTTTTTTCTCTTATACATTTATGGTATTGCATTCATGTTTCCATGTCTTCCTATTTTATTTTGTTATATCCATTCTATTACATCATTTTGTATATAATAATGGTTATTGTTGATGTTGGTTATTTGTTCCATTTGGATGATTTACCTTCCCTTGTTTGATATTTATTATTCTTCCACTATTTATATATTTATTTCACCAATGTGATGCTCTGATAAAGAGGGCATAGTCACCCCACTATACTTTCTTGAACACTTTCTACTAGTTAGATTCCTCTTGAATATGTGGAGGTGCATCAGAGGCCTTGTGGACCACTAGCACATGGGACAATTTAGTGTAACACGGGCCAAGACATCACAACGTGGTATCAAAGCATTATTTTCTTTTGGATTACCATTTTGGAATATAATATAAGAGATTAGAAATGTGTCAAAATTTTCTAATGAGCTATTCTTGGGAGTAGCTAACCCATGTATATAGAAAATTTTAATTTCCAAATATAGCAATTACTATTTTAGATTCCACTTGTTATAGTTTATTTGATTCCACCATTGAGTGACCCAAATGATGTGTAGTGGTTATTATTATAATTTTGGATTATATTTTATCCTTGGATGATATGACAAGGAATCTTTCTCATTCATTATTTTAAAAACCTTTTGTGATTTATATACATCATTCATTATGCCATTAAAAATTTATATTACTGTTTCCATTAGTTGCAACATGTTTTGGTGATTTATTACTACGTCCATGAATTATTCTAAAATTTCATGTAGTGAAATGATAAGTGAGTTGTTTATATGGAATAAGTTCCACACATCAATTTTGTGGCATCCCGCCTTTAAATAACATAAACTTTCATTACATTACCCAAAATTGAGGATCTTTAAGGTTTAGTGTCTTGGAAACCAGGAACATAATACATGAAAACAACATAAAAAATTCTTATTAAACACTTGAAATGCTTCTACTTAAGTTAATCCTAGGTTAATTACTGCATCTCATAACCTGGGGACATTCATAAAAAGATAGGGTGAGCAGAAGGCCCAGTAAGGGAAACAAGAGAAACATTTTACATGTGAACTTGAGATACTTCAATAAGGTCATGAAAAGAACTTTAAGGCATGAGAAAGAAATCACGAGGCATATAAAAATAACTTTTTTCATAACTTGAAGATGTGCCTACAACATTTTACAAAGAAAATCATTTCCGTTTCACCAAGGTCCATCCCCAAGGTGTCAATAAAAATTACCAAGGTTATTTACCAAGGTGTCAGTCTAAATGGTCATCTCTAGAGATTAAGTCTTTACGCAATGCATTGGAGCGCTATCAGGGTGCACCCTTAAATTTGTATTTATTATCATGTGAGACAAATATATCATCATAAATCATTTCATAAACAACCCATATAGCATAAAAGAAATGGGTTTCATTTCATAATCATAATGTTTTAAAATCTGCTTTAAAGACATGATCTTTATGTCACTTAAAACCCACAGAAAAGGAAAGTGGATTTTATGTACGTAAATCCAAGAATTTAAAATAGAAAATTTTGGTATATATGTGAATACCCCTTTAGAAGGATGATCTTTGAGTATTCACTTAATAAAATAAAATAATTTGAGAAAAAGAGAGAGATATTTGGGACGGAAATTCTGTAGCATAACAGCTATGCATCGGGGTTTTAGAAAACATTGAAAAGAGAAGGGACATAGGTAACCCACTAATAAATGATCCAAATAACAGTATCGGGACAGAATATAATGGATATAGGAACATGGTAATGATATTTTAAAGACATACCATATGAAATGAAAAACATGGAGGGAAGACAAAAATAAGATTTCTCTTATGATAATTCGGCAGCCTAACATCGTCACTTAAACTTCAACAAAAAGAATTGAAAAGATCAAATAGGCTCTCTCATCATATGAACATAAAATATCAGTATTATATATATAAAGATAATACCCCAACATAATAAAAAGGAACTTGAAAGACTTGACATGAAAGTAGAACTTTGAAAAATGAGAAAGCTGAAAGAATCCTTAAAGAATCTGGAAGCCTAACGACGTCACTTAAACATTATTAAAATTAATTGATGAGAGAAAGAGGGGGTCTCTCATAATATGAACATGAAAAGGTAAGTAAGAGTAATATAAAAGATCATCCTACAAAATAATATCATGGAGCATAAAAGAAATGACATAAAAGAGATTACTTGAAAAGAAAGAGGGAGGTATGATCCCTTACCTTAAAACGTAACTCTTAAAACTCAATGGATTGGACCTTGAGGGTTTGGGGGAACCTTGGGAGGACTCCTTGGGAGGTAAGAAGACCATAAATTCGTTGAGTATGATTTTGGAGTCTAATGGATGAGAGGATGGCTTTGTATTTATAGGGAAAGTGAGGGGACATGACATTAATGGCTAAGGGACACCTCATTGGTGGTTTTGGAAAAACCATGGGCTTACCCATGGTATTTGCCCATGGTATTGGCCACTTGGGTAACCTAATACCTTATCTTACTATTCATAAGTCTACCATATTGATTACATACTTAATACATCATTTAATGATGTCATTAAACACCCGTAAATTAAAAATTGTATTTTCATTATTCATCTAAAATTCAACTTTCTCAGAAAAATCCCAAAAAATTTCCATAACATAATATCGATGCTCTGAGTTAAAAAATAAAGTACATTTTATAAAAATAATTTTCTAAATAATTTTAATTTAATTTTTAATTAAAAAACACTATTCACCCGAAAAAACTAATACTTGACTAATAATTTATGAAACTGTTATTTACCCATTTTATTGAATAACATTACTTAATCAAGGTGTCTAAATTATATTAAAACTTTCTTTAAGTGATATTAAAAATCCATTTGGTCACATTACTAATTCTAAGCGTAAAATCACTATTCATAATTTTCTATTCATCAAAAATTACGTTGATCTTATTAGACTCCAAATTCCTTACTGAACACTTTTGCAGAAGACCATTTTTTTAAAATCATTACACATCATTAATTATTTAAGGTTTACATAAATATTTTAAAATATCATTTTTTTCAAAATTCATCAATAAAATGCATCCTAAAATTATCCGAACATTTGAAATTTCACAAACTTCACTAAAGGAGGAAATCTAAATTTATTCATCCCAAAGGATTAAAAAAAGAAGCTATGGTCTCATCATATAGGCCCTTATAAGACCAGCATATGGCCTAAGTGTAAGGTGTTCTATGGTGAGAGAATCCGAGGGAGGCTCAGATAACATTTCCCTAGTAGTAATCTCTACTAACTTGAACTTCTTCCGTAGGCATTTCCATTCAATCTTGACACGCTGGAGTTCGGCTTGTGTTTGGTCCAAAGTTAAGCCCAAAGATACCACCTCCTTCCCAAGCTCTGATAAGTTGGATTCATAAGGTTCGATTCTACTCGATGAAGCCATCGACTCCTCTTTCTGCATTAACCATTAACATCTCTATTAAATCGTTAAGAGTAATTTAATATACTATTCAAAAATTTTGGGTCGTTACATTCTTCCCCCCTTAAGAAATTTCATCGCCGAAATTTTATACTTGAGGCCTAGTCGAAAAGGTGAGGGTAATTTTGCTTCATTGTTTCCTCAGGCTTCTAAGTCGCTTCTTCATACTTATGATTCCTCCACAAAACTTTCACAAGGTGGGTAGTCTTGTTTCGTAGAACCTTGTCTTTATGGTCTAAGATCTACACTGGATGCTTCTCATAAGAGAGGACATGTTCCAGTTGTACCACCTCTGGGTTCAGTACATGCGAAAGGTTGGGTATGTACTTCATCAAGAGAGATACATGGAAGACATCGTGAACTTGAGCTAGGTTCGGTGGAAGTGCTAGTTGATAGGACACTGCTCCTATGTGATCAAGTATTTCATAGGGGACAATGTACCTAGGGCTGATCTACCCATTCTTACCAAATAACATGACTCTCTTACATGGAGAAATTCGAAGGAAGACTTTGTCACCAACACCAAACTCCAAGTCCCTTTGACGGTTGTCAACATAGCTCTTTTGCCGACTCTGAGCAGCCTTTATGTGTTGTTGGATGGTATGAACCTGTTCTGTCATCTCTTGCACAAGATCAGGCCCAAAAATATTTCTCTCACCAGTTTCATCCCAACAAGTAGGAGTTCTACTTTGCTTTCCATACATAGCTTCATAGGGTGCTATCTGAATACTCGAATGGAAGCTGTTGTTATAGGAGAACTAAACTAATAGGAGGTTTTGATCCCATCCACCTTTAAATTCCATTGAGAAATCTCAGCATGTCTTCGAGTGTCTGAATATTCCTTTCAGATTGTCCATCAGTTTGGGGATGATAGGCCGTACTAAAATTCAATTCAGTATTCAGAGCATGTTGAATACTTCTCTAGAATTTTGATGTGAATCTTGGATCATGATCAGAAACGATGGATAGTGGTACCCCATCAACCTTACCACTTCCTTTACGTATATCTTGGCAAGCTGATCCAGAGAGAAATATTCCTGAATAGAGATAAAATGGGCGGTCTTGGTGATACGGTCCACAATAACCCATATCGCATTGTTTACTTTGGATGTTTTTGGGAGACCAGTTACAAAGTCCATAGTGATATTATCCCACTTCCATACTACTATGGGTAGCGGTTGTAATACTCCCTTAGGAATTTGTCGTTCTGCCTTTACTTGTTGACACACTAGCCACCTTGTAGTGTAATCAGCAATCTCCCTCTTCATGTTATCCCACCAAAAATGATCACGAAGGTCTCTATACATTTTAATGCATCCCGAATGTATAGAGAAAGTAGAGCTATGAGCTTCATCCATCAGTTCTTTCTTTATCTCCGGAATAGATGGAACACATAGTCTTGTATGAAATTTCAATACACCTTCTTGATCAATATTGAAATCAGGGAACTTCCCATCCTTTACAGCCTCAAACTTCTCCTGCAGCAAAGGATCTTCTTTTTGAGCCTTCTTGATCTTCTCTAGTTATGAAGGTTGAGAAATCATTTGGGATAGGGTTGATGATGTCCCTTCCCTTACAATTCCCATGTCCAGTTTTACTAGATC
This sequence comes from Viscum album, assembly GCA_963277665.1. NCBI lineage: Eukaryota > Viridiplantae > Streptophyta > Magnoliopsida > Santalales > Viscaceae > Viscum > Viscum album. Next base: position 1,939,516,898 of record OY728130.1, read on the forward strand.
ATTAATCATGGGATCTCCTAGGATTCTCATTGTTGCCAAAACAACAGGGTCTTTCCTTCTTAACGCATCTGCGACTTTGTTTGCTCTTCTAGGGTGATAATGAATTGAACAATCATAGTCTTTAATAAGCTCCAAACATCTCCTTTTTCTGATGTTAAATTATTTCTGTGTGAAAATATACTTTAAACTTTGGTGGTCAGTGTATATATCACATTTCTCCCCATAAAGATAGTGCCTCCATATCTTTAGAGAAAAAAAACTGCCGCTAGATCTAGATCATGCGTAGGATAATTCTGCTCATGAATCTTCAACTGTCGAGATGCATAAGCAATTACCTTGTCATTTTGCATGAGGACGCACCCAAGACCTTTCAGAGATGCATCGCTAAAAATAACGGATCCCTCTCTGATAGAGGGTAGTGTTAACACAGGTGCTATAAAAAATCTCTTCTTCATATCTTGGAAACTTTCCTCGCATTCCTTTGTACAGATGAACTTAACCCCTTTTCGAGTGAACTTTGTTAGTGGATTAGAAAATCGTGAAAAGTTTTTCACTTATCTCCTATAATATCCTGCTAAACCATGGAAACTACAAATCTAGGTTACTATTTTGGGTTGATCCCACTCCTCCAAAACCATCTTCTTTGCAGGGTCAACCGAGATTCCTTCATTGGTTACGATGTTCCCCAAGAAAGCCATTTGTTGTAACCAAAACTCACACTTGCTGAACTTTCCAAAGAGCCTCTCCTTCTGTAGAGTTTTCAAAATAACTCTCAGATGATCTTCATGCTCCTCACAACTTTTTGAATATATCAAAATATCATCAATAAAAACTACCACAAAGTTAAAAAGGTAGTCCTTAAAGACACTATTCATCAAATCCATGAAAATAGCAGGAGCATCAGTCAAGCCGAAGGGCATAACAGTAAACTCATAATTCCCATATCTTGATCGGAAGGCAGTCTTTGGAATATCTTCCTTCTTCACCCTCAGTTGATGATAACCAAATCGAAGTTCAATCTTGGAGAAGAATTGAGCCCCATGAAGTTTGTCAAATAAATCATCAATTCTTGGAAGAGGGTATCTATTCTTCACTGTGATCCTGTTCAGTTCTCTATAATCAATGCATAGCCTTATTGATCTATCCTCCTTCTTTACAAAGAGAACTGGTGCTCCCCAAAGAGACACACTCGGTCGGATAAACCCCTTCTCCAATAAGTCTTGGAGTTGTTTCTTTAACTCTTCTAGATCCACATTTTCCATTCTATACGGGGTCTTTGATATCTGTTGAGATTCAGGTATGAGTTCAATGGAGAACTCTACCTCTCTTTCTGGGGAAGGTCCAGGTAACTCCACAGGAAATACATCCATGTATTCCTGAACAATCGGAACATCTTCTATTTGTAAACTCCCTTTTCCTTCTTCATCATCACCGATTAACTCCATAAAGAAAGCTATAAGAGGTGCTTCTAGATAGGGATCAGTTCGGGATATCTCTCCTTGGAAGATAATTGTAGGTCGTTCATTCAAGACTACTGAGATTTCCTTACTTCTGAATTTGATCTTAGCATTACAATTTGAGAGGCAGTCCATCCCCAGTATAATGTCGAATTACATAATGGGAATGACTGCTAGATTTGCGATAATATTGTGCTCACTGAAGTGAACACTAGAGTCTCTAAACACTGTTGATGCATGGATAATCACACTTGGAGTCTTGACTGACAAATCTACCTCAAGCAGTTCGGGGATTGATTCTATATTCTTTTCAAACTTAGAGGAAATAAAGGAATGCGTAGAACCATAATCAAACAAAGTACTTGCTATTTTTGAGAGGACAACAAGAGTACCTGCCACCACGTCGTTCGGAACCTCAACTTCAGTTGTTGTGATAGAAAAAGCATGACCTTGCTCCCTTGGACTTTGCTGAGGTTGATGGTGATTCCCCTACACAACCCTTGGATTTGGACAGTGATTAGCAAAGTTCCCAAGCTGTCCGCACTTGAAGCATTTGACTTCAGGTAGGGCAGGAACCATCTTTCCTCTATCGTTAGTGTTGGGAAGTTGAGGCTTCACCTCACTGTGACAATTCTGAGCAATATGGACTTCTCTTCCACACTTTCAGCACTTTCCACTTCGGATCAAACAGTTCCCCGGATGCTTCTTCCCACATTTATTACATGTGATAAGTTGCATTTTTTTCCACCTCTTCCCTGATCAAAAGTCTTCCATAGACTAGGCTCCAATGATATCTTCTTGACATTTGATTTATGATACCACTATGTCTCACCAAACTCCAGCTCGACTTTCATTGCACTCCGCACGATCTCTTCATAGCTATCGTAGTCTCGGATGGCTAGATTCTTCCATAGATGAGGTCTCAGTCCACCAAAAAATCTGTCAACCTTCCCACTTGGATCCATGACAACTCTAGAGGCATATCGTGAAAGTCGGGTGAACTTCATCTCATAGCTTCCGACAGATTCGTTCTCCTTCTACTTCAGCTCGAGAAACTCTTTCTCCATTCTCGTTCTCATGGAACGAGGGAAATACTAATTAAAGAATATTCCCTGGAACTCTTCCCACTCCATATCTTCCCTCTCTCCTCGTGGCTTCATGTTTTTGATCAATGACCACCACTAATCAACTTCTCCCTCTAGGCGGTAAACAGCAAGGGTGACTTTTTCTTGTTTCGAACAATAATGTACAGAAAAGATCTTTTTGATGGAGCTTATCCATTGTTCCGCAACCAATGGGTCAGTAGATCCACTGAATGTTAGTGGTCATTGACGCATGAAGGACTCAACAGAATTTTGTTCCCTTCATGGTGAGATCGGCCTCTCAGCTTGATTCAAGTTATTACTCATAACTTGAGTCAGTTGGTTGATCATTTGCATGAATGTTTCCATTCTGGCTTCCATCAGAGGGCCGTCAGCACATGGTGCTTTGCGGTCACCATATGCATGGTTCCTCCTATTTCCTGCCATTTTTTAAAAGGATAAAACCTTAGTGAGAAACTTATTTCATTTATGAATATTTTAACTAAGACTTCATTCTTAGACAATTACATTTATCTATAATTCCTTCATAATGATTCATAAACAGCTTGTGATTAACCAAACATATCCCCCGAGAGTGTCGTAACCAAGAGTCCAGAAAACCCATTATAGTGCACCCATTCCCGTTCGAGTTTATCTCAAGGCGGTGTTTTTGGGTTTTACCCCTATGTACATCTGTGCCAGAGCCGCCTCTACCTGCTCGTATCCAGACAGGGATGTATTTTTTTTGATAAACCACTTACTCAATACTTACCAAAATACCAGGAAGTTTTCCTATATTTAAAAATTTATATAGGGTTATTCCTAAAGTTTTTATATCCTAATTTCCACAAATAACTAAACCATACATTGATACCAACTGTGGAATCCCACCTTTAAATAACATAAACTTTCATTACATTACACAAAATTGAGGATCTTTATGGTTTAGTGTCTTGGAAACCAGGAACATAATACATGAAAACAACATAAAACATTTTTCTTAAACACTTGAAATGATTCTTCTTTAAGTTCATCCTAGGTTCATTACTGCATCTCATAACCTGGGGACATACATCAAAAGATAGGGTGAGCAGAAGGCCCAGTAAGGGAAACAAGAGAAACATTTTACATGTGAACTTGAGATACTTCAATAAGGTCATGAAAAAATCTTTAAGGCATGAGAAAGAAATAATGAGGCATATAAAAATAAAGTTTTTCATAAAATGGATATGTGGATACAACATTTTACAAATACAATCATTTCCGTTTCACCATGGTCCATCCGCAAGGTGTTAATAAAAATTACCAAGGTTATTCACCAAGGTATCAGTCTAAATGGTCATCTCTAGAGATTAAGTCTTTACCCAATGCATTTGAGCGTTATTAGGGAGCTCCCTTAAATTTTTCTTTATTATCATGTGAGACAAATATATCATTATCAATAATTTCATAAACAACCCATAATGCATAAAATAAATGGGTTTCATTTCATAATCATAACGTTTTAAAAACTGATTTAAAGACATGATCTTTATGTCACTTAAAACCCACAGAAAAGGAAAGAGGGTATCATGTATGTAAATCCCAGAATTTAAAATAGAACATTTTGGTATATATGTGAATACCCATTTATAAGGATGATCTTTGAATATTCACTTAATAAAATAAAATAATTTGAGAAAAAGAGAGATACATTTGAGACGGAAATTCTACAGCATAACGACTATGCTTTGGGGTTTTAGAAGACATTGAAAAGAGTGGGGACATAGGTCACCCACTAATAAATGATCCAAAGAATAGTATAGGGACAGAATATAATGTATATAAGAACATGGTAATGAGATTTTAAAGACATACCATATGAAATGAAAAACATGGAGGGAAGACAAAAATAAGATTTCTCTTATGAAAATTCGGCAGCCTAACGGCGTCACTTAAACTTCAACAAAATGAATTAACAAGATCAAATAGTGTCTCTCATTATATGAACATAAAAGATCATTATGATAGATATAGAGATCATACCCCAACATAATAAAAAGTAACTTGAAAGACTTGACATGAAAGTAGAACTTTGAAAAATGAGAAAGCTGAAAGAATCCCTTAAAAATTCGGTAGCCTAACGACGTCACTTAAACTTTATTAAAATGAATTGATGAGAGAAAGAGGGGTTATATCATCATATGAACATGAAAATGGAAGTAAGAGGAATATAAAATATCATCATCTAACATAAAATCATGGAGCATAAAAGAAATGACATAAAAGAGATTACTTGAAAAGAAAGAGGGAGGTAGGATCCCTTAACTTAAAACGTAACTCTTAAAACTCAATGGTTTGGACCTTGAGGGCTTTGGGGCACCTTGGGAGGACTTATTGGGAGGTATGAAGACCCGAAAATTGTTGATGATGATTTTGGAGTCGAATGGATGAGTGGATGGCTTGGTATTTATAGGGAAAGTGAGGGGACAAGGCATTAATGGCCAAGGGACACCTCATTGGTGGTTTTGGAAAAACCATGGGATTTCCCTTGGTATTTTCCAATGATATTGGACAATTGGGGCACCTCATACGTTATCTTACTATTAATAAGTCGACCATATTGATTACATACTTAATACATCATTTAATGATGTCATTAAACACCCGTAACTTAAAAACTGTATTTTCACTATTCATCAAAATTCAACTTTCTTAGAGAAATCCCAAAAAATTACCATAACATAAAATCGATGCTCTGAGTTCAAAAATAAATTCCATTTTATAAAAATAATTTTCTAAATATTTTTAGTTTAATTTTTAATTAAAAAACACTATTCACTCGAAAAAAATAATACTTGACTAATAATTTATGAAACCATTATTTACCCATTTTATTGAATCACATTACTTAATCAATGTGTCTAAATTATATTAAAACTTTCTTCAAGTCAGATTACTAATACATTTGGCCACATTACTAATCCTAAGCCTAAAATCACTATTCATAATTTACTATTCATCAAAAATTAAGTTGATCTTATTAGACTCCAAATTCTTTACTGAACACTTTTGCAGAAGAACATTTTTGGAAAATCATTACATATCATTAATTTTTTAAGATTTAAATAAATATTTTAAAATATCTTTTTTTTTCAAAATTCATCAATAAAATACATCCTGAAATTATCCGGACATTTGAAATTTTCCAAACTTCACTAAAGAAGGAAATATCAATTTATTCATCCCAAATGATTACACAAAGAAGCTACGGTCTCGTCACATAGCCCCTTATAACACCAGCATATGACCTAAGTGTAAGGTGTGCTATGGTGAGAGAAACTAGGGGAGGCTCAAATAACATTGCCCTAATAGTAATCTCTACTAACTTGAACTTCTCCCACAGGCGTTTCCGTTCAAGATTGACACACTGGAGTTCGGCTTGGGCTTGGTCCAAAGCGAAGCCCAAAGATGCCACCTCCTTCCCAAGCTCTGATAAGTGGGCTTAATAAGGTTCATGTCTACTGGATGAAGCCATCGACTCCTCTTTCTGCATTAACCATTAACATCTCTATTAAATCGTTAAGAGTAAGTTAATATACTATTCAAAAAGTTTGGGTTGTTACAAATTTATAATGTGTATGGGACCTTAGAAATTGGAAGTGGGGATCCATATAGTTAACCATTTATACAAACAAAATGTTATATAAATGAGAATAAAATAAAATAAAATTATATTATAAAATAAAATGGTTACTATTAAATAGGGTTTCTAGTTTAATTTTAAAGAGTGTTATCCTCTATAAATAGCAACCGAGACTCCATATATTGGGACCTTGGTCTTGTAACACAGAGTTTGACTAGACCCAAACTTAATAGTGGTCCATAGGAATTGTCTCTTGTGTTCTATATAATAGTTCCTATCACCCAGACCTAGCACTTGGATTAGGCATAAGAGTGGAAAATTTATAAATGAAGGATTGTATATATCCCATTTAAATACCTACATCATTACCATTGTTAAATTCCATATGATTCATGCATCTGTAATTTTTAGAGCTATTCTAGCATAACAACCTCTAGTCATACACCTTGAGGTTGGTGATGAGCATACTCCAAAGGTGGTGGGCCTTGATCCACCGGTGGCACCTCTAGTAGTGCCACCTGTGAAACAACCTGTTTTCCCAGATGAAAGTGATGATGTCCAGTTTCATGGGGAGTTTCAGTTGATTATGCAGACTATCTAGGGAGATCTGCAACCTTCCCCTTCCATAGGAGAGTTGATGGAGGAATTTTAGCTATAGTATCGACCTAATTTTTTATTGCGATGGTGGACCCCAGGAAGATGAGTTATGGATTTAGATGATCATATATATTTTCATGAATCTAGAGAAACATGTTGAAAGGTGAGTGAAGCTCACTCTTTAAATTCTACCTCAAGCCTCCAAACATTGGTGAGATATTATGAATAATGAAATTCAATATCAGGAAGTAATTTTGAGGGATTTACAATATATCTTATATGAATAATTCTTCCCTAATACCATAAGGTCCAATCAATCCAGGGTGTATGTGAACATATAGTAGGGTTCTATATATGTTATGGAATATTCAACTCATTTCATAGAACTTTAATGTTTTGTGCCTATCTATATCACTAATGAGCCAGTAAAATCTATATGATTTGAGGATGATCTTAGGCATCCTATTCATTCTAAGTTAAATATTTTTCTATTTAGTGACATGTATGATATAGTGAACTATGATCTCATCACTGAGAGAAACCTAAGGGATGTAAATGGCTTGGTTCAGGGTGGCTCAAAACCTAGATAAGGAAGTTATTTGACTAGGGTTCATAAGTGATGCTCTGAGACTACACACATGAGTAGTGTTATCCTAGTGAAACCCACCAAAATTTATTTATTTTGTCACTAGTGTTGGTATCAAAGTCATAAGAACCAAAAGTGTCTAATAGACCTCATTGAGTCCTAAGTCTATGTAATATTGGGGCACCTTTTGTTATTTTGTAGGACCTTACCATTTATGCTCAGTGGCAGATGATCCATATCATATCCACATTTAATAGTAGAATTATTAACACCTCACTTGGTTTGTAGTTAGAGTAATAATGGCTATAGTAGAAGAGGAAGATGTCATGGATGAGTTTTAAATGCTTCTGATACATTGAAATATTAGAGTAAACCCACTGAGGGTAGTCAGGTTGCATCACAAGGTGGTGGATTGGGGCAGATTTATTTTTGTGTAGCCTATACTAGAGGAGGAGGGGGTTAGACCATCTACTCTTTCAGATACTATTATTATAGACTCTAATATAATACCTTCTTTATTTGATATGGGTGATTAACATTCCTTAATCTATATGGATATTTTGGAAAGCCTTTGGATTGGTTTTTAATACTCCTATGGTGAGATGAGACTTCACACTCTGTTTGGACTGTGATCAGAGAGTGCAAGGAATGCCTCCTTGAGGTAGGCAACTATTGTTTCTTATGGGACTTATTTGTTCTCAAGATTATGGAATTTTATGTCATTACTAGGATGGATTTGTTAGTATCCTATCACACCTATGTGTATTTTTATCTCTTAAGGGTGTCGTTCACATCACCAAAAGGCAGTACTTATATTCAAAAGGTCAAGTGGGATGTACAGGCGGGTAGAATTTTACCAGAGTATCTTGGGCTTTGTGGAATGACTTCCCAGATCACCACCCTTTATATGAATGATCAAGGATTACAGCACACAATATTCCCTTATATAGTCAATCATTTTAGGGTTTTTTTCATCATCAAATTTTCTAGGACTAATTCCTGAGAGAGAGAGGTAGAATTTACTATCGATATTGTGTATAAATATACACTGGTATCCATTCCTCTCTATAGGATGGCTACTACTTAGTTGTAGGATCTCAAGAGGAATATAGAGGATTTGGAGTCCAAGGTTTTTATATGGCCCAATAGCTTTCCATGGGGTTCACCAGCCCTATTTGTCAAGAAGGTAGACAGAACCCTCAGGCTTTATATGGATATCTGAAAGTTGAACCAACTTACTATAAAGAACTGGTATCCCATACCCATAATTGATGATCTCTTAAACTAGGTCATAGGAGAAAGGGTATTCTATAATATAGATTTTAGATCAGGCTATCACCAGGTGCATGACCAACCTTCAGATATACCAGGTATGTCTTTCCATAGTCGTTATGGTTTATATGAGAATCTAGTTATACCATTTTGTATTATTAAGAAACCCACCATTTTCATGGAATTTATGAATAAGGTTTTATCCCCTTTCTAGATTAATTTTTGGTGGTCTTCATAAATTATATCTTGGTGTATTCTCATACATGAAGAGACCATGAAAAATGTCTTCTGATCATTCTTAATACTCTGAGAGAGCACCAATAGTAATCTATGATTAGTAAATTCTAATTCTAGATTGATAGGGTTCAATTCATGGGTTATATTATATCAGAATTAGAAGTATCAGTTCACCCTAAGAAGTTGAGAGATGAATGTTTCATAGGAGTATCCAATAATGTATTGGATACACATAGTTTCTTTGGGATAGTTGTTTATTATAGACACTTTATAAAGGAATTAACATGTTCAGAAACACCTCTTATAGTCTTGATTAAGAAGGGCGTGATGTTATCAAATTCATACATCTGTGTGATATCCTTATAAAAGATAATATGTTGACTGAGTTCAGCACCAATTCTGATTATTCTAGAGCTGATAAGAAGTTATAAAGTATATCATGATGCATCAAGTATCCGATTAGGAGCTATTTTGATGTTGGAATATCAATTCATTGCTTACAGGTCTAAAAAAATATGGCCTCATGAGTGGAATTTCCTAACACATAATCTCAATTTGGTAGTATTTTTTCATGCATTTCATTGTTGGAGGCATTACATACATGGAGAGTGTTTTGGGGTGTATACAGACCAAAAAAGACTCAAATTTATATTTACATTGGGTGACATTAATCTTATGAAATGAAGGTGGATTAAATACATACATTTATTTGATTTAGAGAATGCCTACATTCCTAGGAAGAGAAATGACGTTGCCAATGATCTGAGTAGGAGAACTCATAAATAGATAGCTCACTAGGACAATAGTGAATGTAAGCTTATTGCCTTATTTTTTGATATGTACAAAGAGGTTCAGAACTCTCATTGATAGTTTTTACTTTCATTACTATCCATGACCTCTTCACATCTAGAGAGGGTGAATATGATACAGTTTTTAGATCCTGATGTCTTGGTTCTATGAGATAGTATTTTGAGTGGGGGCCCAACTATAGATTAGTCTATTGATGGAGATGACATCCTATTTATACATGAAAACATCTCGGTTCCTATAAATATGATAGAGGAGCTAATTCAAGAGTCACATACCTCTCACTAGGCATTACACCTAGGCATCTCCAATATATATCATGATATGGGAAAAGAGTATTAGTGGCCTTGAATGAAACATCATATAGTGGGTTTTAACACATAGTGTTCCACTTGTCACCTGGTGAAGGAAGAAAACCACTGGCCCACTAGATTGTTACAGTTATTACCAATCTCAAAATGGAAATTGGGAGATGTCACAATGGATTTAATGTTAGGACTTATGAGGTCACCTTGGGGTAGTGATTTTGTATAGGTGATCATGGAAAGTTTAAAAAATGTATCCGAATTCCTTTATTTATGAGAGGATTTCTTAATTAAAGAGTTGGGAAGAATGTATATCTTTGAGATTATACATATTTATAGGATCCCTTGTAACATAATTTCAGATAGGGATTCTCATTTTACATTAAGGAACTGGAAGTTATTATAGAGATCTATGGGTATATAGGTTCTTATGGGCATAGATTTTCACCCTCATATAGTTGGAAGGTAGAACAGATGATACAAGTGTTGGAGGAAATGATCTGATAATGAGTCCTTGATTTCAGAGGTTCCTGGGAGTAGTATATTACTCTCATCAAATTTATCTAAAATAATAGGTTTGAGGTATAATTAAAATGGTACTGTATGAGGAATTAGATGACAAACCATACTGTTCACCCCTGTGTTGGTTAGACACAGGTGAGTTAGTTTTAGTAGGTTCTCATCTTGTTCTGGAGACTTCAAAGCAGGTGTAATTGATTAGAAATAACATATCTACCTCTCATTATAGACCTAAATATTATGCTTATATTTTTTTGATAAAATTTAGATTTTGAGGTTGGGGATCATGTTTTCTTATGGGCATCATTAGTCATGAGAACATACAATTATGGAGGAACGAAAAGATACCACCATGCTTCGTCAATCATTTTGAGATATTGGATAAAGTCAGGATGGTATCTTATTGGTCGATACTACCTCATAAGTACCATTCCATGTATTAATTCTTCCACATTTTTATTGCATTACCATTATCATGATGACCTGTCTCATTCTTTTGATAGTATGGATGTTGAGATGGATGTTGGTTCTTCTTTTGAGAAGTATCCTATATGTATCTTTCATCGGAGCATGAAGGATCTCTAAGACTGGTTTGTCCCATTTGTATGGGTTAAATGGTAGCATGACTGTGTACATGATGAGAATTTTGAGTGGGAGGATGGTGTACATGATTAGTGGCAAGAGTAGTTCTCAGAGAGTACATCACAACTCTTAAAAGGGAAACTCTGGGACAAGTTCCTTTAAGGGAGAAGACTATTAGAACCCAATTTTTATATAATATAAGAATCCACTAATTTTTTGTTTATATCTTTGTTTTTTACCTAATATTAATTCATGGTGCGGCTATGATGGATAAAAGTGTTTCCAGGGCTTATTCAGAGCCTGAAACCCCAACTAGTGAAAAACACCACTATGCCACCCAATTAGTAGAAATCATGCCACTCAGCCTACATAGTTTCTCCAGACCATGTAGTGTTTTCAGTGAAAATAATTGGGTCACAAGGTTTAATGAAACTGTGAAGTTCAGGATGCATTCCCATACAGGGAGATTTGTAGTTTTTAATATAGGGAAATAGCATGGTTTGCACATGTTTTCCCAAACTGTTCCCATGAGCTACTTGAGGAGGTTATTGAGGTAGTTCATAGAGAAGGGATTGAACAAGATTTGGAAAACCATGTGTCTAATCCCTGAAAAACCTAATTTATAAATAAAATAACCAATTTTTCCTTAAATTATTATATTTTCAACCCACCCTCTTATTTCTTCATTATAACAAAAAAAATTCTCAATTTTCTCCTAGATAAGATCCATCTCCCCTCTCAAGACACATTCTTTAATTAATACTATATTCAACCTCTAATTTGAAATTTTATCATCATGTTGGATAGATCTCATTAATTGATTCACTCATTAGGCACCATTAATTTTTTATCTTCCTCTCGATGGGGTAATTTTGACACAACCTCTTATTCCCTATTTGCGGGGAATCTATCTGTTTTTCTATTTTCTTCTAAGTTTGGACAAACTAATGGATGATATTATAAGTGTTATCCATTAGAATCATAATGTCAGTGGTCTTTCCCTCAATTTAAGGATGCATTATATTATATTCCATTATGACACACATTGATTTCACTGTGCGTTTCCCATAAAATCAATGTTCCTTTATTTGGTTATCTATTCTGAAACATAATGACTATATTAGACCCCAAGAGACATTGGAGGTTTTAAAACTCAACCTGGTATACCCCTTTGGTCACTCCCTTTATATGGATAATCAAACATCAAGTTTACAGAACCAAGACACCAATCTATGTGTTTGGTTCAACTTCTAATTGTGTTATCATAATGGATAATGGGTAATTTTAGTGATGTATCATGGCTAAAACAGATACAAAACTATAAAGTTTTTTATAGAAAGTATGTGGTACAACCATATCACCTGTTTTAATAGAGAAATGGTTATGACCTTGTTAAGGAAGAATGATATGAATAATATGTTGGATCTTTTTTAGCCCTGGAATGATTATAATAAATTTGTATGATATGGACGTGGTGTTCCTTATAAATTTGACTCATAGGCATGAAAACCCTTATGAATTGTGATATATGACAATGGAGACCCATACAGTAATGATACAGACATGATGTCCCTACTATTATGATTTGGGCAAGATGAACTTTATGCTTTATGATATACTAACATGATGAAATTGATGAAATTTATGAAATATGATGAATGGGAATAAAGAACCTTATTAGTTATGATACTTGGGAACGATAACCCTTGTGAGTTATGATGATTTTGTCCTGGAGTTCCTATTGATATGATTTAGGAACAACAACCCTATTATTATTATTTATCCATGGAGACCCTAATTTTTAATATACAAACTTGATGACCTTACCCTTATGAGATATATGAATGACATTCCCTTACCATGAATCAGGCATGGATTCCCTTATTTCAGGGATACTAGGAATGGTTTCCCTTATTCTTGTGATACCATACCTTGAATCCCTAGATAATTATGAGGATCAGGATATAACCTAGGGACACCAGAGATAGGTCTCAGGTCTAGGATAATAATAATAGACATATATATGGATATAGAAATTACTATACATATGGGACATATATATGTATACATATGGTCATGTGTTTAGAGATTATCTAGCATAGGCTGAAGAAGGTAGTTTCATCCTGGCATCCTTCAAGAACTAGAGCCAACCATTAAAAACTTTTATTTCTTATTATCATTATATCTACACATTTCTATATTATATGCACTGAATGGATACTTTTATACACTATTGGTATTGGCCTACTGAGTTTACATCCCACACTATATGATACACCAATGTTACTCTAGAAGATTATCTAGAAGCATGTCCAAAAAGTGGAAAGTGCCTAGTTGTGGATACTTGATTTTTTATCGCTTGGGAGCAGGGAGGAATATGACTAAGCTATAGCTAACTATTCTATTAGAGATAATACTTTTGGTATTTTTGTTTTTTATACATGTCTTTTATTTCATTCCTATTTCTACGTATACCTTTTTAATGTTTAGATATATTCCATTACATTAGTATATATATGATACTAGTTATTCTTGATGATGGTTATTTATTCCATTTGGATACATTTAGCTCTAAAATATTTATTATGCCTTTGATATTTATCTATTATTTCACCACTATGATACTCTGATTAATAGGGTATAATCACCCAACTATTACACCTTGGAACCACACTGGTAGTTGGTAGCCTATAACATATGATGAGGTGCGCCTGAGGCCATGTGGCCTCTTGCTTTTGGCATATAGGTCGAGATGTCACAAACCACCTATTCTCCCACTAATATCCACTTAAATTTCTTTTAGAATGAATCTACTATTTTTTTTATCTTTATATTCTCTCTAATGAGTTATCAAGGATTTAAGTCACTCATATAATACTTTAAGACTCTACCTCTCAAGGTAAGGGTTTTCCCAATCTCCCTATTTCCTTTTAAATTTCAATCCATTTGATGAAATATCATTTAAAATATTTTTTAGAAACAACCATCCTTCAAATTCCATGGTATTATGATCATTTGATATATTTTTAATGAGATATTATTTTTCTCTTTTATTATATCCTATTCCTAATCCACTATAATTATGAGGTACGGTTTTCCTAATCCTCTACTTTCATTCCCAATTTAAATCATTTTATTTTAATATCATTTAATTTCATTTTCATATAATACCATTATTTTAATTCCACAATATTATCACCCATTTGATATATTATTAGTGAGAGACTACTTATTCCATCTCATTATAGATTTTTCTTAAGTTGTTATTATGAAGAACTAAGGGTTTCTGACATTTATGTTCCTTTAGTTTTTCAATTGTTCAAATTATTTTTAGTTTTTATGATAAATGTTTTATAATCCATTGTTATATATTGCTTATTGTGTTACCAATTAGTGATAAACAAAACCTTTAATTATACAACATTCATAAGTTATTATAATGTTCAATCCTACCTGTCCTAGAATCATGGTAAAGTAAAAAGTGTGTGATTTTTTAAGAAATGAAATTCCTATAAAGATAAAAAAGAAGATATAGGATTTGGAATAGATTCACTAAGGTATAAAAACCATGAAAAAGGTTGTTTCGACACTAAATCAATTATCAATTCGTGCATAATAAGTGGTCCATTCTATACACCTAGTTTGAAACTCCTAGGGGATATGAGTTGGATGATTCACACTCTCAGTACGAATGAAAATGAGGTATTTAAATATAAAATTTCATTAGTATCCTACTATTTGAAATTAATAAATATAATGACTATTTTCTATTGATATCCTTCTTACATGAAATTAACCGGCACTGAAACTTCATTATCATTCCTTTAAAAATAGTAATTTCCATTAAATTGGCAATATTCTCTAGTTTTTTTATTGATTATTGGATATTCTCCAAGAAAAAAACACTATTTAATTTAATGGGGAAATAATAATATTTCATACATCAATTTTTACTATATAGATAAACATTGATTATTTATCTCAGATTATGTATGTGTATCCATAAGAAACTTTATGATATGTATTGTTAAACCAATATCTTTATATAATAGATTAATTAGAATTATTATGTGATTACTGTGGCCAATAATTATATATCCCTTTATGCATCCTTACGTCGCATGAGAAACACTTGATGGTTATTTTTTCTATTTTTTACCTGTCTATGTATGATGTCTTGTCACATGGTCTTGATGATATTTTTATGATGTACAACAATATGTATTCCATTCCTATTAGATAATTTATTGTTATCCATGTGTTTATTTATTTTTATATTATCCATTGATATAATTTCTCATAGTTTCATTTATTATGGAATTATTATATACATTTATTACTATGATAGCTTCGGCTATACTCCACACATTAGTTATAATCTATGATCTCCCATTTTTTATTGTTTCTTATTTCTTCAGGAAACCATTGAGATTACTACTTGTTACATAAGAACTTTAAGGTAGGACTAAAGAATTTTTTATTTATTTAGTTGATGTATCTTAATTTTTCTATTTAGTGTATTGTTAATTTATGTATCTAGTTTATGTGATTTCTAAATTTCTGGATCCTATGCAATGTGAACTGTGTATTCTATACTATTGTAATAAAATAACCACCAGCAATAGATTACTAGATTTGGGGTTTTCAGAGTTTGTATCAGAGCAAGTTTAGTAAAAACCTTAAGAACTATATTTAGAATAACATAGTTATAGAAAATAAACCAATAAAGAACCCTTAGGATATTCTATAAATATGGAATATTACATAGAACACATTAAATTCAAATTTATTTTATACTATGATTATAATTAATTGTTTTACTCATAGAATAATTAGGTATATGTTATTTTTTAGAAATAGACCATATTGAAGGGAACATAAACCATTTCAACACTAATAATTAGTGTAGGTATTTCTAGGACCATTTAATCATCCCCTAATAAATCAAAAAATGAGATTATAATTAAATTTTATATTAGAAGTATTTTAGCAATATAAGAATATTGGTTTTTTCTTATTAAAACTCACTGAAGTTATATAGTCACAATCCTGGTCATTAAAAAAATAGTTGAATTTTATATAATCATCGGGATGGATTGGATATCAAAGTATAATGCAAGAATTTATAAATAAGAGAATAAGGTTATAATTTATAAGGATACAATATAATTCCTTGTTTTTATAAGAGATACTTCATTTTATAATTCTTATATAAAGTTACCATGAGTGGATCATAATAATTACATTCTTAGAGAGGATAAATCAATGAATAAGGAAGATATCCTTTGAATAGAGGATGAATATATTTTGAGACTTTGTTTTGATGTATTTATAGAGTAACTACCTAGATATCCACCTGAATATAAATTTTAGTTCTTTATTAACCTTATCTTTGTTGAAAAACCAATTTCTCAGCATATATATAGAAATAATCATGTGGAATTGGTGGAATTAAAGAAAAAACTATTAGAATTTTATGATAAAGGATTTATAATCCATAATGTTTAAACTTTGGGATCACCAATCTTATCTGTGAAAAAGAAGGATGGGTCCATGAGGTTCTTCATCTATTATAGATAAATTAGTGTCATTACTATAAAGAATATGTATCCTTTACCCCACATTGATGATCAATTTGGTCAACTTTAAGGAGTTCAATACTTCATAAAGATTGATCTTCATTTTGGTATTAATCAATTAAAATTAATGAAGGTTGATATACCAAAAATGGATTTTAATAGATGTTTTGAGAATTATGAGTTCAAATTTGTGCCTTTTAGGAAAAAAAATCCCCCCTTAGTATTTAGGGATATAATGAATAGAGTATTTGATGATTATATTGAATTTTTTTGTGGTTATTTTGATGACATATTGATACTATATGTTCTATGAAGATCATAAAGACTATTTTTGGATTTTCCTCAAGACTCTAAGGAAGATTGTACTATATAAGAAATTTATTAAGTAATAATTTTAGATTCATCAAGTCTCTTTTAAAGTCCATATTGTCTTTAAGTGTAGAATATTTGTTGAACCCATAAAGGCAAAGGTTACTAAATAATAGTCCATACTAAATAATATAACCAAGACTCTTAGTTTTCTTCACTTAACTAGTTAATATCAATGTTTTTTTGAAAATATTTTCTTATTAGCTAGTCTTTTAAACCAATTGACATATAAATTGAATAAAATATGGATGTTCTGAGGAGTTTAAATAAGTATTTCAATAACTAAATAAAATATTTATCAATATATAGGTGTTTAAATTTCCATCCAACAAAGAAATGTTTTATATATATAATGACACATTAAGGAAAGAACTAGGGAGAGTCCTTATATATTTTAATAAAGTTGTTTCTTATAAATCATTATAGTTGAATATCCATAACCAAAACTATTTAACTCATGATATTGAGTTATTAGCTGTAATATTTCCTTCAAATATACATAAACACCCTCTTTAAAAGAAGATATGTGACATATTTGATAATAATTTTTTAAGTACATATTGATGTAGAAAGAACTTAGCACGAGAACAGGGAGATGGATGAAACTACTCAGTGGATATAACTGTGAAATACAATAAAACACTATAAAGGTGAAGAAGGTGGATAATATGTTTATTAAGAAGGATCATGGAGTCCTATATATGATGAGGATACATAAGGATCCAAAATTCATGGACTTAGTATAGCTGAATATATAAGTTATTAAGGAAGGGGAAACAACATTCATTTTTATATGTAATTTCCCAAAAATATTTACTATAGAAGATAAACAGGTCTCAATATGATGAAAATGGTTTATAAAAGAAGAGTAAATCCATATAAGATGGGAAATGTTTTTACATCATTTATGAAGATAGGATTTTATAGTTTCAAAATAGATTGTTTGTTCTATAAGTACCTATGGTCATGAGGGAATATCTAGATTAATCTCACAACTAATACATCTATATACAACCTCATAGAACAAAGTTATATGGGGAACAAAAAGACATTTTAGTGAAATAGAATGAATTGGGAAATTATAGACTATTTAACAAGATTTTTGGTGTTCCAACAAGTAAATACTGAGAGACAACCTCAAATGGGTGTTACAAAACCTATCCCTATACCGATGTAGAGTTGGGACAATATGAATATGTATTTTTTCACTATAATTATGAAGTCATCAAAGAAAAATGGTTGTATATTGTTCCTTGTGGATCCATATATATAGTCTACACATTTCCTAGTAATAAGGGAAGATATATCACAGGAAAAACTTGTAGTACTTTATATCTACGAAGTTACAAGGATTCTTGAATAACCTTTATAAATTTCATCAAATAATGACCCTATATTCCCATAATTTTATAAAATTATTCAAAATATATTTGAATTCAGGGATAAAATTGAACACCTCTTATCAGTATCAAGTTTTTGTATGGTTTTGGAGGACTATCCTAACATTAGAGGACATATTGAGATCATTCTGACTTGACTTCGATGGAATATGGGTCTAGTTTCTAAATTTAGTGTAAGTTTAATTCGACAATAACATACATTATAATATAAAAATGGAACAATATGATGAATTTTAAAGGAAAATATATTGAAATCCTAAATGTTGGGATAATGTTGAGTAAAATAAGATAGATAGTCTAGAGTATGGTATGAAGACAATTGACAAGGTATAAGCTATCTAGAATCATATTAGGGTAGCTAGGATTAGATAGAAAATAAATTCTTATAATTAGAGGAGGGATTTATAATTACAAGGGGGATCATGTATTGTTGAAAGTGTTAATGTGTAATGCAGTTATAAGGTTTGGTAGAAGGGAATTCTATGTTCAATATATATTATAAATTTATAAATTTTTTTGTGAATTAAGACTATGGATTAACATTTATCTATAAAAACCACCCTCTCTATAATGCATGTATTATTTGATGTCTCAATGTCATATAAGTACATTCTTGACCCAACACATGCACTCACTAGTAATTAAATAGAGTTGGAGAATGACCTGTCATATAATGAAGATTCTTCTTAGATTCTTAATACTAGAGAAAAAGTGTTACATAATCAGAAAAGCCATATAATCAAATTTATTTGGATAAATCAAATTTCAGTGGAATAAACAGGGGATCCTAAGGAAGCAACGTGAAATAATTACCCTCAATTGTTCATGTATTGATGTACACCCCACAATTTTAGGATGAAATTATTTAATTAGAGAAACTAATTCTGATTACTCAACTATAGTAAATAAAATCTTCATCATAAAAACTACTGTAAAATAAATTTTTTATAATAATAATACAATACATTTTAAGACAACATAAATAGATAATTTCATTGATAATAAAAGATATAATAAATGATATAAAACATTTAAAAATATGTGGTAACACCACAAAATCATACTCTAGAGGATTATAATAGAAAAGAATGAAAAGTATAAGATGTATATTAATATCATAAATAAAAAATATAAAATTCATTAGGAATGTCATAATAACTAGGAGTATTATATGAATGATTTAAAGTATTATAAATATGTGTATTTATAATGGGTAATACGACCATTGAAATTTGACTATTGCAATCATAATGTAACTATTATACATACTAATGTGTAATAAAAATGAATAAATACATTTGATAATAAAATAACTTATAATTAATAGTAATTTATATTAATTAATCAATAGTAATATAACTGTACACATATGACTTTGAATTAAAATAATAGAATAGAAAAAATTATTCTTAAAATTTTTGGGGCCAAACAGATGGCTTTCAAATATACATATAAGTTTAATTAATAATTAAAATTCCCATATATTGAATATTATTTTCAAAAAAATTAATTTAAACTTGTAATAAGCACATTAAAATTATCAAATGGTGAATATTTCATAATTTTCTAAGACCGTAGATTTTTCTCTAAATAGTAAAATAAGATAAGCATATATAATAAGTATTATGAAATAACTATATTGTAAAAACAATATAATAATTAATATAGTTTAATCCATGAAAAAAATATTATTTATTTAATACAAAATATTTTAAAATATTAAAATTATTTTTCAAACCTATTAATAACGTTCAATATTCTAGAATGAAAATTAAAATTTTAAAATAAATATTTAATGAAAAAAATATATTCGAATGGAAAAATTAATATGAAATAATGTAATTTTGTTCTCAAACATTAAAAACTAAAAAAACATGCCTTAAATGTTAAAAAACATGAATTAAATCCATCGGTTGGCCTATGATATTTCATTTCCCAAAACCTGTATTTCTAAGGCCTATGTTTATAAATTATTAATAAAATACACCATATTTTATATAAATTCATACACATTATTTCATTATTCTTCATTACAAATACTTTTATCATGAATATTCTCTAAATTTATCTCTTACAAGTCTCACCAAAGTGTTTCCAAGGTTCCAAGTCTCTCATATCATGCTTTAAGAATCTACGTTTTAAGGAAAGGTTTTCTCAATCCTCCCTTTTCATTTCCAATTGCAATACTTTTGTTATAATATCATTTAAATTAATTTTATTATAAATAAATGATTATAATTTCATGGAATTGTCATCCATTTATATATTGTTAATAATATATTACTTTTCCCTCTCATTATATCATTTTGAAAAGCTGTTATTATGAAAAACGGTTTCCTAACCCTAATTTCCTTTTCCATTTGGAATCCTTCGATTATAATATCATTTAATCTATTTTTAATATACAAGAATGATTGTAATTACAAGTTATTTTTGCCTATTATATATATTTTAATGAAATTTTACTTAATCCTTTTCATTATATATATTTTATTATCTAATATTAATCTAAAGTAAGGGTTCCTCACATTTATCTTTATTTTTTAAATCTTGGTAATTCATTTTCATTTTAATGAGAAATGTTATTATCCTCCATTTTTATAAATTTTGTATTTTATTATTAATGAAAATTCACCATACCCTCTCATTATATAACCATCATAAGATTCTATACTCCTCTAAATTTCCCATACTGAATTTTTTTTAAAGTAATTATTTTGATTTACTAGAAATGACATCCATATATGGATATAAACAAGTGGTTGGAAGCTCTGGTACAAAGAACCTTGGGATAAAAACCTTAAAAAGTGTTTATTGGGTATTAACTCAATATACAATCAGTTCACCACAATGGGTCTTAACATCACATCTGGTTTGAAACACCCAGGGGAAATTATTTTTATGATTCTCATGCTCTTTATAAATCATAATGAAGAATTTGAATAAATAATTGCGTCAATATAATACTATTTGAAATTGTGAAACATAATGACCATTTCCTATTTATATTATTATTCTATGAAATTAACCATCATCACTACTTCATTTTCTACCTTTTAATAATGGTGTATTCCATTACATAATGAATATCCACTAGTTTCTATTTTGATTGTTGGATATTCACCTTGTTCACAACACTATTCAATTGAATGGGAAAATGTTGAAATTCCATATATCCATTATTTATATATTGATAACTATTGATTAGTTATCCATGATTAGTTATGTGGTTACTTAGGGAGCTTTATGGTTAGTATATTTTTATCCAATCTCTTCATATGATGGATTCATTTGATTTTTTATGTGATGGGTGGGGCCTAGAATTATATATCCCCTTGATTCATTGGTAGGTCTCTTGAGACAACTATATTGGGTCTTTAGTGTATTATTTACTCATGTAGACACACACACACACACACACAGACACACACACACACAAAGACACAAACATATATATTATTTCTTGGAATAAGGTCCAGATTATATGCTTATGATATTCAACATTATGCATTCAAACACTATAAGACCAATTATTATAATCCATGTTTTTATTTTTTTTATATTACCCAAGGATATATTCTTCTCACAATTTGTTACAGAAATAGTCTATTCATTTATTCCTTCCATATTATTTATTTCAAGTTTATGCTATTATTTTTTCCACTATGCACTATCCCTTAACGAGGATATTAGGTTACCATTTATGTTGTTTTCCATTTCCCTAGGTAACTGTGGAGATTACTACAAGGGGCATAAAACATTTCATGGAGAAATATATAAATTTTAGATTATTAAATTATTGTATTTTATGTTTTCAATGGAGTTTAATGTTCATTTAAATATCTATTTCCTGATACTTCTAAACTGCCAGATCTAGTGAACTATGATATATATATTTTGTAATATTGTAATAAAATAACAACCGAGTCCTGGTAACAAGATTTAGGGTTGTTACAATTTTAGTTTATAATGATTATAATACTTGGTATACTTACTTTGGAGGTGAGAATACTTCTATTTTCAATTAATTATATCTATAAAATTTTCTCCATCAATATTAACAATGGTTGAGGGTTCTAAGATGAAGGTACATTTGCTTGTATCATGTTGATTCAATGATGATATATAGAAGAATGAAATGGGTTTATTATGCTACATCGATCATGAGATGATCCTAAAATAATCATATATTGCATTTTATTTTTCATGTTACTCAATATGGTAACCATCACATCCCATGATCAATGAGTGATGGAAGAAATATTAGCACACACTCTAGATCCATGAACTTTAACATTACTTATTCCAACTACAATTATATCATGTTGAATTAATTATCATGATCAGTAGCTATGATGCCCTATGGGGAACATGCATTTTTATTTTTATATTATTTTTTCTCTATTGTGGTTTTAATGGATTTTAAAAGTTATGGGTTGATATTTTGGATTTTTCGGAGAAACAAGCCTAGCATATGTTTTGCAAACAATTAGTTACAACTTTTTGGTAACCATGTGAAATAGTTTGTTCAAATATTGGGTATTTTTCCGTGATTTGAGAATGCTTTGTATAAAAATGGTATTAACTTAAAAAAATGCATGGAAAGTTGGTTTTGGGTCTCTAGGCTATCATTAATATCCTGAGATTTTAAAGTAACACTATGTTCGATATTGTATACAATAAGAAAATCGAGGTTCGACGAACCATGCAATATGAATATTTAAATGTTATAGTTATAAAATATCTTTTTAATTTATGGATATGAATAGGGTTAACCTAATTATGAAACATAAAAAAATTCACAATCAATACAAATGTATTAACTAATTATTAGGAAATAAAAACTCAATATTTTTATCAAAGTCATTTATGCTTAAAAATGCGTTTTCTTCAATTTTTTTTGTTTAGATTAGTGAGAGAATATTTTAATTATTTTTTGAAAATTTTATAAATTTAATTTGATAATATTTACATAATATTTGGATTCATCATGTCAAAATTCTATTTCAATGAACTTTTTACAATTTTTTGAAAAGTTTTATTTTTTAATGAATAGTGAAAATAATGGTTTTTATTAAAAAATGAATTTTCTTTTCAAGTGCTTAAAAGTAATATTATATATTAGAATAGTTTAATATTTAATTAGTTTATTTTTATTAAACATAATTTAATAAATTTTATGTTAATGAATATTTTATTTTAATTTATAATAAAATCATTTTTATACTTGAAGCAACATTTTTCTGGAAAATCCATTTTCATCACATTTGGAAGATTTAATTTTAAATTAAATTATTTTATGTTGGAAACCTTGTTATAATGATAAAGAAATAATTTTTATTAAGATATTGATTAGTTTTATGTTTTATGGAAGAATTTTACAATGTAAGATAGATTGGAAATAATTTGGTTAAGTTTCAGAAATACTCACCATTGTAGATGAGTCACCACTTGGGCTGACTCACCCTTGATGACGAGTCACCACCATGGATGAATCATCATTTATAATGATTCACCACTAGGGATAAAGCACCTATGAAGAAAAAATTTGTCTACGTAGTGGAATCACCCTCGTTCGGTATGCCACATCGCTAGAATAGATTTTTTTTTGAAAAGAATTGGAAAGACTCACCACCTAAGGATAACTCACCATTGAACTAGAAATGTTGAAAAGTGTTGGAAAAATATACTGTGGGAGGTGACCAGTAAAATTTTTTCTATGTTTCAGAAAGACCTTCCACTAGATCCGACTCACTGTTGGAGATAAACTACCATATAAATGAAAATTTTATATAGCGTTGAGATAACCTACCACTAATAGGACTCTATTCTCAAATGAGTCACTATTGGCATCAATCACTACTATCCTGACTCACCACCAGCCTAAGTCACCACCACATATTGTCACAGCGTTTAAAAGGAGTCACAACCAATATTTGTGGTTATTTTGAAAAAAATATTTCCAATAGACGTATTGTCGAATTTATTGTCCTTTCTTATTTTAATGATTATTTTTAAATGTTGTAAAGAGTTGAATTAAATAATGTTTCAGTCATCCAGTATGAGTATAAGAATATGTAAATGATTCTCCCTACTCACTGCTCTTAAAAATGAGTATCATACTCCCTTATGAGGATACAAGAGTGAACAAAAACTGAGAACTCAGATACAAACAAACTCACAGAGAGATATTGTTGATAATTATAAGAAAAAATAAAATTTCTATGCATTAAAAGAAGTATCTTTACCAGTGATCAATCGAATAATAAGTGAATCACACAGAACAATCATAATAATTCCTACTGTCAAAACAAAAAGGGTACATGACACTATATTTTTCTGTGATTTTTAAAAACCTGACTCAAGCTTCTTTTCAAGCTACACTCCTAGAGTCTTGAGCTATAGAGTATATTAGATAGACCAAATCAACATTTCTAAACACTAATTTTCTATTTATTTTTATATTATTTACCCTATGAGTAAAGTGTGTTTTACTTTACATTTATAACATGTACACTATCTCCTTAAATTAACTAGAAGATACTAGATATCTTCTTAAACTCTCTTTATATTTGTTTTTACCAGGGTGGTGTGCATGAGTTACCTGAGTTTAATAAATTTATATTATTCCAAAAAGTTTATCGAAGAAGTTCCTATATGGATTGGAGATCTTTGATGTTGTACACTCGATCTAGGTTATGTATCATAGATTATTTAATATAATGACATTGGAAGTAGGTTATTTCCAAGTGGAAAGTATTCAGTCTTAGGATGAGACTAAAACCCTTGTTTTTATTTCACTGTGTGTTTTATTTTATTTTGACACTTTCAACAGAATCGATCTTAAAGTATAAAAAACCATTACTTTGATAGTTAGTCTAAATTAGTGTTTATATAAGGTTTTTTAAGTAAATTGATTTAAAAAGTTAAATTAGTTGTTTATAATTGTTTTAATTGAGACTTAATAAATCATTAAGAAATATTTTAAAATATTATAAAATATATTGATATATTATTTTGATTTAATTGGTTATTTTAATTAATTTGGGGATTTTATTTAACAGTGTTTTTGATAGAATGTTTTATTGGGTTCTAAATTCACCATCTCTTAAGATACGATCTCCGACTAAATTTTTTTATAAAATATTTTTCAAATAATTTAAAACTATGCTTTTATTTGTTTTAATGAACTTAAATTTCTCTTTATTCTAAATTTATCTCTTTAAATGGATAATAGAAAAGAATTTTCTACTACGAATAGACCTCCTTTATTTTATATTAATTAATTTTATAAATGGATAATAAAAATTAAAATATATATAGAAAGCATGGATGTTTGAAATTTGTTCTGATATTAAGGATATGTTTGGGTTTCCTAAGATTATTTTAAATAAATGTGATGATGCTACTAGTATTTCTTAGAATAATAATTTTTAAGATCTGAATTCTCTTTTGTATTATTTAAGAGATGAAGAGATTAATTGGATATCTACTAGTAAAACTACTTTTGAAATTTGGGATACTTTAGCTATTTCACGTGAAGGAATTACCAATATTAAAGAAATTAAATTTAACACTTACAAATATGTATGATAAATTTAAGACGAAACATGATGAGATAATTTATGATATGTATGTCAAGTTCAATGAGATAGTTAATAAAATTATGTCCTTGTTAAATCTAGTGTCTGACATTGACCAAATCATGTGACTGCTAAGATTTCTTCCCAAAAGATAGAGAGAGGAATCATTTTCTATACGATAATCCTATGAAATTAGTAAAATACTTATTAAGGAATTAATTGGTATGTTTTTTATGTACAAAGAAGATATTAAGATCAATTATGGAGAAGATGATAAATATAAGAGAAAATCTATAGTCTTTAAGTCTACTACATCTAAACAGAAAGAAAAATAAAACTCCAATACGAAATATCTAGTTATGATGAATCATCAGTTGATAGAGATGAAGAAATGGACCATTTCGATAGAGGGTTTAATAAGTTCTATAAGAATAATAAATTATTCAAGAAAATAAGTTATAGAGGAATGTATAATAGTAGTGGAACATTAAAAAAGGACTAGAAGATCGATAGAAACTAAAATGAGATTACTTATTATAAATGTTATAAAAAATTAAAAGTTAAGGCTGACTATCCTAGGATGAAATAAAAGAATAAGTGTGATGAAAATATAGAAAGTATAATAAATCCATAAAATCCACATGGAGTGCCTTTGAGAGTAGGCCATATAATAACATGGTCTCTTATGAATAAAATTATTTTTCTTTTAATGTTTTATTGATATTGAAAACACAAGGGATAATTATTATTACTCGGTTTAAATGAATATTAACTATCATTACCATTGATAAGATATCCTCTGAACAGTGATCACACAACTAATATAAATATAAGATTTTAACAAATACTTTCAACACAGACAAAGTAGAAGATAACATCATCTGGTAGACTCAGGCTGTACACTGCTCCTTAGTCAGATCTTGTAATGGAGGTAGCATTAGTGGGCATTGCTCTTGACCAAGCCTAAAATGAGATTCAAGACATTAAGCATGAATGGAATCACCTACGAGAGAAGTTCAAGTTAATAGAGATTACCACCCAGACAATGTTATCTGAGCTACCCCAAGAGTCTATCACCATCACACACCTTACCCTTAAGTCTTATATAGGTGTTATAAGGGGTTATGTAATAAGGTATTATTTACTTATTGTGTAATATCTATTAATAAATAATAGTCTTATTCCATCAATTCCTTTATGGGAATAGTCTTTCATAAAAAATGATGACATTGATAAATTGATTTTTCTGGTAAAAATGGCACTTTTGAGAATTATATGAATTATTATATTAAAAATTAATATGATAAAAAAATTCTTATAAATGATTATTATATCTATTCCTTATATATAAATGATTAGGTAATCAGTTTGATTAGAATTATATTTTTATACGATAAAATAAAAAGTGTATTTTTAAAAAATTTATATTAAGGAATTAATGAATTTTTGAAACAATTAATATTTTAATAAAATATTATTATAAAATTACTATTATGAATAATAAATGAGTATATAGTTTTTATGAATTCAAATGTAATTTTTATTAATGTTTAAAAACTATTTTTATCAAAACCCGTCAAATTTCAAAAATGTTAGTTCTCATTTTAAAAGTGAAAATTAAAATATTTAGAAAATTATTTAGATGAAATGAATATTTTTTTGTAATATGGATTTCAAAATTATATAACGGTAAATTATTCATAATATTCCGAGATATTCGAATTTTTGGGTAAAAATTAAGTAATATATAAATATATTATGTGTTTTACGACAACATAATGATCCAATAGTGATGTAATAAATACCATAAAAGGAATATTAGAAAAAATTTATGTTTTAACTTTAAAATAGTTTTATTTTAGATTTATATTAATAATTTTATAAATAATTAGTTAATCCTCCAAAATGTATAACATATTTTATTATTTCAAGTCTATTTCTTTAATAATGTGACTCACCTCATCATAAGAAAGGCTAATATTTTAATATATTCATCCCAAGAACATATAAAATGACTTTTTGCAATAATATTTGTCAAAAACCATGGGAAAAAAAATAATAAGTTTTAAGGGTTTGAATATTTAAGTATATAGATTCCAAAACCTAAGTTTGTGAATTATTACAGAATTCTCCTCCCATTTCCTATATACACCCACACAAGCTCCCACTTATCTTCACTAAAAATACTTGGAGAACGTCCCTAATCTATCATAACCTCCATATAATCCCCACAAGGAACCCTAATCTCTCAAGAAGCCTCTCTTCAAGCTTTTGAAGTCACACACTCAAGTAAGGGATTCAATCCTTTCTCAT
The DNA here is from genome assembly GCA_963277665.1 of Viscum album. Lineage (NCBI taxonomy): Eukaryota > Viridiplantae > Streptophyta > Magnoliopsida > Santalales > Viscaceae > Viscum > Viscum album. The sequence continues at coordinate 1,939,545,211 of OY728130.1, forward strand.
TTTTTTTCCAAGTTTCCTTATATCGTTACATGATTTTATTTTCAATTAAAAATGATTGGGTTTGTTTTTGAAACTCCCCCATACATACCTTATTATGTTTTAATGATTATATACCCCCTTTTCTCTCATTAATCACTCCCATGTACACCCGTTGCCATGTTGAAATTTTGTAAGAGTTATTCCACTTCTCCTCTTTTTTCAAGTTTCTTTATTATGTTACACCTTATATTTCAAAATTATTTATGTTGGACATGTATTTATATGACCCCATTACTTTACATTTCATGTATATATGATGAGAGACCCATTTATCTCCCAGAAACCATTTTAATTAATTTTTAGGTCATGCCGTCAGGCTGTCGAAACTGCACCTAGAATTTCCATTCCATAACCATTGTGTAGTGAATATCGTATCCATTACATATCGAGGGTGTTACTTTTCATGCACATATAACTTTTTATTTAGGTCTTTAATTTATGTATTCCAGAACCCTATACCAAAGAATTAATTATTATAATGAATGTATAACATGTTTTATGATCTATGAGGTACACATAAACAAGAGAATGAAATGAATGTGACGAGTGCACACATATTTTTATAGTGCTCTAATGCATTGGGTAATTTTTAGTATCGTGGTACATCATGTTGGGATATGGGTTTAATTTATAACTTTATATGACTTTTTTCTATCATGTTGGGATAGGGGTTTACCTGATATCTTTATGTTAATTATGCAATGTTTTAATTTGTTTCCACATTTCCGTGTTATGATAATATTTCTATATCATGACTTTATGTTAATGTTTAAAATATGATCCATTGATATTTCTACCACCTAACATATATTTTATTCTATATGTTATTCCTTGTTTACTCCCTTGTAGGGTTTTATAGCTCACCATTTTCTTATGTATGTCTTCATGTTATCCCATGCAATGCTAAGTACGAAGGAATGTTGTGGTTATGTAAAATAACATTTCAATACATATGTTGTATTTTATATCTTAAGTTTTCATGTAATGTTCCTATCCCCAAATAAACTAGACCTATTGTTCTTCTGGGTTGTATTAAGTGCAATTTTATGTAATAAATCATGTATAAATATGAAATAAAGAGTAGGGTTGTCATAGGTCAAGTGACTCTGAATCAACTCATGAAGAGAAACTTGATAGATAAAACATGTTCCCCATAAAAAATGTCTTTGAGTTACCTACTGCATCATTTGTACTTAATTCCAATCACTATGGAAATGAAAATGACGATTATATATCTAAATAATAAATTTCTGAGTATTTTAATATGTTTGAAGATATATTAAATTAACTTAAAGAGAAATAAAAATTTATATAAAACAACATGTTTTATCTTTTAGTATTAGAACTAATCTCACTGTGGAGAAAGAGAATAATGATCAATTGTTAAAGGAAAATGATGGACTAACATTTTCAAATGATCCAATAAAGATTTAATTTGAAATATTTACATATGGAAGAGAAACACTTACTCAAATTCTAGGAAAAAAATTGCTCCTATACACCATACTCCCCTAGGTTGACAGAGAAGAGTGGTTAAGAGAACATGTATTCCTAAGTACAATTTTGGATATTTTAGTACTAGTTATTTTTCAAATGGACCTAATAAAGTTTTTATTTAAAAAAGTTTTTAATGTTATTATAGGAACCCTATAAACAAAATTTGGGTTCCAAATTCCCAAATCACTAACATATCTAGACCCAAGAAAATTTGGGTACTATATTTATTTATGATATAATCATTATTTTTTAGGAAATATTCTAAATAGATTCTATAGGAATCAATGGTACTTGAATATAGACTATTCTAGAAATATTACAAGAGATTAATTGAACTTTAAGAACCTCATAAAACTTTATGGTTGTGATGTCACCATTGGTGACAATGCTAATGCGAATATCATTTCCCTAAGCCAAATTGGTAACACCAATTCAATTTTAAGTTTTAATTTTTTGTTTTTTGTTAGTTTAAAATATAATATTCATAGTATTTAACAATTTTTTGATGATGGTTTTCATTTGAAATTTTAAAATAATTCTTTTAATGTTTTTAATTCAAAAATTGATTTAGTATCTACTACTTTAATAAATGAGAATATTTATACTATTAATATTGATTATATGATTTCTAAAAATGTTTCTTTCTTTAGTGTCTTTCACAAAAAATCATGTATTTTCTATAGGAGACTAGGCCACTATAATATTCACTAATTTATAAATCTCACTAAGAAAGTGTCAGTTATGGATCTTCCCAAACAATAATTACCAAATGAAAAATCTATAACCCCTATCAAAATGGGAAACAACACAAGATTTCTATGAAATAAAAGAAAGATGTTTCAAAATTTTAACCTCTTGTGTTGATCCACTAGAATTTGTTTCAACCATCTAGATTTTTTAGTTTAAATGGGATGAACTAGTTCTATGTACTTCTAGATGAATTTTCTAGGTACACTTTGGTATTCCTTTTAGCTCACTAAAGTGAAGATTGTTCTTATTTTAATAATTATTCTAAATAGTTTGAAAACCTAAGTGGAGTTATATTTAAAACCATAAGAAGTGACCAAGGTTGTGAGTTTGAAAATCCAGAATTTGAATCATTTTTCTCCAAAAATGATTATGGTCATAACTTACCTACTCCTAGAAACCATTAAAATAATGCATTATTTTAAAGAAGAAATATATCCCTACAAGGGATTTCTCAGAATATAAATAATGAATATTACTTACCTGTAAATTTTTTTGTAGAGGCTTTAAACACATCCTATTATATAATAATTATATTTTTTAATAGACCTATTTTAAATAATACCCCTTATTAACTTTAGAGTAATAAAAATCCTCAGGTTAATTAATTTATATTTTTTGGTTGAAATTTTTTTATTATTAATACTAAGTATAATCTTGAGAAATTTTCCTCCAAGAGTGATGAATGAAGTTTCATTATTTATTCAATATCTAGTAAATCCTATAGATTTTTTTAATAAAAGAAACAAGAGTGTGGAAGAGTTGTCCATATCATGTTTGATGAGAAAAATCGATATGAACTGAATACACCTTTATAAAATCTTTAGGATTATTTAACCACTCCAAACTTAATTTATAAACCTTCTAATTATGCTATAAATCAAGAAGAAAAATCATCCAGTTTCTAGGAAAATCAAGAATCTGAACCTAAAACTATACAGGACCCTAAGGTGACAAGACCTTCTTTTTATAAAGTTGTAAGGACTCTTAAATACAATACATTATATTCTATTGTTAAATAAATAGATAGTGGTGCGTAATATAGGTATTTTCTAAGAAACCAAGTTAAACATCAAGCATTGTTGTCACAACTTGAACCCAAGAACATCAATCATTAAATTAATTACGTATTCTTGGTAATTTATATGCAATAAGAACTTAATCAATTTGAAAGAAATAATGTTTTGGAACTTTTGGATAGATCCAAAGATACCTTATATATAGTCCCTAAGTGGGTGTTTATAAACAAAGTTGATGATTCTAGCACAATTGTAAGGGATAAGGGTAGAATAGTTGCACAAGGGTATAGTCAAGAAGATGGTATAGAATATGTAGAAAATGTTTCAACTATAGCCTGAATTGAATTCATTATAATACTCTTTTACTATACAACACATTTTGATTTCAAACTATATCCAATGGTTGTTAAAAGTTCATTCTTAAATGGGTATATAATTGAGGATGTTTTTATCAAACAACCACATAGATTTCAAAATCCTCATTTTTTAAATTAGTTTTTAAAGTTAAAAAAATCATTGTATGGTTTGAAACAAGCTCTTAGAGTTTAATATGATAGGAAAAGTTATTTTATTATTTCTAAATAATTTTCAAAAGGTATATATATTATTAAAATATTTATAAAAATAAATTCAAAATATCATTTAGTTGTTTAAATTTATTTAGATGATATTATTTTTTGATCTTCTAAAAATATTTTATGTACTAAAGTTTCAAAAATGTGGAAAGATGAATTTGAAATTAGTTAAATGGGTGAACTATAATTATTTCTTGGTTATCAAATTTTTTAGAACAAAAAGGTCCTAATTTATATCAAAGTAAATATACTAAACAACTTTTAAGTCATTTTATTTATGATAGAACTAAGTGTAGTGATACTTCTATGAGTTACACAAATAAATTGGATCTTTATGAAGCTAGGAAATCTACCGATCGAACCAGTTATAGAGGCATGATTATAAGTATTCTCTACTTAACTTCTAAATGACCTGATTTTATGTTTACCGTGTGTATGTGGGATTAATTTCAAGAAAACCCAAGAGAGTCACACTAAGATGTTGTGAAAATAATATTTAAATACCTCATGTATACATCCAATTGAGGAATTTTATATCCAGGAAGAAAAGAATTTGACTTGTTTTTTATTCTAATGCTTATTTTCTTGGATGTATGTTATATAGAAACGACACATCTAGAACATTTCACATTTTCTAAAAATCCAAAGTTTCTTATTTTAGTAAGATACAAAATACTATTTCATTGTTTACTGCTAAAGGTGACTAAATAGGTGCATGAAGTATTTGTGCTCTAATTTTGTGGTTGAAACACACATTATTAGACTATGGATATCAATTATTACATTTCCATATAAATTATAATGAAAAGGTGCAATAAATATTTCTAGAAACCCTATATATCACTCTAAAAAAGAAACAAATTTATGTAAGACATCACTTTTTGAGAGATAATTTTCAAAAGGGTGATACAACTCTTGAATACAGTGGTACTAAACATTATCTTACTTATATTTCCCCCCATATTTTAAATTTAGATAGAATGAACTACATAAAACATGAATTAGGCATGATACATTTTTGTTGAGATTAATTTTCTTGGACTCAACATTAAATTTTACCTATCGTTGAGTTTTACCCATCATTGAGGTTTTACTCACCTTTGTAATCAATCACTATTGGAATTTATCACTATTGGAATTAATCAATGTTGGAGTTACTCACAATTGGAATATTTTTTACTTTTATAATTTTTACTATTTTTGTTTAAGTTTCCATTTCTTTTATGGTTTTATGTATTATCTACTTATTTAATTTTTAATTAGATTCAAATGACATTTCAAATTTTATTTTACTAATACGCAAAATACCAAAATTATCTAAATGATATGTTTTTATAATTCCAATTCTCATGTCCCTAGTAACTTTTCTCGAGCCGTGTATTGACACTTTCTCTCCCGATCGTTGCCTTCCCCTTCATTCTCCTAAGCCTTCCGAGTTGATCACTATGGTTAGAGTGATGTGAGTTCATAATCCTCTCTATAAGAGTCACTTCATACTAATAAGTTGAAAGATGAATTTACCCACTTAGTTGTTTTTGAGCCACTGAATCCCGATATTGGGAAGAGGTTGTAGTACACAAAAATGAAGTTCAGGTTGAGTGGTTTCTATCAATAAGGTCATTAGTGCTGAATGTTTTTAAGGACTAGGGTTGGGTGGAATAGTTCTCCAATAATGGGAGAACATTATATCCTAGGTTGTTGTATTAATTTTATTAGTATATTGAGTACAATTTTGAGGAAAATAAATATTGGGTAAGACACCGAATCAATGGCCATAAAGTAACCTTTTCTTCAATCCAGTGGGCTAGCTATTTGAGAGTTCCTCATGAAGGAGTTACAAAAGTATATTAAGGAACTATTCCAGATGAACATGATAAATTTTTTATGAAGATTATTTGGATAAATTTATTAGTAATGGAATGGAGAGATGAATGATTACTACTATGTTAGTTGGAGAATTCCGATTACTTTTCAAATTTATCTTGCACATACTTTTCCCAAGGAAGGGTTATTTTTCTATAATGAGGTATATTAATGTTTATCTTCTATGTATTATGAAAAGATGTGAGAAGATCAACTTGGGTATATATATAATGATTCACAAGATTGAAATGAGCAAGGGATCATCATGGTAACATTTTTTAATCTACCTAAATTTATTTTAGCTATGCTCATTGAAAATGGGATTGTTGATGAATTTGACGAATATATAGTGAACTGTGGTGAGTTTTATAACACAAGGGTAATTTTTAAAATGATTAAAATTAGTTGGAATCTTTTGAAGAAGAAATTAGTGGTTCACGGGGAAAGGATTTATAATGATTTCAATCCAGTTGACCATCCATCTAGACTAAATAATCTTATGGCCCCTGGCTTAGATCCAGATGATGTTGTTGAGTATTATAATGAGAATACTACTTCCTCTAATCATAAGGAAAATGAATTTTATATGGATGAAGGTAGTGACCTAGATTTACCTCATATCTCCCCTAGTATGTATTTTAGTGCTCCTAGTCCACCTAGGACTCTCCCTGTTAGAGAATCTCTCTCGAAGGAAGGTAGTTTTCAGGAAGAAACCAAAGTATTAGGTGAAGATAAATTCAAAATTTTTAAGGACCTCACATTAAAAATTATATAATCATTAGTTTTTGTGAAGAAATTATTTTATTTCACATGGATGATGTATTTAGGTTTAGAGTATTAAAAAATTGGGCCATAACTTATACATAACAAAACTATAAAAATATAAAGTGGACACTTCTGAATAGTATCCATTTTTCCACAATCTAAAACTTTTAAGATAAAACATGATCTATTTTATGAAAACTCATTATAACGTTAAACATAAATTCTTTGAATCACTTAATCACTCTTATGTTTTGTGAAAAACATTAAAAAATGGTATGAATATAAAAATATTAGTAAATGATATAAAATGAAAGAAACCATTATTCTATTTATAATCATTAAAACTTATGAAAATAATTACTGAAAAACATATCATTTTACCCAAATTGGGAAATAACTTTGTTTAATAAGTATCATTTACTTTAACTCTATAAAACAAATTATTTACTTGAAAACGCATTAGCAACATAGAAAATTCATATAGGCGCCCTGGGACATTATCACATTGAACCCTTACAGAAACCTTATAGATTGGAATAACCATATCAACAACTTATAAAATAATTATAAAGAGAATATAATCATTACCTAATGCATTAGAGAACTATCAAGGACAACTCATCATTTATGCTATAACATGCTCACCTGGTAAAATCTGGGTTCACCCATTATTTATAATTTCCAAGAACCAAAACATAAAATAAAACATTACAACAATTTAAAAACTATTTTAAACCCATATGAAAAAACTTTCAGATGTTAAAATACCATTTTATTTTATAAATCCCATTTTAAATAAAAAATAAAAAATTCTTTTAAAACATAATCTTAGCTACCAAAATACCAAAAATAAGATAGAAGTTTTTTCATTTAAGAAAATTTGAAATCTTGAAAATGATGCAACAAATAAAACAATTTCCATGATGAAAAAAAGTAATTATCACTATGTACGTTAAGAATAGAACATTCATTTTTTCAATTTTCAAAACCATCCATATAAAACATGAAAAAATAATCGTTTTAGAAATTTTTAATGGAATTATAAATTGACATAAATATCATTTAAAAACCTTTTATATCCATATAAATATATATGTAAACTAATATCAAGAATATTGAAAGGGAATAATTAAAACTTTAAACATTCATAGCGTCCCATACAACTTTTAACATTTAAATCATAATAAATATGAAAGAATAAAATTACAAAAACATTAAATTACCTGATAATAGATAAAATATGGATATATAATTTCAAATGGGATATATATACACCGTATAAAAGAGTAAAAGTTCTTATCATTATGAAATGTATCAATGAATGGATATTGGGATGAAATCTCTTACCTTGAGTCTGAATTTTCACGTGTGTCTTTATCTTCCTGAATAATAAAATTATATTAGTTATCAAGTTTCTTCTGAAAAATTTTCAAGTTTATCATTTATTTTATTTCACTTATTATAATTTTGTAAATAGCTACTCAAATAATTTAATTTTACATCGGGTGTTTTGACCATACTTAGTTTATGTCACAAAAACAACTTTGGTAGGTGAACTATAGTTAAATTGGTCATTATATAAACATATCCTGAAAAATAATCATGAAATTTATTATCATATTTATAAATAAATACTATTTTTAAAACAAATCATGAATGACGGTTATAAAAAACGAGCCAACATTACAATCATGGAGATGGTTGGACGTACGTATGCATGAGTAGCGTTCCCATTTTTCAATGATCATTATTGAAAGAAGGTAATTATCAATTATATTTAAAAAATAAAAATTATATCATAAATAAAATATTAATTAACAAAATATAATTTCATATTTATTTATTGTGATGAAAAAGGAATCACATCGCATCAAGGAGGCGGTAGTCCACACATCCATGAACGACAATGTCAATTTTTCAGTGTGTGAAATGGTTTTAAATAAAATAATATATTGTATTGAAAAAAGGTAATTATGTAACTAATATAATATGGATTTTATTTTTGTAACATATTTTTAATTAAATCCATACTTAATTCACTCCATTTATTGTGTGAATGAATCACATCACTTGAAGGAGGTGATAATCCACACTTCCTCAAACGATTTTATCATATTCCCAAAAAAATAAAGAATAGAGTTATGTGTTATATGAAAATTACATAAGCATAAAGAAATAATAAATATAATATATATCATATATAAACAGTGCGTACATCATAATTCCCAATCATGAGAGGAGGTAAAAGAAAAACGAACGACATCATTTTGCGAGGAAATAGTTCATCGTACACATAAATGGAATGTTCGTCACCCATTTGATGGAAGTGTGTGTAAGTTTAGGTATAAGAATTAACATAAAAACATATTAGTATATTTATTATACAGATTTAATTATTTAATAATTTAATAAGAATAATTACGGTGGTGGAGAATGAAAAAATAACGAAGGAGCTTGAGGAAGGATGTTACCTCTTCTTTGGGTAACTCATTTTGGTTTGCACCAAATGGATTTCTTGGAAGGATTTATACCCAAAGGGTAGATTTTATTAAAAAGGGAGGTATTTTGGGAGATTATTTGATCCAATTTTGGTTGATACATAGGACTTTATAGGTGTTAAAAATTAGGAATGGTGAGTGTATTTTTATAGTGGAGGAGGAGTAACATTCTTGTAAATTTTTGAAAATGGAATACCATGCACATTATTCCCATGTTAAGTGGCTTGAATAATAGTAAAAATTTTATAAATGTCAGTATAGGGCACAAATATGAATATTAAATAGATTTTTTAAAAGTGTATAGGTCATTTTGGCTCTTAAGTTTATGGTTTAGTCCCTTATTAAGCTAATTTTCCTCTTAATCGATGTAATTAATTTTAATCAATTTCACTAATATTTTTTTAAAAAAAATATATTATTACAAATTATTATAATTCCAAATATATAATCCATTTTTATAAATTCAAATAATATAAGCGGTAGAAATTAATTTAAATGTAATCCTGCGGATGGGACGACAAGACGAGTTTCTAATGCAAAAATGTTCAAAAGGTTGATATGTTTTTATATCTAAATTCAATGTGATTTTTTTAATATGATATAAATTATTTTAAATGATATAAAATTGATCTAATTATACATTAAAACTAAATAAAAACTTAATTTAACTATATAAATAAATTATATGAAGAAGTAGTTTTAAACTAAAATTGAGTATTATTAACTATTTATCAAAATGTGAAAGTTCTTAGAAAAATATCAAAAATAAACCCAAAGTAAATTTTGATATCCTGATTTCAAAGTAGTTTTTTATATAAAAATTATTAATGTTTAAAAACTATATTTAAAATGCGTTCTCCCTTAAATGGTGTTAAAACGACATTTTAAAAATATAGTGCATTTTATGCTCAAAATTGGAATTATTCATATTTTAAGCATATAAAAATATTTAATGAATAGAAAAAATTTATAAAACATATGTAAATATATTATAGTTAGTAATATTCATTCCCTCTGACAAAACAACTTTGCAATTACTACCACTTATAATAATAATACTAACAATATATTATTTTTTGGTATAACTCATTCTTGAGTGAAATGTAAGATTTCAGAGAAACTCATTGTTGTGTGTTAGGTATGATAATTAACATAGAGTTCTATTTAAGGTAAAATTGTTATTTCATTCATTAATATTAATAAATGTTAAAATGATTTATTTTATCGTTACCCGAGATGTTACATCCTCTTCCCTTTTGGAAATTGCGTCCACACAATTTTATTCACTTATAAAATAAGTGGGGGTATTTTATCCCTCATAGAATTTTAATATTACATTGTTTCCTATTCAAATATAGGGGATTTCCAAGAAACTATAACATAATGAATCACCTTATTCCAAAACACTTTCTCTTTGTGGTCAAGACCCTAAATAGGTTGTTGCTCGTAAGAAATATTCTCTTCCAGATAAACTACTTCAAGGATGAAAACATGAGATGAATATGGTACATACTTCCTTAAAATTGAAATATGAAATATGTTGTGTAACTAGGAAAATATTTTAGGTAACTCTACTTGATTGGAAACTAATCCAACATTCTCTAGGATTTCATATGGTCCAATGAACCATGGACAAAACTTCTACTTCTTACCAGACACACCACACTTTTCTAGAGATATACTTTTAAAAATACATGATCACATACCTTCAAGGAATGATATTTCCTACAGTTATCTGAATAAATCTTCTTCCTACTCTAATCTGCACTCATGTGTCACTAAATCAACTGAACTTTATCTTCTACTTCCAATAACTACATGAATGATTATAAATGTAAATTTCACTTTTTATTTAATTAAATGTCTTATTATATAATATGGTTATAGAAAACACATGATCTTATTTTATTTTATTATATCCAATTATATTTTAATGACTATTAATAATCATTACTGTTGATGATATATCCATTGAATTGGGATTACAAGATTATTATAATTATATGGTATTAACAAATCTAATTGACAGAGACAATGAACGTGACAACCATAACCAGTAGGATCATAAGCTATGTTGTGAATTTATTAGATCTTCCAAGGGAGATATAATTTTTGGGAATTTACCCAGACCAATTCCAAGTGGTGATCCAATAACTTAATCTTTATTGAAACTGGTTATGGGATAAATTTAAGCTTATCGAGATCATGACCCAAACATTATTCACCTAAACGCCCCATCAAAGTCCCGCCATAACACAACTTAATCTCAGGGAGTTTTCTAGTTAATTAAAGGGACATTTATCAAGACCCAATCAATATGAATATGTTCTTTTTTATAAAAAATGAATATATTTTCATCCTATTATTGTTACTTTGTAATTTTTTTTATTTTGATACTATAAACCCCAATTTCATTATTTGTTCAATGATACAATTAAATTAATGAATTTATGAATTAATTTATTTTCGAACTATATAATATTTTAAAATTATAAAATAATATTATTATATATAAATAATCATATAATTTTTATGAAGTCCAATTTAATTTTAATAAGGGTTAGAAAAATTTTATTTTAAAAAACACAACATCTTTTTAATAAAAGTAGATTTTATTTTAAAATTTAAAATTCAAATTTTTAGAAAATCATTTATATAAAAAAATATTATTTTTTAAATTATAATTTTAACATTATCTAATAGGGAATGTTTCATAATTTTTTGAGATGTTCAAATTTTTGGGTAAAAAATTAAATATTGTATAATACTCATTGTTTTTGATGACATTATAATGACCCAAAAGTGATGTAGTAACTACTATAAGTGGGATCCACAACCAAATATATTTTTTAACTTTAAAATAATTTATTTTAAGTTTTATTTTATATATTTTTAAAATCCATTATAAATATTTCAACACTAATAATATATTTTGTGGTTTTAAAATCCATTCTTTAAGAGTGTGACTCACATCCACATAATCAAGGTCATTATTTTAATAAGTCAGGCCCTTGGAATTATAAAATAATGTGAAAAACTACCTTTTGGTAGATACCATGGAAAAAATACATGGGTTTGTTTATGTCTTTGGATATATTATTATGTAGAGTCCAAAATATAAATAATAAAGAAATCCACTTCTTTTCCTATATAAACACTAGTGCATATAAATGTTTTTAACATCACCATTTTTTACGTCAGTTATATATAACCGACCTAAAAATCTGTGATATGTGATTTTTTAAGTCGGTTATTTTATAACCGACGTAAAAAAACTGGGAGTAAATTTTTTACGTCTGTTATAAAATAACCGACGTAAAAAATTATGTATCTAACGACTTTTTTACTTCAGTTATTTTATAACTGACGTAACAAACCAATGAGCGGAATTTTTTACATCGGTTATTTTATAAATGATGTAAAAAATGAGGTATGTAACGAATTTTTTAGGTCGGTTATTTCATAACTGATGTAACAAAATCGGTAGTTGAGTCATTTTTGACGTCAGTTATTTGATAACCAACTTAAAAACCCAACCTACAGAAGTTTTTATGTCGGTTATATTATAACCAACGTAAAAAGACAACACACGATAGTTTTTACGTCAGTTATAAAATAACCAATGTAAAAACTGGGGTTTCTGATGTGTTTTTATGTTGGTTATATAATAACGGACGTAAAAAACCAACACGCGGCTTTTTTTTACGTCGGTTATAAAATAACCGACCTAAAAAATGCAGTATCTGATATATTTATAACATTGGTTATTATAATAACCAATGTTATAAATGTAATAAAATATTTTATAATGTCGGTTATTAAATAACCGACGTTATAAAACATTTAAAAAATTTATCACGCCGTGTGAATTGTCTTTTCTGTTTTTTCGATCGACAGACCTGCAAATCGTCTCTCTCGCATGGAAAACCTAGAATTGACTCTTCGATCTCATTTTGTTAAACTCGCTTTGCCATCATCTTTTATCATCTTTACTCTCATCTGATCTATCATCTCCACTCGCAACACTAAGGTAAGCCTCCCATGACTTTATTGCGTTCGTTTTTTTCCCGGATAGTCTATATTTATGTTTTGCGATTTTTTTGTTTAAAATAGCTATGATTCTTTGATTTCAAAACCTCTTACCTTGTTTTCCATATCATCTTTTTTATTATCACCAGATCTATTACATCGACTCACAATATTCAAGTAATCCTCACCTACTACTATTTATTTTGTTTTTGTTTCGCGGATGCCCTACATTTATGGTAATATTTGTTCTCATTGACAACTAATGACATCATTAACCTATATTACTAAAATTTATATCTAAACCATTGTGATACACCCATTATGTGTACCATTGTGATTTATTTTATAAGTATATTTGGGTTTTGATGGTGGAATACTTGTTTTGGAACCTTGGTTGTTTCTATTTTGGGTATCACTTTTTGTTGTTCCATAAACTATTTACGTCGCTTATTTTCGTTGACTATTATAAGTCTTCATATTGTATTCAGACCTGATTTATTGAACAATTGATCATTTTAGAATAGTAGGAGATAAAGTACATGGTATTAATTTTGAATAATGGCATGATACCAAAACTAGTAGCTTGAGGTTAAAATCCCTAGATATTATAAAACTAGTAGCCTGAGGTTAAAATCCCAAGGTTTTGGGGCTGTCCTGGGGGTTGGGGGTTATTCAGAGGTTGTCCACGGTGTCCAAGGAGGTGGGGGGGGAGGGGGGGGCAGTCCAGGGGTGTTTGTGGGGGGGGGGGGGGGGTCTAAGGGGGTGGGGGTGTCGAAGGTGTGGGGGGGCTGTCCAAGGGGGTGGGTGGGTGGGTGAGGGGGATGCCCAAGGGGGTGGGGGCCTATCTAGAGGTTTTTAGGGGTTTCCCGTGGGGGGGGGGGGTGTCCAGAGGGTTGAGGGGTGTCCAGGGGGTGTCCAAGGGGGTAGGGGGTGGGTGGTGGTGTCCAAGAGGGGTGGGGGTGTCCAGGGGGGTGCAGTCTAGAGGGGTGGGGGTTGTCCAGGGGGGGTTGTCTAGAGGGGTGGGGGTAGTCCATGGGGGTGGTGTTGTCTAGTGGGTGTCCAAGGGGGTGTGGGGTGGTGTCCTGAGGGTTTGGGGGGCTGTCTAGGGGGTTGGGGGTGTCCAAGGTGTCCATGGAGGTGGGTGGGTGGGTGGGGTGGGGGGGGGGGGGGGTGTTGAAGGGGGTGTGGGGCTATCCAAGGGGGTGGGGCCTGTCTAGAGGGTTTGGGGTGTTGTCCGAGGGGTGGGGGGGGGGGGAGGTGGGGGCAGTCCATAGGGTTGGGGGGGGGGTGTCTAAGGGGGTTTCCAAGGGGGTATGGGGTGGGGGTGGTGTCCAAGAGGGGTGGGGGTGGATGGTGTTGTCTAGTGGGGTGGGAGTTTTTTCAGGTGGTGGGGGGCTTTACAGAGGGGTGGGGGTGGGGGGGGGGGGCTGTCCAAGGGGGTGGTGGTGTCCAGGGGGTTTGGGGGGCTTTCCAGAGGGTTGGGGGGTGTTCAGGGTGTCGATGGAGGTGGGTGGGTGGGTGGGGGGAGTCCAAGGGGTGTCTGTTTGTGGGGGGGGGGGATCCAAGGGGGTGGGGGTGTCGACGGGGGGGGGGGGGGGTGTCCAAGGGGGCAGGGGCCGGTCCAGAGGGTTTGGGGGGTTGTCCGGGGGGGGGGGGGGTGGTGGGGTGGGGCGCTGTTCAGAGGGTTGGGGGGTGACTAGGGGGGTGTCTAAGGGGGTAGTGGTGGGGGGTGGTGTCCAGGAGGGGTGGGGGGTGTCCAAGGGGGTGGTGGTGTCCAGGGTGTGTCCAAGGGGGTGGGGGATAAGTGCCAGTTGGGATTGACTATTACATCATGGATTGTGAGATTAAAACATGCTGATTGTACTGTTTCATGGATATTAGTATTTCAATATGATTCTATTTGGTTTTATATATTTTGACCAGTCATCGACTATGAGAAAATTATGGGTTATGGGGTAGACTATGTCGTTGTTTTCAAAAAATGCGTAGTTATCCTGTCCCCATTGTTCCGTGATGATTTGATGTTCATTTTGATTTTCTCCATCTGAGTTTTTATTTTAAAATTGATTTGATTCTCAAGTTTACTCCATTTTCTCAAATTTTTTTATCAACCATTAGAGGCCCCATGGTTTTCTTTGATTCCATGGAATTTATAACTACTATATCTAACTATATTTTATTTTTAAAATCATATTCAAGCATATTTTTTTAAATACGCATAGATTTTTTTTTATATTTCAAAATTGTTTTACATTCAAATTATAATTTTTTTCATATAAACATATATTTTTATTATCTTAATAAGATGTATAATTTTTATATTTGTTATAGGAAAAAATGATTCGAAGTTGGATTATGACACATCGAATGAGAAATGAATATGAGGAACGTGTTGATTACTTTTTGAAAATTTCTAAATGAAATGTTCCAAGTAGTGACATTTTTTTCTGTCTAGGCCCGAAATGTTTGAATATGAAGAAGTTGAAAAGTAGAGAGATAAAAGATCATCTAATTTGTCATGGTTTTAATCCGAGTTACAACCCTTGGATTTGGTATGGTGAAACTGGACCGAATGTCACTGATGATGATGATTTACAAGATGGTGGCTCCGATGGAATTGATGAAATGATTCACGATATTGCAGAAGAACAAATTGAGATAGAACCAACAATTCCGCGTCTATATGGTGATGCTGAAAAACCATTATATCCTGGTTGTACAGATTTTATGGTTTTTAGGCCATGTTAAGATTGATTAAACTGAAGGCGAAACTTGGATGGAGTGATAGAAATTTTACAGAGATGCTACAATTAATGAAATACATTCTTCCAAAATATAATGATCATCCAGATTCAAATTATAAGGCCAAGAAAATATTATGCCCGATGGGATTGAGATACAAGAAAATACATTCCTGTCCAAATGAATATATGATATATAGGAATGAATATGAATTTCTTCTAGAGTGTCCAAAATGTGGGACATCACAGTATAAGGTGAAAGAAAAATCACGTGCTAACGTAGATATTACAAAGATCATTTCAAAGGTATTTTGTATCTTCCTATAATTCACCGTTTCAAATGTTTATTTGCTAATAAAAATGATGAAAAAAGGTTAATATGGCATGGTGATGAGTGGTTATGTGATGGGAAAATATGTCATCCAGCTGATTGTCCACAATGGAAGAAAATTGATGAGTAGTATCCTACATTTGGAAATGAAATTAGAAATCTCAGACTAGGGTTGTGCACAGATGGAATGAATCCATACCGGACCCTCAGTAACACACATATTTCATGGCCTGTTTTATTGGTAATTTACAACCTCTCTCCTAAAGTTTGTATGAAGTGAAAATATGTCATGTTGAGTATAAAGATCCCTGGTCTGAAGCAACCCGACAATGATATTGATGTTTTCTTGTCTCTGTTGATTGATGATTTGAAACTTTTATGGGAGGATGGAATTAGGGTTTTTGATTCTTATTAAATGGAATATTTTCAACTGCATGCAGTGCTTTTGTTCACTATAAAGGGCTTCCTAGCATATTGAAATTTTCTTGGAAACAGTGTTAAATGGTATAAAACGTGTCCAATTTGCGAACAACAGAGGTCATATTGTCAATTGCATCATGGGAAGAAAATAGTGTACATGGGTCATCAAAAGTTTTTGCCTATGGATCACTCTTATAGAAGACTAAAAAAGTTATTCAATGGCCTACAAGAATTATATATTGCTCCGAACCCTTTATCCCCTGATCTGTATTTTGAGAGGGTGAAAAACCTTGATGTGACATTGGGAAAGACACATAAATCTGGTAATGATAGACATATTTGGAAGAGAAGGTCAATATTTTTTTAGCTACCATATTGGAGATATCATGAAGTTAAACATAATATTGATCTCATGCACGTGGAGAAGAATATATGTGATAGTTTTATTGGAACATTGTTAGATATTAAAAGAAAGACAAAAGATGGGTTGAATGCAAGATTAGACTTACTATCAATGGGAATACGTTTGGTGTTAGCTCCCAATCTTAATGGAAGACGAACATTTCTCCCCCCGACTTGTCATACAGTATCGAAGAGGGAGAAACTTAGCATTTTTCAGTGTCTTCATGATATCAAAGTGCCTCAAGTTTATTCTTAAAATGTAAAAAAATTTGTCTCATTGAAGGACTTGAAGTTGATTGGTATGAAATCTCATGATTGTCACGTCATGATGCAACAACTTCTACCAGTTGCATTGCATGGAATATTTCCCATCCGTGTCAGAAAGACTATAATGAAGTTGTGTTATTTTTTCAATTAAATTTTTAATAAGGTGATTGATGTGAATGCTTTGAAAATTTTGGAAAAGGATGCATTTTTTATACTTTTTCAGTTGGAAATATATTTTCATCCTACTTTTCTTGATATAATCGTGCATTTAATGATTCATCTGGTTCGAGAAATAAAGATTTGTAGACCTGTATATCTTTTTTGGATGTATCCTTTTGAAAGGTATATGAAAATATTGAAGGGGTATGTTAAGAATCCATAGAAACCTGAAGCCTACATTATTGAAAAGTATATTTCTGTGGAGGTTGCAGAGTTTTGTACGAGCTAATTTTCTATGGAACAACACATAGGTTTGCCTCCATCTCACCATGAACAAGTTAATAATGAGGGAAATTGGATTTGTGAATTGAAAGTAAAATCTTTGTCAGCTGAACAGATGAAGAAGTTAGAATTATACATCTTGAATAACATAGTTAATGCTCAAACGTATATCACATTGCATATTAATGAGTTGAAACAATGTTATCCAAAGAAGAAATAAATGTGGATTTTGAATGTGCACAAAAAAATATTTTTGTCCTGGTTTAAAAAGACCTTGCTTGGTAGATCAGATGTATCAGAGACATTAAAATGGATAGTGGGTGGTCCATGTTTAAATGTGATATCATGGTCAGATTATGACATTAATGAATATACATTTCATACAAAAGCTCAGGACAACAGAAGTGAAGTTCAAAATAGTGGTGTATTGGTGTTTTCAGAAGAAATGAATTTTTCGAGTGCTAAGGAAAAAAACCCAATTTCTGCATCAAGTGCATATTATTGAGTGTTTAAAGACTTATGGGAGGTGGATTACTTTAAAATTAGAGTTCCTATTTTTAACTGTAAATGGTTTATCGGTAACAACAGTGTTAGAAACGATGAATTTGGAATGACAGTTGTTAATCCGAATAGATTGGAAGACACAACTGATTATTTTATAATCACATCACATGAAAAACAAATTCTCTATGTAGTAGATCAATCAGATATGCAGTGGGATGTTTTTTTAAAAGGGAAATAAAATATGTTGGTGAGGATGAAATTGATGAAGTTTCTGATTTATGTGAGATCCACACCTCCATGGATAGATTAACATAACATAATGATTAGCGTGTTGAAGAGATGGTTTGTTCTATAAGGAATGATCACGGAAAAGGAATTTGGGAAAACAATCCATTTGTAAATTCCTAAAATTACAGGTAACATTTGTTTATTTCTTGATTACATTTATGATTTTAATAAAATAGTAGATATTGTAAGTTTTTATTTATTAAAACATGTATTTAAACAAAATAGGTATATGTTTTTGTTTGTTTTAATTTTGTTTAGTTTACTTTATCATGTTTACCATTAAATTAATTATATATCTATTGTTTTTGAACCGTGACAATTAGTTTACCATGTTTACCATGTTTACCAGGTTTACCATGTTTTAATTTTGTTTAGTTTACTTTATCATGTTGACCATTACATAAATTATATATCTATTATTTTTTCAGTGAAAATTACTTTACCATGTTTACTAGGTTTACCATGTTTACCATGTTTACCATCTTGACTATCTTTACCATATTTACCATTGTTTAACATTCTTACCATATTAACCATGTTTACTATACGTAACTTAGTACAGTTTTCTATTTTTTGATTACAGTAGTATTATAATATTTGAATTTGAATATTTTTGAACTAATGTTTGTTTTTTTGATTTGAAGGATAATGACAGATCAATCAGTAGATCAACCACATGATTCTGGAAATGAGCATATTGGTCATACCTCTGGGTAGGAACATTTACATGCTCCTCTTGATGTTCTCCAATCATCCTCATGTGCTTCCATTACTACAAAGAGTTCAAGAGTTGGTAAACATGGGTGTAAACGTTTACTGAAATTATCAGTTGCCTGTGTGCAGGATCATAGGAAACTCATTGAGTTTGACGAGGATGATATTTCTAGAGGTCCAAATGCAAAATATTTTATGAGTTTTGTATCCTCTCAGGGTAAGATCAAAGTAAGCATTTTGTATGATGACTGGAGAAGTGTGGACAAAGCGATAATCTCTCAGTTGTGGGAGACGATTTTGGTAAGATCTTTTGTTATTATCTGCCTATTCTTTAAATGTTTCTAGTATATATAATATGTTTAAACTATTCTTTATTAGATGACATTTGATATTCCTGACACTAGAGGAGTCAGGAAGAAATTATTATCGATGGCTACCAGGAGATGGAGGGATTTCAACAAACCTCACATATGATTTCATTTTTGGTCATAGGAGTCATGAAAATCCATATCATATATATCCTTTAATAGATGAAGGCACATGGAGACAATTATTTGAAAGTAGAAGAAAATAATCATTTTTGGTAAGGGAAATGTAAACTTTTATAAGCTTTCTTATATAAATTATCTTGTTACTATTTTGTTAATGATTTCTTTTTCTTAATTTACAGCAAATAAGGAAAAAATATCATCAGGAGATCTAATCTAAAAATGTATACCCTCATAGTTTATCTTGGGGAGGGTATACATTATTAGAAAAAAAATGATGTATAAAGAATTACAAAAACTAATAGCTGAGTTTTCAAGCTCTAGAGAGGTGGCCCCTCCATCCCCTTCATCTAGACATGAAAAATGGAAGAGATCTCAGATGGGAAAAAAGGGCAATATCTTTCGGAAGATTCGAGAATATTAGCTGATAGGATGGTAAGATGTCTTTTTTATTTATTTAAGTTAACTATTTTCTTCATATAATTTCAATCATTACAGAAATGTTCAATTAATTAATACAAGATTCTCTTGAGGAGCAGATCTCACATGGGGTATTTACAGCTGCTGGGAGGCAAGATATTTTATTTGAAACATTTGGAAATCCCGAACATCCTGGTCATGTACGAGGATATCTGGCAGGTTTATGAGTAAGAAAAGTGTTGCCACATTTCTCAAATACTTCTTTTGAGGGTGTTTATAAAAAATAGAATCCTAGTAGGCTGAAGTTCATATAATTAATGCGACGATGGAAGAAAACATTAGAGCGTCGTTACAGTCTATGTTTACAGACATGCAAAGACAATTTCAGATTGCAGCTCCCACTCCTCCACATCCCCTTATAGACCCCATTATTTATCCTCCACATCCTCTAGTAGCTCCCACTCCCCCACCTCATCCTGTGGACCCCATTTTTTTATCCTAATCCTCCACCGCAGCTTCCAACGTATTGCGAGTTGTATGTTGATGATCCTCAACATCATATAGTTGCATATGGATTGGTATATTGTATAAGAGATACAGTTCATAATCAACAATTAGAGTTAGAGAATTAGAGGGTCACTATATAGGATATTATAGATAGATCAGCTCGAGTACCATTACCTACACATGAGGTGACAACAACTGGACATAGTATCGACCATTTTTTAATTTAGCCATCCAGGCTTCATCGACTCCTTACCATAGAAGTATTTATGTTATATATTCTATTTTTTTTATTAAAGTTGTATTATCATTTGAAAACTAATATATTTTTGTATTTATTTTTACAGGAATACTTCAAAGGTAAAGAAATACTGTATAGACAACAATAAAGACAAATGGCTATGACATCAGATAAAGATTCAAGTGGTTTTGACATATTGTCAAGATATTAAAATTTGTTGTCGGATCATTATGAGTTTCTAATGGAAGCTCATGTTTGTGGACGTGCAATAATAGTGTGGATTATGAAAGCTGATATCATGGAGCTTGTTATTGGAGATAAGTTTGGCATCAACGTGGGGCAGATTTTTTCCATGTAAGTATTAACACCTTTTCCTTTCTTTATATTTTTAAAAATGTATACTTATGTCTATTTTGTATTAGGTATCTTTATAACATTTTTGAGAATAATGAACGGACAGATGTATATGGGTTCATAGACCCGCATTTGATTTTCCCTAAAGCATGTGCATTGGATGGGGAACAAATAATGGTTTATATTGCTGAAAAACTTGAACAGAATATAGTCACACAATGTTGGATGATGCCTTTTTGTGAGAGGTATGAAACACATCTCTCTGAAAGAGTTCATTATATTTTAACATAAAAGACCACTAACCTTAATTTTTTTTATCAGTGATCATTGGATGTTATGGGTTTTTTGCCCAAGGAAGAAGACACTTTATTGGATATGCTCTGTCCATGGTGATGTGCAGGAATGTTTTATCAAAATGTTGGAAAATTAAGTTTCAATTTCTCAATAGTTTTCTATAATATAGTGAATTTTAAATTTATCCCATTTCTATTATTTTCTAATAGGGGATGGGTCTACTTTTGAAAAACACAATGAAAAGAAGTGCGAAGATAAAATATGTAAATGTAAAGGTAAATATCCATTTATAATTTGTAATATTCAATTTATTACATACAAATAATATACTCAATTTACATTTATTCAAACAGAATTGTCATGAACAAAAAGGCCTCATTGAATGCGGATATTATATGTTAAGATTTATTTATGAAATAATAACAACTGGGACAGTTGTGAACTTTGACCTGGTATGATTTCCTTTTAAACTTTTCCATAATATTTCATTTGATATATTCATTATACACGTTAACTACTATCCTTTTAATTTGTATCTATTTGATGAATCTCAACCCTATGGTGATGAAGACATCAAATACTTACAATTGGAATGATCAAATTATTTTATAGGTATGATTGATTTTTAGTTGTTTGTAGTTTAAAATGTAATTTTGAATACTTTCATTGTAATTGTGTATTTGGTAATAGTTTAGGTTGGATTTTTTAAGTTTACATTTTATGTTTTGAATATTATATATGTGAATGTTTAATTTTTCTCTACTTCTTGTTTTGGTCTACTTATGATTGTTTTTCTGGTATGGATTCTGCTCTGGGGGGGGGGGGGGAGGGGTTCCAAGGGTGGGTGGGGTGTTTAATGGGGGGTGGGGTATCTAGGGGGTGTCGGAGGGATGTATGGTGGGGGTGTGGGGGGGTATCCTGGGTGTCCATGAGAGTGGGGGGGGGGGCAAGGGGTGGGGAGTGTTTCCAGGAGGGTGGTAGGGATGTCCAGGGGTGTGGGAGGGATGTCTAGTGGGGTGGGTGGGGTGGGGTGGGGGGTCCAGGGTGCCCATGGGGATGGGGGGGGGATGCAGTCCAGGGGGTGGGAGAGGAGCCACCTCCATCCCTTGGGAGGATGAACGCCGTTGGAAGGTACATATCACTCCCACATGTGAAACATTTTGAGATCTCAAGCTTCTCATGTGGGAGTGAGGAGTACCTTTCAGCGGCATGCCCCCCCCGAGGGATGGCGGCGCCTCCTCTCCCAACACCAGCTATCTAGGGGCTATCTAGGGGTTGTCCAGGGGGTGGGGGGAAGTCCAGGGGTGTCCAGGGGGTGGTGGGGCAGTCTATGGGTGTGTGTGTGGGGGGGGGGGGGAAGGGGTGTCTAGGAGGGTGAGGGGGTTGTCCAAGGGTGTTGGGGGCTGTCCAGGGGGGTGTGGTGGGGGCTGTCCAGTGGGGTGAGGGGGTTCTGGTCTATTTTTGGTAACTTTTTGATCTATTTCAGGGGTGTGGGAGGGCTGCCTAGGGGTGTGGGAGTGATGTCCAGGGGGTGGGGTGGGGGAACAGGAGGGTGGGGGGATGTCCAGGGGTGGTGGTGATGTCCATGGGTTTGTGGGGGGGGGGGGGATTCTAAAGGTGTGTGTGTGGGGGGGGGGTGTCAAGTGGGGTGAGGGGGTTATGGTCTATTTTTGGTAACTTTTTGGTCTATTTCAGGAGTGTGGGGATGGCTGTCCAGGGGTGCAGGAGGGCTGTACAGGGGGTGGGGGGGTATACAGGGGTGTGGGAGGGCTGTCCAGGGGTGTGGGAGTGCTATCCAGGTGGTGGGGTGGGGAAGGAGGGTGGGGGGTGTGGTGATGTACAGGGGTGTGGGGGAAGTCCAGGGGTGTGGGGGTGGGGGGGTGGGGGGGGGGGCTGTCTAGTGAGGTGAGGGGGTTTTGGTCTATTTTTGATAACTTTTTGGTCTGTTTCAGGGGTGTGGGAGGGTTGCAAAGGGGTGTGGGAGTGCTGTCTAAGGGGTGGGGGTATACATGAGGGTGTGGGGTATGTCCAGGGGGTGGTGGTGATGTCCAAGGATGTGGGGGGGGGGGGGGGTGTCTAGGGGTGTGGTGGGGGGCAGTTCAGTGGGGCGAGGGGGTTGTGTTATGTTTTTTGTATCTTTTTGGTCTTGTTTATGGGGTGTGGGAGGGCTATCCATGGGTGTGGGAGTGCTGTACAGGGGGTGTGGGTCTACATGAGGGTGGGGGGGTTGTCTAGGGGTGTGGGGGGCTATCCAGGGGGTGGTGGGGATGTCCAGGGACGTTTGGGGCTGTCCAGGGGGTCGGGGGGTAGTCTAGGGGTGTGGGGGGGGGGGGGGGGTGTCTAGGGGTGTGGTGGGGCTGTCCAGTGCGGTGAGGCGGGCTATCTAGAGGTGTGGTGGGGGCTATCCAGGGGGTGGTGGGGGGCTGTCCGGTGGGGTAGGTTTAAAATGTTGTCACTGTAAATGCTTAATTTTTATTTGGTTCTTGTTTTGGTCTACTTCTTTTTTTCTAGTATGAATTCTTGGTTTTGTTTCTGGTTGTTTCTGTGGAGAGCAGAGGAATGATTTCTATTTTAAAAAAAATTGGTTTATCAGGTCAGTTATTTAATTACCGACGTGATAAACACCCCCGCGCTGGTTTATCACGTTGGTTATTTAGTAACGGACGTGATAAATCTTTTTCCAGGTGTTTATCACGTCAGTTCTTAAATAACTGACGTGATAAACACCCACCCCCACAGGTTTATCACGTTGGTTATGACCGATGTGATAAATCAGGGGGGAGGGTTTATCACGTCAATTATTTAACAATCGACGTGATAAACACCCCTAGTTTTTCACGTCATTTATCAAATAATCGTATTGATAAAAATCCTAGGAAATGGTTTATCATATCGGTTTTTTAATAACCTACATGATAAACACCATGATGTTCTGTTTTTTTATGTCGGTTTTTAAATAACCGACGTAAAAAACAATATTTATAACGTCGTTTGTATTAACGTCGGTTAAAAACCGATATAAAAAATAAAAAATAACCGACGTAAATGATGTTTTTTTACTAGTGAAACCCACCCAAGATCCTATTTATCTTTACTAAAATTCATTATATCTTGACCACACTCTTCCCTCCACTCTCTATAGTCCCTCCAGAGGTGCCCCAAGCTCTTATGAAGCCTCTACCTAGCTTTTTAATTTAATACTCATGTAAGGGACCTTTCTCTCCACCATTAAAATTCAAGAACCATATTTGAAATTAATTATTTTAAATTAAATTAGTTACATTTTCATTCATTTACAGTCAGTAAATTAATTTCCAATTGATGTTGTTTTCTTGAGGTATCATTTATCCTCCATAATTTAGACCCTTACCGAAGCTGTTATTATGCCGAAATTCTGAAGGGATCCTCACCCTCCTCTCCTTCTTCCAATTCAAGATCCTTCTTTGAAATTTTTCTTCTTAATTTAAATTCTTTATGATTTTAGTTATTTATAATTTTTTTACTATTCTGTTGATGTGGTTTGAATGAGATATTATTTATTCTCCGTTATTTTTACCTTTATCTAAGTCGTTAATATGCGAATATTTTGTAAGGGATCTTCCACTCTCCTTTTTATTCAAGAAATTATTCTATGTTATTCTTATAAATTTCCATTTTTTCATGTTGGGATATGTTCTTACATATCCCACATACTTTACTTTTGATTTATACATAATTATAGACCACCTTTAATCTCATTAAGCCTCCCATGATCCCTTATGTGCACCCATTACCATTCTGAAATATTACAAGGAATATTTTCTCTATTCATGTTTCTTTGTTACCTTATACCATATATATATAAATTTAAAATTCAGGGATTTTAATTTCCATGTCTTTATTATGGGCCATTTTATTTCTATGTGATGAGTAACCCCTTTCAATCTCATAAACCCATTTTTATGAATATTTATGTAACACCATGATGCTACTGAAATTTCACTGCAATCTTCAATGCGAAAGGAACTATGTAGTAAACACCATACACATTTCCTACCAAGGTAGTTAAATTTTTTACACACATATGTTATGATTGGGGAATTAAACACATGTATTCCGAACTCATTATTCATGGAATTATAATGACATAATGATTTATCAATGGAATTATATTCTTATAATTACGTCTTATAGTATAATCATATAAGATTACACATATAACTTGTTAAAAAACTTATAAAATGAATATTGAGTAAAATAAAAGGGTATCTATAAAACTTAAGGAACTTATACCGATGAAATAATAACTTGACATTTGGAATAATAATTCGACCCATACGAATAGTAAATCAGCCAATTGAATAGTAACTTTGATAATTAATGTATAAATAAAATTTACCCATCTTACAAGTGACAATATGATATAATTATTTCATAGTATAAGTAAGTAAATATTTTAAAAATTATTAATTAAGTTTTGGTATTTTTGAAAGTCACGTATATTAAATTACAATTTTATGATTAATTTAATAATTTAAAAGAAAATTTATTTTCTTAAAATGTATTCTTAAATAGCTATCTTATTAACTTATGATTATAAGATCATTTTAAGAGAACTTAATTAATTTTTCAATGTGTTTGAAAAGTAGTTTAAATTTTTAAAATTTCATTTTTCAAGAAAATTATTTTTTAATTAAAAATTAAATTTCACATATTTAGAAATATATTTTCATAAAATGGATTTCATTTTTCAATTCTAAATATCAAAAAATAGTTGGGGTTAATTTTTGGTATTTTTATAAAATACTTGAATTTTTAGTGAATAATAAAATACAATAATTTACGATAAATTCTAAATAAATATATTTATTCATCATGCTTGAGTCATGGGTGATCCAAATGGACATTTGTTAAAACTAAAATGCACTATTTACTGTTTTTATTCATAATAATGAAGAATATTAATAGTCTTGAGAAAAAAATTAAATGAATACTTAAAATAATGGGAAATCCCTACTCTCCTCCACTATAAATACCACCACTTTTTACCTCCTCTACTCACACCTCTCAAGCCTTATTCCTAGTCCAAATTATGCTTAAATATCTCAATAAGAATCTATACCATTTAAAAAATCCCTTGGTTTCTTCAAAATAACAAATCCTCTTCCCAAAAGAGGTTCTCAAGGAAGTTATATTCAAGAGTAAAATTCCTCTTTTCATTTCTTTTATTTTGTTAAAGTTCCTTTATTTTTTTCTTTCCTCAACTCCTTTCATCCAATTTTATGATAACTAAAGTACCATAAATTTAATATTTTTTTATAATAATAAAATAATTCATCATCATCTCTCATTTCCCCTCCTTTTATATTATAAATGAAAACACTATCCGAGATTTGTTAGTTTATCACATTCGAGGATGGTGGGTTTTCCATTTCTTTTACCATATTAAATTCTGGTAATGAAACAATTTTTATGGTTGAAATAGACTATAAAATATTAATTATGTCTAATTTAAGGTTCTGTAATTTTTTTACACATGATATTAATTTATAAAACAAAGTATTTTTACTGTGATAAAAAACTCTAATTAACCCAAATGGTTAACATTAAAGTTCTATATAATGATTCATGTTCACTCAAAATAACTAAATAAATTTTATAACCATGTAATATTTTTTATTTTTTACTAATAACTTAAAACTTTATTCTATACAAAAATTATAATATTACATGTTTATCCTTACATGTATATAAGTTAACCAATCACGAAAACCAAAGAAACAAGCCCTCCCACACTATGAAATTGAACCTCTTAACCCATAAAAAAAGTCATGAATAAACTTAATAAGGATATAATAAATAAATTAACCGAATAAGATGTCATAAAAATATTAATTAATGAATTTAATTTGGTTATCTAGGACATTAAGATCAAGTGAAGGATACCATTAGACTTAAGGTAAGAGATTCTATTCCAACCTCCATTATTCATTTGGGTTGCTCTATCTTTGTTTTTACCCAAAATAAGTAATCTGTTATTTTTAGGCACATATTATAAATAATTTTTTCATTCTCTAAAATCATGTAACAATGTCTATTAATCATTCTCTTTTGGAGATATACATTTTTTAAGTGGTTTTCACCTCAATACTTCCCGATAAGCAAACCCATTTAAGAAAACTTCCTGAATTCTTACCCAATTTCAATTGCACTCTATAATATATTTTAAGCTACCATTATTTTTATAAAACCAATATTTTAATTATGAAAACCATAATTTTTCACTTATGGTTTAATATAAAATATTATTCCATTTTTTCTTGTTAAGTTATCTTTGATATTTTTCTTAAACCATAGTAAAATGTTTAATTAGAAAGATTCTTAAATGCTCTTTTGTCATACTTTCACTTCAGATTTAAATACTATATCATTATATACACCTATTAAACTTTATGAATGTCCATTAATGATATAATTACTTTCCCTCATGGACACATTTATGATATTCCCATTTTATGCTTTATGACATGAATATGATACCCAATTATTTACCTGGGAAACCCTTATGTTTAGGTATGATTGATTATGTATGATTATGTATGTATAAATAATATTAATGAAGATTTTATGATGGTTGTTACCATATTGTGTTCCAATTAATTGGGATAATTTTAGTCTCATTAGATGTTATGTTCAACGGTCTTGGCAGTTAGTCTTGACTCGTGCTACCATGTGCAACAATATTGGTGGTTAACCTTGAATTTTGATCTTATATGAAAAATGATCATTGACTCATGATAAAGTCATGTTTTATGTTTCTTAAACATTACTATGAATCCATATTTCTATGATCCCATGTTTATATGTCATGAAACCATATGTTCTATGCCTTTTATATCATTCCATCATGCCTTCCCACCCATGTGATAAAGATTTATTCTTATGTTTCTTACCTTACCAGGTTTTTTAGCTCCTCACATTGTTCATGTTATCATTAGTTTATCCTATTAATATGTATGAGCACAATGATAGTTAGAATCACTTTATTAATATTAAATAAATAAATGTTTTATTTAGTCCCATGTTGCTAGTTATATGTACATAGTCTTCCAAGACACTATAAGTTACAATCGATGGTATGTAATATTATATTTTATTATTCTTAAAATAATGTAATGATATTTATAAAAGGATAGGGTCTCTATATTTTGTATTAGAGGATGGTCTAGTTATTTTTGGAGATTAGGAATAGGGCACTTTAGTAAGAACCATATGGTTGATACTTAGTATAATAAAATATACCTATGTTTTGATAAGTATATAGTAAGTGTGTAATCAAGAAAATATATCCCTTTTGAGATATGAAAAAGTGGACATAAACCTAACATATATTTATCAAGGGGTAAAACAAAAAAACACCACTTTGAGTTAGAATCAAATGGGAACTGGTGCAGGATAATGGGCCTTGCCGCACTCTTCGTTTGAAAATCCCAGGGGATATGATTTGTTAAATTTATAAGCTTAGTATAAACCATTATTAAGGGAAAAAAGTATCCCATGAGAATATATGTTAGAAAACATATCATGGATAACCTAGATTTAAACTTAGTGAACCAAAAGTTAGGATATAATTTTTCTTTAAGAGTTTATCCTTTTATGTTTAAAGATTCATTTTTTTCTTAGTATCTAAGTTTTCAAGACCCTTAATTGTATGTTATTTTCTTATTTAATGACTGGAAAAAGAAGAAAATGTGCTAATAAACAATGTTATAGGAAATTTGATGATTTCCCTAATGATATGCCTAATATGATGGGAATGGGTTCTCAAAACATTATGACAGTAATTGCTAAACTGGATAAAGTTGTGAATAAAAATGTAAATCATGTGGAATGAACTCATACTTGAAGGAAATAACAAGTTGTCATTGAATCCTTCATGCAGCAAAATCATCCCATGTTTTGTGGATCTTCTAATCCCCTCCTCACAGAATAGTAGATTAACTCCATGAAAAGATATTCTATGTCCCCCTATGCTCAAAAGGAGATAAATTTGTACCACAGTAAAATCCTTTTAATGGGGATGCTAATATGTAGTGGAAAATAATTAATGATATGAAGTCCCAAGATTAAATTGATTCCATGGATTGCGAGGAATTAAATATTATGTTTTTCAATAAATATTTTCCCCAAACCATCCATATCAAGATGTAATGATATTTACTTGAACTTAAGTAGAGAGAAGATGAGTCCATGGAGGCGTATGAAGAAAATATCACAAGGATTTCCTGATACACCTGTAGCTTTATCATGAACACCACAAGAAAGTTGGATTTATTATTTTGTGAATTAAAGTAGAGTCTATGAAAGGTGTTGGTGTTTTGAGAGTTTGAAAGATATGAGGAGATTGTCCATTCTTACCTCAAGATTGAAATGGTGATCGAAGACTATCAAAGGTCTCATGGACCCAGTGACAAAAAGTAGAAAATTGAGACTAATATGGGTGGTTTATAAAATAAATCCCATGATGGAAAGAAGATCAAACATCCCACGTGTCCAAATTATGAGAAGAAGCATTCTAGAAACTATCTAAATGGAACCATGAATTATATCAAATGTTTAAGAATGGGACATATATATAAGAACTTCCAAAGTGATATGAATAATCCAACTAACTTTGAAGAAGAAAGGAAGGTTCAGATCAGTGCTCAGCCAGTAGTGCAGCGATTTAACTATAAAAAAATGGGAATTATACAAAAAATTTCTCTAAGACAATGGTTGTGAGAGGAAATCTACATCAACTTCCAAGGAAAAAAGGAAGGGAATATGGTATCACTAATACTGAGGTGGATCTGTACAATGATGTGGGGACAAGTATACTAGTTATTCATTCAAGAATAGTGAACATGCTATTTAATTCTGGTTCTACACATTCTTTAATATCATGAAAGTGTAGTTGAACTATTCAAACACCATCTCAAAATTTAGAGTTTGAGTTATCTGTGAGCATAATGAATAGGGAATTTATTGAGTCCAAGCTTTATAACTCCTCCCTAGTAAAAGATTGTAGATTTAACCTCCCAGGAAATATTTTCATAAATCCTTTGGTGGTGTTATATTATATTTTGGGCATAGATTTTCTATCTTTTTACAAC
Source organism: Viscum album (assembly GCA_963277665.1). NCBI lineage: Eukaryota > Viridiplantae > Streptophyta > Magnoliopsida > Santalales > Viscaceae > Viscum > Viscum album. The sequence continues at coordinate 1,939,575,783 of OY728130.1, forward strand.
TGCCACTTTAACTATCGTGAAAGGCAGATCACTCTTCACATCCTAGAGTGTCCTCCAATCCTATACAAGTGTAAGGATGATGATGAATCTCCTATAGAATCATCATATCAAGCATGAATAATTTTTCCTTTTGAGAAACCATAAATTGATAAAATGATTGAAATAAAGGAGAGGATACTTCTCAAAGATATTCCCATTGTAAAGGATGACACTAATTTATTACCTAAAGAATTACTTGGTCTTTATCTTAATAGAGAGGTTGAGATATCAATTGAACTTATTCCAGGATCACTATCTATATCAAAGACACCATATATAATGTCCACCATTGTGCTGGAAGAGCTGAAGAAGCAGTTACAAGAGAATCTGGAGAAGGGTTTTATACGCCCGAGTACTTCACCATGGGGTACACTAGTCCTCTTTATTAGAAATAAGGATGGATCAATGTGCCTTTGAATTGATTTTCATGAGTTCAATAAAATCATGATAAATAAAAATTATCCCCTTCCATGGATAGATGAATTGTTTGATCATCTACACAGGGATAATTATTTCTCCAAGGTGGAACTTCAGTCAGGATATCACCATTTAAAGGAGAAGAAGGAAGATATTCCCAAAACATCCTTTCAAAATATGTGTGGAAACAATGAGTTCATAGTGATTCCCTTTAGATTCACTAATGATCCATTAATATTCATTGATTTAATGAATAACGTCTTTATAGATTACCTAGTCAAATTTGTGGTAGTCTTTATCGATGATATTCTTATTTACTCCAAGAGAAAAGATGAAAATGAGGATAATTTGAATACAATGTAGATGAATTTGATAAGGGATAAACATTATGAAAAATATATTAAATGGGAGTTTTAGATGGAGGAATTATAATTCTTGTAGAATATAAGGACTAGGAAAGGAATATCTGTGGACCCTTCCAAGACAATGGAAATTGAAAAGTTTCCTAGGCCAACATCTATTATAAAGATCGGTAGATTTCTAGGTATATCGGGATATTATTAATGATTCATGAATAAATTATCATGATTGTAAAACCCAATGACCAAGCTAACATGGAAGGCAATGATTTTTGTTTGGACTCAAGAATGTGAGGAAAGCATTAAAAATATTAGAAAGAGGCTTATCACTGTAACAATAATGAAACTCCCAATAATTGGAGAAATCTTTGTGGTGTACAATGATGATTAAAAAAATGGATTAGGCTATGTGATATTGAAAAATGATAAAGTGATATCTTATGCCTCAAGTTAGGTGAAAATCCATGAGCAAAACTATCCAATGCATGATCTAGAGTCGGTGGCTGTGATATTTGCATTGAAAATATTTTGGCATTATATATATGGGTAGAAGTGTGAGATATATACAATTGAAAATGGTCTCAAATATATATTCACATATAAGGAGTATAATATGATCCAAGGAAGATGGTTAGATAATGTCAAGGATTATGAATGCTCAATACACTACCATCCTGAGAAGGAAAATAAGGTGAACAATACTCTAAGTAAAAAGGATCCTACATCTTTATCGATGATGAGAATTTTAAAGGATCCAATATTGATATATTTTCAGAGGATGGAAATGGGAATAATTTTGGGAGGAACATTATAAAAATTTTCTCAAATTATTTCTACACCATCCCTCATAGAAAAAATGAAGGATGATCAAAGAAATGATTTGGAAATTTAGAAAGGGGTGGAAGATATTAGAAATAGGAAATCCTCTGAGTTCAAGATTGATGAGGAAAATGATGTAAGATTTGGTTCATGATTATATGTACTATCTGATATATATATATATATAAATGAGATTCTGAATGATTCACATAGATTAAACTTCTCTACTCACCCAGGGAGCACAAAGATGTATAAAGATCTCCAAGAAAACCTTTGGTGGGACAATATGAATTATGTGATTATTGAATATACATCAAAGTTCCTGGTATGTCAAAAAGTGAAGGATGAAAGAAAAAATTCTAATGGGATAGTGAAACCACTATCTATACCAACATAGAAGTGGTAGAACATCACTATGGACTTTGTCACTGGACTTATAAGGACATCTTGATGAAACAATGCAATATGGGTCATTGTGGATCGTCTTACAAAGACAACTCACTTTATCACAATTCCAGAGGACTTCTAATTCGATAATAATTCATAGATATATATCAAAGATGTGGTAAATATTCATGGAGTACCACTATCTATTAAATCTTATAGAGATCCCAGATTCACCTAAAAGTTTAGGAAAAGTCTCTTGCATTCTATAAGCATTGAACTGAAATTTAGTACGACCTATCATCCTCAAACTGATGTCCAATCTGACCGAACTATTCTGACATTGGAAAATATGTTGAGATCATGTTCTATTGAATTCAATGGAGTGTGGGACCAACATCTTCCACTGGTCAATTTCGGTTACAATAATATTCTCCAGACCAGTATCCGAATAGAACCATATGAATCCCTTTATGGGAAAATGTGAAGAACAAAAACATGTTGAGATGAAGTTAGTGAGCGTAAGCTGCTAGGACCTGATATGGTCTAAGAAACAAGAGAGAATGTGAAGACCATTTTGCAGCATATCAAGGTAGCCCAAAGTTGATAGAATATTTATACAGACAATCGTTGATGGTACCTTGAGTTCAAAGTTGGAGACATGGTATTCCTCCTCATATCCCTATGGATTAAGGTCATGAGGTTTAGGAAGATTGAAGGAAATTCCCAAGTACATAGACCCCTTAAAGATTATTGATCTTGTTTGAGCTATGGCCTATCAACTAGCACTTCCACCTACGTTTTCTGGAGTACACGATGTATTCCATATATCCCTCTTAAATAAGTACATACCAGACCCTCATATGTACTGTCTTTAGAGGTGGTAAAATTTGAGAAAAAAATTTCTTACAAGGAGATTCCAGTGAATATCATGGATGATAAAGACAAAGATCTATGTAAAAATTCTACTCACCTTGTCAAATTACAATGGAGGAACCATAAGTTTTAATAGGGAACATGGGAGTTGGAGGAGATGATGAAAGAAAATTTCCCACACCTATTTATGGCTTGGAATGTAAAACCAAATATCAAAGGAGAAATTCCATAAGGGGGGAAGAATATAAGGACCCGATGTTTTATCAATGGAATTAACTTCTTATTATTATGTATTATGATATAATCATATAAGATTAAAAATAAAACATAATACAAACCTTATAAAATTAATAATGAATAAACTAAAAGGGTATCACTAAAAGTTATGGAATGTATATTGATCAAATAGTAACTTGACCATTGGAATAGTAATGTGACCCCTATGAATTGTAAACCAGAAAATTGAATAGTAACTTTTCCAATGAAGATATAAATAAAATTTATTCATCTTATAAATGAAAATATTATATAATTATATTTTAGTACAAGTAATTAAATATTTTAAAAATTATAGATTAAGTGGTGGTATTTCTGAAAGTCATGTATATTTAATAACAATTTTATGATTAATTTAATAATTTAAAACAAAATTTATTTTCATAAAATTTATTCATAAATAATTATATTTATGACTTATGATTATAATAAAATTTTAAGAGACCTTAATTAATTTTTCAAAGTTTTAGAAAAGGATTTTTAATTTTAAAAATTGTATTTTTCCAGAAAATTATGATTTTAAATAAAAATTAAATTTAAAATATTTAGTAATTTATTTTCATAAAATGGAGTTCATTTATTAATTATATACATCAAAAAATGGTTGGGGTGAATTTCTGTGTTTTTTCTAAAATACTTTAATTTTTGGTGAATATTAAAATACGACAATTTATGTTAAATGCTAAATAAGTGAGTTTATGCCTCATGGTTGAGTCATAAATATTTCAAATGGCCATTGACTTGAACTCACATACACTATTTACTATTTTTAGGTCATAATAGTCAATACTAATCATAGTCTTCAAGAAAAATAATAAACTAATGATTAAAATTATTGGGAAGCCCTCCCCTCCTCCATAATAAATACCACCCTCTTTACCTACTCTATTGACACCTCTCAAGCCTTGTTCCTAGTACAAATTATGACTAAATATATCCCTAATACCATCTCCCTTGTCTATCATCCCTTGGTATCTTAAAACGACTGAATCCTATTCCCTAAAGAGGTTCTCAGGTAAGTTACATTCATGAGGAAAATTTCCCTTTTCATTTCATTTATTTTCTTTCTAATTACTTTCTTTATTTTTCTTTCCTCACCTCCTTTAATCCAAATGTTTTGATAAATCTAGTACCTTACATGTACAATAATTCATTATGATAATGGAACAATTAATCATCATATCTTCTTTCCCATCCTTTTATACTAGAAATAAAAACACTACCTGAGATGTGTTAATTTATCACATTCATTGACAACATGTTTTAAATTTTATTACCATATTCAATTATGGTCATGAAACCATTTTGATGTTGACCAAGGAAACAAACAATCCCAAACAATGAAATTGAACCTATTAACCCATAAAAGGTCATGAATGAACTTAATAAACTTATAATAAATAAATTAAATTAATAACAGTTTCTAGAAATATTAGTTAATGAATTTAATTTGGTTATACCAGACATTATGGTCAAGTTAATAATACCATAATACTTATGTAAAGGGATTCTACCCCATCTCCTGTTATTCCTTCAGGTTGTTTTATCGTTATTTTTACCCAAATGAAGTTATCTTTTATTTTTATTTACATATTATAAATTTTGTTTCATGCTCTAAATCCATATAACAAGGTCTATTCATCATTATATTTTTAGAATATACATGTTTTTATGTGGTTCCCTTCTTAATACTTCCCGATATGCAGACCCGTTTAAGGGAAATTCCCGAATTCTTACGCAATTTCAAGTGCACTCTATAATATTTTTTAAGCCACCATTATTTTTATAAGGCATATAATTTTATTATATTAACCTTATTGGTTCACTTATTGTTTTATAAAAAAGATTATTCCCTTTTCTGTTTTAAGTCATATTTTATATTTTCCTTAAACCACATTGATTATTTTTATTTTTAATGTTTATTAAATGGCCTTTTTCATGTTATTGCTTCAAATTGACATAACATATCATGATATATTCATATTATACATTATTAGTGTCCATGAATTTTCTAATTCCTTTCCATCATGGATAATATTATGATACACCCATTTTTTATGCTTTATAACATGAACATGATTCCCAATTCTTTCCACAGTTAACCCTTATGTCTATGTATGATTGATTATGTATGATTATGTATGTTGAAATAATGTTCATGAACATTTCATGATGGGTGTTCTCAGATATCACTCTAATGAATTGGGTAAAGTTTAGTCTCATGCGATGTTATGTGCAATGGTCTTGGCAGTTAGCCTTGACTTGTTCTATCATGTGAAATAGTCTTAGTGGTTAACCTTGACTTATGAACCTATATGCACAAAGATCCTTGAATCATGATAAATTCTTGTTTATATTGATTCCACATTACTATGAATCCCTTTTTATGTGATCTCATATTTATATGTCATGACCCCATATGTTTCATGCCTTTTATATCATTATGTCATGCCTTATAATCCACTCACAAATATTTTTTCTCATACCTTTTTTCATGTTATCCCCAAGTTATCATATGAATATGTAGGATCACAATGGAAGTTAGGACCACATTATTAATATTAAATACAGAAATGTTTTATTTAGTCCCATGTTTTCTATTTGGTATACTTAGTCTTCCAAGACAGTATACTTTACAATCCTTATCTTGTAATATGATGTTTTATTATGCTTAAAAACATATAATGATATGTATAAAAGGATAGGGTCACTATAGCTGGTATCAACGGATGGTCTATTTATTTTTGGAGATTAGGAATAGAGCACTTTAGTAAGAACCTTAGGGAGGAGACTAAGTACAAGAAAACATCCCTAAATTTTGGTAAGTATAGAGAAAGTGGTTTATCAAGATAATACATCCCTACCTAGATATGACAAATTATATGTGGCTCTTACACAGATGTATCTAGGGGTAAAACCCGAAAACACCACTTTGATCTAGACTCAAATAAGAACTGGTACATGACAACGGGCCTCGTTATACTCATAGTTTGACACTCCCCGGGGATATGATTTGGTAAATTGATAAGATTATTATGAAACATTATTAAGGGAAAAAAGAATAATCCCAGGAGAATATATGTTAGGAAACCTATCATGGATAACCTAGATTGAAACCTTGGGAATCAAAAGTAAGGATATACTTTTCCTTTAAGAGTTTATCCTTTTATATTTAAAGATTACATTTTATGATTATTAGCTAAGTATTAAATCCCCCAAATTGTATGTTGTTTTCTTTTTTAATGATTGGAAATATAAGAACATGTTCCAAAAATAAATTTGATAAGAAATGAGTTGATTTACAAAATTAAATTCTTGATATGATGGGAAAGGGTTCTAAAAAACATCATGACAGTACTTGCTCAACTAGTTTATGTTATGAATAATAACTTGAATCATGTGGAACACCATCCTCCTCCAAGGAAGGATAATTTTTCATCAAATCCTTCATATGGAAAATGCCTCTCATGTTAAGTGGATCCTCTGATCTCCTCCTCACGGAATAGTGGGTTTACTCCATTGTAATGATATTGTATGTCCTTAAGTTCTCATAAGAAGAGAAATTATTACTAGTTGTCTATCGTTTTGATGAGGAAGATAATTAGTGGTGGACACTGATCAAGAATATGAAGTCCCTAGAGGAAATTGATTCAATGGATTAGGAGGAATTCAATAATATGTTTTTAATAAATATTTTCGTTGAACCCTCCATCTCAAGATACAAAGAGAGTTCACAGGACTTAAGTAGAAGGAAGATGAGTCCATCAGGGTGTATAAAGGAAACTTCACAGGGCTTAAAATACATTCCTATAAATTTTTCATGAACACTAAAAGAAATGTGGATCACATCTTTATTAGACTAAATACGAGTCTATAAAAAGTGTTAGTGATTAGAGAGTTCAAAAGTTATGAATAGTTTGTCCATTGAGCCCTCAAGGTTGAAATAGAGATCAGAGAATCTTAATGATCTCATGAAAATACAGTCTAATATGGGTGGTTCAGAAAATAAATCCCATGATGGAAAGAAGATCAAACATCCCATGCGTTAAAATTGTGCGAAGAAGCCTATTGAGAACTATCTAAAGGTAACTGGAGATTACTTCAATTATAGAATAATGTGTCATCTGGGTAAGAACTTTAGAGTGATATGAAGAATCCCACTAATGTGGAATAATAAAGGAAGGTTCAAATCAATGCTCATCCAGTAGCATAGTTTTACAACTACAAGAAACATGGGAATTATGTGAACAATTTCCCTAAGTAATGGTTTTTCCTAGGAAATCAACAACAACCTCCAGGAAATAAGGAACAGATTATTCTATCATTATTATTGAGGTGGATCCAGAAAACAATGTTGTAATCGGTATGCTAGTTATTCATTCAAGAATAGAGAATATACTATTTGATTATGGTCCCACACATTCTTTAATTTATTTCAAGTTTACAAGAACTATTCAAACACCACCAAAAAATTTGGAGGTTGAGTTATCTGTGAGAGAAACGAATGGGGAAATTATTGCACCCATTGTTTATAACACATCCCTGGAAAATATTTGTGGGCTAAACCCCCTAGAAATTTTTTTCATACTTCCTTTAGCGGAGTTCGATGATATTTGGGCATAGATTTTCTATCTTTATACAAATCCAAAATTAGTTCATAGGAAAGGGGGATCACTCTTCACATCCCAGATTATCCCCCAATCCTATATAAGTGTAAGGGGGAAGATGCATCTCCTTCAGAATCATCCTCTCAATTGTAGATATTGTTTCTTTTTAAGAAATCATATATTTCTCAATTGATTAAGATAAAGGATATGATATTTCTCAAATATATGACCACTGTGAGGGATTACTCTAATTTTATCCCTAAATAATTTCATAGTTTTTATACTAATTTATAGTTTCAATACTCAATTGAACATATTCACGGATAACTGTATCAAAGAAACCTTATAGAATGACCATTACTGATCTAGAAGAGATGAATAAGCAGTTACAAGAGAATCTGGACAAGGGTTTTAAATGCCCGAGTGCTTCACCATGGGGTGCACTATTCCACTTTGTTAAGAAGAAGGAGGATGGATCAAAGAAACAATACATTTATTATCGTAAGCTAAAGAAAATCATGATAAATAATAAGTATGATTTTCCTTGGATAGATGACTTGTTCGATTAGCTATGTGGGGCCAATTATTTCTCTAAGGTGGACCTTTGGTCAGGGTATCGCCAATTAAAGGCGGGGAAGGGATACATTCCCAAAACTACATTTAGAATGAGTTATGGACATTATGAGTTCATAGTGATTCTTTTTGGACTCACCAATTCTCTAGAAATATTCATGGATTTAATGAATATAATGTTTAGAGATTAAATTGGAAAATTTATGGTAGTCTTTATCGATGATATTATAATTTACTCTAAGATAATGGAGGAACAAGAGGAGCATTTGAATACTATCATGATGATTTTGTGAAGGGAGAAACATTATGAAATGTACATTAAATGTGAGTTCTGGGTGGAGGAAGAATCATTATTGGGGAATGTTATCACTAGAAAAAGGAATATTTATGGACCCTTCCAAGACAAATGAAATTAAAGAGTGGTGGAGGCCAACATCTATAATAAAGATCCTTAGATTTCTGGGTCTATCTAGGTAATATTGAAAATTTTGGAAGAACTTATCATGACTATGAAACCCAATGAATAAGATGGAATAGAATAGAGCGAAGTTTGTGTGGACTAAAAAATTTGAGGAATATGTTAAGGAGATCAAACAGAGGATTATCACTCCACCAGTACTCACACACCCGATAATTGGAAAAATCTTTATTGTGTAGAGTGATGCTTTAAAGAAGGTATTAGGATGCGTGCTGATGAAAAATGATAAAGTGATAGCCTATGCCTCAAGGCAGTTGAAAATCCATGGGAAAAACTTTCCCATGCATGATCTGAAGTTGGCAGCTATGATCTTTGCATTGAAAATCTAGAAACATATTCTCTTTGTGGAGAAGTGTGAGATATATACCGATCACAAGAGTCTCAAATATATATTCACATTTAAGAATATTAATATACACCACGAAAGATGGTTAAAGCTATCAAATATTATGACATCTCAATCCACTCCCATCCCGAGAAGGAAAATAAGGTATCAGATGATCTAAGTAGAAAGGTTCCTACATCTTTATCAATTATGATAACTGAAAAAGATCCAATATTCTTATATTTTCAGAGTATTGATAAAGAAATAATGTAACGCCCCGACCCCAGCTACCCAGAGTCGGTGCATTACTTCGTAACATTGGCATGATCACAAAAGATCAAGTCTCGAAAGACCGATTAGTTTAGTAGCCTTGGAAACACTAGATACATTCATAAATGTTACATTACTACATAAAGTGAAAAACTACAATAACACAGTCTCCATAGTCCACACTCATATCCTCTTCACACAATCCCTGCAGGTCATTCATAAAATACTTCTTCACATCCTGGAAAATATTAAAACATTGAAAGGGGTGAGCTCAGATGCTCAGTAAGGATAACAATATTGTGGAAGCTTTCATAAATAAACATAAAAATTTAAGGCAATGTATAACTAAAACAAAAGCCTTTTAAACTTGAACATCAACATAATATGGCAAAAGTAAAATGAGATAATGCCATTTACTTCTTCACATGGATATTCTACTGGTCGAATAATCACATGAAATATCATTAACCACATTCATAATGATGGAATGCATAATGCCAGACTATCATAACCACGTAGTCAAGGCCTCGTGCCAAGACCACAAATAAGATTTTGTCAAGGCCTCATGCCAAGACACTAGTTTGTCTCATGAGACCTGCTGATGCATGGAGGAGCTATAGCGGGCTCCACCCGTCACTTATTAAGTCCAATGCATTCCTCATATGAATAGGTTTAAACATATCATAAACCATAACATAATCATATCACATAAAACATGCGTAAAGGAAACATAAAATTTCCACATTTCAATCACAATATTGTCAATACAACACATTGATATAATAAAAACGCTTTCAAAACCATTTTCAATACCAAAATAAAAGAAAGTTAAAACTTTGTATTTATTTTTCAAAAAAAGTGATGGCTTGTAGAGGAAGCCGAAACTCAAATAATGGTCACGACGGCGGAAAAGTCGTTGTCGCTGCATAAGTACAGAAAGGAAAACATTCCCTTTTTGTCGTTTAGTAAAATGCTTCGTATAAAAAATATTCCTTTTGAATAAACGTAAAAGTCAAAGGGGTTTATACACTGTATAAAAGAAAGTTGTTTATAAAATAAAATATGCCTCAATGAAAGGAGATTGAGACGAAGTCCCATACAAAGATCACTTTTAAAATAAAATAGATATACAATGTGTATTCACTATAAGTACACATAAATAATGTACAAATAAAAGATATGACATAATAATATAATGACATAATTTGAATGTAGGAGATTAACCCAAAGAATGGAAATTGGGTTAAGAAATTCCCTTACCTCGTGTCTGACTTGACTCAACCGTTATTTAACCTCCTGAATAATAAACTAGAGTTAATATATACCTTATTAAGAACCATTTTCAATTTCATTATCCTTATTATATCACTTATTACAACGATATGAACATTATGTAATTATTTAAGTTAATAACGGTCGTTTTGTCGATCTTTGGTACTTGAGTCAACAATAAACTTCTTATAATTACAAGTTGTTTATGTGGTAGAATATCCATTATCTCCAGAATTATATTCATGATTTAGATTTCATATATATCTTATATATCCATTATATACATTCATTTATAATATTACGTAACATTTAGAGGTAAGAAATGAAATGCACCGTTCATGGAGACGGTAAGCCGTACGTACGCATGAACGCTACTTTCATTTCAATTTCATATTTAATGGAACGAAATCATAATGATATAAATGTATAATATAATTCCAGTATAACATAGTGTATAATACCATTTACTCCATCCTTTATACATCCAACATATGGTATTAACGATTCAAATCACTTTGAGGGGGCGGTAGTCCGCACTTCCTAAAATGAAATTATCGCGTTTTACCCATAATGGAAATCATAAAGTATTCCATAAATGAGAAATACAGAAGCATAAGTAAAACATAAACATATTATATATCATATATAAAAATAGTGACATCTTAATGGCCACCTTTTAAGGGGTTATATGAGTGTTGAACAATCATCGTTTCGTGAGGCAGAAATTCGTCATCCACAGAAACAGTATGTTCTTTAACCATTAGATGTAGGTGTGTGTAAGTGTAAACCAAATCCTTATCATAAAAACATCCTAGTATATTTTAGATACTGGTGTTGTTACAAAATAAAGGAATAATAAGAGTTTAGGGGGTTGGAGAAGAAAAATAAAACAAAACAACATTAGAGAAGACATTACCTCAAAATCAGGTAACTCTTTTTGATTTGATCCAAAGGCTTCCTTGGGAAGAGTTCTGCCCAAAGTGAGGCTTCTATGAGTAATAGGGGGAAGTTGGGAGAGTATGTGGGCAGAGGTTGGCCGAGCCAAATGGCTTGAAAGTGTAAATGAGGTGGGAGAGGTGGGGGCCTTTTATAAGTGGAGAGGAGGGGCCATTTTGGAAAGATTGAAATGTTACATTATTATACAATGATTTTCGGATTCTAAAGGTCCCACACTTATATAATTCGTGTCTAAGGTGATAAGGGTTCGAAATATCCTCATCCAATAGGCTTTGGCCAAGTGTAAGCCTTGGAGTTTGCATTATCTTCTCATTTTATTTAAATCGTTAAATAATGAGGTCATCGCTGCATCATAATGATGTCATAAATAATTTAATTTATTTAATGTCTAAAAATTATAAAAAAAATACCATGATGTAGGAAATATTTTTATCTTTCTAATGAATATTTATAGTAAAACTTTGGACTTGTCTAACCCCACTTAAAAACTGTTTTAGTAAAACAACTCATGTTTGTGTCAATTTAATTTTAACATTAAATAAATATATATTAATGTCATTTTCCAACCAAAGTGGCTCCATGGGGTCCCCAAGTTGACCCATGGGTTGTATTGGTCGTCCATGACTCCTCCAATAGGAGTAGGACAAGTTTCAAGCTCATATCATATTATTAAAACATTGTTTTTACCTTAAACTACACTAATTACCTCTAATCACGATTAAGAACTTAAAAGTTACTATTCACCAAAAAATTATTTTGATCTCATTGAACCACATTTTACTTCTTAATGACAACCGTGTATGTCGGATTTTTGAAAATAAAATCACAGAAGTGGTAATATTTCATTTAAACGAAAAATCAGTTATTTAACTACCACTTAGTGGTTTCACTATTCATCAAAAATTGAAGTTTTTCAGAACAATGCCAAAATTTCACCCTAAGCTATAATTGATATTCCGAATTAAAAAATGATGTCTATTTTACAAAATTCCAAACATATAAGTTTCATTAATTAATTTTATAATTAATTCCCGCTGTCACAACAAATAGCGTGTTTTAAGAAACAATTTATATCAAAAGATTGGCAATTGTTTATGTCCAATTTCAATGTTAAATTAATTCTAATAACCCCCATTGAATAAAATGGTAAAAATATATTCTAATTATACTTTAAAACCACTAAATAGTATAACTTATCACTATAAATTATTTTGATTAAAAAAGTTGTTTTTAAGTATTTTTCTCTATTCATAAAAAATTAGAAGTTCTCAGAAAAATACCAAAAATTCAACATAGGCTAATTTCGATATTCCGAATCCAAAAATGAAGTCCATTTTGAAATATAAAATTTCTATAATTTTAAAAAGTGGTTATTACTATTCATAACGGCTACTTTGATTAGTCGCGGTGTTTTAGAACTCGAAGTTGCGTACAATGCAAGCTATTGCATTATTGAATGAGAAGTGTATCATGGAAGCTCGGGGTGTTACATTCTCCCCTCCTTCAATAAATTGCGTCCTCGCAATTTGAAACTTTTCTTTGAAAAGAAAAGATTGAAAAGAGAAATTACCTTTGAGGAAAACCCACATCGGAAATAAGATTAATAAAATTTAGCCTTAATAAGAGGGAAAGGGAAATGAAAAAGTCCCCACCCAATTATGATCTCGATTAGGAGAACTATAACGACCCATACTTTACATACATTGTTAATACTTCAAAATTGAAGCACACTTATTACAACATATGACAAAACCACAATGGACCGTATAGGTATAGTGTCTTTAGAAACTGGGAAACATAAACAACTGGTTCATAAATCTTCTACAGTATCTCCCGTTTATTTCATCATATCTAGGGTCCCTTTTAGCATATTCAATTTAATATCCATCTTCCTGACCTGGGGAAAAGAAAACATAAAAGGGTGAGCTCAAATGCTCAGCAAGGGCAAATAAAGGAAATAAAAATCATATCATATCTTTATGAAGATCAAAACCTGCAAAAGAGATCATAATATCTTAACATGGAATAAATCATAGAAGTGAAAATGAGATCCCCATAATCATAACATAAAACTTGAAACTTTGTGGCATGCACACATAATCATGGAAAATCATTTCTTGTTAGTCATGACTCATTGCCAAGACTATCTTAGTGGACAAAGTCCCTTTCTGAACCGAGTTCACTCCTCGTTTCAGTCCTGTATCACTGAACCGAAATAACCTTCCGTTCCAGCCATGCCTATCTCATGAGATATAAAATCTTTACCCAATGCATTGGAGGGAGATATAGGTCCCACCCATCTTATAATGAATCCTTTCTTATGTGTGCCACATAATCATAAATCATACATCATCGCATAACCCATGTAATAAAAATGGGATTCTTAAACAACATGACATCATAAAACCATTCATATAACATAAAGGAATTCATAAACATAATTCCATCACAACATAGTCAAATCAATGTAATAATAGGGATAAAAACAGAACCCTTTTATTATCTTAGATGGAAAATAATTTTGATAAAATACTTGAACTCCATTCTTGAGGAAAATATCATTTCTACTTCAAAAACATTTTTCCTTTCATAACATGTCATACAACTTTAAAATAAAAGAAGTTGATTAAAAATAAACTTGAAAACTTGTAAAGGAAGCTTCTTGGAAATAATGTTTTAAAAATCCATTCATGCCGTATAAGTTAAAAAGAAAACATTCTTCTCGTACTTTTGTCGGAAAAGTCAAAAAGTACCTCGTACGAAAAATGATAAAAGATTCCTTTCATATCTTTTACTAAAAACTCTCCGAAGGGTAAAATAGGATTTAAACAATTGTAGGAGATTGGAAATGATATTACATATTTAGGATACATGGATGTGGATGATAAAATACACCCCAGTAAATACTAAAGTATAAACAATCTCGGATAAAAATGAGATTGTGATATTTCCATTACCTTAGGTCCAATTTGCTTTGTACGTGTCCGAAGCTCCTGTATAATGGTTTAAATAATGTTATTGAATTATTCCAGAATCATACATATTTATATGATATCATATATGGTCATATTATTAGCTTCTTGTTAGTAATATTTCATTGTTACTTGTTACTCGGGTCTTTATAACTTTTTGTTCTTATGCGTGTTTTGTCGAATAAATTCTTATTCTTATCTTTAGGTTATAGATAATTCATTTACAGAATGGTATTAGTGTAGTATATACCATATTCATTCATTCAATTCATTTATATAATCATTATGAAATGAAGATCATGTAGAACGAGTCGCATCACATCGTGGAGACGGTATTCCGTACGTACGCACGAGTGATGATATCGTTCCTATGATCGTGGAATTGTTTTGGAGTATATATATATATTATTTCAGTATCAATATTACTTAATAATAATCATATATAGTTACTCATTACACCATTATACCCATCCTTGTAAGGTGATGGTGGAAAATAGATTACACCACGGCGTGGAGACGGTATTCCGTACGTACGCACACGCGGTGATTTCATTTTTCCGTAGGATGGATAGAAGGTGAATTAGGGTTGTTTCATATTTATAATAACATATCAGTATGTAAGTAATACTGATGTTATTACTTTATCATGAAACAACTAAAGAAGAAGAAGTTGAAGAAGAAAGAAATTGAAAAGATCGGTAATGGATATTACCTCTTCTTTGGAACGCCTCTTTGAATCCTCCACTTAAGGAACTAAGATTGGTCTTTGGAGAAGACCAGGACCTCTAGGATTATTCTAGGGAAGTGGAGAGGAGAAAATGGCAGGGGTTGGCCGAGCTTGAGTGCTCAAATTGGTGTGAGGAGGAGGGGGAGGAGGTGCCCTTTTATAAGGGAGGAGAGGGGCACCTTAGGAATATCTCAAAATATTATTTTATATTAAAGTCAAAATCGGTTTATAATGGTTCCAAAGGGTCTTATTTCGAAGCTAAAGTGGGGATGGGTCGAAATCCTATCAACCAATAGGATTTAGACAAGTTTAGGGTATTATTTTAACCTTATCAATTAGATTTAACTCTAAGTTAATTAATTTAACTTTTACCGTGTCTTTTTGTTTTCTTTCACTATATGGTTAATACACTTACTATAACATGCCAAACGAACCCCAAATTGTTTATTATTAATATATATATCTTTATCTAAGTCATTTGGCCGAACCATAGATTTTTAGGAATAAGATAACAATTAATAATATAATATTTGATTTAAAAACTATTTTGTGTCAATTTTGACACTATTTGATATATGATTTTTGTGAAAGTCATAACAGAATTATATGTTCGAACCAAGTTAATTAAATCATTACTAATATATCATAGTAACCTAGAAAATTAGTGGAATTCATAAAAAGTCTCAAATTACATTTATTTTGGTATTTATATTATCAATTTTTTCAATATTTCATTAATAAGATAATTACTGCATCATCTTTGTGTCATAATTAAATTAAATTATTTGATGTCTAAAAATTACAAATAAAATACCATCATGTAGGAAATCTTTTTATCTTTCTAATGAATATTTACAATCGAATTTATCTTATGTATAACCCTATATTAAAAATGATTTACTTATTAAACTTTGATTTTAACTATTTTAACCCTTCTTTAAATAAATTAATAATAAATATCCTAATCTAATCCAAGTGGGCCTAAATGGTCATATTTTATTCCTAAGTTTGTTTTTGGTCGAATTACACTTGTCCAATAGAATTAGGACATGTGTTAGGGTAATATTAATATCATATTTACCCTTAGTTACCCTATTTACTATTAACCGCGGTAAAAATAGTAAAAAGTTACTATTCACCAAAAAATTATTTTCATCTCATTGAACCACATTTTAGTCCTTGATATTAACCGTGTCTCTCGGATTTTTGAAATTCCATTCACAGAAGCGGTAAAATTAAGTTTTATGCAAAATTCAGTTTTTAACCTACCACTTAGTGGTTTCACTATTCATCAAAAATTGAAAGTTTTCAGAAAAATACCAAAATTTCACCCTAGGCTAATTTCGATATTCTGAGTCCAAAAATGAAGTCCATTTTGAAAAATAAAATTTATAAAATTTCAAAAAGTGGTTATTACTATTCATAACGGCTAGTTTTAATAGCATATTGTTGTTTAGTGAAACTCGGTATTGCGTACGACGCAAGCTATCGAGGAAGGTCGCGATTGCGTGTAAAGCAAGCCAAGCAAGTGTTGTGTAGAAAAAGATTCCTTTGATGATAACATAAAAGTCTCGGGTGTTACATTCTACCCCCCTTAAAAAGAATTTCGCCCTCGAAATTCGTCACTTTGCAACAAACAAATGAGGATACTTCTCCCTCATCATATCCTCAAGCTCCCATGTAGCTTCTTCAAGTTGGTGGTTTCTCCATAAAACTTTCACCAAGCGAGTGGTCTTGTTTCGTAGGACTTTTTCGCTACGATCTAGAATCTCTATCGGCTGTTCTTCATAAGAAAGATCTTACTCCAGCGGTACAACTTCTGAGCTGAGTACATGTGAAGGATCTGGTATGTACTTTCTCAGGAGAGATACGTGGAACACATCGTGAACTTGAGAGAGATTCGGTGGAAGCGCCAATCGGTAAGCTACCTTCCCAACACGATCCAGTATTTCAAAAGGACCGATATATCTAGGGCTCAACTTCCCCTTCTTTCCAAATCTCATAACCCTCTTCCAGGGAGATATTCGTAAGAACACTTTATCGCCCACTTCAAACTCTAGGTCTTTTCTTCGGTTGTCGGCATAACTTTTCTGTCGACTCTGAGCTGCTCTTATGTGTTGTTGAATAGATCTAACCTTTTCTGCCATTTCATCAACGAGATCAGGTCCTAATAGCTTTCTTTCCCCAACTTCATCCCAGCAAGTTGGAGTCCTGCATTTCTTTCCATAGAGAGCTTCATAAGGAGCCATCTGAATACTGGAGTGAAAGCTATTATTATAAGAAAATTCCACCAAAGGTAGGTGTTGATCCCAACCTCCTTTGAAATCCATAGAGCAAGCTCTCAACATATCTTCTAGGGTTTGAATTGTTCTCTCAGACTGACCGTCTGTCTGGGGATGATAAGCAGTGCTGAAACTCAACTCTGTATCCAGAGTATGCTGAAGACTTCGCCAGAACTTCGAGGTAAATCTCGGATCTCGATCAGATATAATAGAAAGTGGTACTCCATGCAATCTTACCACTTCCTTTACATATATCCTGGAAAGCTGATCTAGAGAGAAATCCTCTCTAATAGCAATGAAGTGTGCAGACTTTGTAAGACGATCAACTATGACCCAGATAGCATTATTGCCTTTGGATGTTTTAGGAAGTCCTGTGACAAAGTCCATAGTGATGTTTTCCCATTTCCATTCGGGTATGGGTAATGGTTGTAACATCCCCTTAGACTTCTGTCTCTCAGCTTTAACTTGTTGACAAATCAAGCATCGAGAGACATACTCAGCAACATCTCTTTTCATGCCATCCCACCAGAAGTACTCTTTCAGGTCCCTATACATCTTCGTGCTTCCAGGATGAATAGAGAATGATGAACTATGAGCCTCATCCAGCAGCTCATTCTTTAATTCGGGGATGGGAGGAACGCAAACCCGATTCCTGAACTTTATTATCCCATCACAATCAAGGTTGAATTCAGGAACATTTCTCACCTTCTTTTGTAACTCGACATCTTCTTTCTGTGCCTCTTTAATCTTCACATGTATAGATGGTTGAACATTCATTTGGGAAAGATAAGATTTTTCCCTTTCCATTATAATTCCAAGATCCATCCTTTGTAAATCCATAAATATTGGATCTTTTGTGATCCTCATCATGGATAAACTAGCATGGTCTTGTCGACTTAATGCATCTGCCACCTTGTTTGCTTTCCCAGGGTGGTAATGGATTGAGCAGTCATAATCCTTAATCAGCTCCAACCATCTTCTTTGACGCATATTCAACTCCTTTTGTGTGAAAATATACTTTAAACTTTTATGATCAGTATAAATATCACACCTTTCACCATAAAGGTAATGCCTCCAAATCTTTAATGCAAAGATTACCGCAGCCAACTCCAAATCATGTGTTGGGTAATTTTGCTCATGGATTTTCAACTGTCGTGAGGCATAAGCTATCACCATATCATTTTGCATAAGAACACACCCCAATCCCTTCTTGGATACATCACTGTAGATCACAAACCTTTCTCCACTACAAGGCAGTGTGAGCACAGGTGCACTGGATAACCTTCTTTTAAACTCCTTGAAATTCTCTTCACATTCCTCTGTCCAGACAAACTTAACTCCTTTCCGAGTCAACTTGGTGAGTGGATTAGATAATCGTGAAAAATCTTTTACAAAACATCGATAATATCCATCCAAACCAAGAAAACTTCGGATCTCAGTTACTGTTGTTGGTCTTGACCATCTTTCGATAACCTCTGTTTTTGTTGGATCCACAGATATCCCCTCTTTTGAGATTATGTGACCCAAAAATGCAACTTTTTGAAGCCAAAATTCACACTTGGTAAATTTGGCATAAAGCTTCTCCTTTCTCAGGGTCTTCAATATAATTCTCAAGTGATCTTCATGCTCTTCCTTGCTCTTTGAATAGACAAGAATATCGTCTATAAAGACTACCACAAATTGATCAAGATAGTCTCTAAAGACTCCATTAATTAGATCCATGAAGATAGCAGGGGCATTAGTAAGACCAAATGGCATCACTATAAATTCATAGTGTCCATACCTTGTACGGAAAGCCGTCTTTGGTATATCCTCCCTTTTGACCCTTAATTGATGATACCCTGAACGAAGATCAATCTTGGAAAAGTATTGAGCTCCGCCTAGTTGGTCAAACAAGTCATCAATGCATGGGAGAGGATATTTGTTCTTGATAGTGATCTTGTTAAGTTCTCGATAATCAATGTAGAGTCTCATTGATCCATCTTTCTTCTTAACAAATAGAACAGGTGCTCCCCAAGGTGACGCACTAGGGCGTATGAATCCCTTATCAAGATTCTCTTGGAGTTGCTTCTTCAATTCCTGCAACTCAATTGGGGCCATTCTATAAGGTGTCTTTGAAATAGGCAAAGCACCCGGTACGAGTTCTATTGAAAACTCAACTTCACGATTTGGTGGAAGACCCGGTAATTCCTCCGGAAAGACATCATCAAACTCCCGTACAATGGGCATATTCTTAATCGTGAGTTTCTCACCAACCATTTGAGATAAATAACCTTCATTTAGTGGAATCAATACCCATAAGATGGAAGAAATTTCCACTGGAAGGTTATGTTCATCCTTGCATTGATAGACGATCGTAGATTGATCTGGAATATGAAATGTGACTTCCCTTCTTTGGCAATTGATATGAGCTCCATGTAGAGAAAGCCAATCCATGCCAAGAATCACATCAAATTCCACTAAAGGAAGGATCACAAGATTTGCAGGAAGCACTTTCCCAAAAACTTCGATCGGAGAAGAATTATAAACTTCTGATGCGATTGATGTGCCATTAGGTGTTGTCACAGCTAACTCAACATCTAATTGTTGAGGTAATACGGTGATACCCTTAGAAAATTTTTCAGAAATAAAAGAGTGGGTGGATCCAGAATCAAATAAAACATTTGCTACTTTAGAGTGGGTGGTAAGTGTACCTTTCACCACATCGTTATCGTACTCCACCTCGCTGATAGAAATTGCATGTGACTTTCCTTTGTCTTTAGCCTTAAGAGTTTGTTGACGTCGACCATCATCATCAACCCTTGGATTTGGGCATTGATTGGCATAATGCCCCATCTCCTTGCACTTGAAACATTGAAGTGTAGTAGGTTCATTCTGTGTATCCCTTCCTTTGTTTGAGTCATTAGACATCTTCTTCCCATTATCACGGCATTCAAATGCCCGATGACCTTCTTTTCCACATTTAAAACATTTACTTGTCCCTTTAAGACAAATCCCTCCATGTTTATTTCCACAATTTGAGCATAAGGAAAAGCTCATCTTCTTTTCCGTGTGCTCTTTAGATTTTTCTTTGAATTCCATCTTCCTCTTCTTATCAAACCCATGTGACTGATGGGTTACTCCAATCTCCATATCGACTTTGAGAGCACATCGAACGATTTCCTCATAGCTATTGAAGTCCCTTATGGCTAACGCCCTTCGAAGACTTGGTTTTAAGCCACTAAAGAATCGATCGATCTTACTCTCAGGTTGGATAATAATACCAGAAGCGTACCTTGCAAGTCTGGTAAAATTTGCTTCATAGGTACCAACAGATTCATCATCCATTTGCTTCAGTTCAAGGAACTCTTTCTCCATCTTTGTTCGGAGAATACGAGGGAAGTACTTATTGAAAAATAAGTTCTTGAACTCGTCCCATTCCATAGACTCAATTTCATCCCTTTGCCTCGTATTCTTAACAAGATTCCACCATTGATCAGTATCTCCTTCCAAACGATACACTGCTAGGATGAATTTATCATGCTCAGAACATTGAAGAACTGAAAATATCTTTTCAGTAGTACTAATCCATTGTTCAGCAACTAATGGATCAGTAGACCCGCTGAAAGAAGGTGGACGCTGCCTCATGAAGGATTCAACAGAATGTTGCTCCCTCCTTTGCTCGTTTGGAAATCCTGCATGATTCATAGCTTGAGAAAGTTGTGTGAGCATGGCTACAAGATTTTGCATTCCAGCTCCCATATCGTTTGGTTGCTCAGGGGGACAATCATTGCATTGCCCATCGCATTCCGCATTAACACGGTTCCTTCGGGTTCCAGCCATTGACTAAAACCAAGAAGAATAGTGTGAGCAACACTAATTATAATAGGAAACCACATAATTCAAGAATAAAATTTTCATGCTTAAGGTCTTATCCTAGGTTATTCAAGGCCATTTCTAAAACACTAAGATTGTGTTCTATGCTTAGACTTATCCTTTGGGTTCTTACTAAGGCTTTCACATCCTAGTTTCCAAAGGTTGACTATACCTTTCCTCTAATACCAACTATAACGACCCATACTTTACATACATTGTTAATACTTCAAAATTGAAGCACACTTATTACAACATATGACAAAACCACAAAGGACCGTATAGGTATAGTGTCTTTAGAAACTGGGAAACATAAACAACTGGTTCATAAATCTTCTACAGTATCTCCCGTTTATTTCATCATATCTAGGGTCCCTTTTAGCATATTCAATTTAATATCCATCTTCCTGACCTGGGGAAAAGAAAACATAAAAGGGTGAGCTCAAATGCTCAGCAAGGGCAAATAAAGGAAATAAAAATCATATCATATCTTTATGAAGATCAAAACCTGCAAAAGAGATCATAATATCTTAACATGGAATAAATCATAGAAGTGAAAATGAGATCCCCATAATCATAACATAAAACTTGAAACTTTGTGGCATGCACACATAATCATGTAAAATCATTTCTTGTTAGTCATGACTCATTGCCAAGACTATCTTAGTGGACAAAGTCCCTTTCTGAACCGAGTTCACTCCTCGTTTCAGTCCTGTATCACTGAACCGAAATAACCTTCCGTTCCAGCCATGCCTATCTCATGAGATATAAAATCTTTACCCAATGCATTGGAGGGAGATATAGGTCCCACCCATCTTATAATGAATCCTTTCTTATGTGTGCCACATAATCATAAATCATACATCATCGCATAACCCATGTAATAAAAATGGGATTCTTAAACAACATGACATCATAAAACCATTCATATAACATAAAGGAATTCATAAACATAATTCCATCACAACATAGTCAAATCAATGTAATAATAGGGATAAAAACAGAACCCTTTTATTATCTTAGATGGAAAATAATTTTGATAAAATACTTGAACTCCATTCTTGAGGAAAATATCATTTCTACTTCAAAAACATTTTTCCTTTCATAACATGTCATACAACTTTAAAATAAAAGAAGTTGATTAAAAATAAACTTGAAAACTTGTAAAGGAAGCTTCTTGGAAATAATGTTTTAAAAATCCATTCATGCCGTATAAGTTAAAAAGAAAACATTCTTCTCGTACTTTTGTCGGAAAAGTCAAAAAGTACCTCGTACGAAAAATGATAAAAGATTCCTTTCATATCTTTTACTAAAAACTCTCCGAAGGGTAAAATAGGATTTAAACAATTGTAGGAGATTGGAAATGATATTACATATTTAGGATACATGGATGTGGATGATAAAATACACCCCAGTAAATACTAAAGTATAAACAATCTCGGATAAAAATGAGATTGTGATATTTCCCTTACCTTAGGTCCAATTTGCTTTGTACGTGTCCGAAGCTCCTGTATAATGGTTTAAATAATGTTATTGACTTATTCCAGAATCATACATATTTATATGATATCATATATGGTCATATTATTAGCTTCTTGTTAGTAATATTTCATTGTTACTTGTTACTCGGGTCTTTATAACTTTTTGTTCTTATGCGTGTTTTGTCGAATAAATTCTTATTCTTATCTTTAGGTTATAGATAATTCATTTCCAGAATGGTATTAGTGTAGTATATACCATATTCATTCATTCAATTCATTTATATAATCATTATGAAATGAAGATCATGTAGAACGAGTCGCATCACATCGTGGAGACGGTATTCTGTACGTACGCACGAGTGATGATATCGTTCCTATGATCGTGGAATTGTTTTGGAGTATATATATATATTATTTCAGTATCAATATTACTTAATAATAATCATATATAGTTACTCATTACACCATTATACCCATCCTTGTAAGGTGATGGTGGAAAATAGATTACACCACGGCGTGGAGACGGTATTCCGTACGTACGCACGCGCGGTGATTTCATTTTTCCGTAGGATGGATAGAAGGTGAATTAGGGTTGTTTCATATTTATAATAACATATCAGTATGTAAGTAATACTGATGTTATTACTTTATCATGAAACAACTAAAGAAGAAGAAGTTGAAGAAGAAAGAAATTGAAAAGATCGGTAATGGATATTACCTCTTCTTTGGAACGCCTCTTTGAATCCTCCACTTAAGGAACTAAGATTGGTCTTTGGAGAAGACCAGGACCTCTAGGATTATTCTAGGGAAGTGGAGAGGAGAAAATGGCAGGGGTTGGCCGAGCTTGAGTGCTCAAATTGGTGTGAGGAGGAGGGGGAGGAGGTGCCCTTTTATAAGGGAGGAGAGGGGCACCTTAGGAATATCTCAAAATATTATTTTATATTAAAGTCAAAATCGGTTTATAATGGTTCCAAAGGGTCTTATTTCGAAGCTAAAGTGGGGATGGGTCGAAATACTATCAACCAATAGGATTTAGACAAGTTTAGGGTATTATTTTAACCTTATCAATTAGATTTAACTCTAAGTTAATTAATTTAACTTTTACCGTGTCTTTTTGTTTTCTTTCACTATATGGTTAATACACTTACTATAACATGCCAAACGAACCCCAAATTGTTTATTATTAATATATATATCCTTATATAAGTCATTTGGCCGAACCATAGATTTTTAGGAATAAGATAACAATTAATAATATAATATTTTATTTAAAAACTATTTTGTGTCAATTTTGACACTATTTGATATATGATTTTTGTGAAAGTCATAACAGAATTATATGTTAGAACCAAGTTAATTAAATCATTACTAATATATCATAGTAACCTAGAAAATTAGTGGAATTCATAAAAAGTCTCAAATTACATTTATTTTGGTATTTATATTATCAATTTTTTCAATATTTCATTAATAAGATAATTACTGCATCATCTTTGTGTCATAATTAAATTAAATTATTTGATGTCTAAAAATTACAAATAAAATACCATCATGTAGGAAATCTTTTTATCTTTCTAATGAATATTTACAATCGAATTTATCTTATGTATAACCCTATATTAAAAATGATTTACTTATTAAACTTTGATTTTAACTATTTTAACCCTTCTTTAAATAAATTAATAATAAATATCCTAATCTAATCCAAGTGGGCCTAAATGGTCATATTTTATTCCTAAGTTTGTTTTTGGTCGAATTACACTTGTCCAATAGAATTAGGA
Organism: Viscum album; assembly: GCA_963277665.1. Taxonomy (NCBI): domain Eukaryota; kingdom Viridiplantae; phylum Streptophyta; class Magnoliopsida; order Santalales; family Viscaceae; genus Viscum; species Viscum album. The sequence goes on from OY728130.1 coordinate 1,939,600,530, forward strand.
CATGTGTTAGGGTAATATTAATATCATATTTACCCTTAGTTACCCTATTTACTATTAACCGCGGTAAAAATAGTAAAAAGTTACTATTCACCAAAAAATTATTTTCATCTCATTGAACCACATTTTAGTCCTTGATATTAACCGTGTCTCTCGGATTTTTGAAATTCCATTCACAGAAGCGGTAAAATTAAGTTTTATGCAAAATTCAGTTTTTAACCTACCACTTAGTGGTTTCACTATTCATCAAAAATTGAAAGTTTTCAGAAAAATACCAAAATTTCACCCTAGGCTAATTTCGATATTCTGAGTCCAAAAATGAAGTCCATTTTGAAAAATAAAATTTATAAAATTTCAAAAAGTGGTTATTACTATTCATAACGGCTAGTTTTAATAGCATATTGTTGTTTAGTGAAACTCGGTATTGCGTACGACGCAAGCTATCGAGGAAGGTCGCGATTGCGTGTAAAGCAAGCCAAGCAAGTGTTGTGTAGAAAAAGATTCCTTTGATGATAACATAAAAGTCTCGGGTGTTACAAGAACATTGGTGGAAATTAGAGACATATAATTGGAGAAAAAACATAAATATTTGTAGGGAGTTATTGAGTTCATCAATCACAATAAACTGTCAAATTGAGGGCCTCAAAGCCTTCAATCTATGTTGATTTAAAATATCATCAGTTCAACAAGACATAAGGTATTAGGATAAAACATTTTTTTGTTTTAATATCCCTTTACTAAAGTTTAAGAATTAATTTATTCATTGAATAAGAGATAGGTATATATATATTTATGCTTGACAATTAGAGTTTCAACCTTCAACTCATCTTTCAATCAAAAAGATAATAGAACTCAAAAATATTATACTTATCCTAATTTTATAAGGTTCCAAATGTTAACACATACCATTTAGATTAGTAAAATTATTTTGTAATAACCAGGGACTTCCTATAGGCTAGTGGTAGGAAATAAATGCCTATCACACCATGATTGTGGGTTCGATTCTTGTAGCTTTGTCCGACGCGACGTGTTATGCCCCACCCTGCAGGTTGTCCTTTTCCTAAAACTATAGTATTATAATATTCCAAAAATAATATTCAAAAATGCTTTAACCTTAAACAATACTATCCAAAGATCAACTTAATCCATTCCAACCTTTATAGTTATCCAAAATACTTCTGTCCAACTCACAGTCCAAATTTTATAAGGAAGGTAAACATAATGAAGATCCCTTTTCCCATGTAACAACATGTGAATACCTTCATCATGTATTCTTTTAAAACACTGCAACATACTGTATTACCATAAATCCTTATTGATTACATTCATTATCCCTTATTCCTTATAGAAAACTAGATATACTCCTTCTATCCAAAAATGTATACAAATCATTAATCAATTTCAAGGATGTTAAGAATATCCAACATAATTTATCCGAATCAATCATGTCTTATTCCAAAATCACTATCTTGGTATCAGAACCATATTATGGTTTATCTTTCTCTCAACCATATATTTTCCAAAAATTTAACCTACTGTGGAGTCACTTTTCTTGGTTCCACACAATCTCAAGTCCTAGATGAAATAGTACTGCAGTACAATCCTTATATATATATCACATTATTCTAATAACCAGAATATAATCCATGTGTCCAAAAGAACCATTACATTAGTTATTCTTCTTCAACTATAGTAACAGCATAAGATTGTCCTTGATCCCTTGGCCTTTTCTGAGGTAAGTTTCCCTGACGCTTAGGACATTAATTTTCATAGTGACCCATTTCTCTACAATTGTAGCATTCAACTTTGATACCCTCTTTCTTCCCCTTGCAATCACGAGCCTGGTGACCCTTTTCTCCGCATTTATAACAAACTCCCATTCCTTTTAGGCAAGTACCAGGGTGATTTTTCCCACAATTATCACATAATGGAAAATCCTTCGTTCCCTTTTTCCATTTATCTGTCTCTTCTTCCACCGTTCTCTTCTTCTCTTGATTTAATTTGTTGTCATAAGACTTAGAGATTTCCTTTTCTGTCTTGATAGCACACGAGACAATATCTGCGTATGATGAGAAGGATTGTGATACTAAAGCTCGACGGAGAAATGGTTTTAACCCATCAATGAAACGATCAATCTTACTCCTTGGGTTGCGTATATAATCTGCAGCATACCTCGCTAACCTTGTAAAGTTGGCCTCATACTTTGCGACATTCTCATCCTCCTTCTGCCTCAGAATCAGAAATTGCCTTTCCATATCTGCTCGATGGTCACGAGGAAAGTATTTTTCTAAGAAAAGCTCTTTGAACTCCCTCCATTCCATATTCGATACGTCATCATCTTCCTTTGTCTTTTGAATCAATGACCACCATTTATTAGCATCTCCAGTGAGGCGGTAGACTGCCATGATAACCTTTTCCCTTTCACTACTCCCCAAGGCATAAAATATTTTCTCTAAGGAGTTTATCCATTTCTCAGCTACTAATGGATTTGTACCCCCATTAAATGTTTGTGGTTGTTGCCTCATGAAGCGGTCTAACATTGATCCTCCACATTGCGGATCAGGGTGCTCCATACGAGTAAGGTTGTTATTCATAACCTGCGTGAGTTGTCCCAGTACGGTGAGAAGCTGATCAGCACCAGTTGTATCACTAGCTCCACCATAATTATCTTGAATAGGAGGGAAATCCCTACACGGAGTGCGTGCATTGATACGGTTTCCATTCCTTCCACTAGGTGCCATTTCTAAACAATGGCATAAACTAGATTAGTTTATGAAATAAAATACATAATTCCATATTTTTAAAACACTTTACATAAATTGAACTAATTATGGATATAATCCATAATTATAAAAAGAAATGTTTTCTTTGAGGAAGTATATACTCATAACCCTTCATAGTGGTTTGTAAATAAAATGATAATTAACCTATGAATATCCCCCGGGAGTGTCGTAACCAAGAGTGCAGCAAGGCCCGTTGTCGTGCACCAGTTCCCGTTCGAGTCTAGCTCAAAGCAGTGTTTTTGGGTTTTACCCCTAGGAACATCTGTGCCAGAGCCGCCTCTACCTGCTCGTATCCAGACAGGGATGTATTGCTCGGAAAACTCACAAAATCTCTACAATAACAAAATTCTAGGAAGTTCTTCTATACTAATCCTCAAAGTATATCTTTGGGCTATGTGCTCTAATCAGAGTTTATCTAAATCTAGCTTCCAAGGTTAGTACTAATCTTCCTCTGATACCAACTGTAACTCCCCGACCCCAGCTACCCAGAGTCGGTGCATTACTTCGTAACATTGGCATGATCACAAAAGATCAAGTCTCGAAAGACCGATTAGTTTAGTAGCCTTGGAAACACTAGATACATTCATAAATGTTACATTACATCATAAAGTGAAAAACTACAATAACATAGTCTCCATAGTTCACACTCATATCCTCTTCACACAATCGCTGTAGGTCATTCATAAAATACATCTTCACATCCTGGAAAATATTAAAACATTGAAATGGGTGAGCTCAGATGCTAAGTAAGGATAACAATATTTTGGAAGCTTTCATAAATAAACATAAAAATTTAAGGCAATGTATAACTAAAACAAAAGCCTTTTAAACTTGAACATCAACATAATATGGAAAAAGTAAAATGAGATAATGCCATTTACTTCTTCACATGGATATTCTACTGGTCGAATAATCACATGAAATATCATTAACCACATTCATAATGATGGAATGCATAATGCCAGACTATCATAACCACGTAGTCAAGGCCTCGTGCCAAGACCACAAATAAGATTTTGTCAAGACCTCGTGCCAAGACACTAGTTTGTATCATGAGACCTGCCGATGCATCGAGGAGCTATAGCAGTCTCCACCCGTCACTTATTAAGTCCAATGCATTCCTCATATGAATAGGTTTAAACATATCATAAACCATAACATAATCGTATCACATAAAACATGCGTAAAGGAAACATAAAATTTCCACATTTCAATCACAAGATTTTCAATACAACACATTGATATAATAAAAACGCTTTCAAAACCATTTTCAATACCAAAATAAAATCAAGTTAAAACTTTGTATTTATTTTTCAAAAAAAAGTGATGGCTTGTAGAGGAAGCCGAAACTCAAATAATGGTCACGGCGGCGGAGAAGTCATTGTCGCCGCATAAGTACGGAAAGGAAAACATTCCCTTTTTGTCGTTTAGAAAAATGCTTCGTATAAAAAAGATTCCTTTTGAATAAACGTAAAAGTCAAAGGGGTTTATACACCGTATAAAAGAAAGTTGTGTATAAAATAAAATATGCCTCAATGAAAGGAGATTGAGACGAAGTCACATACAAAGATCATTTTTAAAATAAAATAGATATACTATGTGTATTCACTATAATTAAACATAAATAAAGTACAAATACAAGATATGACATAATAATATAATGACATAATTTGAAAGTAGGAGATTAACCCAAAGAATGGAAATTGGGTTAAGAAATTCCCTTACCTCGTGTCTGACTTGACTCAACCATTCTTTAACCTCATGAATAATAAACTAGAGTTAATATATACCTTATTAAGAACCATTTTCAATTTCATTATCCTTATTATATCACTTATTACAACGATATGAACATTATGTAATTATTTAAGTTAAAAACGGTCGTTTTGTCGATCTTTGGTACTTGAGTCAACAATAAACTTCTTATAATTACAAGTTGTTTATGTGGTAGAATATCCATTATCTCCAGAATTATATTCATGATTTAGATGTCATATATATCTTATATATCCAGTATATACATTCATTTATAATATTACGTAACATTTAGAGGTAAGAAATGAAATGCACCTTTCATGGAGACGGTAAGCCGTACGTACGCATGAACTCTACTTTCATTTCAATTTCATATTTAATGGAACGAAATAATAATGATATAAATGTATAATATAATTCCAGTATAACATAGTGCATAATACCATTTACTCCATCCTTTATACATCCCACATATGGCATTAACGATTCAAATCACTTTGAGGGGGCGGTAGTCCGCACTTCCTAAAATGAAATTATCGCGTTTTACCCATAATGGAAATCATAAAGTATTCCATAAATGAGAAATACAGAAGCATAAGTAAAACATAATCATATTATATATCATATATAAAAATAGTGACATCTTAATGGCCACCTTTGAAGGTGTTATATGAGTGTTGAACAATCATCGTTTCGTGAGGCAGAAATTCGCCATCCACAAAACAGTATGTTCTTTAACCATTAGATGTAGGTGTGTGTCAGTTTAAACCAAATACTTATCATAAAAACATCCTAGTATATTGTAGATACTGGTGTTGTTACAAAATAAAGGAATAATAAGAGTATAGGGGGTTGGAGAAGAAAAATAAAACAAAACAACATTAGAGAAGACATTACCTCAAAATCGGGTAACTCTTTTTGATTTGATCCAAAGGCTTCCTTGGGAAGCGTTATTCCCAAAGTTAGGCTTCTATGAGTAAGAGGGGGAAGTTGGGAGAGTATTTGGGCAGAGGTTAGCCGAGCCAAATGGGTTTAAAGTGTAAATGAGGTGGGAGAGGTGGGGGCCTTTTATAAGTGGAGAGGAGGGGCTCTTTTGGAAAGATTGAAATGTTACATTATTATACAATGATTTTCGGATTCTAAAGGTCCCAAACTTATATAATTCGTGGATAAGGTGATAAGGGTTCGAAATATACTCATACAATAGGCTTTGGACAAGTGTAAACCTTTGATTTTGCATTATCTTCTCATTTTATTTAAATCGTTAAATAATGAGGTCATCGCTGCATCATAATGATGTCATAAATAATTTAATTTATTTAATGTCTAAAAATTATAAAAAAATACCATGATGTAGGAAATATTTTTATATTTCTAATGAATATTTATAGTCAAAATTTGGACTTGTGTAACCCCACTTAAAAACTGTTTTAGTAAAACAACTCATGTTTGTGTCAATTTAATTTTAACATTAAATAAATATATATTAATGTCATTTTCCAACCAAAGTGGCTCCATGGGGTCCCCAAGTTGACCCATGGGTTGTCTTGGTCGGCCATGACTCATCCAATAGGAGTAGGATAAGTGTCAATCTCATATCATATTATTAAAACATTGTTTTTACCTTAAACTACACTAATTACCTCTAATCGCGATTAAGAACTTAAAAGTTACTATTCAACAAAAAATTATTTTGATCTCATTGAACAAAATTTTACTTCTTAATGACAACCGTGTATGTCAGATTTTTGAAAATCAAATCACAGAAGTGGTAATATTTCATTTAAACGAAAAATCAGTTATTTAACTACCACTTAGTGGTTTCACTATTCATCAAAAATTGAAGTTTTTCAGAACAATGCCAAAATTTCACCCTAAGATATAATTGATATTCCAAATTCAAAAATGATTTCTATTTTACAAAATTCCAAACATATAAGTTGAATTAATTAATTTTATAATTAATTCCCGCTGTCACAACAAATAGCGTGTTTTAAGAAACAATTTATTTCAAAAGATTGGCAATTGTTTATGTCCAATTTCAATGTTAAATTAATTCTAATGACCACTATTGGATAAAATGGTAAAAATATATTATAATTATACTTTAAAACCACTAAATAGTATAACTTATCAATATAAATTATTTTGATTAAAAAAGTTGTTTTTAAGTATTTTTCACTATTCATAAAAAATTAGAAGTTCTCAGAAAAATACCAAAAATTCAACATAGGATAATTTCGATATTCGGAATCCAAAAATGAAGTTGATTTTGAAATATAAAATTTATATAATTTTAAAAAGTGCTTATTACTATTCATAACGGCTACTTTGATTAGTCGCGGTGTTTTAGAACTCGAAGTTGCGTACAATGCAAGCTATTGCATTATTGAATGAGAAGCGTATCATGGAAGCTCGGGGTGTTACAAATAATTAAGGGAGGAACATCATAAATATTTTCTCAAATGATTTCCCAACCACCCATCATAGAGAAAATAAATGATCTTGAATGAAATGATGTTGAAATTCATAAAATGGCGGAAGCTAATAGAAATGGAAAATCCTTCAAGTTCAAGATTGATGTGGAAGAAGTTGTAAAATTTGGGTCATGATTATGTGTACTATCTGATCCAGAGATAAAGAAGGAACTTCCAAATGAAGAACATAGGTCAACTATGTCTATTCACCAAGGGTACACAATGATGTATCGAGATCTCCTAGATAACTTTTGGTGGGACAATATGAAGAAGAAGATTACTGAATATACATCCAAGTTCTTGGTATGTCAAAAAGTGAAATATGAAATACATGAGTGTAAGGGGATGATGAAACCGGTATCCATGAAAACATGGAAGTGAGATACAATCACTATGGACTTTGTCACTAGAATTCTAAGTAAATCCAGATGAAACAATGCTATATAGTTTATTGTGGATCATCATAAAAATACAACTCAATTTATATCAATTCAAGAGGAATATAATTGGATCAACTTTCACTGATATATATCAGAGAGGTGGTAAGGATGCATAAAGTACAACTACCTACTGTATCCTATAGTGATATAAGATTCACCTCAACGTTCTGGAATAGTCTCTAGTTTGCTCTAGGAAGTGAACTAAACATTAGTATGGCCTACCTTCCTAAAACAGATGACCATTCTAAGAAACATATTCAGACATTTGAAGATATTTTGAGAGCATGTTATATGGAATTCAAATGATGGTGGGACCAATATCTTATATTGGTCGAATTCTCTTTCTATAATAGGTTCAAATCCAACATATGAATGGTACCATATGAAGAAATTTGTGGGAACAGGTGAAAAAACCCAACATGTTGGGATGATATTGGTGAGCGTAATCTGCTAGGACCTGAAATGGTCGAAGAAATGGGGTAGAAGGTGAAAAACATTCACCAGCACATCAAGGAATCCCAAAGTCGACAACAGAGTTTTGCAGAAAATCATCAATGGGACCTTAATTTCAATGTTGGAGACATGGTATTCCTCTACATATCTCCGTGGAAGAAGGTATTGAAGTTTGGGAATAATGAAATGCTAAGTCCTAGGAACATCGGCCCCTTCAAGATTCTTGATCATTTTAGAGTTGTTGCCTATCGACTAGAACTTCCAACTACCATGTATAAAGTACATGATGTATTCCTTATATCCCTATTAAGAATTCACATACCATACCCTTCATATGTACTCTCTTCAATGGTGGTGCATTTTGGGAATGATCATTCTTATGAGGAGAAACCAGTGAAGATCTTGGATCATAGAGATAAATTCCTACGTAAGAAGACCACTCACCTAGTCAAGGTTATATGGTGGAACCATAAGTATGAAGAGGAAACATGGGAACTGGAGGAAGGAGTGAAGGAAAAGTACCAACACCTGTTTATGGCATGGAGTGCAAAATGAAATTTTGAGGGTGGAATTTCATAAGGGGGGAAGAATATAATGACCCTATGTTTTGTCAATGGAATTACCATATTATAATAATTTATTATAGTATAATCATTTAATATTTCATATATATAACAATTAAAACCTTATAAAAATAATAATGGGTAAAATAAAAGGGTATCTCTAAAAGTTAAGGAACATATACTGATGAAATAGTAACTTGACATATGGAATAGTAATTTAACCATTATGAATAGTAAACCAGGAAATTGAATAGTAACATTTCTAATTAAAGTATATATAAAATTTATCCATATTATAAGTGAAAATATGATATTATTATATTAAAGTATAAGTATGTAAATATTTTAAAAATTATTAATTAAGTATTGGTATTTTTGTAAGTAATGTATATCTAATTACAATTTTATGATTAATTTAATAATGTTAATGATTTTTTTTTTCAGAAAATATATTCATAAATAATCATTTTTATGAATTATGATTATAATATAGTTTCATGTGACCTTTATTAAATTTTCAAAGTGTTAGAAAATCATTTTTAACTTTAAAATTTTTAATTTTAAAGAAAATTATGATTTTAATTAAAAATTAAATTCAACATATTTAGAAAAATATTTTCATAAAATGGAGTTCATTTTTGAATTATACATGTTGAAAAATGTTTGGGGTGAATTTTTTGGATTTTCTAAAATATGTGAATTTTTGGTGGATAGTAAAATATGATAATTTAGGATAAATGCTAAATAAATGAATTTCTGCATCATGCTTGAGTCATGGATGCTCTAAATAGATATTTTTTTGAAATCAAATGAAATATTTACTATTTTTTGTCATAATAATCATTTATATTCATATTATTGAGAAAACAAATATTAAACTAATGCTTAAAATAATGGGAATGCCCTTATCTCCCCTACTATAAATAACAACCATATTTACCTCCTCTCCTTACACATCTCAAGCCTTGTGACCTATCCAAATTATGTTTAAATATCTATGTAATCCCTTATACCTTTTAAATCATCCCTTTGTCTCTTAAAAAGACCAAATTCTCTTCCCTAATGAGGTTCTCAGGGATGTTATATTCAAGGGGTAAATTCCTCTTTTCATTTGTTTTATTTACTTTCAAGTTCCTTTTTTATTTTTCTTTCCTCACCTCATTTTATCCAAATGTTATGATAACTCTAGTAACTTACATGTACTATAATTTTGTTATGATAATTTAATATTTCATCCTCATCTCTTCATTCCCTTCCTTTTTTACTAGAAATGAAAACACCATCCATGTTGTGTTAATTTATCACACTCAAGGAAAATGAGTTTTCAATTTCTATTACAATCCTAAATTCTGGTTATGAAACCATATTTATGGTTGAAAAAAACTATGATATTTTTTTTATATCTTAAAGTTCTTATATATTTTTTACACATGATATTAATTTATAAGGGAATGTGTGTTCGATGTGATCAAAAATCACTAATTAACCAAAACTGTTATCATTAATGTTATAAATAATGATTCATCTTCAATATAAATAACCAAATTAATTATATAACCATATATTATTCTATATTTTCACTAATAACATAAAAATTCAATTATTTAAATCCATTCTCATCTTACATGTTAATCCTTATATGTATATATGTAAACCAATCTTACTAAAGAAACAATCTTTCCAAAATAATGAAATTGAACCTCTTAACCCATCAAAAAGACCATGAATGAACATAATAAGGTTATATAATAAATCAATTACATGAAAAATAGGTTCAATAAATATTAATTAATTAATTTAACTTGGTTATCCAAGTCATTAAGATCAAGTAAAGGACACCAAGAGACTTAGGGTAAGGGATTTTACCCAAACCTCAATTATTCCTACGGGTTGCTCTATCTTTCTCTTTAACCAAATGAAGTAATCTATTATTTTATGTACATATTATAAATTATTATTAAATTCTAAAAAATTATTTTACTGGGTCCATTCATCACTCTCTTTTGGATATATACATGTTTTTAAATGGTTCCCACCTCAATACTTCAAGATAAGCAATCCCTTTTAAGGGAACCTCTTAAATTATTACCCAATTTAAAGTGCACTCTAAATATATTTTAAGACAAAATTATTTTTATAAAACCTCTTTTTTGTTATAAAAACCTTCCGGGTTAACTTTTGGCTTTATATAAAATATTATTCCCTTTTCTATTTTTTAGTGATCTTTGATATTTTCGTTAAACTGCACTAAAATGTTTTACTTATAAAAATTCTGAAATGCTCTTTTTACTTGTTATAACTTCAAATTGAAATAAATTATCATGATATATAAATATTATAAATTATTAATGTCCATTAATGATTTAATTCCTTTCCTTCATACACAATTTTATGATATGCCAATTTTTTATTCTTTATGACATGGATATGATACCAAATTCTTTCAATAGGTAACCCTTATATTTATGTATGATTGATTATGTATGCATCAACATGTGGAATGAATATTCATGAACATGTTATGATGGGTGATATCAGATATTAATCCAATTAATTTAATATATTTAAGTCTCATAAGATGTTATGCGCAACAGTCTTGGCAGTTATCCTTGACTCATGCTACCATGTGAAACTGTATTGGTGGTTTACCTTGACTTGTGATCCTATATATTAAAAGATCCTTGAATCATGAAAAAGTCACATTTTATGTTGATTAAACATTACTATAAATCATTTTTATGTGATCCCATATTTATATGTCATGACCCCATATGTTCCATTCCTTTTATCTCATTATGTCATGCCTTCTAACCCACGTGCTAAATAATTACTCTTATGTTTATTACTTTACTGGGATTTTTAGATAATACCTTTGTTCATGTTATAAAAAAGTTAACATGTTAAGATGTATGATAAAAATAAAATTTAGGATATATTTATGAATATTGAATAATGAAAGGTTTTATTTATCCCCACATTTTCAGTTTTATATACCTAGCATTCCAAGAAACAAGACTCTGCGATCCTTGCCTTATAATATGATGTTTTATTATTCTTAAAATTATTTAATGATATGTGTAAAAGTCTAGGGTCTCTATAGGAATAAATTAGGATAATGAATTAATACGTGTTTTATGATCTATGTGGCACAATTAAGCATGACAATAGATTGAATATTATGGGTGCGCCTAGATAGCGCTCCAATGCACTGGGTAATGTTTAGTATCATGATATTTCACGTTGGAATAGGGAGAGAACTTAATTCCTTTATGTAACTTTTCCATAATTTTGTCTTAGTGGGTTTATCCTGGACTATGTTTATGGTTCAATGTTTGAATTTGATTCCATATTTCCCATGTTATGATTATCATGCTACATCATGCCTTATTATTCATGTTCCTTTTTATTACTCATAGATATGGATATTGTCTAACATGTATCACTTATTCCATGTTTATTACCTTATCGAGATTTATATCTCACCCGTTTATTATGTATCTCTCCATGTCATCCCATGTTGTTTTATGTTTGTAAGAGTATTTTGAGAATGTGAATGAAGTTTTCAATAAAGATGTTATATTTCCTATTTTGTGTTGTTATGTAATGTACCTAATTCCCGAATAAACTATAATTCTCAATCATCTAGGTTGTATCAACAATTTTATTATTTAATAAATCATGTATTAATGTAAAATAAAGATCAAGTTTGTTATAGTTGGTATCTGAGGGAATGTTAATTTATTTTTGGGATTAGGATTAGAAAACTCAAGATAAATCCTTAGGGATAATGCTAAATATAAGAAAACTTAGCTAATTTTTTGTTAGTATAGAGAAAGTGGTTTATCAATAAAATACATCATTTTTTGGATACTATAAGTGGATGTGGTTCTAGAAAAATATACCTAGGAGTAACAACTCTAACAAGTTGTTTTGGGATTGACTCAGGGTAACCTGGTACATGACAACGAGGCTTACTCCGCACCCGATTTGACACTCCTAGGGGATATGATTTGGTAAATACAAAAGCTCATTATGAAACTTTATTAAATGAAAAAATGACCGTAGGAATATATTTTAGGAAATGGATCATGGATAATATATACTGAAGCCTAGAAATTTATAAATTAAGTAAATAAAAGTAATTTATAAGTTATCACTTTAATATCATTGGATCAACCTTTATGTGTTTGATAGTTAGAGAATATATTCCCTCATATTATTTTGGACGAAGTAAATGAGTAAAATCAGAATAAAAAAAATGAAATGAAGGGTTATCATCCATAGTTATACACATTATTTCATATCAAGAAAGTTTAGTCGAACCATTCAAACACAACTGAAAATCGTGGAAGTAGATCTGTCATTGAAAAAAAAAACAGAGGAAATTATTGAATCCTAAGTATATAACTCCTACCCTATCACAATTTGTGGGATGGACTTCCCAGTGAACCTTGTAATACATCCTTTGGTGTAATTTTACAGAATTATGGGCATGAATCAGCCTTCCCTATATATAGCTAACATAAATTTTTGTGAGAAGAAAATAACTGCATTTATTGTGAGTCGACCATTGATTCTATACAAGTACAAGTACAAGGATGAGGATGAATCTTTTTTAGCACCATCTCTCAGGAATAGATATTATTTCCCTATTAAAGCGTATCTAGATCAAATGATTGATTCTAATGAAAGAACCATCCTTAAATACACGCCAGTCAAGAGGGAATACACTGATGTGTTTCCCTTGGAATCGTTTAGTCTTCCTCCTAGCTAAGAGGTTGAATGTTCAATCGATCTTATAACTAGTGTGTTACCAATATTCATGACTCCTTATATAATGGTTTTTTTGGAACTTGTGGAGATGAAAAATAACTATAGGAAAATATTGATAATTGGTTCATATGACCATGTGCTTCACCAAGGGGTGCACCAGTCCCATGGGATGCAGAAATCCTCCGCTTCAAGAATAAGGATGGTTCAATGTGCCTTTATTTGATTATCATGATCTAAAAAATACCATGATGAAGAACAATTATCTTCTTCCTTAGATTGATGACTTATTTAATTATTTATTTGTAAAAAAATACTTCTGTAAGGTGGATCTATAGTCGAGATACTTCCAAGTCAAGGTGAAGAAGGAAGATATCCACAAGACTTATTTTCTTATTGGGTACGAACACAATGAGTCTATAGTAATGACTTTTGGGATTAATAATAATCTCAAAATCTTTATAGAATTGAATAATATAGTCTTTTGAGATTTCCTTAATTTTTCTGGTAGTCTTTATAGATGATATTCTAATAAACTCCAAAACTATGGAGGGGAATGAAGAGTATATGATCACTATGATAAATACCCAAATAAAAGAGAATATTAATTCCAAGTAGACCAAATGTGAGTTTTGGTTGATAGAAGTCTATTTATTAGGGAATATCATCACAAGAAATGGGATATCTATAGACCCATAAAATATGAAATCAAATGAAGAATAGCCAAGGCCAACATTTGTGATAGATATTCAGAGTTTCCGTGGGTTAAGTAGGTATTATCACCTATTTATGATAAATTTATCTCAATTTTGGAATCCAATTAACATGAAAACTCAAAAAATATTCAAGTTTTCATAGAATGATGAATGTGAAGAGATATTCTTGGAGTTAAAAATTAGGCTCATCACTGTGCCTATTCTCAAACTACCCATTACTGGATAACTCTTCATAGTATACCAGAACAATTTGAAGAAGGGATCAGGCTATGTGTTAATCCATAATAAAAAAGTCATATCCTACGCTTTACGGAATGTGAAAATTAATGCAAAAAACTATCCCTTTCATGATCTGGAGTTGAAATTTTTTTATATTTGTGTTGAAATTATAGCATCATTATCTCTTTGTAGATAATTGTGAGATATATAAGTATTACAATTTCCTCAAGTATATATTCACCAAAAAAGACCAGAATATGAACCAATAAAAATAGATCAAGATGATCAAGGACTATGACTGCTCAATCCAGTACCATCTTGTTAAAGATAATTAATTAGTATATGATATAAGTAGAAAGGATCCTGCATCTTTATCAATAATAATAATTGATAAGGATCCAATATTACTATACATGCAAATTATTTAAATGGGAATCTTAAAGGAAGGAAAATCATCAATCCTTTCACAAATGATTGTTTAAATATCTCTTTTATAAAGGTTAAAGGATGATGAAAGAAATAATGTGAAAATTTAGAAGAAGTTGGAATCCACGACATAGTAGAATTCATATAAGTTTAAAATTGATGAAGAAGGAATTATGAGATTTGGTTTAAGATTATGTGTTCTATCAAATCCTGAGTCAAGGAAGGAACTATTGGATGATGCACATAGTTCAAATTTATCCATTCTTCCAAGATGCACAAAGATGCATCAAGATCGATGTGATAATTATTGTTGGGACAATATAAGGAAGGATGTTTCTGAATATACATCAATGTGCCCGATATTAAAGAAAATAAAGTATGAACGGTAGAAGTATAAGGGGATGATGAAACCATTAGCCATACCATCTTAGAAATGGGATAACATCACCATAGAGTTTTTCATGAAACTTTTGAAGACATCGAGGGGGAAATAATGTTATATAGGTTTTTTTGGGTTGTTTGGTAAATACAACTCACTTTTTTTGAATTTCAAGGGGACTTCTCATTTCATTAACTTGTATAGAACTACATTATATTAGGGGTAATTCTACATAGACTACCACTATCTATTAGGTCTAATCCAGATCTATGTTCCACATCTAAGTTCTGGAAATATCTCCAATATTCTCTTAACATTGAGTTGAAATTTAGTATGGACTTTTATCTATAAACTGATGGCCAATCAGAGCAGACTATTCAGACATTGGAAGACATGTTGTGAGCATTTTCTATGGAAATCAAAGGATTTTGGGACTGACATCTTCTTTTGATATTGTTCTTATACAAAAAAATTTCCAATCATGTATCCAAATAGATCCCTATGAATTAATTTATGGGAAGAAGTGCATAACACTAATATATTGGGATGGTGTTGGGAAAAAATTGTTAGTTTTGAAAATGGTTGAGGAAATGGTGGAAAAGGTTAAGACCATTCGATAACACATCAAGGATGCTCAGAGTTGACCGAAGAGATATGATGACAATAATTGATGAGACCTAGAATTTGATATTAGAGACACATTATTCCTCTACATATCTTTATGTAAGAAAGTGAAGAGACTTGGGAATAAGAGAAATCTTATTCCAAGATATATCAGCCCCATTGAGGTCATTGATCACATTAGAGGGGTAGAATATTGAATAGTGATCCCATTGAACCTATATCAATTACATGTTGTATTACATGTATCTATCTTGAGAATGTACATACCATACCCCTCACATTTACTCAGTCTATAGGTGGTACCATTGGAGAATGAGCTCTCCTATAAAGAGTAGCCGGTGAGGTTTTTAGATCATATAGAAAAAGTTTTAAAAAATAAGACAGTGCGCATTTTCAAAGTGTTTTTGAGAAACCAAAATTTTTAAGAAGAAACATGGGAATTGGAGGAGGTGACAAAATAGAGTTACCATCATCTGATTTACTATGGGAAATGAATCTTTCAAGGACAAAATTTCATTTGGGGGGAATATTTTAATGATCCAAATTGTTATAAATGAAAATTTATCTTTTGTTTTAATTAAATGTTTTATTCAATAATATGGTCATAGAAAACACATAATATTCTTTTATATTATTATATATAATTGGATTTAATATATTGTTAAGAATCATTGTAGTTGATAATATTGAGGTAGAATAGTGATTACGTTATTAATATAAATATAGGTATTTGAAAAATCCACTTGATAATGAAAAAGAAAGTGATGGCATCAACTAGTAGGATCATACCCTATGAAGCCCATTTATCAGAGATTCAAAGGGATATATCATTTATAGGCTTTACCCTTGACCAATCTCATGCTGGTATCCAATAACTTAAGCATGATCAAAATCATTTATAGGAGAAGTTCAAGATCATCGAGATCACGACCCATACCATGTACACTCAATGACCCCGTGAAAGTTCCACCATCACGTACCTTATTCTTAGGGTATTTTTTGGTGTATTAAATAGATATGTTTCAAGACCCCAGAAATATGAATATATAATTTTTTCTATATAATAATGAATATATTTTCATCATATTGTTGTTACTTTGTAAATGATTTTTATTTTGATATGATAAAGAAAAAATTATATTTTTGGTTAATAATCAAATTCAATTAATGAATTTATGAATTAATTGATTTTTTAAATAAATAATATTTTAATATTAATAAATAATTTATATCATATATAAATGATCACATAATTTTTATGAATTCAAATGTAAAATTTATAAGGGTTCAACAACTATTATTATAAAAAAACCCAACATTTATTAATTAATGTTGATTTTATTTTAAAATTTAAAATTAACATATTTATAAAAATATATAGATAAAATGATTTTTTTTAAATCAAAATTTAAAAATTATCCATTGGTTAATTTTTCATAATTTTATGTGATAATAAAATTTCAAGGTAAAAAACGTAAATATCATTTAAATATAATTTGTGTTTTATAAAGTAATAATGACCCAAAAGTGATATAACAATTAAATTAAATGGTATCCATATCAAAATATATGTTTTAACTTTAAAATAATTAAATTTTTAATTTTATTATATTCATTTTTTAAATCCATTATGAATCCTCTGAAACTTATAATATATCTTAAGGTTTTAAAATATTTTCTTTAAGAGTGTGACTCACCTCCACATAAGAAAGAGAATTATTTAAATAAATTATCCCCTTGGAAGTATAAAATAATTATAACCACTCCCTTTTACTAAAAAACATGGTTAAAAAATATGGGTTGGTTTGTGGTTTTAGATATTTTGTTATGTAGAGTCCAAAAACAAAATAATAAACCCCCCTCTTTTCCTATATACACCCACCCAATATCCCTTTTAACTTCACTCAAACTCCTTAGAGCATAATTATACTCTTCCATAAACTCTCTATAGTCTTCCCAAGATACACAAAATTTCTAAAGAATCGCCTACCAAGCTTTCAAAGTCACACACTCAAGTAAGGTGCCTTCCCCTCCTCCTTTATTGTTCAAGAAACTTATTTGAAATTAGTTATTTTAATTTCAATTGGTTATATTGTTTTTAATTTATTATAATTCCATTAATATAAAATTTATTTCATTTTTATTAGGTAACATTTATCCTCCCTCATTTAGACCCTTACCTAAGTCGTTACTATGCTGAAATTCCATAAGAGATCCCAAACTTCGTCTCTTCCATTCAATTAAATCACCTTATTTGAAAATTTTCTTCTTAATTAAAATTTTTTGTAATGTTAAATATTTATAAAAATTACCTTATTGTCCAATTTCATTTATTTTTATGAGCTATTATTTATCCTCTATCATTTTGACTTTTATCTAAGCCATTACTTTGCCATGATTGTTTAAGGGAGCTTCCACTCACCTTTTTATTCATGCACTTCTTTTATGTTATGTTTCTTAATTTCCATCTGTTCATGTAGGGATATATTCATCCATATCCCACTAAATTCCTTTTTTTATTTCTACATGATGAGATACCCCTTATAATATCATTAATACCCCCATTACCATTTTTGTACACCCATTACCATGCCAAAATATAGTTAGTATTTTTTTCTCTATTTAAGTTTCTTCATTATGTTATGGATTATATTTCAAAATTTATAATTGTAGGATATTATTTTTCATGTCCCTATTACATCCCATTTTATGTATATGTGATGAGATACCCCTTTATCTCTCATCATATTTTTTTTAAAAATCTTTATATGACTCTATCAGGTTGCTGAAATTTTACCACGAACATCCAGTCTAAAACAATTATGTAGTAAATACCATACAAATTTAGTATCAAGGGTGTTCACATTTTCGAACAAATAAATTTTTATTGTGGACTTAAAAAAATTTATTCCACAAAAATTAATCATGGAACAAATTAGAATGTTTATTGAATCCATGTTTTATGATCTATTTTGCACACTTAAGCATGATAATGAAATAAATATGATGGATGGACCCAAACAGCTCTCGAATACAATGGGTAATGTTTTGTATCATAATAAGTCATATTGGGATAGAGAGTAAAACTGGTTGCTATATGGTAATTTTCCCACCAGGATGTCTTGGAGGGTTTATCCTTAACCTTTTTTATGATTCAATGTTTTAAATTGTTGCCACATTTCCAATGTTATGATTATCCTAATATATCATGCTTTATTATTAATTTTCCTTTTATTCCTTATTGATTTGATTATTTTTTAAAATGTATCTATTTTTCGATGTTTACTCCCTTACATGCCTTTTTATCTGACCCCTTTCTTCTGTACGTCCATTGGTTGTCCTATTCGGTTTTAATTTCAAAGGATTATTTTGACCATTTTTAGGATGTTTTCAATAAAGATGTTTTATTCGCTATTTTCTGTTGTTATGTATTATACATGATTCCCAAAGATAGTTGAATTATCGATCATCCAAGTTTTATTAAGTGAAGTCTTATGTAATAAATCATGTATTAATATGAATTAAAGAGGATGGTTGTTATATTTCCTCTACCAAATATGGTACCATCAACTTCCTTTCCTCCATATCATCCTAAAGTATCTATTTCTTACACCACTTTCTATATAAGGCCTAAAATGGTTCCATCTATATAATGGAATTAAAAATATTATTATAAGAAAAATCAAACAAAGAAATATTCTGATTCAAAATTCCCTGATAATCTATTGAGAAAGAATGAAGCTTATCTTCCTAGGCCTGAATTGTATACTTATATTGTCCATCATACTGAGGATGAAAAGTTGTAAACAATTTTCATTCAGTACGCAACGAATTCTAAATTCCTTTATAAAAACTAGATGTGAACCTAGGATCCTGATCTAATATAATGGAGAGTGGTACCCCTTATAATTTGATAATATATTTTAGATACATTCTAGAAATATTCTCTAAAGAAATTGTATCTCAAACGGAAAGAAAATGTGAAGATTTATTTCATCTATAAATAATAACCCAAAACCTATTATTACCTTATGAAGTATTTAGAAATATTACCATGAAGTCCATTGATATATTCTCCCATTTCCACTATAGTACTTGAAATAGTTTAAGAATCCCCTTCACTTAGTATCACTCTTCTTTAACCTTCTGATAGGTCAAACACTTCCGAGTAAATTCATCAATATCAATTTTCTTCCTATCCCACCAATAATACTCCTGAGGGTCTCTGTACCTTTTTGTTTTTTCCCAGTTGAATGGAAACTAGAGAAATATGAGCTTCATTCAGAAAATGTTTTCATCAACCAGTAATCAAAAGGAATATATAATATTTTTTTAAATCATAAAACACCTTATTCATCAAAATTAAAACCATGAAACATACCATTATTAATAGATTCTACCTTTTATTGGAAAGAATGTACCACATTATGAGCCCTCTTAATTCTTTGTGACAAATTTTACTGCGCTGAGACCATAAAAAAAATAGAGGATGTTCTTACATCCACAAATTCTAGGCCCAAATTCGTCCAGTTATTAACCAAAGGGTGACATTCCAAATGTAACATGGTTAATGTAACATTAATTTTTCAAATCAAAGCTTAAAATAACTTTTTTTATTTTCCTATATGATAATGAATCAAGCTATCATAATCCTTAATTTGTTCCACCCATCTTCTCTGTCTCATGTTCAATTACTTATTAATGAATATATACTTCAAAAATTTGTGATCATTATACATTTCACACATTAATCCATAAAAATTATGCCTCCATAGTTTTCATGAAAAAAAAACTAATTCCAAATCATTTATAAGACAGTTTAACTCATGAGGTTTGAACTGATGTGAAACATAATAAATTACCTGATCATTTTTTATTAGGACACAAACAAGTCCTTTCAATAGATAATTACTGTAGATAATGTATTCATTATTTCTATAAGTCAAGTCCCAAATATAAGAATTCACCAATATTATTTTCAGTCCTGGAAAACAATCATCATATTATTTTTTCCATATGAACTTAACTCATTTTAAAGTTAATTTACTGAGTGAGATAGACAACTGAGAAAAGTTTTCAACAGTCTCCCTATAGAAACCTGATAATCCCACAAAACTATAAATATTGGTCATATATGTGGGTCTTGGTCATTATTCAATATATTTAATTTTAGTAGGATCAATTATTATTCCATATTTAGAAACAATGTGATCGAGGATTGACATTTTTACATCCAGAAGTCACATTTGATAAATTTTACATTCAATTTATTTTCTTTTATTTCCTGGAAAACAATCTTATATTCGATCCATGTTCCTTTTGAAAATTTTAAAATACTAAAATGTAATCAATAAACACAACAACAAAAATATCCAAAAACTCATGAAAAATTATACTCATAAGATCCAGTAATATATTAGTATGATTAGATAACCCAAACGACAAGACTAAAAATTCATAGTGGTTATATCTAGTTCAAAACATAATCTTCAAAAATATCATCATTTTTCACTTTCAAATGATTGTATTTTAACCTTAGATAAAACTTCAAAAAATATAGTTCTCCCTAGATATGATCAAACAAATCATTGAAATTTGGAAAATGATACTTCTTCTTAATAGTGATGTTATTCAAGGGTACATAATTAATAAAAAGTATCATTGATCCATATTTATTTTAAGAAAAAATATCGGAGCACCCTATGACAAGGTTCTAGGTTCAATGAATCCTTTTTTCAAAAAACCTTTACAATTTCATTTTAACTCTAAAAGTTCCACATGATCTATTAGTTAAGGGCATTTAGAAGTAGGATTTACATCAGGTATTAAGTATATAGTAAACTCCACCTATATATCAATAATAACACTAGGAAAATCATCTAGAAAAACATAAATGTATTCATTTTCTGTTGGAACATCATCAATTTGGATAATTTATTTATTTTTAGTAATTTGAGTTAGGTTAAATTCATTTATATATCTAACCAATTTCTAATATTGTTGGTAAGTTCTTCAAAGGCATGAAATCATTGAACATAAAATTATTAGCACTGCAGTATATGTTGGCATGATAAACTAAAAGACAATCCATACCAAGAATTACATCAAAAACAACTATGGAATGTTTAACCATATTTTTAGGAATGACCATCCCAATCATAACAATAAGATGATTCCAATAAATAATGGTTATTTTGATACATCCTCCTTGAGTTTTTACCAAAAGTTCTATCTT
Source organism: Viscum album (assembly GCA_963277665.1). NCBI lineage: Eukaryota > Viridiplantae > Streptophyta > Magnoliopsida > Santalales > Viscaceae > Viscum > Viscum album. The sequence goes on from OY728130.1 coordinate 1,939,622,367, forward strand.
ATATTCATGAGGTGATATTCCCAATTTTAAATAACATTTATTAGAAATGAAAGAATGTGAAGATCCATAATTCAATATGGTGTTGGAATAATTTGAAACAACAAGTAAAATACATGTTAATATTTCATTTGATTCCCCAACATCAATCGTATTAGTAGATAATGACCTCGCTACACCTTTATATTTCTGATCATGAAGATGTCCATCATGTACAAATAAATTCAAACATGAATTAGAAAAATAAACCACCTCATTAATGCTAAAACATATTACCATCATATGTCTATTATTTACCACATTCATTTATTCCTCAAGATTCTTTTACTTACATTCACGATCCATGTGGCCAAACCTTCCAAATTGGAAACACCTCCCTGTCTTTAAGAGAAATTTTATTGGGTTCTTTTTTCCACACTTTCTACAATATTGGAACCTCATTTTCTTACCTCATGATTTTTTTTTGTATGTTTCCCCATGACCTACCATCCTAACTACGTTTTATTTTCATCATCACGATGCCCATAAGTGTCATAGAACTTTATATCAACCTTTTCAGCACAAAAAAAACTTTCTCATAGATTTTAAATTTTCACACGGTGAAAGATCTTCATATACATGGTTTTAATTATGACTCAAATTGATTAATTTTGATATCATTATCCCAAATAAAATCTAGAACATTCAAGTCCAATGTTGTGAAGTTCCATTCATATGTCGATATGGAATATTTATATTTTGGCCTCAATTATAGAAATTTATTTTCCATTCAATGTTAAAAAAATTTGGGAAATATTTCTCATGGAAAAGTTCCTTGAATGTTTTTCATTTTGTGGAATCAAGATCATCTTTTTCTCTAGTATTCTTATCCAAAGACCACCATTGATAAAATTCACCTTCAAAATGATTAATAGAAAGGGTTACCTTTTGAAATTTCAAACATCCCATGAATTCAAATATCTTTTTTCCAGATCATTGATCAATCCTTGAAACACCACTGGGTTAGATGATCTTCTAAGTGATGGGAAGACGTTCCCTCATGAAATGATCTACAAAATACATGTTCCTTCGGGGTAGTTAGGGTTCATCTCTATCATGGATACCACCACCATTTATCACCTGAGCTAAATGAGCCCTAATTATGACAAACTATTCTATTCTAACTCCATTTATCTCATGATTCTGATTTAGAAGGACATCTTCCTATAGGTTACATCCCACTGCCACTTCCATATTTCCTCTGTGCAAAACCATTCTGAACAAGAATGTTGTATATGAAGAAACATAGTAATCATAAAATGTTATAAAATTTTAACCTTACGATAAAATAAAATAATCTAAGGGAAAGTTATTAATATTAAACTAACCTCTATGGCTATTTGAACCTACGTTTGATAGTGACTATAAGGACCCAACCATAAAAATCATATAATATTGAGTTTTCATTTGGAAATTATTTTCTTTCACATTAAGTATCTTTTGAGGTTTAGAGTTTTAGGGAATTAGGCCATAACATAGACTTAATAAAACCATAAAAAGTGGAAAATTCAGAAAAATATCCATTTTTTCCACAATCTAAAACTTTTAAAATAATAAATGACAACTTTTATAAAAAATATCCTAGACTTTCAATTGGAATTATTCCAATACCTCAATCAATATTTAGTCTTGTGTTAAATATTAAAAAACATGAGATGAGCATAAAAATATTATCATATTATATAAAAAAATGAAACCATTAGTCCATTTATAAAAATTAGAACTCATGAAAATAATTAGTTAAAAACACAGAAGTTTACCCAAAGTGGGAAATATCATTATTTAATTAGTATCATTTAATTTACATTTTGACAAAAATTATTTCCATGAAAACTAATTAGAAACATAAAAAATTCATGTAGGTTCCTTGGGACACCAACACATTGAACCCTTATAGAACCCTTATTTATAGGAAAAACTATATAGTCAACTTCTAATACAATTATATGGAAAATAAAATCACCACCAAATGCCTTGGAGCACTATCTAGGTGCACCCATAGTTTAATATAAAATGGCTTCATTGGTGATATCTACTCACACCCAACATTTATAATGTCCAAGAACCAAAACATTAATGAAAACATTATTTCATTTGAAAAACTCTTTTAAGAACGTATGAAAAACACTTTCAGATATTAAAATTCTGTTTTCTTTCCAAAATCCCATTTTCAATACGAAGTACACCTTCCTTTTAAAAAACCATTTTCAATACCAAAATACACAAAAAAGAGAAAGAATGTTTTTTCATTTAAGAAAATATGAAATCTGAAAAATGAATCCAAAAAATAAAATAATTTCCATTGTGCTGAAAAATTCATTGTCACTAAGTATGTTAAGAATGGAATATTCCTTTTGTCATTAGTCAAAACATTCTGTATAAAACACATAAAATGATTCATTTTTAAAAAAATTTTAATGGGTTTGAAAAGTAACATAAATTTATTCTATAACATATTTGTATACATATAAATAAATATGTAAACTAATATCAAGAATATTGGAAGGAAATGATCATAACATTAAACATTCAAAGGATCCCATACAACTTTAAAAATTTAAATAATAAGAAACATGGATGAATAACATTTTAGAAAACATAAAATTACATTATAATAGATAAAATATGGATATAGAATGTCCATGCAGGTATATATTCACCTTATAAAAGAATAAAGGTGTATATCATTAAGAAATGCCTCAATAAAAGGAGATTGGGACGAAATACATAACCTTTCGTACGACTTGTCATGTTTTTATTTATGTTATTGAATAATAAAATAATTTTAATCATATACTTTCTTGATATCATTTTTCAAATTAATCATTAATTTTATTTTAATTATTACAATTTTTTTAAAAACCACTTAAAAAATTTAAATTTTCATCATGTGTTTTGACCAAATTCAGTTTATGTATTAAAAACAACTTTGGTGAAGTTCCCAGTCAGGATCCAAGTATCACTGAGAGGGGGAGGGGATGAATCAGTGATATCTTTATCTTTTTAAGTTTCACCTTTTTGAAACAACCTTTGCCTTCTGTTAAAGAGTTTCTTCCCTGCTAAACACACACAACCACATGAACATAAGATTTACAAGGTTCTCTACTCAACAAGAGTATCTACATCCTTGGTATGGTACAGAAACAATCCAGTACCACACAGTCCACTAGAAAACAATCCCTTGATGTGGAATACAACAAGTAGGATATACCCTTACACTCGTGCAACAATTTGAAAAAAATCCAATAGTGCGTGTGCTCCCTCTTAGTACAAATAGGGTAACACAATGTTTTAGTGCTTCTTTACAATTGAACAGATGTATTCTCTAAAGTACAAATCTTCAATTTCTTACCCAGAAGCCGGTAAGAACTATCTAACACACAACCGAATATTTACGAAGTCCCCAAATCTTTCACGTAGCCTTTAGGGTGCCCTGCCCACAATTAAAATGGCTTGCGCGTAAAATTCCCTTTTGGAACGAAAAAATATTTCTTGCACAACTTCCCTCTTTCCGCGCAACGTTTCACTTTTCGCGCAGCTGCTCAATTTTTCGCGCAATTTTCTTTATTTCGCAAAACCACTTTATTTTCATGAAACTTACTTAGCATAAGATTTTACGTGCACCAGAGCTCAGAATTTATTCTAAGTGTCGAGCATTAACAAATAAGAAGGGTTAGACTCATATTTATAGGCATTTTTGACCCCGCGCAAAAAACACTAATCTGTGCGTAATTCCTCCTTCATGCACGTAAAAAATCTTTTATGCAACTTAATATTTCGCGCCATGCTTCAAATATTCACACACTTCATGCCTTTTTAATTTTTCATCCTTCTAATCATGAAGCACCATTTGTGCGCAAGATTTCACACCGCATTCCATGTTGCCTGCAAACCCAATCTTTCACGTGACATCATATTTCGCGTAGTGATCCAATTTTTCTTTCAGCTCGTGCCTTTGAAATTTTTTGAGATTCAGATATCAAAACACCTTTTGCACGAAAAACATCATTCCTCAATTTTTCACATCCCGTAGATTTTTCGCGCAATCTGCTACAATTTCGTGCACCACTTAATTTTTTCACGCAACCTTATTAAATTTCCATGCACTTCATCCCTTTGCCATTATGCTTTTGTGCCACCCCCAGATTGTCCATTGCTTTGGCATTTCTCTCTTCACTGCTTCCCATAACCATTATTCATCATTAATCACGAATTCCACTATCGTGATATTTATCTTTTGAAAGACCAGATCAAGCATCGTCAGAGTCACAATGGGAAGTACAGAAACTTCCTTATCTTCTAGCAGCATCACTCCTTCCAATCAAAACTGTATATGACTGGCATCATCATTTCTTCCCCTTTCCATAATAAGGCTTGCATCACATGTTCTCATGACTTATTATATTTGATAAATACATATCAGTAAAGCATCGTCTAGTTTGTGATTCTTCTACAAAGTGAATTTATTTATCTTCTTTGACAACAAAATACAAGACTCTATAAAGGATAACTCGTCAGACTTCCTTCTCCATTCAACTTGGTCCCAACATTTGGAAGGTCAACTATGGTTAAATGGGTAATTGTATAAAAATTTATATAATAATAATCATGAAATAATTATCATATTTATACATAAATTATATTTTAAAAATAAATCTTGAATGATGGTTATGAAAAATGAACCAACATTTCAGTCATAGAGATGGTTGGCCGTACATACGCAAGAGTAACATTCCCATTTTTCAATGATCATTATGGAAAGTGGGTAATTAACACATATATTTCCATAATTACCTTTATATCATAAATAAAATATTGTTTAATCATATATAATTAAATATATAATTATCATGATGTAAAAATAATCACATCACATCGAGGAGGCAGTTGTCCACACGTCCATGAATGACGTTATAACTTTTTTAGTGTGTGAAAAGGTTTTTAATAAAATTATATATTGTACTTATAGAAAGTTAATTATGTCAGGAATATAATATTTATGTTATTTATGTCAAATATGTTTAATTAAACCATCCTTAATATATTCCATGTAGTGCGTGAAAGTATCACATCACTTTGAGGAGATAGTAGTCCACAATTCCAGAAACGATGTTATCATATTCCAAAAAAATAAAAATCATAGAGGTATGATTTCTATAAAAATTATTCAATTAAATACATAATAAATATAATAAATATCATATATAAATAGTGTGTCCATCATAATTCTTAACCATGAGATGTGGTAAAGGAAAAAATGAACGACATCATTTTTCGAGGCAGTAGTTCACCAAAAAAAAATGGTAAGTTCGTTACCCATTATATACAAGTTTATACCAGTGTAGGTAGAACCATTAACATAAAAAATATCACTATATTTAGGATATTTATGTTATTATGAAATCAAGTAATAAGAATAATTAAGGTGGTGGATAATGAACATAAAACAAAGGATCTTGAGGAAGTATCTTACATCTTCTTTGCGTAACTCATTTTTGGTTTCCACCAAAGGGATTTATTGGATTTTTTTTCATAAATGGAGGATTATATGATGAAGGGAAGGATGTTTGGAAATTAATTTAACAGAGTTGTAGTGAGACAAAGGGCTTTATAGGTGTGAATAAATGGAATGTGTGAGTGCCTTTTTATTGTAGAATAGTGACATTCCGGTAAATTTTTCAGAAGCGAATTCCTCCCACATTTTCACTATTTCACATGGCTCCAATACTAGTCCAAATTTTAGAAAATGCAGTATATGGTCATAATATTAATTTAAAATGAATTTTAAAGAGTTTATAGGTAAATTTTGGCTTTTAAGCTTAAGGTATTGTCCCTTATTAAGCCAATTTTCCTCTTAATTGCTGTAATTCAATTTAATTACTTTTACTGGTTTTTTTGTCTATAAGTAAGTTGAAATTATAAGACATTTGAAATTATTATTATTCCAAATGTGGATCCCATTTTTTAAAATTACAACCACATAAGTGGTATAGATTAATATTAATTTAATCCTTTAGAGGAGATGGAAAAGTTGTGTTTTTAAGTAAAAATATTCAAATGTTTTCTATATTTATATATCTAAATTCAATGGGAAATTATTTCAAATGAACTAAGTCAGTGTAATTGATATAAAAAAGTTATAATTATACTTTAAATACAAATAGAAACATAATTTAACTATATAAATAAATTAGATGAAATAAATGTTTTGAACTAAAATTCCGTATTATTCAATATTCATAAAAAATGTTAAAGTCTTCATAATTATACAAAAAATACACACAAAGTAATTTTTTTATATCCCACTTTAAAAAATGAGGTATATTTTTTCATATAAAAATTCAAAAAGTGTCAAAAATTATATTTAAAATGGATTCGGTATTAAATAGCGGTAAAAATACCTTTAAAAAATATATATTTCTTAATGATTAAAATTTGATTTATTATTATTTTAATCCTATCGAACATATTTAATTAATGTAAAACATTTTATTAAATATGTGTAAAAATAACACATTTAGTCGTATTCTTTCTCACCAACACAATTTCTAGGCAATTACCTCCACCTAAAATAATATTATTAAAAATATATTATTTTTTGGTATAAGTCTTGAATTAAACATAAGAATTTTTAGAAAATCATTGTTGCGTGTTGGGTATGATATTGAACATAGAATCCCCTTTATGGTAAAATTAAAATTTAATTCCTAAATATTATTAAATATAAAAAGAATTATTCTATCATTACTAGGGATGTTAAAAAAGTACTTCTAAGTCCTTAGAAGAAAATGGAAACAATTAAAATGTTGATGAAAATGAAGAAGAGTATGGGGGAGAAGATGAAGAAGATGAAAATGAAAATGGATATTGAGATAAAGATGGTAGTGATGGAGGATCTAATCATGATAGACCTAGTGGACGGATTAGGTCTGTTGATATTGAGATACCAGAAGATATTATCTCTTCTTCACATTTATCTATCATTGGATATGAAGAGAGTCCTAGTATTGTTGAAGATATTGATAGGTTAACTAGAGAAGAGGAGGAAGTATCATTTTAGGGGATAATTACGCAAGTCTAGATAGTCACCCTATTATTGGTGATATTATAGTGCCTACTAATGTTGTTTAGAAGGATGCTATGATTTCCATGGTGGATTAACTAGTTAGTGAGACGATGGATGTTGTACCTACTGATGTTGAGTAGATAGTAATTGAGAAATGATCAGTTGAGAAGTCAAGTTTTATACATATTGTATTTTTATATTTAGTTTTTATGACGCCCCAAAACTTATTTCTCATGTAATAATAATATTATGGTTTTATTTTATTAAATTTTCATGTTATCTGAACAAAACATACAAATTAAACACAAACTACTTTTATTTAATTAAACACCGATGTGTTTACATTTCAACAAGACCAAAAGGAAACCATACTAACCAAAAATACCAACTAAAAGACCTATCAGAGCCACTAGGAGACCACCTAACAGAACAACTTGACCAAGTAGGTAGTGAAGATCCTTCGGGTCGGTCATAACAAAAAACATCATGGATAGAATCACAACAGCTGTACTAAACATCAGTGGTATGAAAAGCACCATTTTCCCCAAGTTGTATTGAATATGGAACACTATAAAACATGGTTTTATAAGGCTTTAATCAGACCATTTCTCCTTAGGTGACCATTGAGTTCCAATGGTTATAATTATAGTCTTTGGTATTTTTGGGGGATTAATTAAAAATATCTAAGTATAATTTAGTTTTCCAAAATATTTATGTAATGTATTGAAAATATAATGTAACCTCATATTATGAACATTAAAAGGTCAATGGTTTAATATTTTGAGCTACACAAAATGTGTTTTTCAAATGAGGTGAGGATTTCAAATACCTTTTCAATATTTCAAATATCTTGTAAATGTTTTATTCTTAATACTTAGGCAGGGTTTTATCTAAAATATGTATTTGATATTTATAATACTAGTATAATGGTTTCATATTGGTGTATTAAATTGTAATTTATCACTTTGGGATTTGAAACATTAGTGTTTATAAAAACAGTGGGAAATTTTTGGTTTGGAAGACACCTATATATGTGTAACGAAACCTAGTATTATAGTTAGAAAAAAATATAACCACAAGGGCCAGCCCTCTAGCCTGGCCGAAGGAGGAAAAGCGCGCCAGGTGGCTGAGCCTAGCCTCGATCCTCAGGACAGGCTGACCTGTAGGCTTGTGTGTACGCACGCTTGGAGCACACACGAGGATCAGAGTGCATCACTGTGTAGAGCAGCATGACTACGTGGGTGGGCGTATGAGTGTGCCTACATAAGACTTGGTACGGGGTGGTACCAGGGAGGGGGGAGGGGTATTTCTGGGAAATTTAAAGGTGCCTCATGCTTATAAGGGAGGGGAGGAGGCCCCTCAGTTTTGATGTGCGATAAAGAAAATCATCCCAGATCGAATCCAGACCTTTGGATCGCAACGTGTGTGATCTTGGACATCTATTTCGATCTGGAATTCAATCCCTAGCAACCGCGGGTATCCTCCATGTTTTTATGCCATCATATCGGGGTGATATCTAATCATAGACGTCCGTGTAATTTTAAATCACCGCATCGAATATGAGCCATCTGATCTATCGCAGACCTGATCCCAACCGTCCATCTCTTTTTTTAAAATGCTACATCATCTATGGCCATCCGATCTACTCCCCCTTTAATCCTAGACATCATTTATTTTTCCAGTTTATCCTCCCTGTAGTATCTCTTTCTTCCACGTGCCTGCGCTGGAGATGTAACCCCTACCCTTAATTTCTCTTGTTTTCCACACCCGTGACTCCTTCCATCTCCATCTGGGCCCCTCCTATCATGAATTTTACATAAGACAGACACCTCCGTATTTTTTTAAACCAAATAGTCTCAGTTTATTTCCCTTTAAATATAATTTAAAATATATTATTTATATTTTATATGTATACCACTTTTTTCACCAGAAACATATGTGTTCTCCTTCCTCCAACACCTCCTTCAGTATCCTCCAAGCCTTTTCCGAGCCTCTCCTCCTCCTCAAACCATGGTAAGGGATAGGTTGTATTGTTTTTGATTTTTTGAGGTTCTATACATATATATGTATACTAATAAATATATATATACCCATACGGTTTAGTTAAAATATTATCTTATGTCAATCCTTAATCTTTTTGATTTTGAGTTCAAGAAATATAATAAATGTAAGGGTTCATTACATCTTGTCTTCTTTGTGCTAGAACCTATTTGTAAAATTTGTATATTCGGTTTATGAAAATATATATTTATATATGTATGAACAGATGGTTTTGTGAAAACCACTTTTATACTAGATTTTAGGATTTTTAAACATTGATTTTCATGCTTAAATAGAGTTTTCTTAAATCACAAGGAATTATGTGCTGTATAAAACTTTTAGGTATATATTTATATATAGTATAAACTATCATATATAATTATATAGTTGGTATGAATAACCTTCTAGACCAGATATAAGTCTTTTTAATATTTAACTCCAATGGTTGATTTATGTTTTCGATAAACTTGTAAGTGTAAATTAATTTTGGTTTAATAACCTTATGTATACTCAGTTATGCATATAAGTTTTATATGTTTACATAAACATATATATAAGTTTGTTTAATACATAAAACTTTTAAAATTTATATTATGATTTAATATTTAGGGACTCTTTTTCATTATTGTGACTAATATATTAATGTCTTGTGAGTGACATTATATTTTTGGTTTAAACCCTTTAATACACATTATATTTTCAGTTATGTGAATATGTGCGTAGAATTCTAAAAATTGATCCTAAATTTTAATTCAAATTTCCTGAATATTGAAAAGAAAGAGTAAAACAAGTTGTTTTTGGAATATGAATGTTATATTTGAATATTCTACTCTTTATATACACCCTTATTTATAAACAAATTTCCCAACACTATACCCTAATTTTGGATATTCCAAATTTTATACTTTTGATGTGTTTAGTAATTGTGGAGAGTTCACATGTATAATATTTGGGGGTTTCAACTCTTATATTTATATGTATGAATCCCTTATTTTCATATACATTAAATGGTATTAGTTATGGTTGAATTTCATGTTTCCATTTTTAACAATATCTATACGCTTGTGATGTGTTATAGAAAAGCATATCTGTAATAAATGTTTGATAATATGTGAGATTAGTACACCACATGAAGTATTTGGTTTAACTTCTAATTAATTATGCATTCAAACCATGACGAAATCCCAATATATATTTTATTAATAAGTTTTTAGAAAGTAAGGATATCATTTTATGTGACAAGTATGGTATTGCTTTTGTCCATTAGTTGTCATCAAATATTCTATAATCTACCTAACATATTTACCATTTAATGACATATCCATGTAGTTGATAGTTTTTAAATTAAAACTTATACCCATGATTCAATAAATACATGTAAATGCTAAAGAACACAATTAAATTCTTTTGATATTTTTTGGATTAAGTATTAAAGTATTCAATGTGGGATCGGTCACTTTGAACAATATCAATTGAGAAAATAAATATTCAAAGTGGTGTGGGACTTTTTGAATATACGACCCTATTTGGAATATGAGGAATGTAATATACTCGATATAATTGGTTGAGGAACAATTAATGAATGTCCCTCGATGCATATATAGTTATCATGTGGCAATCTAGCCATGGAACGAGGCCATTGACATTTCAGGTCTTGACATGAGTTCTTGATAGGGTCTAGCATTATAAGTTCCCTCATTATGTTTATGATAATTAATTGAACAAGTGGATATTTTAATAGTAGAATATACATGGTTAATAGATTGTACTTATGAGTATCAGAAGTAGTAAATGCTCAGGGAATAAAATTTCTTAAGCACTCATAGATTTTATTAGTCAGTTACGACTTACAATTAGTAATGACAGAAATTGAAGTTAATAATCTTATGTGCAACTCTGATCATGTATTTACTCTTTTATAATTTTTTACTTTCTTTTTCACTTGTATTACCTATTAAAGCTGGAGCATCTTTTAATTATTACTCTGAATGAGCATGCCTATAATTGAAACATGTTTCCTTGGGATTCTGTAAATATGCTTTGAATTGTGCCTTTTAATTCTAAGACAATTGTTATATTATGATACATGTGTTACAACATTTCTTCAGAAAATGTTTTAGGGAAAATTTTAAAGGAATGTTATCAAAAGTTTATAAATTTTGTGTTATATTATTTTAAAACCCCTTACTTGGAATTCTTATGCCCATCCTATGTTTTTGAAATAAAAATTTTCAGGTAGCAGTGTTTAGCCGAAGAAGCATGTCAGAAGAGGTTGGTTTCCGAGAACCTGAACCGAATTGATCCTCTATATGGGACATGATGTGTAAAATATCAATGCAGGGTTTTTTTTAAAAACTTACACATGATGTTTTAAGGCACTGACTCTGAGTATTCTGAGGTCAGGATGTTACAGTTGGTATTAGAGGATTCAGGTTAGATAACTCTGTAAAACAAGAACAAAACAATGAAAAATTTACTTAAGAATTAATAAGTGTGTTGTTTTCTTAATTTTCAAATGTAAAATGAAAATACCAGACCTTTGTATTTTGGTTTTGAGGCCCCAGAATCCACAGTTTCATATCAATCCATGAAAACTTTTTAAACTATGCACACATTCGTATGACATGAAAACACCTCTACAATATGTCAAACTCCCCCTGTGTATTTCAACTCCACCGAGGAGTGGGTTTGGACTACCTCTGTATGATGAAAACCCAATTTACATCCTACGCACATCGAGGAAAGTAATTTGAGGGACTTTTTAGATGCTTCACCGTAGTAGAAGGCATTTAGTCCGTTATGGATTTGCAAGAAGTTGCAGTAGTGGGTGACCTCCACGTAGCATATATGTGCCAAATCTTGTCCAATGGCCATTATGGTGAAGTAATGGACTTTGAAAACTTTGATATTGAAGCTTTTCATTCCGAGTATAGACATCAAGTACATAACTAATTTCTCTCAGCTATAAAACCCTCATGTATCACTCTAGAGACCCCATTAGTGCACCTGTGAGATTGAACCCGACTGCTCGGGTTGCATTTGGTTCAGTGAGATCTAGAGTTTCTAAATTGTTTTGGGGTTTCAGGTAACTGGGAACTAGGGAAACCATTAGACGTGGATGTTGTGTACCTGTTGTTTTCAAAAACACAATTTGTTATTTCTTTTTTCTTCTACCTTTTCAGTGTTTGTGTTTCACTGATTATACTTTCATAAAAAAAATTATTTTCAGATGGAAGGACAAGCCCATATCTTATCTCTTCTCGTTGAGGTACTGGAGGCCATTATGGTCAGAACATGTGGAGAAGAATACCTCCCCTTTGCAAAACTACGAAAAACATGAAAGCATCTTTACAAGATATTGAACACTGCAGTCATTCTCCACTCCTGCCAAGGGAATGGCTATATCCACCACCACATAGCCACTACACAACTCGCTAAGTATAGATGATGGGAAAAGAACCATGATTGTTTTTCCTTTGCTCTACTCAATCCCAAAACATCATAGCCAGGGTAAGGTTTCAATAGGATTCCTTGGAGGGGAACCTTCATGTATCCTACATGCATCAAATCATGAGATTCAGTTTATATGACCACGTCTATGACATTCACATTCTCAGAAAAGAGATGGTCTGATGAGTTCTTAGAGATTTTCTCTATTCAGACATCTCTGAACTCTTTACCATTCGAGCCTCCATTTGGAAGCCCGAGTGTGCACTGCATGAGTTTAACCCTTGTTCCCCGAGGTTTGTTTGGGACATGGAAGCAGAAGTATTAATCACCAATTTTGGTATTCATCTGGACACATACGAGGATCCTTCACGATGGAGGATGTGGTGGAGAATATTAGAGAGTCTCTTTTTAGAATGGTTATATAAAATGCATTAAAAGGGTTCTATTCTTTGTAGGGGGGATAATGTGATGCCCTAAAACTTATTTCTCATGTAATAAAAATATTATGGTTTTATTTTATCAAATTTTCATGTTATCTAAACAAAACATACAAATTAAACACAAAGTAATATTATTTAATTAAACACCGAAGTGTTTACATTACCACAAGACCAAAAAAAACCATACTAACCACAAATAACAACTAAAATCCCAATCAAATCCATAGGGAGACCACCTAACACAATAACTTGACCTAGTAGGTTGTGAAGATCCATCGGGTCGGTCATAATGAAAAAAATTATAGCTAAAATCACAACAGCTGTACTAAGCATCAGTGATATAACAAGAACCATTTTCACAAAGTGGTATTGAATATGGAACACTATGATACATGGAGTTATAAGGCCTTAATCTGACCATTGCTCCTTAGGTGACCGTCGAGTTCTAATGGCTATAGTTATAGCCGTTGGTCTTTTTGGTGGATTAATAAAAAATATCTGATTATAATTTAGTTTTCGAAAATATTTAAGTTATGTATTGAAAATATAATATAACCTCTAATTATAAACATTAAAAGGAAAATGGTTTAATATTTTGAGCTACACTAAGTGGTATTTTTAAATGAGGTGAGGATTTTATACACCATTCAAATGTTTCAAATATCTGGTAACTTGTTTTCATTTTTAATGCTTAGAAAAGGTTTTAACAAAATTATGCATCTTAGTTTTATAATACTAGTATAATTTTTTCATAAGTTTTTATTAAATTGTAATTTATCACTTTTTACATTAAAACTTTAGTGTTTAAAAAAACTAAGGGAATTTTTTGTCTTGAAAAACATCTATATATGTTTAAGGAAACCTAGTATTATTGTTAAAAAAAATATATCCACAAGGGACAACCCTATATCTTGGATGAAGGAGGCCACACACACTATGTGGCCAAGCCTAGACTCCAACCTCAACATAGGACAACATGGTGGCTTGTGTTCACACATGCTTGGAGCACCACGGGGACCAGAGCTCGCCACCATGTAAGGAAGCACAACGACATGGGTGGGAACAAGAGCGTGCCTACATAATACCTGGTACGAGGCAGTACCGGGGAGAGGGGAGGGGGATTTCTCGGAATTTTCATGGCTCCACAAGCTTATAAGGGAGGCGAGGAGGCCCCTCTATTTCAATGTGGGATGAATAAAATCGTCCAAGATTGAATCTAAACCATTGGATCGTGTCGTGTGAGATCTGGGATGTCTATTTCGATTTGAAATTCGATCCTCATCAACCGCAGGTATCCTCCACATTTTTGTACACCGTCGAATCAACGCGAGATCTAATCATAGCCATCCATGTAATTTTAAATCACAACGTCAAATATGAGCCATCCAAACTATCGCAGATCTGATCGCGACCGTCCATCTCTTTTTTTTAAACATTGTATCATCCGTGGTCATCAATTGTATTTCCCCTTTAATCCCAGGCATCCATTCATTTTACATTTTATCCTCCAAGTAGTATCTTTTTATTCCTCTAGCCTCCGCTAGACCAGTAACCCCTACCCTTCTTTCTCTTGTTTTCCACACCCGTGGCTCCTTCCATCACCATACGTGATCTCCTCTCACGTGTTTTCCACAAGACAGACACCTCAATATTTTTTTAAACAAAATAGGATTGAATTTTTTCCATGAAAATATAATTTAAAATATATTATTATATTTTATAAGTATAACACTTTTGTCACCCAAACCCTACAGGTTCTCCTTCCTCCAACACATCCTTCAAGATCCTTTGAGCCTTTCCCAAGCCTCTCCTCCTCCTCAATCCTAGGTAAGGGATATGTTGTATTGTTTTTGTTGTTTTGAGTGTATATACATATACATGTATAGTCAAATATATATATATATATATATATATATATATATCATTACAATTTAGTTAAAATCTTCTCTTATGACGATCCTAAGTCTTCTGGATTTCGAGTTCAAGAAGTATTATAAACATAAGGGTTAATTACATCTTGTCTTCTTTGTTCGGGAAACTATTTTTATACTTTGTATATTTGGTTTATGTATATATATATTTATATATTTATGATCCCATGGTTTTGGGAAAACCTCTTTTATACCAGATTTTAGGATTTTTAAACATTGAGTTTCAAGCTTAAATATAGTTTTTTTAAACGTAAGGAATTATGTGATATATATAACTTTTATGCATATATTTTTATATAGTATATATTGTTATATATAACTATATAGTTTGGATTACTCACCTTATTGACCAGATATAAGTCTTTTTAACCTTGAAATCCAATGGTTAGTTTATTTTTTTGACAAACCTGTAAGTGTAAATTAATTTTGTTGTAAGATCCTTACATATACTCAGTTATGAATATATGTTGTGTATGTTTACATAACCATATATGTAAGTTTGTTTAATAAATAAATATTTTAAAATTTATATTATGATTTAAGATTTAGGGACTCTTGTTCATTAATGTGACTAATATATTAAAGTTTTATGGGTGACATTATATTTTCGGTTTAAACCCTTTAATACACATTATATATTCGATTATGTGAATATGTGGGTATAAATATAAAATTTGATCCTTAACTTTATTTAGAAATTACCAAAGATTTAAAATAAAGAGTAAAACATGTTGTTTTTGAAATATGAATGTTCTATTTGAAAATACTACTCTTCCTATACACACTTATGTATAAACAGATTTACATGAAACTAAATCCTAATTTTGGATATTCCAAATATTATACTTTTGATGTGTTTAGTAATTATGGATCATTCATAAGTATAATATTTGGGGTTTGAAACTCTTATATTAATACGTATTAATCACTTATTTTCATATATAGTAAATGGTATTAGTTATGGATTAATTTCATGCTTTCCATTTTTAACAATATGTATACCCTTGTGATGTGTTATACAGAAGCATATAAGTAATAAACGTTTGAGCCACTGTGAGATTAGTACCCCACATGAAGTATTTGGTTTGACTTTTAATTAATTATGCATCCAAACCATAATGAAATTACAATTTATATATTTGATTAATAAGGTTTTATAATGTAAGGTTATCATTTTATTTGAAAAGTATTGTATTGCATTTGTGCATTAGTTGCCATCACATATGCTATAATATACTTAACTTACTTTCCATTTAATGACATAGCCATGAAGTTGATAGTTTTTTATTTAACACTTATATGCTTGATTCAGTTAATATATGTAAATGCTAAAGAATGAAATTAAATTATTTTGAACTTTTGTGGATTAAGTATTAAATTATTCAATGCTCTATGGGAAACATTGAATAATATGAAATGATAAATTAAATATTGAAATTGGTTTGAGACATTTTGAATATACGACTCTATTTGGTATAAGAGGAATTGAATATACTCGGTATAATGGGTTGTGGACTGGTTAATAAGAGCCCCTCAATGCATCGATAGTTCTCATGAGATAATCAGGTCATGAAAGAAGGCCTTTGACATTTCAGGTAATAACATGAGATCTTGACATGGTCGGGCATTATACGTTCCCTTATTATGTTTATGATAATTAATTGACCAAGTGGATATTTGACTAGTAGTATATCCATGGTTAAGAGCCTGTAATTATGAGTATTAGAAGTAGTAAATGCTTATGGAATGACATTTATTAATCACTCAGATATTTCATTAGTCAGTTATGTCTTACATTTAGTAATGAAAGAAATTGAAGTTAATAATATAATGCAAAAAATTTGATAATATATCATCTCTTTAATAAATTTTGTACCTGCATTTTCACATGTATTTACTATTAAATTTGGAATGTCTTTTAATTATTACTCTAAATGAGCATGCCTATAATTGAAACATATTTCCTTGTGATTCTTTTAATATTCTTTGAATTGTGCTCTTTTAATTATTAGACTATTGTTATGTTATGATACATGTGTTATAACATTTCTTAAGAAATGTTTTATTAAAAATTTTAAAGGAATGTTTTCAAAAGGTTATAATTGATATATTATGTTATTTTAAAACCCATTACTAGACATTCATATTCTCACCCAATGTTTTTGAAATAAATTTGTTTAGGTATCAGTTTTAGCCGAGGAAGCAAGTCAGAAGAGGATGCTTTCCCAGAACATGAACCATATCGATCCTTTGTATGAGAAATGATGTGTAAAATATCAATGTTGTTTATTTGTAAAAATTACACATAATGTTTTAAGGAACCGAATATGGGTATTGTGTGGTCAGGCTATTACCGTTTTTGGTTCAGAAGGTGTAAAATATATTGGTTTTTCTTCTTTATGTTGGATAGAACCAATGATTGTGGAATTTGATATGTTTTCTGATAAGGATGGAAGTACACCAAATATTGGTGGACCTGATTTTAAGAGGAAAAGAATCTTAAGTTATCCTTTGTAGATCAGATTGATGCTGCTGGTCAGTTGAAGAGATTCTCCTCTGATGTGCCTATGAGGTCTGTGCCTTCTTTAACATTACCTGCCCCTACTATTCATTCAGTTCTTGTTGATGTTTTCAATAGAAGTGACTTATAATAATTTTGAGAAATGATTCTCTCAAATTTTGGTTCAATTTTGGGGAATTAGGATCATCATTTCCCTAAGTTAAATGAAATGGATGAAGGGTATGTATTTTAACTGGTGGTACATCATATTCATCCAAAAAAATGCATCATATCCAAGAAGTTGAAATTGGAAACTGAAGTTTAGAAAATGTGTTGTAATCCTTGAGATCAAAAATGGAAGAGATGAGTTTTTTATTTGAAGGCTTCAATACTTTTATAGAGTGTGTGGATAAAATTACTTCCATATATTCTTTTTATAGTGCTCCGCATTCACCAATTGATGTTTAGATGACCGAGAGAGTTGTAATGGAAAAAGTTTGTGTTGTTAGTGCTTCAGGTGATGTACTGGACACTCCTTAGAAATGCTTGAGGAAATTTGAGCATAACAGTGACCCATCCCATATGATGATTACAGAATACATGGAAGACATGAATTTTTATAGAGATACTATCACAATAGAAATTTAGTATTACCTTGGATATATACTAATCACAATTTAAATTCCCATTTTAGGTTGTTATATGAAAATATAAGGACGCCTCTAGTTAGTCAAGAATTTAAAGAGAAAGTAAATCAATTGAGTTTTATGAATTTAGTGCTTATTTTTTTTATGGAAGAGAAGAATGATTTATTAAATGATATATATAGAGTTGAAAAAATCATCATGGACTTCATAAATCTTATGAAACCATTTATTCATGTTTCTAGAACTTTTGTGGTGGCTCGGGATGTTATACTAGTTACTGTTCATCTTACACCTCTTGTTTCTTCTCCAATGTTCTTTAGGCTGGGTGTAACCAAATATCCCAATGATACACCTGAATGGACCGAAGGCCTTCATCTTTATTGATTTTTTGAACCCCCTTTCAAGAGATGAGGGAGAAACCTTACGAGCCCTGTATGCTTAGAGATTACATTGCCCAAAGGCTTAAGAGAAATTACATGACCCGAAGGTCTTAGGGAATTCAACAAGACTATAACCACAAGGAACTGCCCCTCCTGAGCATCTGCATCGTGATGGTAGCTCTCCACCTTCACATGGACATCTATTTAAGCTTCTCATGTAAGAAAAGTATGGTACCAATGGTGTATCGACACCCTCTAAATCTCCCAAATACACCATTTCTGCCCAAGTGAGTGCACCTGCTCTATGTCCTCCTATAGTGATGCTCCTTTTTTTAGAGTCTGTCTGGGAAAATTGAACTGATCATGTGGCCTAAAGGCATTTAGGAGGCCTGAAGGCCTTATGAGTGGCCTGAAAGCAATACTGACCTGAATTCTTGGGTGACCCAGAGGCCTTGAGGACTCCAAGGCCAAACCGGTGGCCCAAGGTGAATAGTTCTGGCTGCTATATAGAGAATCCCACTCCATATGATGTCCCTACTGCTATCCCTCATGTTCCCATAGGGTTTTGATACCGATTCTTATTCTTTAGACAAACAGAAGTCAGGGAACCCATGATTCCTTCCACACACATTGAGGAGCATTTTTATTAGGGGGAACCCTAGTTTTAATGATTTTTTATTTTTATATTTTGGTGTTTTATGTTTAATGGAAGCTTTTTACAATATAATATAAATTGGAAAAAATTTGGTTAAGTTGGGGAAAGAATCACCATTTTAGATGAGTCTCCACTAGGGTTGACTCACCATTGAGGATGAGTCACCACTAGAGCTAACTCACTGTTGAGGATGAGTCACTGCTAGGGTTAACTCACCATCAAAACATATATATTTTTTGGAAAATTATATGAAGGAATCACTGATAGGGGATGACTCACCTTTGGAATAGAAATTTGTAAAAGTAATGAAACCCCCTACCATCAGAGGTTATCAGTAAAAAATTGGCTAATTCTTAGAAAGAAATAGAACCATATCTAAGTCACCAGTGAAGATAACCTACCATTAGAATGAAAGTATTTTAATAGTGTTGAGATGACCTATTGTTGATAGGAATCACTGATCATACGAGTCACCATTTAAATGAATCTACACTAGCCTTACTCACCACCATCCAATGTCACTACTTGAGGTTATCTCACCATTCAAAAGGATTTAGCACCGATGTTTATTATTATTTTGAATTAAATATTTCTAATTACTATATTATAAATTTTAATGTTGTGTCCTATTTGAATGATTGTTCTTAAATTATTGATAGTGATTAATTAAATTATGTGTGAAACATTCAGTATGAGGAGAAAAAGATCTGAATTATTCATCATATATGTTGCTGTTAAAAATAAGTATTAGAATCCCTCATGTAGATAAAAGCAAGAAAAATAACTAAGAACTGAGATACAGAAAGACCCACATAGAGCTAGAGAAAAACATTACAATATCAAAAGAACATTTATGTGACTTACATGAAGAATATTTACCAATGAACAATTATAGAAGAAGTGAAGCACATAGAGCACTCAGAATACTTCCTTCAGTTTGAACAAAAAGAGTTCATGGCACTCTATTTTGTTGTGATATTTAAAAACCCAACTCGATATTCATTTCAAGCTACACTAAAGGAGTCATTAGATATGGATCTTATCATATAGATCAATATTATAGTTTCTACACCCTTATTTTCTCCTTTTATTTATAATATATATATATAATGAGAAATGTGTGCTTTACTCTGTATTTATAACATGTAAAATGCCTCATACACTTTAATTAGAAGATACTATATATCTTATCAAACTCTCTTTACCTTTTTTCCCATGGTTTTGTGGAAGAGTTACCTGAGTGTCTATGTTTATTTTATTCGAAACGGTTTTTGGAAAATGTCCATACCTGGCCTGGACAACTATGATATTTCACAATCGATCTGGGTTTTGGATCATATATTATTTTATATAATCTCCTTGAAAGAAATTTATTTCAAATTGGCGAGGACTAGATCTCTATTTGAGACTGAACCACTTGTTTTTATTTTGCAGTTTGTTTTGTTTTAAATCTATGCTTTAAACTCAGTATGTTTTATACTATAAAAAACTATTACTTTGATAGTCGGCCACAATTATTTTTTATATAAGGTTTTGATTATGTAAATTTATTAAAAATCAAAATTATTATTTTCATAATTGTTTTAAATGAGACTTCATCAATCTTTGAGAAATATTTTAAAATATCATTACACATATAGATATTTTATTTTCGTTAACTGGGCTATTTTAATTTTTTTAGCGATTTTATTTAAATATTTTTCGATAGAATTTTTATTGGGTACTAAATTCACCCCCTCTTAAGATAATCACTATGAATAACAGTGTACTTATGTGAATCTAGTTTGATAAAATAGATTCCGTATTTGGAATTATCATAATTAATATTAGGCAATATGTTAATATTATTTTTCGGTCAATATAAACCATAGTAACAATTTTTCCATGGCAATGGTAAAATGTTTTAACTTGGGTAAAAACTAACATGAAAAGACTTAAAAATCATTCAAATACTCATCTAAATTTATTTGTATGAGTCTATTTATTCAATCACCATAAAAAATTCTAAAATATTAACTTTTTATTTCATTTAGATTTTATTTTGGCCTCTTTTTATATTTTAAGTAATGGGTAATGTTAAAAAGTCATTTTATTTTAATATTTTTAATATTTTTTTATGGAAAAAACTACATATTTTTGTTATAAATGGTTATCATTAAATATATATTATTTTCATATATCATGGTAATATTAGTTAAATTTTTATTCATGGAATAATTACCTTAAATTCTTATTCCACACCGATTCAGTGCCTATTTAAGTGGTAAAAATATTCAAGAAAATGATTTTAAAAACAATAAAAGTATTTTATTTATGTGTGTTATAATGGCTCAAGAATTTTATTGATAAATATATAATATTATGGATGTTTTATGAGACTATATTTTAAATCATTCGTTTTCATGGTGTTTTCATATTCAAGTTAAATTAATAGTTCCAAAAATTAAATTAATGATATTTCATAATAAATAATATTTTTTAAATGATATAAAAATTCAAAAAATACTATATTCTGACAAATTAATTAGATATGGTTTAAATTATCAACCATGTTACCTTTTTGGGTCAATCTTACTTTATAGTAACTTTCTTGGCCCCTAAAGTGTAAAAAATAATGATATCACGGTAATTTTCTGAAGGCTTAACAAGGGGTTAAAGTAAAGCGATAATGGTGAAAAAACTAACTAAAATTGTCAAAATTTTATTTTATAAGAGGACTAAAACCCATAATTATCTTATCATTTAATTATATTAATTTTCATCCACTTGAATATGAAAATTAATTTATATTTATTTATTACTTTACGAAATTATAAGAATTACCCTCCCCTTACTTATAAAAGATAACCTCATCTCATATCTTACTAAAACAATTTTGTCCCTATAGATAATTAAATACCTAGAAAATAAAATTCCTTAAATATCTAAACATGTTATAGAGTTATTTTTTTCATAATACCAACCTTAGAGGGGTTAATGTGTAAAAAAATGAGGTTGTCTAAACAAGAGGAATATCTTTTAACAAAATGTTTTAGTTTTATTTATTTGTATAATTAATTAATGAAATAATGATATTCATATCTTAAATATAATTATATTTTAATATGATAATTTAATAACCTATATCAATATCATCTTCCATCAAAGAGGGAATGAATCTATCAATAATGTGTACGAAGGACTACTGCCTCACATACTGTTGTAAATCATTTTCCATTAACAGACCACATGAATGGGAATAATGAAGGATTTAAAGTATATATATGATATTCATCACATAATTATCATTATATATTGATAATTTCTCATCTATTTTTTAATTTTACATCCATTTAAAAATGATAAAATTATTTTTGTGTATATTTGCATTACCACCTCCACAAAGTGATGTGATTCATTTTTCATAACCGTATAACATGAATGATATATATATATATGTTAAATTATTTAACAGAAAATTTTTATATTTATGATATAATTATAATTATAGGAAGGTATAATGATACATACATTCTTTATATAATGCACTTTTAAAAAGGGAAATGTCACCCATGCATATGTATGACCTAGCATCTCCATGATTGTAACAAAATTCATTTTTCATAATAATATTTCATGGTTAGTTTTAAAGTTATAATTATTGAATAAAAATTATAATTATTTCATGATTATTAACCTATGAATGATAAAAAATTACCACTTTGTCCATGGTTATCATACCAAAATCGTCTTCCAACTACAAACCAAACTTCTTCAAAACACACTGCATGGACATAAACAATTATGTAATTAAATATGTCGTTGAGATAGATGAAAAAATTGTTTATTGGAAATTTAATAAAATTGGGAAATTTAATTAATTAGGTAAATAATTGATATAATTTTATTATATAGTATTTAAAGGATAAACATTGAAATTTTGTACTTGAGCTAAGGGGTTTCATTTCAATTTCCCTTAATTGAAGAATTTTAATGAAATGCACCTATTTTTTGTGTGTGGTGCATATGTTTTCCATTTTTCATTTTAATGTTTAAATAATTAATAATTAATGGTATTTTAAGTTTCAATTCAAATTATTTAATTAAATGGAATTACAATTGAATGTTACAAAGTGGTAAAGGAACTCTTAACTCAATTTCATTTCATTGGGTTATATCACTTCTTTATTGATTATATTTTTTAAATAATATATATATAAAATAATTTAATTGATTTATTTTTTATTGACACTTGTTTTTTATTTTTAATAATTTTAAACATAATCAATCCATTTATTAGTTGTGAAATCAATGATACGATCATTATAATTGTTATTTGTCTCAATCTTTCTTTATTTGTAACATATAATT
Source organism: Viscum album (assembly GCA_963277665.1). Lineage (NCBI taxonomy): Eukaryota > Viridiplantae > Streptophyta > Magnoliopsida > Santalales > Viscaceae > Viscum > Viscum album. The sequence goes on from OY728130.1 coordinate 1,939,645,862, forward strand.
CTAATATGCACCTATATTACTTCATGAGGTGTATAAATTTAACATTTGAAATGTTATATAATGAATATACTTATTTTGAATATATTTAAAGTCTCATTTAATGTTTTTATTTTATGGGGATTATAGTTGAAATGTTATCAAATTAGTAACAAATTTATTTTTCAATCATATTTTATTCAGGATTGTTTATGATTGAATTTACATTGATTAATTATATGATAATTATTTGATAAAATCATTCATTTTTTATTTCCTTTTATTTATTTCTATAATTTTAAAGTTTTAGTACCATTTTAGTCACATTAATTGAATTTTACTCCTTCTGGACCATAAAATTATATTAATATTACTTTATAATTTCCTTGTTTCTTTTTAAATAAAAATGTTTTTCCATGTATTCAAAAAAAATTATTCTCTTTAAATTTATTTCCAAAGTGGAAATTATATTTTACTTATGAACGGTTTAATAATATTTTTATGGTTTTTATATTCATAATGTATAATAGCCCTTATTGTTACTTACAACCCACTTGGGATATGTTTTAATAATACCATCCTTATTCTTCCTCCTGGTGGGTTTTGATATTTTCATGGAACCCATTTCTTTTCCATGGATAAATCAAGATATTAAAGATCAATGGTTATTATTATGTTTAGAAATAAAATATTAAATGTACTATGATTATGTTATAGTTCTTGGAAATTTTTTACAATGATGTGTGAACACGATATAGCTCAGGATTATGAGTGAAAATGATATGGATTTCCAATTAACTGGGTAATTATAATATTCCTGAGAGAACCATATTATAAGATTATCATATTGGTTATTTTATTTTTATAGGTTCTTATAAGGGTTATATGAAGATAATGGTTCAACACACCAACATATTTTCTTTATTCTTTATATGAATTTTTAATTTTTTATTTTGATAAAGAATGAGATCATATGTATCATGATTATTAATTCCTATGACTCTTTCAATTATTAAAGATTTATGCCTTATAGAATTTTTAATGATACATGTTTTTATGGGTATGAATTATCCTATGATATACTCATGTTCTTTGATTATTTCATCATACACTTATTCTCATCTTATTTTCACTAATGAAAATTAATTATTAATTATTATGTTTACCCTTAATCAGCATTTTAGCCCACCATTATAATGTTTTGTTTTCCCCAGGTAATTTATAATGAAATTAAATGATTTGTATATAGAATTGTTCTATGTATTAAGGATTTATGAGTTATGTTGAAGAATTTATATGTAATATGAAAATATGAGTATAAGTGGGGTAAATATAGTTATTTAAAGACCCATGAATTTTTATGTAAGAGTTTTTACTAATTCTATAAAACAATAAACATAAAAGGAACTTGTGTATATAAGTGATCCAATATTTCATTTTGATGTTGGTAGTTTTTAATGGTTGAAATTGGGTTACATTTATTAGAAATAAATACGTAAATGTAAATATGATATTTTAGAACCAAATCCCAAAGTCTGGGTTCACAGTCATTATTGTTGGTATCGTAAGCGGGTTTAGACAAAATTAAATATTAAGATGTTTTCTTGTGAGGTTATCTTAAGAGTTATGAATACTATCATGGGTATATAGTTTTATGGTTAATTATAAGTTCAAAGTAATATAAACCTATTTAAAGTTTTAAGTGATGGAATTTTTTAGGCGATTATTGATATATTGGTATACATTTTATTTGGTTGAGGTATGTATAACCCTAATGTTTAATGTGAAGGAGTATTTAGGAAGAATTCGTTTACATTTTTTGGAGATATAAGATAAAGAATATGATATACCATTTGAGATAAAATATTATTTTATTTTGATGTTATTTGGGATTTAGGTTTATTTATTTATAGACTGATATAATTTTAATAATTGATACTATTGTGGAAATATTGGAGATTAATTTATTATTTATTAATATGAAAGTTTATAAATTTGGGATATTATCATTCATTGTGCTATGAATTTCAGTTTTGGTTATCATATAAATACATTTGGAATAACTTTTCATCCATTTTTGGAATATGGGATCCAATAGAAGTTTATTTTAGTGCTTCATGCATGAAAAATTCATCTTGAATACTCATCATTTTGAGAAAAATATGTGATTATGGTGGATATTGATTAGAGAATGTAATTATACTTGTCAACTAAGTATATTTTTTTATAATATTAGTATCTATGGTAAATGATTTCCTTAAATCTTGGAAAAGGATTTGGAAATAGAAATTTTATCCCATTACCTTAATTTCTTTTGAATTCATTATTTTTTTCACACGTAATTGATTTAAGGTTTTGTGGTAATTAAAAATTTCACGATCATTCGTATTCTTATGACTAATGTTTTTTATCAATCACCATAATCATTTTGGAAATAATTTTTTCTCAAGGAATATTTTTTTATTTCTTAGTAATTTTCTCATATTTGCAAACATAGTTATTTTTTATTCAAAATGACCTTCATATTTCTATTTACCTCTTTTCAAGCGATAGTTTGGTTAAACATTTTTATGAAGTGATATTTAAAAAAATGTATTTTCAAATGTAAAAAACTTGTTTTCCGAGATCAATTTAAAATTTTTATGACACAATTTATTAAAATGTGATAATTTATTATGCTTATATTTTAAAATATCACTATTTTCAATAGTGTATACATAATGAAACATTGATCTTAGTCGAACCATAAAATATTAATACTTAAATGTTTTGATTATAACATAGCCATTAAATTGTTGGGTGTGAATAATATTAACCACATTATTAAATATATATTAATATTATACACAAAAAATGTTTTAAGTGATTATTCAGATATAAACAATCAAATGTTATGCAAAGGAATTTTATGAATAAAAAATATGTTTTCTTTAAATCTGGGTTATATTGTTTTTTTGTGAGAAAATATTTAAATTAATTTATATATGTTTTAAATAATATTTGTGATTAAAAGGATATCATTTTTCAATTCATTAGTTCTAAATTATCCTACAAATAAATTTTAAGAATATTTTGAAAAGATTGTTTTTTCAAGGGATCCGGAAAAATACTTATTTTTATTGAAAATTGTCATTTCTTTTCAATTACCAAGATTGTAAAATTTTAGTTTTTTATATTTAAAATTCATTTAGATCATTTTTATTAAATATAATTCAATAAATTTTATTTAAAGTAAAATTATACTTGAATTTGGTATGAAATCATTTTAATACTTTAAAGACATTATTATGGAAATTCTCTTTTCATCACATTTATGGGTTTAATTTTAAATTAAAATTTTACAATTCTTTGAATTAATTTTGATAGAATGGATTCCATATTTTTATTTATAAAAAATAATATTATTAAAAAATCATAACTTAATTATTGGTTTTTATGAATAGTAACCATAATAATTTTTTTACCATGGTAAATGTGAAATGGTTTAATAAGCATAAAAAAAGATGTGATAAGGCATGAAATTCATTCAAAAAATTACCTTACTTTCATTGGGTGAGTATATTTCATAAATAATATTCTAAACTTATAAAATATTATTGTTTACATTTATCTTTGATATTTACCATTATAATATTTTAAGTAAAGTATAAAGTAAAAAATGTCATTATTTATTTTAATATTTTTAAAAAACATTTAAAATAATTTTTGTTGCATGGTTATAAAAGGTTATTTATAAATATAGGATATTTTTTTATATCATGGTAATTTAGTTTTTAATTTATAGTGTGGAAATAATTTCCATAAATGCTTACATAATGTCGACTCACTACTTTTTTAAGAAGAAGAAAATAAAATAAATGATTTTAAAGACAATAGAATTAATAGTTTTTGGTGAGTTCTAGGTTCACTATAATTTTATAGATAAACATAAAATATTAGAGAATTTTTAATGATTTATATTCTAATTACATTGATTTTATGATATTTTCAAAGTCAAATAAAATAAATAGTTCGAAAGAATGACATTAATGATATTTTAAAATCCAAAATATTTTATTAAATGATATAAAATAATTAAACATTATATATTAGATTAAGGGAATGAGATATGGTTTAAAATATCAACCATGGTCCCTTTATTTTGCAAATTTTCTTGTATATTAACTTTTCTTACCCTTAAAGAGTAAAAACATTAATATCACTATAATTTTGGAAAGAGTTAATATGGGTTAAAGCAAAGAGATAAGGGTGAAAACATATCCTGAACTTTTTAAAATTATATTTTATGATATTATTTTGTACCATAATCATCCAATATTATTATTAAATTAATTTTTTCCACTTTTAAATAAAATAATATTTAAATAAATTAGTACTTTAAAAAATTCCATGAATGTCCCTCCCCTTACTAGTAAAAGGGGACCTCCGATACTTTATTAATCACCCCATTTGAGAATTCTAGATCATAAAAGACCTTTATAAATCCATTAATAACATCCCTATACAAGTTTTAGAGATATTTATTTTGGAAATAATTCCATCCTCAGAGGGATTAATGTATAAAGAAAAATATGTTGTCCAAAAATAGTTATAGTTTTTAATCAAATGTTTCTGTTTAATTTCTTTCTATAACTCAACAAAATATTTTTAAACCATGATAAAATAATAAAATAATAATATTAAATATAATTATAAATTATTTTTATAATGCAATAACATATATCCATATCCTCTTCCATCAAATGGGAAATGGAACTATCAGCAGTGTGTATAGAAGAGTATTGCTTTGCGAATAGATGTAATTCATTTTCCATAAACTCTAATCACAATTGGTTATATTTATGGATTTAAATTATAAATATGATATCAATGGCATAATTATAATTATATAAAGATAATATATCATCTATTTTCCTATCTTTTGATAAATTTAAAAATGATATTTTTTTGGGTGTATGTGTAGATTACCACCTCTACAAAGTGATGTGAAATTTTTTCCTTGACCATATCACATGAATCCTATATATAATTTTTCTTAAAGAAATAAAGATATATTTCTGATATAATTATAATTATTTTAATATATAATTATTCTTACCTTATTTCAACAATTCTCTTTTAAAATGGAAACGTTACTGATGCATGCGAATGACATTTCACCTCCATGATTGTAATGTAATGAAGTTTTCATAAACATTATTCATGGTTGGTATTAAAACTATAATTAATCAAAAAAATGATAATAATATCATTATTATTTTTTATATTATTTAAAAATTAAATATTTGAACACAATCATCATACCAATGTTTTATTTCAATTAAGAACCAAACATTCTTAAAAAACACAATATGGACTTAACTATTTAAGTAATTAAATATGTAAATAACATAAATAAAAAAATTGTTTAATGATAATTTAATTAACCTAGAAAAGTTTTTTAACCAATTAAATAATTTATATAATAATATTATAAAATATTTATTAGATATACATGGAAATTATGTACTCAAGGTAAGAGATTTAGTCACAATTTCCCATCATTAAGGTATATTTTAATGTCATGCACCTAATTTAGTTTATATGTTGTATATTTTTACAATTTTACATGTCATATAATGAATATTTTAAAATTAATGGTAATTTAATTTTTAATTCATGTTATTTGATCCAAGACTTGAATTTTACCAAGTGGTAAAGGATTTCCTAACTTAATTTTCTTTAATTTAGTTATATGACTTCTTCATTGATTAGATTATGTCATGATTTTGTGAAAAATTGAATTTTTTTAAATAATATTGTTTTTAAACTCATTATTTTATAAATTTATATTTGTTAGACATAATTTCCCCATTAATTAATTTTCAATTCAATTATATGATTTTTATTAGGATTATTCGTCTTAAATTATTTTCATTTGGGACATAAGTTTATGTTATATACCTATCTTATATTATGAGTATTATATAATTTCCCTTTGAATAGTAATATAATTATTCCTCATATATATGTGATATTTAATGTTTTATTTCAAGTTATTCTTTCATGGGGATTAAAATTCAAAATTTACAAAAGTTGTAATAGATTTATGATTCAATCTCATTTTAATTAGGATTATTTATGCTTTCATTCCATTGAGAAATTATATGATATAATATGATACACTAATTTAATTTTTATTATATTCAATTAATTTATTTATATTTTATGTTTTAGTACAATTTTCTTATCTTTTGTACTATATGTTGTAAATTTTTTTTAATAACATCCAATCATATTTCTCCTCCGTCGATTAAAAAACCATTTGTTTCTATATCCATGTGTCTGAAAAATAACATTTATATGTTTTTTAATATTATTAAATGGTATTTTAAATTAATTTTAATCTATTTTATAATTTTTATGGAATGGTTAAAAATAAATATTTTAGTCATTTAATGAAAAAGGTATTTTTCCCAAAGGTGTAAAGATATTTTCTAACGATTATGATATGAAATAAATTTCCCACCATCATGACCGGTCAATTTTTTTAATCTCACTTTACATGTTTCTATAGATATTTTCAAGAAAAATAATTTTTCTAATATTCTATATTTTAAAAAAAATTCAAATTAGAAAGGGTATTTTACCTAATAATGTTTTAATGATCTTTTATGGTATTTTTTTCATCAACACAATTAAACATTGATGATACCTACACTACACAAGGGATATGTACTAACGATAACATTTTTATTATTTATCTGGTTGTATTATGATATTATCCTGGAATCCATTTATTTTCCATTTCAAAGTAAAGGTATGAAATAAAAATAGTTATTATTTTTTGGAAAAATTAATTCTTTCATGTGTTATGATTATGGTATGGTTCTTATTTCTTGATGATGATGAGTTTTCCTAATATAGATAATAATGAGAGGTGATCCTACTATAGCTCTCCAATGAATTGGTTAATGACTATGTTCTATAAAGAATTATTTAGGAAGTTTATTGTATTGGTTATTCCACTTAGAAGATTTTTATTAAGATAATGTTACAAGATCAAAATACATTTTATTTATGATTGCTATTGATTTTTAATATTTCCTTTGATCAAGATTTATATCACATAGATCACGATTATTTATTCCTATGGATCATGGTTATTTATTTATTTTTTCCATATCACATGTTTAATGATCCAGTTATTATGGGTTTGAATTCAATTATATTATTATGATGTTCTTTAATTATTTTACCAAATCCTTATACCCTTCTTATTATCACGAATTAAATATAATTAATAATTATTATTTTTAAGCCTAATAATCATTTTATTTCATCCTTCTTATGTTTACTTTTACCCATGTTATGGAGAATTATGTTAAATGATTTATCTCATGAAATGTTTCAGGTGTGATGAAATTTATGGGAGTTGTTGAAGAATTAATATATCTCATTTAATGACATGAGTATTGTTACACAAGAGTTTATCATAATTATTTAAAAAAATAAACCTAAATGGTATTTGGGTATATAAGCGATAAAATTTTCCTTTTTTATTTATAATGTTTTAAATGGTTGAAACTGGGTTGTATTTATTAGTATCAAATCTGGAAATTCAAAGATTATGTTTTATCACCAAATAATACTTTTTTGGTTAAGGTATAATATACTATCATATGAATCACACAATGTTTTCCCAACCATGTAGATTTACCTAGGTAACTGTGAACTTTAGATTTCATGGGATTATAGTAACCACCTAGTTTGTCAAACCATATTTCCAAACTATGAGACATGTGTGACTTTTTATTATAGAATAAACACCATAATAACTTCGTAATTTTCAACCAAATTCCCTAAAAAATCTCCAATTATCTCAAACTAGCCCTTATATGACATTCGAAGAGGTTATCCCTTTCGTATCTTTGTAGTTATTCTTTGATATCATTTGATATATTTATGGTATGTTCCATTATCCATCCAATTTCTAATACTCTTTCTTAATATCTCTAAAATATCCCTTATCTATCATTTTTTATCTCTTAATTCTTGTGATGGGTGGATATATTTGATGGGGAATTGGTGATTTTTCTTATGTATATAAGATTATGAGGAACTGATCTCCTCATTTCCATTCACCTTTTTCATAAGAAACTAGGTTTTATCCTTGGTGACATAGTTGTCTCCATAAATCTATTATTTCTGATGGAACGCATTATAGATTTTGATTTTTTCTTTGGTTTGGAAAATAAAAATAGTTTTTTGATATATATGAGATATTTTATTTATAAATACATTTTTTTGGTCTTGTAAAATGGTATTGAGAGGGATTTTTGTTTAAAATAAGGTCGAATATCATCATGTTTTTAGTGAAATGTCTCAAAGATAGTGTTTAATCTAAAATGGTTTTTCAAGCATGGTATCATTAGTGCATTTCTTGTATAAATGATTTATAATATTTTGAGCATGGTCTACTTGAATGATTTGAGAAAAAATATAACATTTTAAATATTAGTTGTATTTAGTTATGGATATATTCAGACCTTAGTGTGTATAGAACCCTTAGGGGTTATGAATGTGACATCTATAGACTATTGCAAGACTTGATATTATAGGTTTTATATTGTACTGGCTTGGTTCTCCTTACATGTTTAAAATTTTTCCTATAGGATAAGTACCATTTTTTCTTTTTGGTTTGTGCTTGGGTTTATTATTGATGGAATTATTTATTCTTGACTACTCACATGATTATATATTTATATATAGATACTTTTTAAAACTATATTTTATGTTATTATTTATATTTGTTTCCATATTGTTGTGGATTTTATTATTAATTATTTTTAATAAAAACTAAAGGATATTTTATAAGAAAGGTTTTTAAATGAAAATCATTATAAACCCAATTTTTGTAAAGATAAATCTAATAGATTCATGATGAAATAAATTAGGTATATTAATTGTGCTATCCTATTAGTAATTTTACACCAACCATGTTTGTTACATTGGGGTATGAATATTTGGTTTTGTGGGTTTTAGGTAAAGGGAAGAGTTCTATGTGTCCATATTAATTCTCTTGTTCGATGTCTCTTTATTGGTGGGCTGGAGTAGTAGTGAAAGATGGTCTCATGGAGACATGGTATTGGCTGTGGTTATGAACATGTTTTGATTCCAAGTATAGAATTTTTTATTTTATTTTACATGTCCCATGGTTGTGTACCTATTCTTCCATGATGCACTATAATTTTTATCTTTATCATACTGCACATAAAATATTTTATGTAGTGGTTTTAAGTCGAAATATTTCTAATTGTTTTTGTGTTGATACCATTATTCTTGCCTTATGCCTTTGGTGATCAGGGATGCAATTTACTTTTTCTGGAGAGCCATCTTCGATGACAGGTTAGGTCAAGTTGATATGGTTCTTTATAGTTTCTCACTTCCCATTTAACATTCTCTTGTTGAATTACTATCGTGATAGAAACAATTTTTTTAAAGTTGGATTATCATGCATATCATTTTGAGTCTTCATATGCTCAAAATTCATCCTCAAGACATGGATGTTTTAGGCCGAATTCGAGGCTAGTGATGTCTAGATCAACCCCAATTCTATCTTAAATAGGCATTCACATTCTTCCATTTATATCGCATTTGGTATGATTTTATTCAATCCAAGATCTATATCATTCTATAATAGATAATCATAAAAACACACACACACAAAAACACACACACACACAAACATATTATATAATTCAAAATCAATATCATTAAACTTATCAATATGGATCTTTCCCTATTTAAAGACTATCCTTTCAAAATAAAAGAACTCCCACAGAATCTAAAATACACAAGAGGGATTGGAAAATGTTTACCAAAATTCTCTTACAAGGCCAAGAGTATAATGATTCTACTAAATCAATATCTAAAACACCATATCCATGGTCTCATAATAATGGACTCTATAATCAATCTCTAATACCACTTGTTGGATTTGAAAAATCTAACCTATAAAAACCCTTTGAAGTCTTAACAAAATGGAATAATACCTAGGAACATTCAATGTTGGAATGAACCTACATCAATTAAGTGACTGAAAATTTGAAGGTAAAGTATTATAGGCACACACCGCAATGATTCTTTACACACAAGATAAGAAATTCTAAAAGTCAACAACAAAAGTGATAAAAGAAAATAATAACACACATATTTAAATGGTCTTTAATCAACCTGACTCTTCTGGATGAACAATGGGTTCTCATTATTAAATAAGTGAAAAAATATTACAATATCTAATAGTTCAAAAACAAATAACCCTACCCAACTATTTATATCTAGGCCCAACCAGTTTAACTGATTCCACCAACTTTTTTATATTATAGGCAATAATCCACTAAGGTCTAATAATCGACTATGTTCCACTTACTCAACCAAATCATCCATTGAAAAATGAATACATCTAGAAAATATATTAGGTGTTCATATATATCTTTTTAAATTACAATTGTTTCAACCATATTAATATTAAGAAAATATTTATATAACAACCGAATTAATTATTATAATATTTTTTACCTATCCAAACATACAGACTAATAATTTTTTATTTTGATTGCTTTTATTTTGATTTTTCTACTTTGAGAATTCTGGAATTTGGTTTTTTCATTCTGTGATATTTATCCTGTTTCATAATTTAAATTCAAGATTCACTCCTTCTGGTAGATGCAACACTTTGTTAGAATAAGATTTCCACTTTGGTTGGAACTATGAGATGTAATAGTCAATTATTTTTCAATATAGATAATATAGTTAAATAATATTTGAAAAAAATATATTATAAAATTAAACAAATTTAATTATGTAAGATAAATTCACATAAAACACAAACATATTCTCTATCTACAATCATGAAATCTTACAAAAAATTTCATTCTCCCCTTTAGAATTTACAAAAAGTATAAATATTTGAGGAAAATAAATAAAAAATGGATTTAATTTCATATTAAAGAATAAATATTAGAATACTAATATAAAAAATGATAATAAAAATATAAAAATATAAAAATAAAAAGAAATTTGATTAATTTTCTCCTTATTTCCATTATATTTTTTATTTTCATCCATATCTTTCTCTGGTCTTATAGTTTCAATATTAACCACTGATGTGACTAATTCATGTACCATTTATTATTATTTTATATCCTTATTGAAATATTTAACAGTTGGAAAAATTTACATGGTATTTTCTATATCCAACTGAAGCTAAATTTACTCAACTGTTTATACTTATTTTTTCCTAATAGTTTATTAAGAGGTTGATGAAGTCCAAATATGTACATCCATATAGTGTGGAGTAATCTAGGGGATAATAAATTTTATTCCATAAAATATCCAATTAATCTAATTAGAATGATTTTGTTTAGCTAGTTGAATCACTAATTTTGACTCTACTTTTTGAGTGTTGAAAAGTAATGTACACCCTAATTCCATAGCTAAAGGAAATGATGTAACACCCAAATATTTTACTACTAATATTTATATAAAATAAATATAATATGTTTAATATATCACTTCACATGGAAATCTATACTCAAAATAGTCATGACATATTTGATGGGGAGCAAAAAAAATAAGAATAATAATGAAGCCTCTATAGAACAAAAATATTATTGATAATAAAAAATTATATAATATAGAAGATATATGATTAATATGAATTAATATTTATTTGGATTTTTGATTCTTAAATAACTATTTGGTATTTTTTTGAAATAATTGATTATCAAGTGAATAGTTTTTTTACTAAAACCGAAGCATTTATGACTAAATCAAGAAATAAGTATAAATTAAAAAATAAAAAAAAAATTAAACCCAAAAATTTATATATGGCCTAAAATAATTACTTTAACGATTCTATTTTTATTTTATAATACATATTTTTAAATTTTTTAAAATTAAGAAATATTTTTCTAATGAAAACTATTTGTAGACTTCCTCTTTCAATTGAGTTTTTTCTAGGTGAATATTGGGTTTTTATTTATTTTAAAGTCATATAAATATTATTTAGTTAATTAACAACTAATTAATGTCATATAACTCAACAAAATTGACAATTTTAACACAAATATAACATCCAGGATTAAAAATACAATTCTTTAGAAGATACATTTTTACTCATTACATGATTTAATCATAAAATTAATTTTTTCTTATAGGTATAAATTTTATTTTATAAAATTATTATCATAATTGGAATCATTGTTTCCAAATTATTTAATGAATAAAATTTTATTTTAAGATATTAAAAGTAAAATATATAGGTAAAAATTAGTTACCATGATAAAAACTGAAAATATTAAAAATAAAAAATCAAAGATTAAAACTATTAATATTTTGTAAAGATTTTTTAGAATGAAAGGTTGAGGGAGTATCGACCTTACCTCATTCCCAACTCAGTTATTGTACACTTTGGCTTCAATTGCTTTGGGAAATTCATCTTCTCTTTATATTAAGAACTTATATTTACAAAAATGTCATTCCCTTCACCTGTTGGAGGAGATCACCCCAGAAAATTTATCCACTCATTGTAAATATTCAATTCAACTAAAAATACATCATATTATCTTATAATCTCACTAAACACATCATATAATCTTTTTATTTCCAAATAACCCAGCTACAGATCCTTAAGGTTTTACTTAAGGGAGAGCATCCAAAGGGAGAGGTAATGTACTCAACAGAGTACTCTTAATTCATTATTTATTTGACCCCTCAAACAAATTCAATACACGAATGTATTATAAAATAAATATTTATAATATGATTTCATTTTTTTATACTAACATAATATCTATTTTATACCTTCCTCCAAAACCATTCAAAAAATGAATATGTAGTCATATGTACTTACGAACTACCACCATCATGAACAATGTGCTTTAGTTTTTATCACCACCTCACATATATTATTCTAAAAGTATATTTAATGGATTAGTGTGATATTTATATCATTATTTATATTCTTAAATTATAAACTATTCCTCTTTTTTTCTCTTTATACTGAAAATTAACGCATCATTCATCCATAAGTGCGAACTACCACTTCTAAGAATGTCTTGTATTTTATTTTTCATATGAAATTTTCATGATTAATAAACTATCTAAAAATTTGATTCATCCCCTTAAGAACATCTAAATAATTTCAATTTTTTATTCAATAATGATATATTGTCAAAAGGATCACTTTATAAACAATACTCGCCCATTGGTTATAGATTGTTCTTGTTTTGGTTGGTATAACAACCTACTTGGGTTCGTAAAAAATTATTGAAAGAAAATCATCACAAAATTGATCACCATGAATCATAACTAAAAAAATTATGAAATAAAAATAGAAAATAAAAAATACATATAAAACTTCTATTCCATTACCTATATTGATATTAGGATGTCGAACATTGAATCCATAAATAATAATTGACACCTCCATTATGAATCTTGTATTAAACAAACCATTGAATCTAATCACATCTTGGGATGAAAGAAATATAATTAAATATTATATATATATATCATAAATGATTATAATTGAAGCTTATAAAAGGTTATAGGTATGAATGTGGTTTTGAAATATGTGACCATCTGTTAAAACCTAGGAAATGTTATACTGAATTATATTCATGTCTTATTAATATCCATTAATTTTGTTTTTAGTGATATGTTCACTATAAGAATATTAATTAATTTTCCAATCAAATCGGAAATAATTTTATTCTTATTAAATTTGTTTAATATATTATAAATTCTTATTTAAAGGATTTATTTACACATTTTGAAATTTTAATTTCAAAAAATTAATTTAAATTTTGAAACCATAAAATCAGAATTATCTTAGGGTTATTCTTTTAGAATAATATAATTTTTTTTTCAATTAATAGTTAAGAATACTAATTTTATTTGAAAATATATTTGCTTTTCAAGTATTTATAAAGAAAATTAATATTTTTGATTATTATAAAAATTAATTAGTTCATTTTTATTAAACATAATTCAAATATGCTCATTCTAAATAATTTTATACTTGAATTTGTTATAAAAATATTTTTTTTTCATAAAATAAATTTTTCTAAAAAACTATTTTTCATTGGGTTTTGCGTTTTAATCTTAAATTGAATTCTACCACTTATAGAAATTTAATATTGAAAAATGCATTCAATATTTTTTATCAATGTTTTTAAATTTTATAAATACTAACATTTTATTTTTTGCCAGTATAAATAGAAACCGCAATAAATATTTCTAAACTGGGTAAGAGTAAATCATGTAATTAAGGTTAAAAATAATATAATAAGAAAAAAATGAACCTAACACCTGAATTTAATATATTTTATGAGTTGGGTTCAACCATACTGATCCAAGATTCTTTTTTATTTTATAATTATTTATATAATACTTTAATTCAAAATAAAGTGAAAATATCACTCTCTTGATTTTAATATCTATAATATTTTTGTAACTGGGGAAAAAATTAATTATTTTCTACTATAAGTATTAATTTGGAAGATAAAGGATTTTTTATCCTAGTGATTTATTTCTAATTATTAGTGATGAAATAATTACCTTAAATTCTTACACAATATTGACACAAAATTTATTCAATTAATAAAAATATAAATTATTTTATAATTATTAAAAGTAATATATTTTGATTAATTTATTATGTTACAAACTTTTTTTCGTTAAATATAACTTTTTTTTTCATGTTTTAATATATAGTATTTGAATATGTTTTCTTTCATGGTGTTTTGAAAGTTTAATTAATTGAATCGTTCCAAATATAAAATTAATGATATTTTATAAAACATATTGCTTTATTAAATCTTGTAATATTCATAAAAATTATATATTCAAAAACATGAATGGTTTATGGTTAAAAATATTAACCATGTCACATTTATTGGTTAATTTTTCTTTTATAGTAACTTTGTTGGATCATTTAGTATAAAAAACATTAATTCCATAGCAATCGATAAAAAAGTTAAAGGAGGGGTTAAATTCAAAAGAAAAGGGATAAAATATAACCTAAAGATGTAAAAAATTTATTGTATGAAAGGATTAAAATGAATAAAAATATTATATTATAAATCTATGAGTTTGGATCCAGTTTTCCATGAATATTTAATTGTATTAACTTAATACTTTAAGTAATTCCTATAGTTCCCCTCCCCTCACATATAAAAGGGCACCTACTATCCTCTCCTCCTCACACATTTTTGAACTCTATTTCAGAAATTACCAATGAAATTATCTCCCTAACATACCTAAACATTTCATAGAGGAATTTTATAGATCATGAAACCAACTTAGGAAGGATTTAGGTATAAATGATAGAGGTTTCCCAAAGAAGAGGTATAATTACTAAACAAACATTTTTGTTTTATTTATTTTTCTATTCCAATAAAATGTTATTAAAACATCATTAATAATACCAAAACAATTTAATTAAATATAATAAGATGTTATTATTTTAATTTCATAACTTAAATCCATATCCCCTTCAATAAAATTGGAAATGAAACCATGGTTCATTTGTACGATAGACCACTGCCTCATGATCTAATGAAATTGTTTTTCTATCACTACCTATTGTAGATGGTTATAATGATGGAATTAATATATATATATATATATATATTATTTTCATGAAATAGTTATCATTTTTTTAAAATAATATATTATCTTATTTCTTACATTTCCATCCATTTAAAAATGATAATGTTATTTATGCGTACGTGTGGATTACCACCTTCAAAATGTGATGTGATTCGTTTTTCATGAAAAAATCACATAGATAATATATATAAGTTTATTTAAAGAAACAAATATGAATATATATTTAGTTGGGAAATATATGATTTTATTTATCTTCCTTTCCACATTCTCTTAAAAAAACATTAGTCTTGTGTATGTACGACCTACCTTCTCCTTGATTGTAACATTATTCAGTTTTCATAACTATATTTTATGATTGGTTTTAAAGGTATAATTAATGTATAAAAACAAAAATTATATCATTACAATTAATATTAAGTTGTTTTAATATAGAATTTTGACCATATTAAACATACAAAATTCATTTTGGTGACATGATCCAAATATCATCAAAACATTATACATCAACTTAATTTATTATGTAAATATATATAACATGGTAAAAAATAAAATAAAAGGAATAATAAACTTCAAAAATTTTCTTCTGAAATTAAATAATTAACATATTTTTATTATTTAGGGAGATAAATAATGTACACGATGAGTTGAACTTGGGGTAAGAGGAACATTACTTTAAAAACATCATTATAAATTTTTTCAAGAATTATTTTCATAATATTTTTATTACTTGTTCATATCTTAGAAATTATTTTTTGGATGTACTTATATGTATATAAATGAATTATAATGGTTTTGTTTTTACATTTTCACTTTTTTTAATATTTTTCAAAATGAATTTATATATATTTTTTAAAAAAACTGTATTGATAAAAAGGAAAAACGAATCTTATATTTTAATATATATAATGTGAATGGTTTCTCTTAATTTTATAACTATAATAGGATTTTTGGTTCCCTTTACAATATTACATATTTTCTTCAAAGAAGACCATCCTTTTATTTATTATTGGTATTTTCAAAAAGGGTTTTAAATGGAATGGATATTTCAATATCTAAAAAGGTTTTCTTATGGGGGAAAAGAATATTTTTATGTGTATGATGACTGAAAATGAATTCATTAATATGTTATGATAATTTTATGTTTCTTGGGAATTATTTATGATTGTGGGTGGTTCTGTTATAAATCAAGGATGGGTGGTTCCATTATAATCAAAGACAGGTGGTTCTATTATAAAACAATGATGGTGGAGCCGGATATAGCTCTCTATTGCACTGGTTAATAAGAAAAAGATAACCGGTTTGGTTTCTCTAAATAGACTATTAGAATTTACATGGATGGTTATTCCATTTTTCAGAGTGATATTAATTTTTTCCCCAATTAATTTATTATTTATCTATTATTTATATGAGGTTTTATAGAAATATTATGATTCAACATGGTAAGATGATGGTCTTATGTTTAAAAACTTGTATATTCTACCTCTTAATGGTGAAAAGTGGAAATATTTTTAAAAATTATTTAAATATTTTCATGATTATAAATAATCCTTTATGAGTTTTATTTTTGAATTTAATATTTCTTATGAAATGATTTATGAAAATATTTGTTCATATAAGTTGAATTCCTGGGTAAGAAAAAAGTTATTTTGAACAAGATTTTTTTTGAAAAAGGCATTTTTTATAAGTATTTAGTGACTAAAACGTTTTTTTCTTTATTTTTTTATGCCCATTTCATATATTTTTTTTCTCATCTGAAATTTTAAATTGTTTTCACAGGGTATTAAGGATGAGTAGGAAAAAGGATGAGGTCAATATAATAATTTTACTGATATTTCATGGAAAGAAAATTTCTTATATCCTTAATGTTTTGTATTGATGAAAAAAAGATACTACGTTGATGTTTACACCAGGTGATATTATATTTATTTATGTAATATAGATGAATTAATTCTATAAAACTCTAAAAAATAAATATCCTCAAATATAACTAATTGAATTCTTTATTTAAAACTCAAGATTATGTAATGGTTAAGGATGGTTCCTTATATATGGTATCATTGGAAAGGTTTAGATAATCTTAGAGGTTATGATAAAGTAAGTAAATAATATTAGGAGATTATAAAATATAGTTATCATGATATAGTATTTAAAGATTACCATATTACTTCATCTGAACTATCTCTATTTAAAATGACTTTCTAGAGAGGAAAAACGGAAGATAAAGTAGGAAGGCCCAAATAGAATTATATCATTCCAAATATATAGCCTAGAATGGATGAAATTATTGTTGATTAGATTGTCTCTCTAATGAACCAGCTGTAAAATAATACTAATGGTGGTGGTATCCATTATAGAGATAAACAATATCTACCATAGAGGAATATATAGATAGTGAATAATTTTATAAAGAAGCTCCTTCCATCTATCAACGGATCCTATGGATTAGTTTTTACTAAAAGAAAGATTAATGATTTGGAAAATATAATTAAAGTCATTGGTTATATGGATCGTAAAATAGTAACTCTGTCTATTTACTATTTTTTAGGTGATTCCGATCAATGGTGCTCAATGGTTAAGAATACTAGAAAAAGAGAAGAGATTGATTAAATGAATTGAGATATATTTAAGAATATCTTCCTTGAGAAATATTTTCCTAAGATTTTATAAATTATGATAAAAATAAATTAAATGAATTGGGGAAAAGATAGGAAAAATAAATGGCTGCATATGAAGAAAACATCTCCGAATTTCTGAGGTACACTCAAAATTTTACCTGGGATCATGATAGTAAAATTGATCAGTTTTACTCTAGATTGAAGCCAAGATATCAAATGGAATCAGATTTCAGGGAATTAAAATTTATTAGAAACATGTTCAATGTGATGAGAATGTAGAAATGGAGTTTTTTTTATGATCATTTTTTCTATAAAAACATGTATAATAAAAGGTCCAGATGGTAGGGTATGGAGAAGCATCAATCAAATAAATCAAAATTTAAGAAAATCATGTTTCCATTTTATGATAAGTGTAGTAAAAATCACCACGGGGAATGTATTATGAAATATGGTAAGTGCTTATTTTGTGGTATAATTGGAAATATGGCTCGTGTTTGTAAATAAAAGGATCTTAGTAGTTGTAAGAGAAATTTTGAAAGATAGATAGTGAGGATATTTAAATGTAATAATGTGGGTCATTATATGGATTCCTACCCAATGAAGAGCATAAATTATTGGATGTAGCATGAATATAATTATAAGGGTGTGGTGAAATCATTTGAAACTACTATAGAACATGTTGGAACATTAAAAGAAGTAGTAATTTAAAAAATAATAATTTTTTCATTTTTTTATAATGTATTTTTTTGATTTGGGGTCTACACATTCATTCATTTTTGATAATTTTGATGTTAAAATGGAAGTTTCACATCATGAAATTAAATAATAACTTTTGATAAAACCACATGGGGTAGTTTTATGTAAGAAATAATTTAAAAATATATTATTATTATTTGTGGAAGAGTTTTCACAAAAAAACATTGGTGTCTTGGACGTTGTAGAATTTTATGTTATTCTTTGTATGGATTAACTTTTAGTTTATCATGCTGTGATTTATTATTGAGGCACATAAGTTATTTATTGAAATGAGTATTTGTTTTAATATAATAACCAATTCAAACCTTTGAAAACATATTAATAAGTTGATAAATTTTTAAGAGATGAGAATGAAAGTTACCATGCTCATATTGCTGAAAATAAGGGAACTATTCAATTTAATGATGTAATAATAGTAAAATAATATATGGACGTATTTATTTCTTAGTTTCCTAGTATTATAAAATATTTGGAATTTTATTTTACTATTTAATTAGTTCTTAATGATAAATAAATTTTAAAAAAACCCTTATCAAACAGATCAAGTAAAAATTTTCTTATTTAAAAAGTTAGTACAATAATTTACTAATAAAGGTTTCATTCATCCTAGTACTTCATCATTGGGTGCTCCTATTTTTTTGTTAAAACAAATATGTTTCCTCAGGGCTTTTCATTGATTATGGGCTGTTAAATTACATCCCTCTTAAGAATTATTGTTCGTTGCCTCAGATTGATAACTTTTTTGATCAGTTCAGGGAGATCTGTTTTTCTAAAATATTGAAATCATGTCTATGTACCATTATTTGAATGTAAGAAACGATGATATCAATAAGAAAAAATTCCATACTAGATTTGGGAATTTTGAGTTGTGGTTATGCAGTTTGGGTTGACAAATATTCCTAGATGTACTTATAGATCGTATGAATTGAGTTTTCTATTTATGTTTGGATACATTTGCGGCGGTATTTATTATTCAAATAATGGTTTATTAGAAACGTTTTGAGGATCAATAAAAAAATCTAAATATTATATTTTAAACCCTAATATAAAACAATTTATGTGATTTTTTTAATAAAACTTATTTTTAGTCACAACATATTTCATTCATTGGAAACATGACAAATAAATATGGCATAATTAATAATCCTACTAAAACTAAAGTGGTTGATGAAAAGACAAGACCTACCAATGTGACTTATATATTTAATTTTTTTCGGTGAATAGGCAATTACCATTAGTTTTTTGAATACATTACATGGTTATCGAACCCACTAACTAAGTTAACATGAAAAGGTGTTATGTTTATCTAGACAATAAAATGTGATGAATTTTTATTAGAATTAAAAAGAAGATTATTGAATGATCTAACTCCATCTCTTCCATCCAGAAATGGTGGAATTTTTTATATTGATTGATGCTTCATTGAAGGTTTCGAGTTATGTTTTAATCCACAATGACCAGGTAATTGATTTTACATCATGTCAATTAAATTCTAAGGAGAAAAAATACCAAAAAAATTACCTTGAAGTGATATCTATAGTGATTACTTAAAAAATATAGTGACATATTTTAAATAGAGTTAATTTTGAAATATTTACTGATCATAAAAGTTTTAAGTATATATTCACACTGAAAGAGTTGAAAATGAGTTATATAATATAGATTTAATTTATTATGTATTATTATTTCACAAATCCTTACCATTCAGGTTAAGAAAATAGAGGATATGATTCTTTAAGTCGAAAAGATAATGCTACATGAACTATGCTGTGAATTGAATATGTTCCTTTAGTTAATGATTTGATGACTTTTTTCATATTAATTGAACTTTTAAGGAATCCATATATTTTTCTTCAAGTGTTAGTATAATCGTTTATTTCAGAAAAAACCAACTAAGATGTGAAGGATGGCTGTCAGTTATTGGAAAATGTATAATTGGCTATGAAATTAAATTTTCTTGAATATAATTTTGTTAGAGAAGGTGTTTTTATATTAAAAAAATTTATGCATAATTCCATGATATTTTGAATGAGAAAATTTTGTTTGGTAGCATAGAATATGTGATATGAACAACCAAACCCAAAACAAACAATGATATTTTAATTATGACCTTTATAACCAAGCAGCTAAAATAGTGGGTTTGAATATGATCAAATAATTTATGAAATATATAAATATATAAATCTCACTAAACATAAATTTATTGATTAATTCTTAGTAAATAATCAATAAATTTTTGGTAACCTCACCTTATTCTTCAAAAGTATATTTTCATCAAAAAGGTTTTTTAATTATTCTTTTTGTTAAATAGTATTATTAATTTCATGATAATTTAGAAAACTTATTTTGAGAAAATGATACCTATTTTGAATATCAAAATATTAAAATATAAATTAGGTGAATTTTTTTTATATTTTAGAAAATATTTATTTTTCCTTGAATAGTGAAACAAACCATTTGATTAAAACTCTCTTTTCTTCTAATAAATTAATTAAGTTAAAAGTACAATTTATATTTTAATTTTATTTCAAAGTAACATAAATATTATTGATTTTAATTAAATTTGAATTATTACATTTGTATCATATTGATACTTAATTTTATAATATGTTTATTTTTAGGCTTGAAAACATATTTTCTTGAAAGCATTTTTGAAATGAAATTTGTGCCACCATTTTAATTAATTAAATATAATCCAAAATGGGGAATGATTTAAATTATATGTATATATTATAAATATATAATTAGTAATTTAAATTCATATAATTCATATTACTTGTTATGGAGTGAATGTAAAACCATCTTTTCCTAAAAAATGAATCTTTTTTTTCGGAAAACCACTTTTCATCGAGTTTACATGATTTTTTTAAATAAAAATATGTGACTTCTATAAATTAAATTTTTAAAATTTTATTACACATTTAAAATCACCATAATTAATATTAGGTAATAATGGAAACTTAATATTTAGACAATTTTAATTGTAATTGTATTAAAAATTTATTATTGTTGTCAAAGTAAAATATGTTAGTTATGGGTAAATTGATAATAATAATAATTAAGCAAGAAAAAATGTGTAACCCTTACAATATGAATATTTATATTTCATTTTAAATGAAATAATTATTAAATTCAATAATTATTTTTTCACTTTATAAAAGATTAGGTACTGAGTTTGATAGAAATTAGATTTCATACGATGAAACTAAATGTTTATTTTTGTGTAATATGTAGTTTCAATTAAGACATTAATTTTTTTTGAATTCATGAATTATAAAAATAAATTATATTTTAATAAAATAAATTTATTAAGGGTTTTGGGAACTAAAATGGTTCTAGATACACATCTTCAACTCTATGGAAGGAATGAATTTATGATTTAGTGAATCAGTGTGATAATTCTTCCTTAATATAGTCATTTTTTCAATCTACCATGGACTCATTCAATCTAGAATGTTAATGATCATTTAAACACCTAGTCTTGGATGAACCAAAGGAGAATACCCTAGATGTGGATCAAAGTATGAAGAATTCCACTTTTACCAAATTCAAAGGTATCTCATTTTTGGAAGCACTTCGAGGCTTGAATATCTTGAATGATTACTCACCTAAATAGTACACTCTCAAAATGATCAATGATGGGGGATTTTATGTGATTGAGGATACATGAACCCTTTAATAGAGAATTGAAATATGAAAATTTTCCATTCTTGAGCGAATTATGTACTCAAAAGGGGACATGACATCGAACTTTACAGATATGAAATCCTAGATTTTTCACTATTAGGGATTTGGAAATTAGAGATGAATTATTATTGGG
The DNA here is from genome assembly GCA_963277665.1 of Viscum album. NCBI lineage: Eukaryota > Viridiplantae > Streptophyta > Magnoliopsida > Santalales > Viscaceae > Viscum > Viscum album. Next base: position 1,939,668,686 of record OY728130.1, read on the forward strand.
AAAGTCTAGTTTCACATAATCTCGAGATGAAAGGAATATTTGGGAAAAACTTGGATATTTAGAAATATGCACATGAATCCTAGATTTTTGAGTATTTTGCATTGGGATATCAATTTCAATCCTTTCTCTCAAGGAAATTCATCACCTCATATCTTGATCGGACTCCATGACTTGAATTGGGTGTTCTTACATCCGATGATATTAAATAACATTTATTTATGTTTTATATAATTCCTTTAAAATTTGATGAACACACTCTAAATAGGGGTCCATGTCTCTATACTAGGATCCAAGTTGAGGAAAAGTTAAACTGAACACTCCCAGATGTTATTAACGTCATTTCTAATGATGCCATGGTCATTTTCGAGGTTGTGTATGAATAAAAACCTTCATTTTTTGATGTCTGATTTTTTTGGGGACACGTTTTCTAACTAAAGGGTTTTTCAAAAGTATGTGAAATCATCTCCTAATGGAAATACTTGGAATGAAGTGAATAGAAATACGAAATGAAAAGAAATTTACATTGAGAATGGGGAGATGTAAAAGAATAATAATACTTGTAAGTGGATAAATAAAGTTGATATTATTCATTATTTAAAACTTGATACCATAAAATATTGGGCCAACCTAATAGAGGATGAGGAAAACTAAGATGAATAGGCTGATATAGCACTGGATATTTCCCAGGATATTCAGTATTTTATCATATTCATCCAATCTAATACTAATCTTGAATGATGGGATTACAAAAAAAGGTATGATTCTAAGCTCTTTTAGACTGGTGCACGTATCACCTATCTTGGTGATGTTGATGTAGGTAATATACATAGTAAATAGCTACAAAGCACTACTATCTGTATAGATTCTACTTAATTGTGAGGGATCCCACTCTGCCTTTTAAAGTGGATTGAAAATAACAAAAATAAGTCAGATTAGAGTCTATAGATTCTCTTTGATGGGACATAATATCTTATAGTACACTAGTTCAATTACACTCTAATATCATGGACGTACTCTCCACTGATGGGAGACCTATGATTAGAAATCCAATAGAGAAACTTAATATTCCTTATTGCAGATCCACTCCAAACTAGTAAGGTAACCATTATTCTACATAACCTGTTGATATTAAATCATTGTATGACATTGCATCACTTCCAATGGATTAAGATGTGGATCTAGAAAATAGATAATCTGTTGACAAAGAGGAATCAGTATATGAAAAATCTATTGGAAAATATAGTAAAGGACACCAAACAACTCTTTTAAATACATATTCTATTGGAATTTATGAGCATGTTGTTAAATGTCCTATCCCAATTAAAAAAATCATATAGAAGAAAAGAGATCTTGGGGTAAAAAAGGGGTTTCCACCCACAAGCACAGATTCCAATGAATCTATTATTCAAGAACTTTCAAGGAGTGGAAATATATGATTCTTCCATTTCCTTATATTGATTATACATATCCAAAAACCTAAATTCCTTTTAATTCGTGAACCAAAAAATTATTATCCTAATCTTTCTATTTAGGATAATAGAGGATACAAAATGATTGGTAATAATAATAATTTTGGTAATATAGATAACCTATGGGGTTTTCCCATGATTCTATTGGTGGTGATACTAACTTCAATATTTTTGAGAAAATAATTTGTTTTCAAGATGAAAGCTCCAAGGTTCATCTCTTATAATATTTCCCTTATGCTTAGAATAGATATCAAGAAGGCAGAAGGATTTGGAAGAACATTGAGGTCATCAACCATAGAGTCCAAAACTATTATATTATCATTGGTTATATTTATGGAATCTTGTGTCCTAGTGAAAGGATGGGGGCTGATAATTTCACACTATCTTTAAGGGAGTTCAAGCCCTTCATTAAAGTTAAAAATTTATTTAAAATTAATCTAGTAGGAGAAAAATAAACATGGTATAAAATGCTCAACAAAAGAATGGTTTCAAGAAAACATGACTAGGAATTCCCTAATTACAAGGCCCTAGAGAAATGGGATATTGTCTCAAGTATTACTCTCCATAGGATAAAATTTGAACATCATGAAATTCTGGTCAGCCTCATAACTAGATGTTTCAATCTAAGGATACCTTTAGATTTAATAGTTCCTAGACTTCACACACTGATTTTAGAAAACACATGTTTATTTTATGGAACTATAATAATTTTGGAAATGAATATTTTTAATGTATCATGAAGCAAAATGTCTTTAAGTATAATAAAAAGGGATGGTGTCAAAAAAAATACAATAGGATAGAGAATGATACTGTGTCACTCAAATATAGACTTAATCAGATGCAATATGAGTCCATGAATTATGATTTTGAGGTGGGTATTTAGCAAGATATTGAGATGGCCACTCAACTGAGTGATTTACTATCAATAATAGAAAAACATTAAAGGTAAAATTTCAATTCCAAATGGATAAAGTATAGTGTTATAAATACCAATTTTTATAATACTCTACGAGGAACGTGGAAGGCAAGTGGACCCCCTTCCATTCTAAAATATGGTGATAAAGTTATTAATAATGAACAGTCCCCTGATGATCATATCCTCACATATTTTTCAATTATTTTAAATGGACCTGATCTAAACAAGGACCTGGATATTTGTATTATACCAATCATGGTTTTCGGCGAGGATAATAATAGTCTTATCAGCATCCCACTTGAATTTGAGATAAGAGAAGTAGTAACTAGTATTAAACCTGACAGTGGTCTCAGAATCGATGGTTTTACTTATACTTTCTTTAATATGTTTTGGGATGTCCTCGGATGGGATGTCTGTAGATTGGTTGAATAATTATTTTTTATAGTTATCTTACCGCATGTTCATAATTCCTATTTTATCACCCTTATTCCCAAAGTAGGAAATGATTCCGAGATACACCATTTAATACCCATTTCCCTCATCAACACTATGTATGAAATTATTACGAAACTCATTTACAATAGGATTTCAAAAATCATAAATAAATTTTCCTCTTGGAATCAGTTTGGTTTTTTTAAAGGTAGAAGAATAAAATATTACATAAACATGACCTCATAATGTATAAATCTTCTCAAGAAATCAAATATAGGTGGTAGTATTTCCCTCAAGATGGATCTTAGAAAATCCTTTGACATTATGGGATAGAGTTTTATTTATAAGGTACTACAAAAAATTAGATTTAATGATGCTTTTTGTTAAATGGGTTAAGATTATATTTGGATCTTGTCATATTTCATTGATCATAAATGGTTCTCCAAAGGGGTATTTTAAATATTCAAAGGGATTTATGTAGGGTGAACCTCTTTCTGATATTCTTTTCTCCATTGTAGAAGATCAACTAAGAAGGATTCTCAGGAACATGATGGTTCATGGTAGGCTTAAACCCATTCATGAATCAAGGAGTATTTCTCTTCATACCCACTATATCTATGCCAGTGAAATCATAATTTTTTGCAAGGAGGTAAAAAAATATTAAAAATCTCAAGACGTGCTTCTCTCTTTATGGGTATGTTTTGGGGTAGGATATTAATTTTAACAGGTCTTTTATTAATTTTGGGAAAGGAATTCTAGTGGATAGATGATATAATTTCTTATTAGAATTGGGAATCAAAGATGGATCCATACCCCTTCATTATATTGGTGTTCCTTTATTTTTGGGAAGAACCAAAACCAGCTGCATTATCAGGATTACATGTCAAATAAAAAAACGACTTTCATCCAATAAAGGGAAATCTATTTAAATGGATGGTATGATCTGGCTGGTTAAATTTACTATTGTATTCCAATTGATCAATTCCTTTATGATTTATTTGTGGATTATATCTCTACTCAATCACCTTAATGTCTATTTCAAGAACATTGTTTTGAGAAACAATACTCTTAAATGGAAAATGGTCATTATTCCTTGGATAATGTGTTTCAATACACTAGATAATGATAGTATGTGGATAAAAATATCATGTTATTTAATGAAAATTGGAAAACCAGGTTCACTTAGAATATTATCAACAATGAATCAATGGATCTTAGTTTTATTAGTTCCAAATTTATTAAAAATATTAAACAAGGAAGAACATATTATATGGAATATATTATTTGGACAACCATTACATATTATTTTTTTAGTATCTTGTCTCATTCCATATCGATTTCATGTAGGGAGTCCTCTCTTAATTGTTGGCTTGATAATTGGATGGTAACTCCCATAATTTCTCTAGTTAATACTCCTTATCTTTCTATATATTCTAATATCTTCATACATGATTCAATTTCCCTACCCAATATGGAGCTATCTAATGTCTGTCTTACTCAACCAAATAATTATGTTTTTGATCCAAATATGGAAAATCTGATCTAACAAATTTCCCATCATGGCATCCCTGACTCCATGAGTTTTTGTCGCTCTAATTTTGACTTTGATAATGATTTATCATGTATTAAATATTTTGAAAATCCTTGGATAAACCCGTCAATATTGAACATGATTTGGAGGATCTCTCACAAAATAATTCTTTTCAATGTCTGCTTGCAATATTTTCGAATTTCTTTATATTCTAGGTATAGATTCGGAAATGAGAACATAGAGTATGCAACCCATTTATTCTTATCCCGCTCCACTTCCTCAGCTATCTGAAAGTCACTACATGATATTTTCTAACTCCCTCTTATAATGTTTACTAGACTTTATGATCTACTACATCAATATAGCTCTGTTAAACTTTATCCTCAAATAAAGAACCTCCACATGGTGGATGTAACTAAAAAACTACACATCATATGACATGTGATCAATTCCATCGTGCACAGGAAAAATCCTTTCTTTCTATAGTATGCATTTTTTCACCTCATCAAAATATCCAAATAATCAAATATTTTTCAATCCAATCACCACTATAACATTTTCTAGAATTTGTTGGTGCTTTGGAAGCTAGGAATTACAACTGAATTCAAGGAGTTAACTTCTTTCTTCAATGTCTTTTGGAAATTTTCTCTTCAAGGATAGGTAAAAAAATGTTTATGGGACCTCAAAAGGTAACACGGGTCCTGTGGGTTGTGGGGCCGTTTATCATGATCACAATGGAAGGGATCTTGGATGTCTATTTTTTACTTCTGTTATTTCATCATATCTAGAGTCTAAAATGCCCAGTTCTTTACATGAAGTTAAATTTTCTAGTCATATAGGATGATACAACATTTGTGTTGAAAGGGACTCCTCCACTATTGTCTATGCTATATGGAATCGAATGATTCCATTGTCATGGAAACTCAAAACTAGATGCATGGAAGGTATCTCATTCCTCTTGGAGATAAACCTCATAAAAAACCATGCTTATTGGGATTCTAACATTGCAGCAGATGGAATTTCCATCAATGTAATTAATAATGACCTCACATGGTTAGATGAATTACCATCTCATCAGCATTTCCTTTTTAGGAAATATTATAATAAAATCCCATATTTTAGACTCATATAACCTCTTTATTTTTCAATATATTAATATTGGACTCTATAGACAATACATACCCCTTAAAAATCTATTATGTAATTTTTATTAATTATAAATGATAATATAGTTTTTATGAAGTCTAGTGTAATTGTTATAAGGCTTCAAAGACGGTTATTGTCCAAAAACCATCATTTCAAAATAAATGTGGATTTTTTTAAAAATAAAAATTTACATATTTATAGATTTATATTGATAAAATTAATTTTATTTTTGGAATCATAGTATCAAAATTATCCAATGGTGAATTTTTCTTAATTTCTTGCAAGAATCCAATTTTCGGGTAGAAATTAAATATGGTGTAATTATACTGTATTTGTTATGAAATCATAATGACCCAAAAGTTATGTAAACATTTTATAAATGGTATAAATTTCCAAATATATGTTTCCCACTTAAATTAATGTGATTTTAATTTCACTTTATCAATTTTGTAAAGCCCTTATAAATCCTCCAAAACCAATATTATTTTTATGATTTTAAAATCGTTTCTTTATGAATATTACTGACTTATAGATCAAGAAGGTTAATATTTTAGTTATTTCATAAATATTAATTATTATATAATGAATAAAACTTATAATTTTAATAAAATATGGTAAAAAACCATGCTAATGTTTGTGGTTTTTATTATTCTGTTGTACAAAGGCCAAAACATATGTTTGGGAAATAATAAAGAATTTCCCTCTCTTTTCTTATATAAAAACACCAAAGGACCCATTAATATCCACTAAAAAAATGGATCACATCCTTATTCAATCCTACCCTCTATATAGTACTCTCAAGGTTCTCCCATGCTCTCAAGAAGCTACTCCCATGCTTTTGGAATCACCCTCCCATGGTAAGGGACCTCTCTCTATTCTTTTGAATTCAAGCACCTTCTCTGTATTTAATATCTTGAATATCAATTTGTAATGTATTCATGAATTAATAAATATTAATTTAATATTCAATTTATTTCATTATAATGATATATCACTTATTCCCTATCATTATACCCTTTTCCTACATAGTTACTTTGCTAAAATATTTTAAGGGGTCTCCCGCTATTATTTTCCATTCAATAGCCATCTTTTTAATTAGCCTTTTTAATATAAATTGGATATGTTGAAATGAATTTGTAAAGATAAATATACTTTTCAACTAATGAATTATTAATAACATAACATTTATACACTATCATTATATAATTTACCTAGGGCGTTACTGTACTGAAATTTAGTAAGGGTCATCTCTTTCTTCTCTTTATTCAAGTACCTTATTTAGGTAATTCAATTTGTATTCCAATTAATATTTATGGTATATGATCTTACAAATATATATTACCACATTTATTAATTCTAACTGATGATTTACCTTTTTCAATATCATTAATCCCTCCCATGATTCATTATATACCCTCGTTACACTACTGAAATTATCCTGTGTTTTTTTATCCCATGTTTTTATTCAAGGAACGTCCTTGTCTTATGACTATTAATAAAAAAAATTCATGTTGGATTTTGTTATTACATATCCATCATAAATTAGTTTTTAATCCCATGTGATAATATTCCCCTTTCTCTCTCATTAAACCATTTTATAAATCTTCATGTACTGTCATTATGTTTCAGAAATGTCACTATAGTTTTCCTTACTGAATATTTTTGAGGTGTATAACCATACCACTTTACACTCAAGGGTATTCCACTAATTGTAAATATAATAAATTTATTGTGTAATTAAATTTATGTAACCTAAATTCCATAATATTGGTATTAAATGTGATGAAAAATGATTTCTGGTGAATGATCTATGTGGACCACTTAGGAATGTTCATGATATAAAAGCGTCAGGTGTGCCCAGAATTTTAAAACACTCTAATGCATTGGGTAATGTATTAATCTCATGAGATTATTTGTATGGTTCATTATATATTATCATAATGACATTTAATTATGAATTCATGGTGGTTTTACTTCACCGATGATGATGATGTCATGTTTCATGTTTTTTCCATATTCACAATTTTCCATTATGTTATAATGATACATCTTTCATAATTATTTTGTTTATTTTTATCACTCATTTTATGTCCCATTGAAATTAATATTTCTTACCATGTGATACATTAATCATGTTATTATTCTTTTATTCCCTTATTGGGATTTATATCTCACCCATTTCTTCTATTTTTCCCAAGGTTTTTTTGTGCAGTTTTAAGAATAGTGAAATATTATGAGCATGTTGAAGAAGTTTTCAATAATATCAATTTATATAATTACCCAAATACTCTATACTTATTGATATTATGGGTTGTATTATTTGTATTCTTATAAAATAACTCATGAATTAATGTGTAATAAAGACAAGAGTTGTCAGATTTGGTATCAGTGAAAGTCAATTTTTTTTGGGATTTAGATCAAAATAAATATGGATAAATCCATAGAGATAACAATAAGTATGGAAATAAATCCCTATGGTTCAGTAATGTATAGAGTAAGTGGTTTCCATGAAAATAATTAACTGTATGAATACTATAAGTGGATGTGGCTCTAGAAAATATGTACTTATAGGTGACATCCTGAAAAACACCTTATTAAGGTATACTCAATAAAAAACTGATACACAATAGTGAGCCTTGTTAAAAACATTATTTTACACTCACATAGGATATTCTTTTTTAGATTAAAAAGATCATTATGAACCATTATTGAGGGAAAAAATACCATTTTAGTCAATGTTAGGAAATAGATTTTGTATATCTCATATTGATTCCTAAAAATTCATAAGTTAAGGAAATAAATGTTATTTATAAGTTATCCCTTTAATGATGTTGGAATATCATTAATGTGTTTAATAGTTCCAAAGTAGTCAAATATAATCTTCCCTTTATCATAGTCAATACCTGGAAATAGGAGGAACTTAGTCAATAACTAATGTGGTAGGAAATGTGATGAATTCTCAAATGGGATACCTAACATGATAGTATCCCAAGTAATACATCATGTGATTATATTAAAGCATCGATAGAAAACCCAAATTAACAACCGGAACATAGTTTAATGTCCAATGACATTATATAAGTGGAGGATAATGTATCAAGGAAGTTCATTATATAAAGGTGATAAAGGAAAGAGGATTAGATTTACCATGTGTAAAAAGTGTGGAAAGAAAAACCAAGTGAAATTCCATAATGTAACTTAAAGGTCTCCTAATTGTGTAAAATTTGGGAATTATGATTCTAGTTTCCTTAAAAAATGAAGAGTGTTATGTAAGGGAATAAATTACATAATACAATATGATTTTTTGTTCAATGCTTTTTTGTGTTGAGAATATGAGAATTATGTGAGTCAATTTCACAATCCAAGGGATAAATACTAGTCTAAGGAATGACCTATTCTATGGAAATAATTTAAGTGAAATGATATGCATTAGTATTTGATAATTATGTTGTAGAAGTATTATAGAAATGACTTCTTGAATATGATAATCATGAAACATATATTTATTTTCCCACAAAAGTTTATCTTTAAGGACTTTTTACAATTATTGAATGACATTTTTTAACAATTAAAGTTATTTATGTATAAGGTGATATTTTGGAAACACATAATTGAGGTATTGGTAACCCTCAATATGTGTTTGATGTTGGGATAAACCTGAAGATCCATGGGATGATATGTCTAAGTATAATATTATGTCTAAAAGCATTGATACTGTGACACCCCGACAACGAACACCTGTTGTTTTATTCTTTTCTCGGTCTCTTGCCTTTGGGAAGAGTTGGGTTTGGGTCCAGGTTTGAAATTTGTGAAGCATTGATGTTTTTGGTGGGTCTTGGGCCAGTGTGCAGTCACTGCACTACTAGCGGTCACCGTGCATTCGGTCAGGGCTGGTGCGCGGTCACCACACTGCTAGTATCGATCATGCGTTCGGACCTAGAGAGTGCGCGGTTGCCCAACCATTTAGATAAACAATAAAATTATAAGAATAAATTAATTCTAAAAATAATATTAATAAATAAATAAAGTAGGCTAATTAAATGAAAAATAATTTTTATAAAATGTTTAATAATAATAATAATAATAATAATTTGTAACAACAATAATAATAATAATAGTATTATTATTTTTATTGTTTTTGTATTATTATTATTATTGTTATTATTGTATTATTATTATTATTGAATTATTATTGTGTATTAATAATAATAATATAATTATTATTTCTATTTATTTACTTTTTTCCCTCCTTTCTTTTTCTCTCTTTCCTTCTTCTTTCTTCTCTTTTTTTTCTACATGTGTTTTTCCCCTTGTCCCACTATTCTACGCGTGACCCCCTGGTCATCCCCATGTCTCCCCTCAGCTACCCATCAGGCTCACCCTCTTCCATCACCTCTCCAACGCACCGGTCCGTGGTCGGCCCCTGCTACCGTTTCCCTACTCGCTAGGACCCGCAGCCTCCCTGTCCTGCATCCAACGGCTCCAGCTCGACCCCCCTATTTCGATTCTTCCAGCACCTCTCCGCTGCACCAATATAGTTCCTAGACACCCTTTTCCACGACCAGCTCCTACTCCGGCCTCGCCTCACACCTGCCGCATCCTGGCCTGCCCACAGCCCAACAGCCACCGCTACCCCACACACCCCTCATACAGACCTCCTCCTGCGTGCATGCAACCCACCTCCTTTCCCTAGCTGCACCCTCCTACTTTCTCCCCTCCTCTTCACCGATCCGGACTCATCTCGGTCTCCCCCTCCTTTAGGTTGGATGCCTCTGGGGTGCACCCCACACAATCACCCAGTTTCAAGCCCTCCGCAAACCCCGGCTGTGATCTAGCCCCTGAGGACACTCTTTCTCCCTCGGCGGACAACCCATCTGCCCCTTTCCCGACCTGCTTTTGGAGAACCCAACCCCCCCTGTCTGGAGGCCAGCAACGATGAATTCTAATATCATCTCATAGCGCCTCCACATTGCTCCGATATGGCCACGAATCCCCTCACTGTGTTCCATAAGGGTGTCTCGAGTAAGGTCGGACCACATTCTATCCGCCATCATAGAAGGTGAAGCGATTCAGATCACTTTGGACCATCCGACATTATTTTCGGGGCACGTTTGGTTTTATTGCATGTTTTGGGTTTGTTTCATTTCATCTGCACCGGTGTCAAGGTGGGTTTTACTCTGTTTATTCATTTTGATTATTTTAAGTCGGATTTTCAATGTTTTAGTCGTTTTGTGGTTGTTGCAATGTGTTGTATGGTTATTCCGTGAAATTGTGGTTGTCAGGTTGCACAAGCTTGCGCGCCCCGCTTGAGGCTTGTCGCATCATCGTTCTTGGATTGCAAGTTGAGGTATGTCACCCACTACATTCACATTTAAATTTAGACTTTATTAATTTCTTGATACTTTTATTAATTGTAATAAATGATAAATGATATAAGATAATTAATTCTTAAGTGATTATTTGGTGTTAAAAGATCCATTTATTTTATACAGGACAATTGAAATATTTTATTGATGAATGGAAACTCAGTCCTAAAATAATTCCCAATTTTCTTTAAACATAATTCACAGAATTTCAAATGTAGTTTTGGTTTAAATGATAAATGATTACTTCTGAAGCGTGAATGAGTGTTTTGGGTTTTCTCAAGAAATAAAGTTCTTCTTTAAACTTGGTGAAGGCCCATTTGGAACTTTAATAAAAATAAATTATTTTAGAGAACTCTCTTTGCGGTGACTCAGGGGTGATATTTGGTGTAGGTTGATTGCATGAGTTGTGTGTTATATCTGTGCTACTTGATTGAATTTGCTGACTCAACCCTTTCCCATTTATTATGCGTGTTGACATGGGGACCTTGCATAGTGATTGAATCTTCTGATAACGATTTCTGCACTAGTTTAGATTACGCACTGGATAGTGGCCCTGTAGTAGGGGAATACAGAGTTATTACTACTATTGGGATTGGGCTCCTCGGTTAGGCCCTGAAGGGATATACTGAGCGTTAGGGCGTTATGAGGTCATCGAGTTAGGGCATTCCTTCAGGATGAGTCTCATGTATAGTATGTTCTGGATTTTTCATGAGTTCCTAGGTTTGACCCATGCTTTCTATAGTGTTTATTTGTATGTCGATTGAGAGGACTAGTTCAGTAGCTGGCCCATATGTGCCACTTTTTCCATTGCCCTTAGTGTGTGTTGTGTGTTGTTTGGTTTTCCTTTCTGGATAATAACCTAGGCTTGAATTCCTAAATTGTTCATAGATCTTTTTTAAAATGAAATGTACCTATTCCTTTCAAATATTAAAATGGGTTTTTTTAATTAACAAGGGAAATGGACTAATACTTGTTTTAGAAATGAAAGTGTGCATGGAAACTAATATTTTATTTAATTTAGTTCAAACATGAAATTTGTAAATCCTTTATTTAAAGGTAGGGCATTGGGGATAGATATCGGGCTAGCCTACTGTGTTGTAATACTCACGCCTATAGTTCTTTTCGGTTTTAGTGTTTGTGCAGGTTACATCTTGAGTTCGCTCGCCTTGGGCGACGCTTGATCGTTGTATCGGAGAGTGACCTATGGGGTCACATGGGGTTAGTTCAGGCGTCGAGTTTGGTTAGTTTTATTTTATTTTGTTCCTATTTAGCCTTTTTATTTGGGTTATTTATTCTGTGCTGCTCTATATTATTTCTGATGCTTTATTTTTTTGGGTGAAATCATTCCCAACAGTTAGATTTTGATGCTCGGCAATAGTTTCCAGCCCGTGGGGATCAGGAAGACCCTTCGGGTCAAATCGCGGACTGACTCGGGTGACCGATTCAGGGTCAACCTGGGTTGGGTCATGACCAAATGGTATTAGAGCTAGGTCAGCTCATAGCTGACCTCTATTTTCAGAGCGCCCTTTGTTATTTGGGGCGTCCGATAGATAGAGATTGGGACTTTTGAGGCTTAGAAGGTAGGTTACGAGTCAATTCCTGATCACCACCGCTCGTGACGAGACTTGTGTTACCAGGGTTAGTCTGGGATTTGAATATTTTATCTTGTTTTTTGGATTGAGGGATGACAATGGGGGAGAATTAGTTCACTTTGTGGCCTCACATGGGGTTGTGACCCAGGTGAAGTCCAAGTGTATGAGTCAAGGTCCTCTTAGTGTTATTCTTTACTTTGGGCATGACTCACCACCATGTCATTGGGTCAGACATATGCACTAGTTTCTCATTTTAGTGGGTTATTATTTGTTGTGTTTTGTTTTTATCCCTGTTTATTTGAGTGCGCATTTAAAGTGAAATTAGTTTTGAAATGGAAAAGTTTTTCTTCCAAATTATTTTTGAAATTACTAAAGTGGATTTTTAAAGAGAAGGTGTAATGGTTTGGAAAAACATGGTATGTGTTTTGATTTGTTAAGGAAAAGAAGTGTTAGACCCTTGGAAATCTTTATATAGGGTCACACGTGCATGTGTATGTATGGAAAGTGAGTGGGGGAATATGTTTGCAGATTATGTGAGTGGTATTGAATAAATGCACATGTGACGGTTCATAAGGTTCCAAAGGGAAGTTTTTATAATTTTATAGAAATAACAGTTTTTGAAAAGTGATTTCTCCTTGTGGTGTATATGTTTGTCTTATGGGCCTATTGTCCGTGGCTTGTGTATCTTTCTTTGATTGAGTTTTGGCTTGATGCCGATTTTGATGGTGTTTTTCGTGTTGTCATGAGTATGCCGCCCAGAAAGCCTCCAAAAGTTGCTAATGAGTTATGCTCAGTTCTCAGTTCCTTTTGTGTGTTGCTTTCTTTTCGAGGTAATTTATGTCTTTTAGAGGTAGTTGTATTGTTCTGAAATATAGTGTGTCTTCGGGTTGTTCAGAACACCCAGGGCAGTTAAGGATCTTACCGCCCTAGAGTTATTTGAGGGTTCAGTTCTCGAACAGTAAATATGGAATGTCTCATCACCATTAGAGTTTGGGGTGTGATTAATAGTGGTTGAAATCCACGAAGGTTCTCTATCTAGCAAGCAGTGTGGGCCAGTGGAACCTGTCTCCATGAAACAATCCTCGTCAGTACCAACTCCTAGTTTGTCAGTCCACTCTCTTGTGTGCCACCTGTCTGGACATTATAAGTCATCATTTTACATCCCTTTGAAAATGTACGACAATCATGGTTATTTGAATCATCGGGAGGAAGGAGTTAGAGACCAGAAAATCAAAATGCCTGACTGTGAGGCAGGAGACTCTTCATCCATCAGGGCCCTAGCCACAGGTCTTGGGGTGAAGATCGCACATTGTCGGGAGTTTCCTAGGGTGTGTGAGACCTCGTTCTGGATAATGTTTTCTACTTTGGGATGGAAATATCCAAAATTTATTTATTCGACTCTCATCTTTGTCGTAAACTCATCTTCATTAGGGTGGTGTGATGAACCTGTTCGATCGCAATCCAAGCAGTGTTATCTTCTCTCAATGTGGTTTTTAAGTTGTTCGGTCTCTTTGAATGGTGTGGGCCCATGAATAAAAGAGTCTGTTCTAATTTTGAGTTGGTCTTAGGTGTGTTCATTAGGGAGGTGTTCGTTTCATGAAATTTATGGGAGGTTTTGAGTTAATTTCTCATTATCAAGTTGTTGGATTTTTCTATATAAAGCTTTTCATCAAGTCCTAGGTTTGTTGTTCGGTACATGTGGGGAAAATGAATGAGTTTGGTTTGGGAGTTCCCATGTTGCCCCCCGGGGGTGGTTTGTACGAATTTCAAGAGTTTCTGTATTAGTTAATTATTGTTGTGGGGAGAATTCCCTCATGTTCTCCCCTCAATATAGGGAAGTGGACTTCATTAAATTTGGTTGGGTGCGATGTTTTTGGGGAATGGTCAACCCAAGGCTCTGGGTTCTATATGAGTTTTTCTGGACATGAACTCAAGTTGTGTCAACTATTGATTTAGTGACTTTCTGGGGTCAGAAAGTGTCTGTGGTGGGGAGAATCGTCACACTCTGACCACAGATGCCTACTGTTTTATTCTTTTCTGGGTCCCAGCCTTTGTGAAGAGTTAGTTTTGTGTATGAGTTTGAAATTTTTAAAGCATTGATATTTTCGGTGGGACTCGGGCCAGTGCACAGTCACTGCACTACTAGAGGTCACCATGCATTCGGTCCAAGCCGGTGCACGGTCACCACACCGCTAGTAGTGATCGTGCGTTCGGACATGGTGTGTGCACGGTTTCCCAACCATTTAGATAAATAATAAGATTAAAGGAATAAATTATTTGAAAATAATAATAATAAATAAATAAAGTAGGTTAATTAAATTAAAAATATTTTTTATAAAATGTTAAATAATAATAATTACAATAATTTATAATATTGTTATTATTATTATTATTGTGATTATTATTATTATTATTATTGTTTTTGTAGTATTGTTATTAATATTATTGTTTTATTATTATTATTATGATTATTGGATTATTGTTGTGTATTAATAATAATATTAGTATTATTATTAGTTCTAGTTATTTACTTTTTTTTATTTTTTTAATCTCCTTTCTTTTTCTCTCTTTCCTTCGTCTTTCTTCCCTTTTTTTCTCCACATGTTTGTCCCCTTATCCCCCAGTTCTGCATGTGACCCCTTCGTCTTCCCCAGGTATCCCCTCGGCTACTCATCCGGCTTTCCATCTGCCAATACCTCTCCACCGCACCAGTCCCCGGCCGGCCCCTGCTACCCTTTCCCTGCTCGCGAGGACTTGTAACCTCCCTGTCCCGCATCCACCGGCTCCAGCTCTCCCCTGCCTGTTTCAACTCCGCCAGCACCTCTCTATCGCACCACCACAGTGCCTATCCACCCTTGTCCATGGCTAGCTCTCGCTCCCACCTCACCTCACCACTGCCATGTCCCGGCCTACTGACAGCCCAACAAACACAACTATGCCCCATGCCAATCATCCAGCCCACCTCCTGTGTGCATGCAACTCGCCTCTTTTCTACAGTCATGCCCTCTTTCTTTCTCTCATCCTATTCACTGATTCAGCCTCATCACGGCCGCCCCCTCCTCCGGGTTGGATGCCTCTGTGGTGCGCCCCGCATAGACGCCCTGTTGTGCGCCCTCCACAACCCCCTATTGGGATCCAATCACTGTGGCCCCTACTTCTCCCTCGGTGGATAGCCCATCTTCCCCATTATGGGCCTGCTTTCAGAGGACCCGACCCCCCTGTCCAACAGCCAGCAACAACAAACCTGAATCTCGTCACGCAACGCCTCTGCGTTGCTCCGATGTGGCCGTGAATCCCCTCACTGGGTTCAAGAAGGGCGTGTCGAGTCATGTCAGACCGCATTTCATCTGCCGCCGTATAAGGCGTAGCGATATTAATCGCTTCGAACCGTCCACCATTATTTATTTGGCCCGTTCGGTTTTACTGCATGTTTTGGGTTCATTTCGTTTTTCTGCACTGATGTCAAGGTGGGTTTTACTCTGTTTATTCATTTGGATTATTTTATGTCGGGTTTTCTATGTTTTAGTCATTTTGTAGTTGCTACAATGTGTTGGCAGGTTTTTACATGAAATTGTGGTCTTCAGCTTGCACGTGCTTGTGCCCCCCGCTAAAGGCATGTCGCATCATCATTCTTGGATTACAAGTTAAGGTAAGTCCCCCGATACATTCACCTATAAATTTAGACATTATTAATTGCTTGATGATTTTATTAATTTTAATAAATGAGAAATGATATGAGATAATTAATTCTTAAATGATTATTTGGTGTAAAATGACCCATTTATTTTATATACGACACTTGAAATATTTTATTGATGAAAAGACACTCAGTCGTGAAAGAATTCCCATTTGGCCTTTAAACATAATTCATGGAATTTAAAATTTAGTTTTGGTTTAAATGATAAATTATTTCTTCTAATGAGTGAACGATTGTTTTGGGTTTTCGTGAGAAATGTGGTTCTTCTTTAAAATTGGTGAAGGCCCGTTTCACACTTTAATAAAAATAAATTATTTTGGAGAACTATTTTTGGGGTGACATAGGGGTGATATTTGGTGTACACTGATTGCGTGTGATATCTGTGCTACTTGATTGACTTTTTTGACTCACCCCTTTCCCATTTATTATGCTTGTTGACATCGAGACCTAGCATAATGAGTGAATCTTCAGAGAATTATTGCTGCACTAGTTTAGATTACGCACTGGCTAGTGGCCCCATAGGAGGGGAATACTGAGTTATTATTGCTATGGGGATTGGGTCCCATGGTTAGGCTATGAAGGGCTATACTGAGCATTAGGGCGTTATGACGTCACTGAGTTAGGGCATGCCTTATGGATGAGTCACATGTATAGTACATTCTGGATTGTTCACAAGAACCTAGGTTCAACCCATGTTTTCTTTAGTGTTTATTTGTATGTGCAGGATGATTGAGAGGTCTAGTTTGGTAGCTGGCCCCTATATGCCACCTTTTCCAGTTCCCTTAGTGTGTGTTGCGTGTTGAGTGGTTTTCCTTTTTGGCTAATAACTGAAGTTTGGATTCCTAAATTTTTCGTAGAAAATGTTTTAAAATTAAATGTACCAATTTATTTCAAATATTAATAATTTTCATATATTAACAAGGGCAATCTGATGATACTTGTTTTAGAAATGAAAGTGTGTGTGGAAACTAATATTTTATATAATTTAGTTCAAACCTGAAATTGGTAAATTCTTTATTTAAAGGTAGTACGTTGGGGATAGATATCGGGATAGCCTATTGAGTTTTAATACTCACGCCTATAGTTCTTTTCTATTTTAGTGTTTGTGCATGCTACAACTTGAGTGCACTCGCCTTGGGCGATGCTTGATCATTGTGTCTAAGAGTGACCCGCAGGGTCACATAGAGTTAGTTCGTGCATCGGGTTTGGTGAGTTTTTTTACTGTTTAGCCTTTTAATTTGGTTTATTTATTCTTCTATGCTTTATATTATTTATTCTACTTTATTTATTTTGGGCAAAATCATTCCCAACAGTTAAATTTTGACGCCCGACACTAGCTTCCAGCCCATGGGGATCATGAACTCCCTTCAGATCATGCCGTCGACCGGCTTAGGTGACCAGTTCAGGGTCGAACCAGGTTGGTTCTTGACAGATACTATTTTTGGAGATTTTTGTGAGGGAATTTAAGCAAGATTAAAGATATTTTTGACATCATATTATATGATCTTTTTTATTTTTAGGTGATTAATAATATTTCAGTTGAAATTTTGTTGGTTTGATGTATATAGACCCATTATCTTTAATTCAAAGGATTAATTGTAAAGAATAATTTTATATTTTTGGACGTGTATGATTAAGGGTATGAGAAAACCATTGAGGTTAAATCATTCTTTAATATTGAGGGTATCAGTGTTATTTGGGATATATGGGTATTTATTTTGGGAATGATCCATATTAAGCCTTTGGGATTTTTTATTGAATTTTTCTGATTAATTTATTATGGTTTATTTATTTTATATATTATCTTAATTTATGCTAACCATTTGGGATTTAGTAAAGACATTAATAATACCTTGATTTCCTTTAGTATATTATGTGATCTGTTAGAGGCTTATTCTAGTTCTTCAGGTATAAAAAATCCATCTTAAGAACAAACCCTTTGGATAAAAATATGATATTTTAGTGGAAATTTATTAAGGGATGAAATTATAATTTTTAGGAATGTATATTTCCTTATGTTCCCAGTATATATGAAAAAATAACTCCTTAACTCATGGAATATAATCTTGAAAAAAAATTTGTCATGTTATGATCATTTCTAATGAATTTATGGTTCTTTCACCCATCTCATATTTAGGGTTTTGTTGTCATTAAAATTCTCCCAACCATTCTATATGTCACCCTTTATTAGTTATGTGGTGTTAGATAATTTTATTCCATGTCTATATTTTCCCTTCCTACTATTATTATCCTACTTGGAAACCTAGTTATGTAATGACCATTATACTTCCCTTTTTCTCTTTTTGAAGTGGATGTTTTATTAACCATTTTTAAAATGTCGGTTCTTAAAAATGATATTTTATAGAGTTAAAACATTTCTCACTAATATCATGTTAAAATTGAATGGATTTAATTTTTTTTAACGGGGTAGGAATATAACACCATGATATTTTAAATGATAAACTTTTGTTTGATTGCATATGTGATATGAAACAGCTAACCCAAACAAATAATGATCAGTTAAAAACCATCATTATAACCTAGATATTAATTTTTTTTGCATATGAATATGATTAACTACTTAGTGAAATATATAAACATATATTTCCTACTATATAAAAACGTATTATTTAATTCTTAGTAAATAATCCGTCATTTTTTATTAATGAAATTTTATTCATTAAATTTATGTCTTCTTTTAAAATGTTTTGTATTTATTTTTGTAATAAATTTTTATAATTAATTTCTAGAAAAATTTGAAAATTTATTTTATAAAATTTAATCCATTTTTTATATCATCATGTCAAAATCATCTTAAGTAGAAATTGTGGGGTTTTTTAAGAAATATTGATTTTTTGGTGAATAGTGAAAAATACCTATTTGTTTAAAACTGTCATTTATTTTGATAAAATAATTAATTTAAAAGTAACGATAATATTATAATATTATTTAAATATTAAAAATTTATTACTGAGTTATATAAAATCCAATAAATCATGTTTAAATCATCATTATACTGTATTTTAGATTAATTTATTTTTTAGGCTTAAAAATAGATTTTTATGAAAACCATTTTTTAAATGCCTAACGTTTTTACATTGTAATTAATTAAAAATAAATCTTTATAGGGAATTATTTAAATTATATGTATATATTATATATATATTTATTAATTTAAATTCTTATAAGGAATATTTCAAGTTATAAATCTAAAGAAAAATAATCCCTTCCTTGAAAAAATATATTTTTCCAAAAACAACTTTTCACCACATTTGCATTCTTTATTGTAAATTAAATTATATAACATATATGAATTGATAATATAAAATTTATTCCATATTTTTAATCGTTAAAATTAATATTACATAATAAGTACATGTTAATTTTTGGACGATAAAAATAGTAACCATAATAAATATTTTTTTACTGTAGTAAAAGTTATATAAGTTAACTGTGGGTAAAAAGATAATAATAATAATTTAAAAATGATAAGAAAATGATAACCATAAAATTATGAATATTTATATTTCATATTCCAGAATTAATTTTCATATTTATTCCATATTATTTTTACTTTATAAATGAATTAGTAATGAGTTTGATAAATATTAGTTTTCATACAACAAAACAAACATTTAATTTTTGTGTAACATGAAATTTGAATTAAGAAATTAATTTTGAAAATTAATTAATTAAAAAAAATAATATTTTAATAAAATAATTCTATTCTATAATTTTTATTAATATTAATTGATAATTTAATTTTTATGAAGTCAAATGTAATTGTAATAAGGGTTTGAAAGATATTATTGTTAAAAATCAACCATTTATGATTAATTGAAGATTTTTTAAAGGTAAAAATTCACCTATTTTGAGAATTGTTTATATAAAATAAATTTTATTTTTGGAATCATCATTTGTAAATTATATAAAGTTTATGTTTTCATAATTTTCTGAGATAATCGAATTTTTGGTTAAATATTAAATACATTATAAAAATACAGTGTGTATAATGACATCATAATGACCCAAAAGTGATGTAATAAATGACATTAATGGTAAAAAAGACCAAATATATGTTAAATCCTTAATATAATGTGTTTTTATTTTATTTTATTAATTTTATGGGCCCTTTATTAATCACCCAAAACCTATATTATATTTTATGTTTTTAAGATCATTTCTTCATGAACATGACTCACTTCCTGATAACCAAGGGTAATATTTCAATGTTTAGGCACTTGTCTTTATAAAATATTGAAAAGAACTCATATTTTTCAGAAATCATCCGTAAAAACCATTTTATTTTTTTTAGTTTTTATTATTTTATTATATAGATTCCAAAACCTCAATTTGGGAAATAATAAAGAACTCCCCACTATTTTCCGATACGAACCCACCAAAGATATCGTTAATATTTACTTAAAAACATTAGATCACAATATTAATTTTTCCTCGCATTTATATATTCCTCCTAGGGTTTTTTCATTATCTCAATAAGATCCTCCCATGATTTTGGATTCACCCTCCCCTGGTAAGGGACCTCTCTATCTTCTTTTCCATTCAAAAAATTTATTTATGTTTAACCTTTTGAATATCAATTGGTTTTGTTTTCATTTGTTTATAAATTTAGCTTAACATTATTATTTAATTTCTTGTAATGTGATATTTTTTATCCCCTCTCGTTACGACCATTATCTAAACTACTACTGTACTAAAATTTAGTATGGGGTTTCCCTCTCTTCTTTTCCATTCAAGCACCTTCTTTGTAATTAGCCTTTTGAATCTAAATTAGATATGTTTTAATGACTTTATACAGATATCTATTCTATCAAATTGATGTATTATAAATTATATAACATTAATCCCCTCTTGTTATAAAGTTTACCTAATCCGTTACAATATCCAAATTTAGTAAGATATCCTCTCATTCTCCTCATTATTCACGTACCTTATTTATGTAATGAACATTTATTCAAATTATTATTAATGTGATATGATTTTACACTCCCATATTAAATAACTTATTATTTAAAAGTAATGAGTGACACCTTTAACTCTTATTAATCCCTCTCATTATTTATTATGTACCCCTATTACATTACTGAAATTGACCTTCGATTTTTTCAGGTCAAATTTTTATTCAAGAACCCTCCTTGGATTACGCCTTTAAATTCAAAAATTCAAAATTTTATTTTTTATTAAATATTCATAATATTTTAATTTTGAATCCAAAGTGATGATAAACCCGTTTTACTATCACCAAACCATTTTATCAATATTTATGTATTTTTGAAATGCTGCGAAATGTTATTGTGATTTTCGAGGCTAAACATTTGTGAGGTGTATAAACACTCAAATTTTTACTCAAGGGTATTAACCTACTTGTAGCTATAATTGATTATTTGGGATCTTCCATGAATGTAACCCACATTACATATTCATGAGATTTCATGGGAAAAATGATTCGATATTAAATGATCTATTTTTCACAATTACGAAAGTACATGATATGAATGTGACAAGTATGACTAGAATTATATTTCTCTTTGATGCATTGGGTAATGTTTTAGTCTAATGAGATGACATGTATTGTGAATGGGAGTTTATCCAAAGAAAATTATTTTAGGATTTCTTGGTGTTTGGCCTTAAACTATGTTGATGATGTCATGTTTAATGTTGTTGCCCAATCCCAAGTTGAATTTATGTTATCATGATATATATTGCCTCATTGTTCATGTTTATTATTGTCGTCCCTTTTATATTCCATTTAAATGACTAATTTCTATCAGATAATAAATTCTTTCTGTTATTATTTTTTTATTCCCTTATTGGTCTTTATAGCTCAACCATTTCTTTGGTATGTCCCTAGGTTATCCAGTTCAGTTTTAATAGTGGTGAAATTTTTTGATCATGTTATGAAAATTTTCAATAATACAGATGTATACCACTACTTTTTGTTTTTTATGTAATTTAATTAATTACCCAAATAAACTATACTTATAAATATTATAGGTTTTATTATGTATATTCTTATATAATAAATCAATAATTATTATGTAATAAAGACAAGGGTTGTCATATTTTGTGTTTCTTGTGACCCCCAATTTTTGAAATAACTATTATGTAAGGATTATACTTTTCTACTTTATGTTCATCATGAAAAAAAATTATAAATAACTTTAGGAACATTTCTGATGGGAAGTACCTGATTTTATAAATAAATGTTTGACTTGTCAATATGTTAAAGTTAAATATAAATTATTGAAGGGGATTATTTGGCCTTTGAAAACGAGAAAATGGAAAGAAGGGAATATTTCCATGGATTTTATTATCAAATTTTGAAGGATATCTTGAATTAATAATGCAATTTGGGTAATTATAGATTGATTAACTAAATATTCTCATTTTTATCCAATTAGAGATCATATATCTTCAAACTAACTTTATCAACAATACATTAAAGTGATAATTAAATTACATGGTGTAACTCTTTCCATTGTATATTAACATGATCCTAGATTCACCTGTAATTTCTGGTAAGAACTATAAATGTCATTGGCTAATGAATTATATTTCAGTACAACATGTCATTATCAATCAGATTGACATTCATAGATAACGATTCAAAATTTGGAGGATATTCTTAATTTTTTTCATTATATTATCATTGATGTTGGGACAAACATATGACTTTGGTTGAATTTTTTTAGAATTATACTTTTCATTCTAGTAAATAATGGAACCTTTTGAGGCATTATATGGAAAGTGGAGTTCAAATTCTACTTATTGAGATGAATTTGTTAAAGGAATGTTTTTGTGATGAGAATTAGTGGAGGAAATTTTTTAGAAGTAAATAATAAAGTAATAACACATGGGGATTAGTTAGAGCAGGTAGAAAAGTTATGCAGATAAGAAGAGTAATGATCTTTATTTTGAGATTATTGATCATGTTTTTTCTTAAAGTATGTATCCGGAAAAATGTTATTCATTTTGGTAGAAAGTTAATATAATTCTATGGTTCATTGGAAAATATAAAATCCTGAATAATTTTGTATAAAGTTTCTGCTAAGTGGCTTTAACACTAACTTTATATCAGGTATATGACATATTTCAGGTTTCTTTTTTATTTTTTTTACCATATAATCCTTATGTTTTTATCTTTGAAGCAATTTATTTAAATGGAAAAATTTTATATAAGGAAAAAAATATTTATATTCTTAACCATAGAGATAAAGTGTTACGTAATAAGTTAATTAACCAAGTTAATGTTTTTTTGGGAAAATTCATATTATTGAAGAAGTAATATGTAAATAATAAAATGCTAGGAAGGAAAAATATACTCACCTATTTATGTGATGAATAAAATTGTGAGAATACAATATCTAAAATGGGGTAAGAATTTAACAATCCGTGTAATTTATAATAAATAATGTTTTCTTACACCACAACCTTATTATTTTAATGACCTGAAATCATGTCTACAATGTTATTAATGATTTTAATTTTTTCTATTAGAAATAGTTTTACTAGGAAAAATTTAAAAAACGGTTAAGTCTACAGCTTATCATGCCACCTTAACATGTTAATGTCAAGTTATGATGTCACGTTAATGCTTGTTATACTTCACCTTACAAGATAAAAAAACTGCTTATCACGAGTTAGATGTTTTTTTCCTATATTTTGAACTAACTACACATTAAATATTTATCTTACCGTGAATTGAGAATAATATTTCTAAATGTACAATAAACCTACTGTGTTATCAAAATACATGAACATAAAAATTAGTGAAGTAACTAGCTGAATGAAATTACCCACCACATTAAGAGATCATGTAACCATGTTAAGGAATGTATAATTTTTCATTAAGTAATATGATAACCATGTCTTGTAATGTAGTGGGAGCATAATGTAATATCTTACCACATGATGTTATCAACTTATCACATGTGAAAATGAGCTAACAACATGTAGATATTAATTGGCCGTGTGAACTTTTCACAAAAACTGACCAAGTCAAGTATCTATGAGCTTAATTTACTATGCTTTATGTGAAGATAACTTGTTTTTTCTAACATATTAGTGGAGTTTTTCCAATATCCAATATCTTGTTTTGATGAATTTAATAGAGTTTTAGTTTATTTAATGAATAATTATTTGTCTTTAATAGCTACTTCTGATGAAGATAACATTAATATGATTATTTTACAGTCTTTATAAAAATGTCTTTTATTGAAAAAAACCATTAATTATCTTACTCAGATAATAAAAGTGGATTATTTTCAAAAGATCATGTGCTACAGAAAAGAATTTATGATGCTATGTTTTCAAGATTTTTTTGAGAAACTTCTCAAAGATCTTTCTAAAGACAAATTCATGGAATTTGGACAATAAAACCCACTAAGATCACGATGAATTGTATTTCATGCATTTCTATATCTTTCTCTATATATTATAATTATTATTTTTATATTTGTTTTATATTGACCTATTTTCCTGTTAAAACACAGTCTCCTATGCAATACATTATAATGCTCATTATTCCGTCAAATACTTTATTTTTGTTCCTATTAATGACTATAGAAGAGGTCTTGTGTGACCTAGTATGGTTTTTATACCATGTATAACTATGGGAGAGGCCTTATTCCTAGATTGTCTTATATAATAGTGTTTTTAAAACCTAATTCAGTTTTTGGATTATTTTATTCATTAATGAACTAATTGGAAGCATGCGATTTCCAAGTGTAAGGGATTATTTTTTGTTTTAAGATCATACCCCTTGTTTAAATTCCATTATGTGTTTGACTAGTATTATTATTTTCTATTTCAAATCAATTTTTACTTTCTAAACTATAACGAAACCTTAATTTGATAGTTTTCATTAATTTTTTTTATGTGAAGTGTTTGATTGAGTAACTAAATTTCAAAAGATAAAGTATTTAAAAGATATTTTAACCAATCCTTAATCCTGATTTTATTAAATTATTTGAAAGATTAAATTTAAATATTTATACTATTTTTATTAATGAAGAGTTATCATTACATTAGGGATTTATTTTTTAAATTTTTTCATAAAAAGTAAATTTTTCAAGGAACTCAATTCACCCCTCATCTTGAGTTACTAACTCTGAACAACATTTTGAATTAGAGGGTTTTCAAACATCCTTTTTAACTATTATTTTGTTCAATTTCAAATATCATAAATTGATTTAATTTATAATTTTAATTATTTATAGATAACAATATAAAATAAGGAACATCAACTAATCAACCTCCTTATTTTAGTAGAAATAATTATGCAAAATGAATGATTAAATGAAAATTCATATATAATGTATGAACTCTAATATCTGGATGGTAATTGAAGTAAAATATGAAAAACCTAGTGGTAATAGAGATGGTAAGAGTGATGTTATTAAATTTCAATATGATTATAATTGTCAATATAAAAATTCTTTGTAAAATTTTTCAGGTGAAGATGAATTTATAAAAATATCTGTTTGTTTTACTGGTTTGGAAATTTGGGTTACCCTTTCTATTTCCCATGAAAGAACATTTAATGATGAAAAAATGAGTTTAAACACTTACATTGTTAAATATGATAATTTTATGACAAATCAATATTAATCTATGTCAATCATGTTCATTGGGATCAATGAGATAGTCACCATGATGCATACACTAGGTAATAAAATTACATAAAAGGATATTATCATGAAACTTTTCTGGTGACTACTTGAAAGATTTAGAGGAACATAAGTATCCATAATAGAATAATAAAAAATTAATTAAATTATAATGAAGGAAGTTATTGTAAGGATAATGATATAAAAGGAAAAATATCAAGAAAACAAATTTTAAGTGGATAAACCAAAATGAATGTCTATAACTTTTAAAACATCCGATAAAAAAAAGATAAGATAAAATATAAAATACCAATTGATGAAGAATCACATATTTATTGTAAATACCCCTACACCAGTAGCTCATATCCAATGCCTTACTTAATTAAATTGGTACTAAGAACATGTATTATCATCCTAAATGACTGAATAGTTTAGTATATTTTAAAAAAAAAAATATAAACATAATTGTTACATTACATATTTGAAAATAAAAACAATATAAAAACTTCATTGGAAACACCCATAACATCCAAGATTAACCCTAAGAGTCATTCATAATATAAAACTTAGCATCCTAAAAAAACATAATAAATGGGCTATCTCAGATTCTCAGTAAGGGTAAGTAATATAGTGGATGCTAAAATAAACATGAACAATATAGTAAGATGAATAACTAAAATCACATTCCATTAAAACATAATCTTGATCATATTATGGTAGTAATAAAAGCTGAATAAATATTGTTCTATAACTAATAACATGAGAATTAAACTTAACCATGTATATTCGAATAGTTGAATAATCACATGTATTATTATTTATTAATATAATAATGATGGAATACATAATTATAGAAATCTAAAACATACCATCAAGGCCTCGACCAAGACATCTGAAAATAAATGGTTAAGGCCTTAGCTAATTTCATATCTATTTTGTCTCATGCGACCAACTACTGCATAAAGGGGTGATAATATACTGCTACCATCACTTTCTATGTCCAATTAAATCCTCATATGAATGGGGTGAAACATAAACAATATATAATTAATTTTCCCCAACCAGTAAACATATTCACTATCCATTCTGAGTAAAATAGTGAATGGGGTCCAGGTAGCACATCCACAGTAAAACTGATCATAAACACTTTGATAAAATTTAAAAGCCGATTTTATAAAATATCAATCCAAATTAATAAAATGATTAAATAAATGGTGTTTAAATAGTTTTAAATACTCTAATAAAATCTCCATGGATGATGTTTGTTTAACCCCCGGTGGTGTAATGGGGGGAAATGTGACGACGGACGCCGGAGACACTCACTGGTGATCCGGTGATGTGGATATGGCTGAAGTACATGGCACATGGCATGTCATATCGGATGGAGGCTCGACGCTCAAGGAGGTGCAGGCTCACGGCTCGAGGCGATAAGGCGGTGGTTTGAAATTTGAAATTTCAGTTTGAATTGTAATTTGGTGTCTAGGTTTTGAATGTATGGGAACTTCCAACACACAATCCGACTTTCTATAAAATGAAAAAAAAGGATTTGCCGTAATACTCTAATAAAATCATCAAGGAATTTTTGGTAGAAATACTCATTTTTATATTGTAAAGAATAGATATTTTGTAAAAATCAATTGTATTTGTAATAAAATTATATTGTAAACCTTAATATACCATTATAGAAGTGAATTATAATGAAATTATGTTTGAGGCATAAATAATTCCAAAATAAAGTGAAAATAAGTAAAAATATTTTTTAAGAAACACTAGAAATGGGCCACTTCCGTGTGGTTTAAGAGAAAATATAAGAGTCTTCAATGTAGGGAATGCTTAATTGTTTACATAAAATTATAAAAGGGATAATATATTTTTCTTGATAAAAAGTTTTATTTTATAAAAATATTTCTGTCTTAAAATATATAATGGTGTGTACTTGAAAATGGGTGACAAATTCGGAAGTCCCCATTAATTGGGATGTTTATTGGGACGAATTGAAAAGGGAAATTTGTAAAACATGAATTATCACATAAAAAAAGATGAACTGATTTGGATAAATTATTTTGGGAAATATACCCATAATTTTAAATAATTATACAAATAATAATTAATAATTACATTGGGGGTAAATATAGAGAAAGCGTAAATCAAATGAAGAAATGGAGGTTTTGGATGAAACCTTGACCTTATGTCAGAACGAGTTCCGTACTATCTCTTAATTTACTGAATAATGAAATTAGATTCACTAATATTTTAATTAATAACCAATTAAATAATTGTTTTATTCATTCCATTTTGATGAGTAATGAAAATCAATTTCATTGTTTGGGAGTGTTCATATCCTTGGTTTTCATGATTGGTTCACTAGTATACATGTATGAAAGATCATGTCAAACGGGAATAGTTATACAGAATTCAAATTATATGTTATTAATTAACATAAAAAATATTTAATGGTCTTATATATACTTTTTTCCATATGTGAGGATAATTCATTAGATAAAGAGTTACTGAAAACGGTTTAGATTATTTTGGTGATTTTTCGATCATGACGAACTAGGTTTGCCTTATGAATAATTATTATGTATATATAATGGTTTTAGAACATTAAATAAATTTTATAAAAAATATTAAAGTTTGTTTTAATGATAAATATGGTTTTATGACTAGTCTTTATGGTGGAATTGAAAAACTGGAACTCCTCATCAATGAAGGCGGTAAATCAACACCTCACGAACAATATTTTAATTTTTAGAATAAAAAGGGGGAAGAGAATAGAATTCGTGGTTAATATCACATTAACATAATCAAATTATAGAATATATAAGACACCAGAGTTATCATGAATTTTTTGATAGAGGATTTAAGTAAAAAACTGTAATATAAAATAAATTGAAAAAAAATTAAATGAACGAAAAGAGATTTTATCTCTTGCATTCTTCTGATTGAGAACCTCCTTAAGGAACATTGAAATGGTATTTTGGAAGAGGAAATAAAAAATGATGTTGGGGAGTGGTTTTGGAGAGGGACTGGTAAGAAATTTTACAATATTAAAGGCTTTTGATATGTGAGGAGAAGAGGTGGTGAGGGGTTTTATTTATAGTGGAGGATAGAGGTGTTTTTTGTTATTTTATTCACTAGTTTGTTATTTTGGATAAATAGTATGAGTAGTTCTTATTCCCATGACTAAATATAGAAAATAGATATGTATAGATATATATTATGGGATTAAATCACACATATATCATCCGTGACTCAATAATTCATGTATAAGTTAAATACAGTAAATGATTACATTTAACTATTCATAAACAATTTACCTATTTTATAAAATATCAAAAATTTATCAAATTTTTTTTAAGTGTAGAATTTAAAACTGGACTCCATTTTAAGAAAATAATTTTATAAATACCAGAAATTTAATTTTTTTAATAAAATCATCATTCACTTGAAAAATACCGATTTTAATATTATAAATGTTTTTATGACACTTTGAAAAATTTATAATTGTCTCATAAAATTATATTAGAATCATAATAAAAAAGTATAAATTTACAAATCTAATTTACAAAATTAAAATTTCTTTTACATCATTATATAGATTATGAAATTGTAAATAATAATTTATTTTTCCCCATAATACCAACACTTAATTTATCATTTTTAAAACATTTTTTTACTTATTCCATGATATGAATATAAGATATTTTACCTTATATGTTACCAAAATTTTATTTATACATTCATCAGTGAATTTACTATTATATTATTCATATTACAATTCTTAATGGTTATATTAATATTCCAATAGTTATATTTAATTGTATATTATGCTTTTAAACTCGGTGATGTGTGAAGCATAAACAATAAAATATATTAAAATTTAAAATATACACACCATAAGGTCATGGGGTGTTACAATTTCTCCTCCTACACATATTTTATCCTAAAAATTTTTATAGTGTCACCTTAACAAAATATTTGGTATGTTCTTCACCATATTTTTTTATGGTTCTCACACTACCTCTTCAATTTTATGATTTTTTCCAGAAAACCTTTACCAACCAATTCATAGGATTCCTAAACACCTATTCTTTAGTTTCTGGAATCTAGATAGAAACTTCACCGTAATGTAGATCATGTTCCAATTCTCTTCCTTTTGATGTAATGACATGCATTGGTTTTGCATGTACTTCCTTAACAAAGAGATATGGAATATATTGTGCACTTTAGAAAGAATAGGTGGAATCGCTAAATGATAATCCAAAAATCCAATTCTATCCATTATTTTAAAAGGTCCAATATACCTAGGGCTTAAATTCCATTTATTTTGAAATATTATAACACCCTTCTAGGGAGATACCTTCTAGAAGGCATGATACCCCACTTGAAACTCGAAATCGTTCCTCTAGTTATCATCAAAGCTATTTTCCTACTTTGTATTTATTTGACATATTCTTAGAAAATCTTTACCTTTTTCATTGTTTCCCCCATAATCCCTGTTTCTATAAGAATCCTTTTATAACACAATCCTTACTAGTTGGTGTATAATATCTCTTTCCGTAAAATTCTTCATATGGTTCTATTTTAATACTTTAATGGAAAATATTATTGTCAGAATACTCTACAAAAGGTAAATACTGATCCCACAAGCCTTAAAAGTCAAGTGATCATGACATCAACATGTGTATCTAAATGTTACATCATCCTTTCTAACAACTCGCCAATTTGAGGGTGATAAGCAATACTCAAATGAGTCTTAGTATTCAAAACTTTATAAAGAATTTTCCGGGATTTCGATGTTAATTTTGGATCACATTCGAACAAAATTGGAATAGATTATCCATTATATATTATAGATTCAAGAATATAAACTATTCCAAGGCACTCTAGTGGAAAATCCTACTTTATAGAGAGGAAATGGAAATATTTAGTATGTTAATCAATAATTACCCATATTATATCATGCATTCTTGGAGTTTTTAGTAATATAGTGAACAAATACATAGTAATTTCAACCAATTTCCATATAGTAATAGACATAGGTTGAATGAATCCTCTAAGATGCTATCTTTTATCCTCCACTTAGTTATAGAATAAGCATCTTGATACATGATCAGAAATTATATTCTTCATATTATCCGACCAAAAATGTTTCTTCAAATATCTATATATCTTAGTGATACTAGGGAGTATAGAGAAATTGAAGTTACGATAGTCTTTCACATTTTAGATTATGTATAGAAGGAACCATATCCTCTTACCAAATTTCAGAGTTCCATTTACATACATAAAGTCCGCCAATTTCCCCTCCTTCAAATCATTAATTTTACATTGAAAATTATCAACACCATACTAAGAACTTTTAATCCTTTCAAATATAGATGATTGTGCCACCAATTGAAAAATTAGTGATTTTTTACCTTTCTTGAAAATTTCCTCATACATCTTCAATATATAGATGAACACAAGATCCCATTCAATCCTAATTTTGTTCAGAACTCCATCATCCTTGTTTCTCATTTCATCAGGTAACATATTTTACTTCCCTGGGTGATAATGTATTGAATAATCATAATCCTTTAGTAGCTTAATTCATCTTCTTTGACTCATTTTGATGTATTTATGTGAGAAGATATATTTCAAACTCTTGTGATCAGTATATATCTCCCATCTTTCATAATAGACATAGTGTCTCCATATCATTAGATAAATGATTATAGTTTTAACTCAGGATCATGAGTTGGAAAGTTATGTTCATTATTTTTAACAAACATGATGCATATGTAATAAATCTATAATTATACATAAGGACACAACCAAATCATTTTTTGATGCATCACTATAAATAAAAATTCCACCATTTCCTGACGGTATAGTCAAGATCAGAACATTCACTAATCACATCTTCAATTATCCAAAGCATTCTTCACATTACTTTGTCCAAATAATCTAAACCCATTTAAGAATAATATTCGTTAATGAGTCAACTAATCAAGAAAAACTATGTAATAAATGACGATAAAAACCTAGTAAAACAATGAAACTTCTTACCATAGTTATGCTTGTTGGTGTGTCACCTTCCTAAACTGCACTTGTCTTCACAAGATAAACTATGACTATATTATTAGAGTTAATATGGTTAGTAATAGAAATTGTTTTCAGCCAAAATTCACATTTTTAAGCATCCCATATAACTGTTTTTTTATAAGAGTCTCCAGAAAAATCTATAAGTGGTTCTCAACTTCCTCATAGATTTTGGAATATATCATGATATTATCAATTAATACCCCAAAAACCATTAATATATACTTGAAAACTCTCTTAATTAGTTCCATAAAAATAGAGGTTTCATTAATTAGTCCAAATGGAATCACTGTAAACTCATAATGTCCATACCTGGATCATAATTCTATCTTTGGAATATCTTCATTTATCATACATAATTGATGATATCCAGATCCAAGGTCAGTCTTTGAAAAAAATTGAGCTATGTGAAGTTGATTAAATAAATCATCAATATGTGGAATAAGATAGTTTTTATTTATTGTAATAACATTGACTTCTTTATAGTTAATAAACAACCTCATAGATCCAACTTTCTTCCTGACCAAGAGAATAGGGGTTCACCATAGAGAAACACTAGTGTGAATAAATAAGTTATTACTCCACTAATATAGTTGTTTATTTAGGTACACTAATTCCATTATGGTTATTCTATAAGTAGTCATTGATATTGTACTTGCATCCGAGATTAAATCAATAGAAAAACTAACTTCCTGCTATGAAGGATGTCCATGTAAATCATATTGAAAGACATTAATTTATTCCTATACAATTGTCATATCCTCAATTTGAAGATTTATTTCCACATATATAGATGATTTTTTGTCTTCTTCAATAATAATTTCATTTATAAGAGATACTAGATATTGATATAGATATGTCTTAAATGGTTAATTCTTCCTTATAAACATGATAAATTTCATACCTTCATCATGAATAATAATTTCCTTCACATTATGATAATGTTTTTATTTATATTTTGAAATCCCGTCCACACCAATGATTATATCAAAATCCACCATATATAGGATGATAAAATCATCAATTAGAGCACATTTATATATCATAATAAGAACTAATTAACACATCTTTTTTACAATAAGGTTTCCACTAGGAGTATTTAATGAAAAATCTGTTATTAATTTGTTTTTAAATTATCTATTTTTTAATGAAAATTGGGATGATATAATGGATTTATATGATCTAGAATCAAATAACTATTTAGCTAAATTTTAGGAGATGATTAATGTACCTTCCCCCTCATAATTATGAACTTAAACCTGAATTTTTTGTGATTGTATAAGATTATACTTGATCTCATGGCCTTTTTAATGCAAGTTTACTTGAAGTACTGAACAATCATTTGTATAATGTCCCATATCCCAATAATTATAGCACGTAACATTGTTATCTTATCTCTTTCCCTTGAAATCGTAAGAATGATGGACTTTCTCCTGAAACCCGAAGTAACTCATTTTACTTTTAAGAAGGCACTATAGTATTTACTTCCACAATAATCACGAATTAAAAAAATTCCATTTTTTATAATTCCCGTTTTCTTATTTGATATACCACCCTATTATTCTCTTGTTTTCCCTGAAAGTCATAAGACTTAGGGAAATCTGTCTCTTTCTTGATAGCACATGAGACTATATCATCACATGATGAGAACATTTGGGAGACATGTTCCCTTCAGAGGAATGATTTTAAACCATAAAATAATCGATCAATCTTCATCTTTGGATGGCATATGTAATCCATAGTATGAATTTATACCCTTGTAAAGATGTCTTCATACGTGGATATGTTTTCGTCAACTTTTGTCTCTGACTCAAGAATTGTCTCTCCATATCTTCTCACTATTCCTGGGGGAAATATTTTTCTATGTAAATTTACAAAAAAATCCATCCATTCTATTTTAAAAATTTCTTCCTCCTTTTTCTGGTTTTGAATCAATTACCACTACATATCAGTATCTCATGAGTGATGATAAACTTCCATGATAACCATCTCCCTTTAATTACATCCCAAAGAAAGAAATATCATATCTAAACAACTTATCCATTTCCCAACTAAAAATAAATTTTTAGTCCCATTGAATGAAAATGCTTGTTGTCTTATAAAGTGTTCTAACATTGCTACACCATGTTGTGGATTAGGATGATCCATGTGAGTAAGTTTATTTCTCATAACCAGAGTCAGTTGTCCTAGTATAGTTATATGTTTCTTTGCTCTTGATGTATCTTCGACTCCAAAATCATTATCCTTCATAGGAGGGAAATCCCTACATGGAATACAAGTGGTGATTCCATTTCTATTCCATCAACTAGGATCCATTTCTTAATAATGGCATACATTAATTTCCGACGTTTATACTACACTTCTTTTGATACCAACTATAAAGACCCAAGAAGATAGTATCCTAGAGTTAGGGACTTAATTAATTACATTAGTACTATGGACAATCATTTTCATCCTAAAGTATCAAATCTAAGTGTCTGTAGAACACCAAATACATAAATAATTGTTACATTACAAATTTTATAGAAAAAACAACATATCAACTCCATGAGAAATGCCCATAAAATTTTAGATTATCCCTACATGTCATTCATTAGACACATTTTCATATCCTAGGAAAAAACATAAGAAAAAGGTGATCTCTGATGATCAATAAGGGTATGTAATACCATATAATATAAAATAATAAAACAAAATAAATAAAGGTGAGTAACTAAAATAACATGCCAGTAAAACAAAATCTTGAGCATATTATGGAAGGACAAAAAGTTGAATAAATAATTCCTTATAACGAGTCACATGAGAGTGAAGCTTACTATACATATTATAAAAGTCAAATAATCACCTAGATAATGAATTTATAATATTATAACGATGGACTTAATAATGTTTGATATATCAAACATTCAATCGAGGCCTCGACTAAGACATCTAAAAATAAATAGTTAATGCCTCAGCTAATTACATATCTGTTTTGTCTCATGATACCTACCGATGCATCAAGAGGATTTAGTGAGTCTCACCCAACACATAACAAATCCAATTCATTCCTCATATTAATGGAGGTAAATATAAACAACATATACAAAACTTCCCCTAATTAGTAAACACAATCAGTAACCATTACGAGTAATATGGTGAATCTTATCAATATGGAAACATCCACCCTCAAACTAATCATAAAACATTTAATAAAACATGGTCAATGATATAAAAAAATATGAATCCTAATTAATAATAATATTCAATAGAGGTTGCGGAAATTTATGTAAATACTATAATAAAATCAATAAATAATTATTGATAGAAATACCCTTTTTTACATTAAAAGTAAGAATTCTTTTGGAAAAATCATTAGTATATTTAATAAAATATGACTGTAAACATGTTTTTCCTAAAAATTATAATTTATTGAAAATTAAATTATTTGTTTTGGATAAACTATTTCCAACAAAATTTAAAACATGTAAAAAGAGTTTTTAAGAAACTTTAGAAATGAGCCACTTCGGTGTGGTTTAAGAGAAAATATAAGTCTTTAAAGAGAAAAAGTATTAATTTTTTACATAAAACCAGAAAAAGAATAAGTTAGTTTTTCATAAAAAAATGTTGATTTTATAAAAATATTGGTTTCTTAAAATATATTATAGAGTGTACTTTAAAATGTGTGAAAAATTCGGAAGTGCCCTTTAATCAGGCTTCCTTATTTGGAAGAATTGAAAATGGAACTTTATAAAACATTTAATCTAAAATAAAATAAATATTAAATAATATATATACATAAGTTTGGGAAAAATAAAAAAGTATTTATAATAAATATAAAAAATAATTAATAATTACATTGTGGTAAAGATAGAGAAAGCGTAACCTGAAATGAAAAAAGAGGTTTTGGAAGAAGCCCTTACCTTATGTCCGATAGTGCTCTGCACTTGCTCTTAATGTCTTGGATAAGTAAATTAGATTCGTTAAAAATTTAATTAAGCACCTATTAAATAGGTATTTGATTTATTATAACTCTATTAGGTTAATTTATAACCTTTTTGATGAGTTGTGAGATTCAATTTCATAATTTAGGAGTGTTAGTTTCCTTGGTTTTAATTATTGGTTCACTTGTATACATGTACGAAAGAACATGTAAAATTGGAATAGTTATCTAGAAATAAAATTATATTTTATTAATTAAATTGAAAGAGATATTATGGTCTTATACATCAATTTTATATATATGATGACAATTCATTAGATAAAGTGTTAATGATAACCATTTAGATTATTTTTGCATTTTTCGATCATTATAAACAATGTTTCTCTTATGTATTATTATTATGTATATATTCTAGTTAAAAAACATTAAATAAGTTTTATTACATATATTAATGAGTTTTTTACAATAAAAATGGTTTTATGACCATCCTTGAAGGAGGAATTGAAAAATAAAAAGACATTGTCCACGAAGGAGGTAAATCATCACATCACATATGAGGTTTTCATTTTGAGAATAAAAAAGGGAAGAGAAGAGAATTGATGGTTGATATCCCATTAACATAATAAAATTATAGTATATATAAGATACTGTAGTTATCTTGTATTTTTGGATATAAGATTAACAGAAAGGATAAAAAATGAAAATAAATTGACTGAAAATTGAAAGAACGATAGGGGATTTTACATCTTGAATTCCTCTCCTTGAGAAACTTCTTAAGGAACTTTGAAATGGAATTTTGGATGAGTCTAGAATGAATAGAATGTGGTAGATTTTTTTTGTAGAGTTATTAGGCTAAAATTGGACAAGATTCAAATATTTGGATGTGTGAGTAGAAGAGGTGGTGAGGGGTGGTATTTATAGGAGAGGTGATGACTGTTTTTTGATTATTTTATTCATTTGTTTATTATTTTGGATAAAGACTATAGATAGATTTAATTGAAAAGAATAAATATAGTAAATAGAAAATGTAAGTTATATATTATGTGATTTCATACTCCACACATCATCCATGACTCAATAATTCATGTATCTGTTAAATACTGCAAATTAGCATATTTCACTATTCTAAAAAATTGAACTATTTTAGAAAAATTCCAAAACATTAACCTAACAATTTTTCAACGTTTATAGTTCAAAAATTATATATAATTTTTGAAAATAATTTTATAAATATTTTGAATTTATTTAATATTAAATAAAATCATTATTTACTTGAAAATACTGATTTTAATATTATAACTATTTTTAAAAAACTTTCAAAAATTAGTTAAGGTCTCATAAAAATATATTATAATAATTAGAAAACAAAATATTAATTTGTGAATCTATTTTATGAAAATAAATTTTATTTTAAATAGTTATATTAATTAATAAATTGTAAATAATCATTTATGTTTCACAAAAACACCAACACTTAACATTTCATTTCTAAAACATTTATTTACTTATTCCATGATAGGAATTTAAAATATTTTAATTTATACGTTAACAATTTTTTTATAACTTTATTAGTGAGTTTACTATTCAATTAGACATATATATGTTCCTAATGGTCATATTAAAATTCCAATAGTCATAATTAATATTATATTACGGTTTTAAACTCGTTGTTGCATGAATTATAAGAAATCAATGATATTATATTTTAAAAGAGACATACCATACGAATATGGGGTGTTACATTTATAGTGATGAAGAAATGAAACATCAAGTTATAAGTTTCCAAAAAATCTAGAAAAATAATAATTTCATGAAGAATATCAATTAAAGATGTAAGTACGGAAAATAGAAATGGGGAAAAGACTGAAAAAGGATGATTCTAAAAAAGAAATAATCTTTTATGAATGTAAAAAAAAGACAAATCAAATAATGTTTTCCTAATATAGAGTATAAGAAAAAGTATGAGGGAAAATACAAGAGATATAAAAAGGATATTAAATCCACTTGGAGTACCTAAAAGGATAGTTCAAGTGTATCAGGCTCAAGAGGATTAGAAAAAAGTGTTAAATATAATATATGTTTTATAAAAAACATATAAAATGTATTAAATATTTATCTCTAACTCCATTCTCACATTTCAAATAACTATAAAATTGAAAATTATTCTAAACATATGTCTAGTGATGAATTATTTGAATATTATAACATTCTAGAAGAAACATTTAATAAATTAAAAGATAGACATTAAAGTTTAAAGATGAATCATGATATGTCTTCTCACTCAAAACCAATGTTAAAATATATAATGATAATAATAAAAAACGTATTAAATAAAACAATGAGATGAAATTAGCTTATGAACTATTAAAGAAATATATCAAGAGATTTACTGTTAGAAAAAACATTATTACTCATATAGACAACTACTAAATATACCACTATAATAGGATATCAACCTATATATAGAATAATTATTAAAAATAAATTTAGTTCTAGCTCAAATTCTAACAGTTATGTTAAATGTTTTTATTTTTTAGGACCAAATAAGGTATTTTTTGTTAAATCATAATGTTTTATTATTGGAACCTAGTAAAAAAATTATAGATTCTAAAATCTCTTATTACCAATATCTCTGTACCCAAGAAAATATGGGTACACAAACTATTTTTAGTTTAAAACTTTTTTTTACGAAATATGGATATTGAGTTCTAGTAAAAAACTATGGTACCTAGATAGTGGATCTTCTATACACATTTTGGGGGACTTATCAAGATTCAGAAACATAATTAATATTGATAGTTGAAATGTTACTTTCAGCAAAAATTCCAATGGGAAGGTAATTGGTCTTGGACAAATTGGTAAATCTAGTAGAGCTTTAATTTCTAATTCATTATTTATAGTTGGATTGAAATATAATCATCCTATAATTTCAATATTATATGATAATAATTTTCATGATAAATTTGAAAACAATTTTTTTAATGTTTTTTATTTTAAAAAATCTTAGTTTTAACTACATTGAGAAATGAAAATGTTTATACTGTAAATATAAATTATTTTCATTCTCAAAATGATTATTTTTTTGGTTTCTTTCACAACGAATATTGTATTAGGTAATTGATATTGGTCCATTAAAACATCCACTATCTTAGCAACATAACATGGAAATTTTTAGTTCAGTATCTACCTAAGATGTAATCCCTAACATAAAATGTATATAAACCCTTTGAAAATGGGAATAAGTATAAAATATACTTAAAATAAGTGAAAGAAGTGTTAACCTATCAACCTTTAGAGTTGGTTAAAATAGGTTTTTTTGGACTCTCTATAGTTTTTAGTATAGTAGGAAAACATTATTCCTATGTTATAATAGATAATTACTCAAGATATACAAGGTATTTCTTTACTCTCTCTCATAAAAGTCAATATTTATGCAGTTTATAAGAAAATACTAGATCTATAGATAATATTAGTGTTCTTAGAATTAAAAAATTAAGAAGTGGTCATAGAAATTAGTTTGAAAATAATGAATTTGAATTATTATGATAACATCATAGCTATAATCATAACTCTTATACACCTATAAACCCATGAAAAGAATGTTGTCATAGAGAGAAGAAATAGAACCCTTTAAGAAATTTCCAACACCATGATCAATGAGTATGATTTTCTAGTTGATTTATAAGATGATTAAATTAACATAAATTTTCATGTAATTAATAGTTTTTTCAATTAAAACATTCTTTAATAATACCCCTTATGAACTATGGAATGATATAAAAACATAAGTTAATTACTTTTGAGTTTTCGTTTTCAAAATACTTATACTCAATAAAAATAGAATTTAGATAAATTTAATTCCAAGATTATTGAGGTAATTTTACTTGTTTATTCTAAAATATTTAATCCTATTGGATGGTATATAAAAGGACTAAGAGTGTGTATGAATTTGGACATATAATAATTGATGAAACATATCCATATGAGCCTAAGTGATCTTTAGAAAATCTTAAGGATAACCTTTAGAGAATATAATTAAACGATAAATTGGGTGACAATTCTACCGGAACTCATATAAAGAGCTCTTCTATTTCTGATGAACTAATTGAATCCGAACGTATTGATGAGAATGAAGTGTCAAACACTTATTTTCATTCATATTCCAGGAATTATAGATATCATACCTTAGATGATTTAGTCAGTGACCTAGATATAAGAAACCAGAGTAAATATTCTCTAAAAATTAGGTCCAACACCAATCTTTCTTATTACATATTAAACCAAATAACTATGTTGATTCAATTAATGATGAAATTTGGGTTATTGATATATATTAAGTTTTAAATCTATTTAAAAGAAATAAAGTTTATGAACTAGTATAAAAACCCAAATACTACCAAACTATTTCCCCTATATAGGTGTTTAGAAACATGGTTGATGATTCAATCATAATTGTAAGAAATAATGATAAATTGGATACATGGTTATGTATTCAAGAAGAAGTTCTTGATTTTGAGGTAACCATTCCACTAGTAACTATACTTTAATCCATCAGGATGTTTATTTCTATTGAATTTTTTTTTGATTTAATTTTATATCAAATGGATTTTAAGAGTGAATTTTAAGGGGTTATATTTTTGATGGTGTTTTTATGAAAAAAACTATATATTTAAAAACCATTACTTTCCAAATCATGTTTTAAATTAACAGAATATTTATATTGTTTAA
The DNA here is from genome assembly GCA_963277665.1 of Viscum album. NCBI lineage: Eukaryota > Viridiplantae > Streptophyta > Magnoliopsida > Santalales > Viscaceae > Viscum > Viscum album. The sequence goes on from OY728130.1 coordinate 1,939,709,201, forward strand.
AATAAGATCCTTGACCGTGGTATGATCGGGAAAACTCTTTTCTATGTTATAATTATTTAAATAAAGTTATAAATTAACATACATTATTTTTTAAAATAATTTCAAAAGATATTTAATTAGTAAAAATTTATATTGATAATATTAGTTTTAGATCTTTAAGAAATTATTTATGTACAAAATTTTTAAAAATGATTCAAATGAAATTTAAAATGAGTTTGATGGGTGAATATAAATTCTTTCTTTGATTTTAAATATTTACAAATAAAGAATAAATTATTTTAAATAAAATAAATTAAAAGATATACATTTTAATTTTTCTGGAATGGAAAATACTGAAGATAGTGATACTCGAAAATGTACTAGCTATAAATCCATTCTTGATGAAATTGGGAAATCAGTTGACCAAACCACTTAATGAGGCATGATTGAAAGTTTACTTTACTTAATTGTTAGATGGATTGATATAATGTTTATTATGTGTATTTGTTCTCATTTTCAATGAAACACAAAGGAATCACTTTTAATAGCTTTAAGAATAATTATGAAATACATCAAGAATAATTATAACTTAGGATTGCTTTAATCCATTGGATGATAATTTTACTTGGCTAGTTATTTAGATGCAGATTTTAGTGGTCGTAAGTTTGATAGAAAAAAAAAATCTTGAAAATTTTCAATTTTTGGGAAATTATCTAATGTTATTGTAATATCCTAGATTTTTTCCATGTATTATTTTAATATGAAATGAGAATTATTTTGAGAACAGGCTTTGAAATGACATGCAGTTCCGAGGCCCGCTGAGCCCGAAACAAATGTTTGAATTTAATTAAATAATTAAATTACGTGAACGTATGTTTTTCTTAAAAAAGTGGAATGAATCCTGAACGGGTGGTCAGATCGGAAATCTGAGGGCACTGTTGCGTCCAGGGCAGCAGGTTTACTCTAAGAGAGACCTAACATCGGACGAATTAGGTCGGTGGTGAAATCTAGTTTTTGGAATTAACTATAATAAAATATTTAATAAAAATACATTATTAAATCTTTTTGTGGAAAATATCTCATATCTTTATAAATAGAGGCTTGTGCAGGGGTCCAGGGTTACAGACCTCATAACCAGGAAACCCCTGGAGGCTCTGAGAAAGCTTTGGAGGAAACCTACAATGTGGCGACGATGTTCTTGATGAATTTCACCGGTGACGACGACACGACGATGCGACGACTAGATCTTCACCAACAAACGCAACGAATCTAGGTAGGATGTTTGATTTTTTGTTTTCTTTCCCCATTCTTGACTCCTGTGAGGAACGCGGACTAATCCACAAAAAGATTAGCCCACAGATCAATCGTATTTGCGGGATGGGATTTTTGTGTGTGGGAATTTTGGGGATTCGATTCCTGAAGTTATTTTGGTTTGTTAATCTTCTAATGGTGATGAACCAATTTCAACACAAACATCAATCGAGACTCGTCCCTCTTGATTTGTGGTGCCTTTCTTCCCTGATTTCTCGTGTTCTTCATGTGTGTTCTACGCGTTCTTCACATAGATATGAATGCTAGTTCATAGAACATCCGTTGTGAGATGCAACGATTCAAAATTGAAGATCTAGCATCAGTACACCCCACGGAGGTGCGGCTACGGTGGTGATGGATGGATCAAAGCGGATCCGAAGATATATTTCTTTGAATGATTTCCGCACGGATGACCAGATTCGGATTTCTGAGCCGATCGAAGGCCCGAAACCCACAGATTCAGCATCATGACGACGAGGTGACCCCTGATCTTGATTTTCATGGAGAAAAAATCATGGAAACAGAAACCGGAATATCGGACGAGGATTGGAGGAAGAAGACAGTTTCTAGAAATTTTCCGACTACACGATGTGTAGTATGGGTTACACGGTGTGTGTTTGTCGGTGGGCCACATGGAATGTCTCTAAGAGTACACAGACCAGGGTTTGGTACACATCCAAGGACACGACGTGTATACCCTTCCCCGACCAGACCCGACCAGATACACGAGATACCCCGTGTACTAGTACACTGGCAGGAGAAACAGACAAAGATCATGTACTGGCACATGGCCAGCATAAACGGAGCGAACCCCAAATGCTCAGACATGGCGTGTAATCTAAGTACACGTCCTGTAGTGACTTTTTAGACGACATGCCTAATGACACGGGCCATTTACGCGGGCAGTACCCAGATTCAGGGAACACTGCATGTGATCCTTCTGCATGCCATGTAGTTGAGTCTTACATAGCTTGGATGGATGACACGGGCCGTTTACACGGGTAGTACCCAGAGTCAAGGAACATGGAGTGTAACAATACTACATGCTGTGTAACCTGTTTTACATGGATTGATCCAGTTTCCTTCTGTGACTTAGACTAGTTTCATTAGTGTTCGTCCCCTTGGTCTTTCTCTTGAAGGTTTTCGGTATCATTTCCTACGTACAGGAGTATGATCCCTTCAGTAGGACTTCTTGAATAGAGTTATTGGAATCCCCACTATGAGGCTTAGAGCCGGATCCTCTACTCCTTCTTGGTACCCTAGGTAGAGTACTTGGTATCGACGTGACCAACATTACCCGGGTGCCGATCCTCTTTTTAGCAGATTAGTTTATGCAATGTTGTTGGAATCACCCCATGGATATTGGTTGTGATCCTCATCTGAGCATCATATTTCTCAAATACTTGTGGAGTGTGTTCTCTCAGAATGAGTACTTCGTATCACTCTCTTCAGATCTCTGAGTGTGTTCTCCTTGTTATGTGCATAGTGGAATCTTTGAGATGGATATTAGTGGTGGTTTCACGATAGTCTATTGCATATTAGTATATCTTGATATTCTTGTTATATGTTCTGTAAACATATGCAGTGTAGAGATGACTGTATCTTTCCTTTGTGGTATTTTCCCTTGTGGTATTCCTTTGTAGTTCCTGGGTTTCCTACTGGGTATTGTTATACTCACCCATGCACGTGATTTTCCTGCACGTGTCAAGTCTTGTGCAGACGAGTGAGCCTTTTATAGGATTCTAGGCGGCCCAGGACCGGACGGTGCTCAGTGAGATCAGACAGGCCATGGTGTGTTCCTATAGCTATGGGTTGCAGTCCCAATACCTTTATTTATAGGTTGGAATTTGTTTCAAAATCACTTTTGGTGGGCTTATACTTTTGGCCTAGGGTTTTACCTTACTGTACTTTACTTTCCTATCATACTCTGTTTTTTTGGATTTAAGTGTATGCATGCATTTCCATTGTTAGTAGCTTTTACTTTTTCAGATTTGTGGGCATGGTGATGTGTGTGCGTGTGTACAGGTTTATAGGCAATGCCTCCCATTATAGTAACATGCCCACTTAGTGCTAGTCACTGGCCCTTGGCCTATTAGAGGTGGCCTTAGGGAGTTGCAGCTCGGGCCCCAATGGGACGAGTCGTGACAGAGTGGTATCAGAGGCGGTCTGATAACTTTATTTTCAGCTTGGAACATGAGAACACAAGTTGCAAGGGAGAATAACAGTAGATGCATCATATAGGAATGGGTTGTGGTTTTCATGTCTTTCTTGAGTCAGCTCTCCAGATATACTCACTGATTGAGATGCATCTTGTTTCTTTACAAGATGCCTCCGCGGCTCACACCCACTAGGATCTAGCAGCTCGATCACGAGGATGACCCCCTTAGCGATGAAGCTTCAATACAGGGACCAGATCCCCCAGTTTTACCTTCGGGTGGTGTGCCAGTTGTTCCACCACCTATGGAGCAGTGTTTAGTTCCTGTTGTACCAGTGGAGGTGAAACGCAGGTTGAGCGCACTCCACGAGTTTCAGAGAAAGAGACCCCTTAGGTTTTGAGTTGAGCCTTACCCTCATGATGTAGAGGACTGGATTGAGGCAGTGGCCAGAGTCTTCCGTTTGGTCAGGACACCAGCAGAACAGATGGTGATCCTGACAGCAAGCCTTCTGCTGTGCTTGGCAGGACGATGGTGGAGTTTGGTTATCTAGACCCACGATGAGGAGACTCTTTCATGGTCAGAGTTTGAGTGTCTCTTCATAGAGGATTTTTCACTGGTTACCCTAAGAGTAGTACGTATACAGGAGCTTCTTCAGCTCTAGAAGGGAACCAAGTCGGTGGCTGACTATCCATTGAGGTTTATCGTCCTCTCACAGTACTCAATGGTTATGGTCTGTGATCAGTACTTCAGAGCTCAGACCTTTGAGCAGGTCTTGCATAGAGATATCCGAGCTAGCATCATCCCTATGAGTATTACTACTTATGCTGGGGTGCCCGAGCGGGCTGTGGTGATCGAGAGCTTCTTGGAAGAGCAGAGATAGTCAGCAGTTGTCAGTAGTGAGAGAGCAGGAGTAGAGACCTCGGTAGCAGGAAGACGACGTCAGGGACCAAGGCATGGGAGATGTTTTAAGAGGAGATCCCAGGACAGAGGATCTGCCATACAAGGTTCTCATGGAACATGCATCCAGCCTCGAGAGAGGCGATGTTACTCTTTTGATGGCAGAGGACATCTCGCTCGAGATTGTTCGACTGTCCGTACTACTGACATGGGAGCAGTGGATGGACCACCGTGGCTGAGGAAATGTGTGGAGAAGAAAGATTAGTGGGGCATCGAACATGGTAGAGGAGCTGGGAGAGCAGTTGGAGGCAGTCAGCGTTTTGACCATTTACCACCACCACAACCATGATGTCCACCCGTGGCTCGGGGAGATGGTGGACAGATTAGGGAAAGCTTCAGGCAGCGGAGGCTTATGACTCAGCTACTCCTGGAATGAATAGAGGCAGAATATATTCCTTTTCTACTTTGGCTACCGTACTGATAGACACAGGTTCTAGTCATCCTTTTCTAGATGCTTATCTTTTTTGGGACCTTTAGATTGTTGTTGAGCCGTTGACTCAACCCTTAGGCTTAGAAACAACGACTGGAGAAGATTCAGAGATCACACACCTTTGTAGACAGTGTGACCTGACCCTTGGAGGCAAGAGTTTCATTTGTAACCCCTTCGTGGTAGCGTCAAGGCCTTATGATTTAATTCTTGGTATGGATTGGCTATCCACAGTTCATGCCCGGATTGATTGTTTTAGGTGAAGGGTGCAGTGTGTCCGCAGTGATGGAATGAGGTTCTCCTTCATCGGTTAAAAGGAGACCCAGGCAGTGTAGGATGTACTCGTGCATAGGATGGTACAACCGTTTTCACATTAGTTAGATAGCCTAGCCCTTGTTGTAGTAGATGTTACGAGTTTCCAGTTTCCAGTAGTAGTGGCAGAGTATGGGGATGTCTTTCTAGAGGATTTCCTCGGACTACCTCCCCGCCAGGAGATAGATTTCTGCATTGAGTTGCAACACGGGACGACACCGAAACCAGCATCATCATATTGGATGGATCATGCATAGCTACGCGAGCTAAGAGTGTAGATGGAAGAATTAAAAAGGAAGGGATTCGTGAGACCCAGTGTTTCACCTTGGGCAGCCCCAGTTTTTTTCCAAGAAGGCAGACACTAGCTTAAGGCTGTGTGTGGATTACCAGTGCTTGAATGAGGTGACTGTGAAGAACCGGTATCCACTACCGAGGATCGATGACCTATTCGACCAGTTAAGAGGGGCACGATGGTTCTCGAAGGTTGATCTATAATTAGGCTATCACCAATTGCAAGTACGGGTTTAGGATATACCGAAGACGACTTTAAGATGTCTCTATAGTCACTATGAGTACTTGGTGATGCCCTTCGACAGGAAGAATTCACCGTTAGTGTTTAGAGGACTCATGAACCAGATAATTCAGTCCTATATAGACCGGTTCGTAGTGGTCTTCATCAATGATATCCTGCTGTACTCTACCTCCAAGGAGGAGCACGCGAGGCACCTAAGGATGGTTCTAGATACACTCCGAGAGCACCAGTTTTACGAAAACTCTTGAGGTGTAAATTATGGATACAGGAGGTCCACTTTGTGGGACACGTTATCTCAGTAGATGGTGTAGCAGTGGACCGAGCCAAGGTAGAGGCAGTGTTAGCATGGGATCCACCCTGGAGGGTGATGGAGTTGCGGAGTTTCCTTGGGTTGGCAGGCTACTATCAGAGATTCATTCTTGATTTCTCTAAGATTTCGACACCGATGAATGATTTGATCCAAAAGGGGCAGCCTTTCGTGTGGACCGAGAGATACCAGCAAGCTTTTCAGTAGTTGAGACAGAGTCTGACGAGCACCCAGATCATGAGATTATCGGAGGAGGGTGTTGAGTACATTGTGTTCTACGATGCATCAGGAACCAGACTTGGTTGTGTCCTGACGCAGAGGCAAGCGGTGATTTCCTATGGCTCACGTCTGTTGAGGCCACACGAGTATAACTACATGACCCATGATCTTGAGCTAGAAGCGGTAGTCTCTGCATTGAAGATGTGGTAGCACTACCTGATGGGCGAGTGGTTTATCATCTACTCTGATCACAAGAGAAGCAGATATATCTTTTATCAGAAGGATCTAAATTTGAGACAGAGGCAGTGGCTTGAGTTCCTCCAGGATTATGAATTTGAGATCGTTTATACTCCTATGAAGGGGAACATTGTGGCAGATTCTCTTAGTAGGAGATCTAGTTCGTAGTTGCTGGATGAGGTGATGGGGCAGTTGGACTCTTTATAGTTATCCTTCGTGGATAGAGATGAGGGAGATTACCTTCAGTCAAATGTTGTTACCCCTCCACTCTTACAACGAGTTAGGGAAGCGCAACTAGAGGATGCTAGCTGTGAGACTTTATGTGCTCTGATATCTGCAGGCAATGTTGATGATGGATATTCAAAAGGTGGGGAGCATGTTGTTCTTTTCAGAGGGTGCACAGTAGTACCAATTACATTGCAGGAGGAGGTTCTGAGGGATTTCCATACATCTCCTTTGGAGGTGCATCCAGGCATGGAAAAGATGAACCAGGACCTCCGACGTCAGTTCTAGTGGCCAGGAATGTTGGAGAGTCTGGCAGGGTTTGTTTCTCAGTGCCTTACCTGTCAGAAAGTAAAGGCTGAGCACCAGGTTCCAGCAGGGTTGACTCAGCCCCTTGAGGTTCCAGAGTGGAAGTGGGATATGATATCAATGGAATTTGTGATGGGTTTAACACATATGTCTAGGGGACAAGATTCCATCTCGGTTATCGTTCACTGACTCACCAAGTCGGCCCACTTTTTTGCCATACGAGAGCAGAGTTCAGTAGAGTGATTGGGACACTTCTACCTGGAGGAGATAGTTCGACTTCATGGATTACCATCCACGATTGTCTCAGATCGTGATGCTCATTTCACATCCCATTTGTGGAAGGGATTGCAGGAAGCTTTTGGGACTCAGTTACGCTTGGGCACAACGTTCCATCCTCAGACTAATGGTCAGATGGAGCGGACCATCCAGCCTTCAGAGGATATGCAATGAGCTTGCATACTTGACTTCGGTCGTATCTGGGAGGATCACCTACCACTGGTGGAATTTTATTATAAAAATAGTTATCATTCGATCATTGGTATGACACCATTCAAGGCTTTGTACGGGTGACCTTGTAGGTCATCACTTTTCTGGACTGACCCAGGAGAGTCAACACTCATGGGCCCAGAGATGGAGCGAGCTACTACAGAGAAAGTGCAGGTCATCCAGGAGTAGATGAAGACTGCAGATAGTCGGAAAATGTCTTATGTCGATAGGAGATGGAGGCCCTTGGAGTTCGAGGAGGGAGACCATGTGTTCCTTCGGGTCTCACCTCGACAGGGATTGCAGAGATTTGGATGAGGTGGCAAGCTATCTCTGAGGTTTATTGGCCCTTTTTAGAATCTGAGTAGAGTTGGAGAGGTGGTGTAACACTTGGATCTACCTCCTCAAATGGACCTAGTACACAACGTTTTCCATGTGTCGCAGCTTCGGAGGTACGTGCATGACCCATCACACCATATCGACTGGGGCGAGCTGGACATCGATGATGGATCGACCTTTGCTGTGTACCCAGTGGAGATCGAGGATCGACAGGAGAAGATCCTTCATGGGAGATTTATTCCATTGGTGCATGTCCAATGGCAGCATGAGAATGTCCAGGAGAGCTCGTGCTAGCGAGAGGCTCAGATTCGTGTGTACTACCCACATTTTTTTGAGTAGCCTTTGTTTTGGCTTTTTGAGGACATAAATCCCTAAGGTGGGTGTGATGTAATGTCCCAGATTATTTCCATGTATTATTTTAATATGATATGAGAATTATTTAGAGACGAGGCTTTGAGACGACTCACATTTCCGAGGCCCGGTGAGCCTGGAACAAATGTTTTAATTTAATTAAATAATTAAATTACGTGTATGTATGGTTTTACTGAAAAAGTGGAATAATTCTTGAACGGGTGCTCGGATCGGAAATCTGAGGGCAAAGTTGCATCAAGGGAAGTGGGTTTATCCTAGGAGATACCTAACATCGGACGACACAGGTCGGTGGTGAAATATAGTATTTGGACGTTACTGTAATAAAATATTTAATAAAAATACTTTATTAAATCTTTTTGTAGAAAATATCTCTTATATTTTTAAATATTGGCTTGCACAGGGGTCCAGGTTTATAGAACCCATATCCTTGAAACCACTGGAGGCTCTGGGAAAGCTATGGAGGAAACCCCCAATGCGACGACGATGTTCTTGAAGAATTTTGTCTGCGATGACGACACGAAGACCTGATCTTCCCCAATGAATGCCGAGAATCAAGGTAGGATGTTTTATTTTTGGTTTCCTTTCCCCATTCTTGATTCCTACAACAAACACGAACTAATCTACAAATAGATTAGCCCACAGATCGATCATATTTTCGGGATAGAAGTTTTTTTGCGGGGATTTTGGGGATTCAATTCATGAAGTTATTTTGGTTCATTAATCTTCTAACAGTGACGAACCAAGATAGACACGAACATCAATTGAGGTTCATCCCCTTGGATTTGTAGTGCCTTTCTTCCCCAATTTCTCGCATTCTTCGTGTGAGTTCTACACGTTCTTCACGGAGATATTAACGACGGATCGTTGCACATCTTTTGTGTGACACAACGACCCCTAATTGAAGATCAGGCATCGGTACAACCCCATGGAGGTGCGGCTATGGTGGAGATGGACGGATCAAAGAGAACCCGATGATATTGTTCTTTGAACGATTTCCGCACGGATGACCGAAATCGGATTTCGGAGCCGATCAAAGGCCCAAAAAACATGGATTCGGTATCATGACGATGAGGTGACCCCTGATCTTGAGTTTCGCGGAAAATTAATCATGGAAACAGAAACCAGAAGATCGGCCGAGGTGTGGAGGAAGAAGAAGGTTTCTGGAAATTTCTCAACTACATGGCATGTAGTATGGGATACACGGTGTGTGTTCGTCAGTGGGCCACATGGCATGTACTCTAGAAGTACATGGACACAGGTTGGGTAGACAGCCAAGGACACCGTATGTATACCCTTCCCCGGCCAGACTCGGCTAGATATATAGGATACCCCATGTACTGGTACACAGGCAGGTGGCACGGATAGAGACCATGTACGGGCACATGGCCAATGTACACGGAGCGAACCCCAGATGCTCAGACACGGCGTGTACTCCATGTACATGTTGTTTAGTGACTTTTTCCACAACAAGAATAATGAAATGGCCCGTTTACACGGGCAGTACCCAGAGTCAGGGAACACGGCGTGTGATCCTTCTACAGGCCGGGTAGTTGAGTTTTACACAGCTTGGACGGATGACACGGTCCATTTACACGGTCAGTACCCGGAGTCAAGGAACACGACATGTAATCATACTATAGGGCGTGTAACCTGTTTTACATGGCTTGAGCCAGTTTCCATCTATGACTTGGACTAGTTTCCTTATAGTTCGTCCCCTTGGTCTTTCTCCTGACGGTTTCCGGTATCATTTCCTACGTACAGGAGTATGATCCCATCAACCAGACTTCCTGAATATAGTTGTTGAAATCCCCTATGTGAGGCTTGGAGTCGGATCCTCTATTACATCCTGGTATCCTAGGTAGAGTTCTTGGTATCGACGTGACCAACATTACCCGGGCACTGATCCTCTGCTTAGCGAATTAGTTCAGATTGAGTTGTTGGAATCACCTAATGGATATTGGTTGTGATCCTAATCTTAGCATCATATTTCTCAAGTACTTCTGGAGTGTGTTCTCCCAGAACGAGTACTTCATATCTCTCTCTTTAGACCTCAGAGTGTGTTCTCCTTGTTACGTTCTTTGTGGAATCTTCGAGCTGGATCTTAGTGGTGGTTTCACGGTAGTCGATTGTGTATGAGTATATCTGGATATTCTTGTTAGATGTTCTGTAAACATATTCTGTGTAGAGCTTACTGTATCTTTCCTTTGAGCTATTTTCCCTTGTTGTATTCCTCAGTAGTTTCAGGGTGTCCTACTGGGTATTTCTATACTCACCCCTACACGAGATTTGCCCGCACGTGTCGTGTCTTGTGCAGACGAGCAAGACTTTGTTACGATTATAGGTGGAACAGCTCAGTGAGATCAGACATGCCGAGGTGTGATCCTATGGCTACGGGTTGCAGTCCTAGTGACTTTCTTTACAGGTTGGAATTTGTGGCACATTCTCTTTTTGTGGGCTTGTACTTTTGTCCCAGGGTTTTACCTTACTGTACATTACTTTCCTTTCATACTATATTGGTTGCAATTTTAGTGTATGCATGCATTTCCATTTTTAGTAGCTTTTACTTTTTCAGCTTTGTGGGCTTGGAGATGTGTGTGCGCATGTACATGTTTATAGGCAATTCCTCCCATGTTAGTAACATGCCTACTCGGTGCTAGTCACCAGCACCTGTCCTGTTAGAGGTGGGCTTGGGGAGTCCCTACTCGGGCCCTACTGGGACGGGTCGTGAGAGTCATGCTGTAGAAAGAAACATTTATTTTTAAATAACCACTATTAAAGTAGATCACATAATTGCTCACAATCGCTTTGCATAGATATTTTGGATGAAACATACATTAATCAACCATAGATATCAATACTAACATTTTACTATAAAATTCGATAATAAAATTGTGATAAATATTTCAAGAAATCCTATATCACATTCCATAATGGATCATATTGATATAAGACACCCGATTTCTAATAGATTATTTCCAAAAAACTGATATAACTCTTGAATTCATTGGTACTGAATGTTATCTTGATGACATGTTTATAATGCCTTTGAAAATTTAGAGAATCAATTATATCCTACATGAATTGGGATAAATAAATTATATGTATTTTTTTAAATTTATTTTTAGTTATTAATTCCCATGTTAGAATGATTTAACTTATACTATCTAAGATTTTATTGAAATAACCATGAGTATTTACTCACACGATCACTGTGATTATAATTAAAATCTGTTCATATAGTTAGCACATAATTATCATTAATATATTTTTCATTCTATTATAATAAATACAATAAGGTTATAGGTATCATGCCTATCATGCTTATGTTATATACAAATCCATGGTTATTAGACTTAACATTTCTATTTACATTGAATTTTTTATTCAAAAATTTTGGTGGGACTTCTTGTAAGATTATTATTACATAAATCCCTAAAGGGTATAGATTAAAATTCAAATCAATATCTAAATCATCATCTTTCATTTTCTATAGATATAATCCAAAGTTTTATTATTTTTTGAGTGGATAAATTTCTCTTATCTCAAACCCCTCACACTTTCCAACTCTAACCTCTCTATTTTAGCTCTAGTTTTCAAACTTTTATATATATTGAATTTTATCATAATGTAAAGGATGAAGAGAATATCAGAAAAAATATTTCATGTTTATTAACCAACTTAAAATATGTTAAAATACTACTAGAGTGCCTTAGAAAATCTAGATAATCTTTATCTCATTGATTGTCTAGTTTCAGTGGAAAAAAGAAGTTGATTCCCAATAGTTGATGTCGAGTCAATCATTGGTTTGTAATGGGATTATGGAACTGAGATGAGAAGATTGGTTTAAAAAAATGGTATACCTTTTTATCCAAATATTTTCTAGGATTTTTATGTGAACCTTCAGTTATTACCTTGAGAGAAGGATTATATTGTAAAATCAAGGATAAATGGTGAAGTTTTTTAAATCTCTTCAAAGTTCCAAGAATGCTTTTTGGGTGTAAAACATTGTTAAAAATATGAGGATTATCAAAAATCATAACCTATTAATCATCTGAAATTTTAATTCTAGAATTTCATATATGAGTTAACTAGTAATGATCCTCCGAAAAGAATCTTTGATGTTGAATTGAGTGGTGAATGTATGATCCTAGTTAAATTTATTCATACTATAATATGAGCAAGGAAAGTTGTATTTGGTTTCATGATGAATAAATAATTTTTTTCTTATTTGTATTGATGAATGGTGTTCAAATCAATCATTGTGGATGTGTTATGGTACACATCATTGATCTATGAAATCAATTTGCATGATTTTCTTCCTAAACCCATCCTATGATAGTTTTTCTTCCATAGAGTAAAAAACGTTTTCTTTGTTAGTGTGATGAGAAGATAGTCCCATCTAGAAAATTTTTTCTTACCTAAATTATTTGTAATCTGTTGAAAATATACTATAATCCATGGATATAGGAATATGTGGATAGCTCAGAGAATCTCTATGAACAGTTTATCCCAGTAATGTATCATGTGAGACAAAGGGCTTTGGTAAATCCAGGTCTCTAACCTTATGAGTTTGTAGAGTATTCAGATGATAATGTTTCTCATTATAAATAAGAAGAAGAGAAAGTCACTATAAAAAAAGGAGGAAGAAGAAGAAATAAAAATTTAGACTACAATAATGAAGCGATATTAGCTTGTGTGGATATTGTAGAATGTGATAAATTAGTTATATCAAATAAATATAGTAATATCTTAGAAGGATCTCTTATTATTGGGGGTACCCCTAGATAAAATATACATGATTCATCTTATAAGGGGAATAATTCACTTGGATCTCTTGTATTGATCTTAGAATATGTTGTTTCTAATGATGAAGATAATTGGGGCAGTCCACCTCGATACAGTGGACTAACCAATCTATCTTTTCAATGTGATTTTGAAGTATATTTGATCATTGAGGTTGATATTAAATAGATAATTATGGTTTCCCATATTTTTATTCATCTTTATATTATTGAAAATTGTAATAAATATGTATTTGAAGTTGTAAAAAGTGCATAGGATCAGACTATGAGAGATAGATCTATGGAGGATTATCCTGAGATAGATGGTATGAATTAGAATAGTGATCTAAGTACCTCGACTCCAACAACCTCTATTAAATCATATTCATATATCTATAAAGATTAATTTGATATGTTTAAATCATAGATGTTGGATGTATTTAAATAAGAATTTGTTAATTTTACTAACTCATAAAAAAAAGTGAGACAAGATAATATTTCTGAATTTATTAAGTAATAAATCATACTTAGCCTAGATTTAATTTCAGAATAAAGATGATAAAGAATGAGATTATTGATTTGAATAATGACGTTGGTTTCCATAAGGATGATTCATCTGACATGATTTTTATTTATATAAGAGGTTCATGAATTCTATGTTTTAGCCTACTCTTATATCTTTTACTCCTCATGTTCAATCATTTTTTAATTAATAAAAGATCAAAACATTCATATGATATGATTTGAATGTTTTCTTAAATATTTCATAAAGGCTCATAAATCTATGTATGATGGGTTCAAAATCCATGTTTTCCAAGTCCCTAGCTGTAGTTCACAAAGTTGTTGGAAAGGATAGTTATGAAAAAGAACGAACCAATAGGGATATTTTTTATTATCTATGAAGAATCATAAAAAATTATTTTACAAAACTGATATTTAGTAATATTTCTTGGGATTTTAAGATTCTCCCTATGCCTCAAACTTTAATGTTAGATGTTTAGAATATTTGAGTTATGAATTCTATTTGGGAAGTATTCATGGAGAATCATGATGATTTCCTTCAAGCTTTAGAGCATGGTTCAAGGGATGTTAGTGAGTTCACTCAATAGATGAAACCCTATCTTTATACCTCTCAAATATCTGTGATATCCCCCTATATTATTCCTTTATCTTATTAAAAAATCTCTTCAAATATATATCCTTTTTCCTAAAACCTTCCCAATACTTTATGCTTCTTAGAAAAATTTCTAGGTGTGTAGTTATTAGAGACCTACCTCCTCATCTACTACTATGATTTCATTTTCACCTTCCCCTACATCCATTGGAAAGGATCCCATATTTCATGTAGAAATCAATTATGACCCTTATTCAGATTTAGATTAGGATTTTAATGGAGATTAATTGTAATATTTTTATACCTTTTCTTCAAAATCCTTTGATATATTAACACCATACTCTCCTTTATTCTCATATTTCTTGTATCTTTTCCTTTTCTTAGGTATATTTCAGATAATCTCAAGAGGGGAGTAATACTTGATTGTTTTGATAAATTTAAATTAATTAAATTTAGTGGATAAACATAAATTCATTCAAGAACTTGTTATATAGTTATCTTAATCTTTTGAAAATATTCTCTCGATATATTTAATTCATTTCAATATTAATGTTGTGATCTGTGATCATTAAAAATGGGAGATTATGGTATTTGTACAAAACCTACTTATTTTAATAATCCCAAATCATGTTTATCTTGTTATTAATGATTTTCGTGTTTTTATTAGAAAATGTTATAATAGAAAAAATTGAAAAAATGGATAAGTCTAGAACTTACCGTTCCACCTTACCATGTGATGGAAAAGTTATAGTGTAAGTTTACCGATTGTTATACTTCACCTTTCTATATAAATAAATTGCATACCTTTGGTAAGATGGATTTTTTATGTCACAGATGACCTCAAATTGAAGTTTCAGCTTATAATTCCTTGAGAATCACATTACTGTATATACAATCAACATATAACGAGATCAATATACACAATCGTGAAAACCAATGAAGTGACCAAATGAAAAAATTACCTTACACATGGAGAGATAAAAGACCATGCCGACATATATATAATTTTTCATAATTTAATATACTAACCATGTATTCTAATGTAGTGACCACATGAAGAAAGAAATTTCCACATGATGTTGACAACTTTCCGCATGTGAAAATGAGTTGACCACATGAATAGATGAATCAACCATGTCACCTTTCCACTTCAAGTCAATGAGTCAAGTATTAATGGGATCAAATAAATTTTCTTTAAGTGAATAAAGCATTCCATGTAAAACATGGTAGTGGAGTGCTTCGAATATCTAACGGATAGCTTTAAAGCATTTAAGTGAGTGTTATTGTATTTAAAAAAATAATTATTCTCTAATGGATATTTATGATGAAGATACCTTTAAGAGGATTATTTTATCATGTAAAAAATGTGAGTAGATTACTAAATATTTTTTACTCTTTCCCAGAGAAAATATAGGATTCATTACACATGCACCTGGTATATATAGAAGACTAAATAACACTCAATTTTCTAGTATTTTCTAGGAAAATTTTTCAAGCTAGTTCTAATGAAAAATTTAAGTAATCCAAAAAATAGTAGCTACTCAGATCAATAAGAATTATATTTACTATCTTTTTATCTCATTCTCTTTCCTTCTAGACTATTATTTTAAGCAATGTTTTATATTACTCTATTTTTCTTTAAAAATACAGCCTCATATTCTAAGACATTGAAAAATTTATATTCTCTCAAAAACTTTATTCTTTTTCACAAGAATAACTATGAAGATGTCCTATGTTATCTAGTATCATTTCCCTCCCATGTATAACTATGGTAGAGGATATATTCCAAGAAAATATTATGTAATATTATTTTTATAAACAAATACAGGTTATGTATTGGAAATTTGTGATTTCCAAGCGGAGGGGATTAAGGACCCCTTTATGACCAAACCCGTATTTAAATTTCACGGTACTTTTTTCTTGTTTTTATTTTAAATTTCAAATATATTTTAGCTTTATAAAATATAACAAAAAATTACTTTGATAGTTAGTCTTAAGTTATGCTATATAAAGTTTTTTATTAGGTAAATCAATATCAAATGTAAATGTAATTAATATATATTTTAATCAAGCCTTAATCCCCATCTGAGAAATTATAAAAAGGAAAAAATATATATTTCTACTATTTTATTTAACTTTTTTTTTATTAAACTAGGGATTTATTTTTTAAATTGTTTTTTAAAATAAATTTTTGGGAACTCAATTCCCCACCTATTCGGTTACGCACTCTATAAAAAATGATTTTCTTATCTTATTAACATTCATTAATTATATTATATAGAGAGATAATGACTATAAGAATAATAAGTAATTTTACAGTAAAAAGGAAATAGTTTTATTATTACTAAATTTTTATTTTTAAAAGGTTGGGGCCGAAGCCTCAATTTATTATTTAAATCAAAGACCTCTTTAGACTGGGTAGAGGGTGACCCATTACATAGCCCTAAGGCCCAAGGCCAAGTGACCTGAATACAAGGCTTGAAAGCCCATTTTTTGGCCCAAAGGACCCCTTGGTGAACAGTACTGCTACAGTACCCGTGCTGCTACAGTACCTACTACAGTAACCGCCACCGCTACAGTACCTGCTACAGTCCCTCCGCCGCTACAGTGTCGCCACTGCTACAGTTCCACGACTACTACAGTACTGCTACAGTGCCCTGCTACAGTACTGCTACAGTGCCCTGCTACAGACATTATTAGATACTATATTTTATTTTACATTATTACAGTGAGAAATTATATGTTGTGACGGTTTCAAATATTTATTAGTAAATATTGATAAAATATTTTCCAATAATGGTCTTTGGAATGAAATTTATATTTGAATTTGGTATAAAAATATTTTTAAATATAAATGATATTTTTCTCAAAAAATGTATTCTTTACATTTTTCATATTAATCATAAATTAATTTCTACCATGTATAGAAATTTAATATTTAATTTTTTTTTATATTTTTTATTATGTGTTCATAATTTAGTAAATCTCCCCCTTTTATTTTTGGTCATTATGAATAGTAACCATAGTACATATTTTCCACCTCAGTAAGGGTAAATCATATAATAACATTTAAAAATAATATGATAAAGACTAATAATGGCCCTAACCCATTAAATTAATCAATTGGATGTGTGTTTTTAGATCATAATCATTCAATATAATAATTGTTTTCAATATAGATCCTTTTCTATTTCAGAATGACTTATATATTATTTTATGTAAATATAAATCCATAAATGTCACTTTCTTTCTTTTAATATCTATAATATTTTATGATAGTAAGGAAAAATCCAATTTTATTTTATATATGATCATTTAAAAGATAAATTATTCCTTTTCATTTTAATTTATTTCTAATTTTTAATGAAGAAATAGTTACCCTAAATTATTATGCAATGCCAACACAATACTTATTCAATTAATAGAAATATAAATTAAATGACATTAAAATTATTAATAGTATTTTTATTTGATTTAATTATTATGTTCCATGATTTTTGTTCTCAAATATAAAATTTTAGGGATATGTAAAATGATTAATATTTAAATTCATTTTTTCATTTTTTTCAAAGTCATATTAACTGAATAGTTCCAAAAATTACATTAATGATATTTTATAAACAAAAATGTTTCATTAGATGAATTAAATTGAAAATGTATTATATTAGGGACATGGAGTGTAATATGATTGAATATATCAACCATGATCAATTCATTAGTTACTTGTACTATTATAATAGTTTTATTGACCCATTTATTGTAAAAACCTTTATATAATTGTAATCGACAAAAGGGATAATTGGGGGGGGGGGTGGTTAAGGCCAACAGATATGTGTGAAAATATCACCTAAAATTTTTAAATATTTTTTTATAAAATAATTTTAACCCATCATCATAATTTATTTTGAATATATCAATTTTTTTCCATTTATTCCTAAAATTTAATTTATATTAATTTAATACTTGATGACATTCCCTAAGTGCCTCTCCCCTCACTTATATAAGGCACCTCCTATCCTCTATTCCATACACATTTTGAGCACAATATTTCAGAAAATATATTCTATATTCTATCCCTAAATTACCTTCCCACAACCTCTAGGACATTTTTTTTTTCATTAAAAAAACCGAGGAAGGCTTTAGGTGTAATCCTAAAGAGGTTTTCTAGAGAAGTGGTATAATTTTTAACTGTGAATTTTTATATTATTTATTATTCTTTATTAATAACATATTATTAAAAAATTTATGAAATAATGGAAAACTTATATTCAATATAGATATATATTATTATTATATAGATGTTACTTATATTCATACCCTCTTCAATGAAATGGGTAACAAAACCATCGTTCATCTGTACAGCAGAATGACAGCTCGCAAACCGATGTATTTTTTTCCATCACCACCTCTAATGGATAGTTATAATTGTGGATTTAATGTATATGTATGATATTAATGACATATTTATAATTCAGTAAAGATAATATAATATCTTCTTTCTTACCTTTCCATGCATTGAAAAATGACAATGTCGTCCGTGCATACATGTGGATTACAACCACCAAGAGATTATGTGATTCTGTTTTCATGACCAAATCAAATAGATAACATATATTATTGAATTAAATGATATAATTTTATATTAGAATCATTCTATAAAGATAAAATGATATTTGACTACTTTCACACACACCCATTGAAAAATGAAAACATTGCTCATGAATATGTAAGACTTATCATCTCCATGATTGTAACATAGTTAAGAAACATAAAAATATATCTAGGTTGGTTTTAAATGTATAATTAATATTTTATAATGATCATTATTTTTTTTATTCATGATATGGTTTAAAAATGACTGTTTGGACTATATTGCTCTGACCAAAGTCATTTTTGGAAATATGATCGAAATATCCTCAAAACATCTAATAAGAACTGAATTTGTTAACTAATTGTATATAAAATGGTAATAAATAAAATAAAATAAAATAAAAAATACTTTTTATCATAAAAAATAGAATAATTTACATTATATTATTATTTTGGAAGATAAATAATGCACATAATGAGTTGAACTCGAGGTAAGAGACACATTACTTTAAAAACCCCAGTTGAATATTTTTCAACATTTATTTTATAAATATTTTTATTTCAATACCATATTCTTAAAATTATTTTTGTATGTATTTATATGGATATAAATGAATTATAAAAGAATTTTTTTTTTACATTTTTTAAATGTGGTTTTCTAAAAGAATATTTTTAGGTATATTATATAGAATGTTAAGAAAAGAGAAATTATTGTTCTATTTTATTGTATATGGCGTCAAATGTTTCCCCAAAGTCATAACCATTATTTTATTTTTTGATTATTTTAAAAAAAATCGTCTTTTATTCAAAGAAAAACCCTCCTTCCATATATTCCAGGTAATTAAAAAAATAATTTAAAATTAAATGCATATTTCAGTATCTAAAAATGTTTTCTTTTTGGAGAAAAGAATATTTTTATGAGTACGATGATGGAAAATGAAATATTTCATATTTTATTTTTATTTATAATTATTGGGAATATTTTATTATGTAGGGTGGTTCTGTTATAAACCTAGTAATGATGGTTTGATTATAAACCAAGGATGGGTAGTTTTATTATTAACCAAGGAAGGGTGAGTCCAATACAGATGTCAAATGCATTAGGTAAATAGATGGAGTAAACTGGTTAGGATTTAACTTAGAGATTATTATAATTTATAATATTAGTTATTCCATTTGGAATGGTGATATGAAAATAATATCCCATGTTAGCTACAAGCTTTATCTATCATTTCTATGCAGTTTTAAGGAAATACCATAATTTCACAACATATGATAAGGAGATTAAATTTAAAGGACAATATATGTTACCTATTGAGGGTAAAAGGTATAATATAGTGAGAAATTTACTAAGAGTTTTGGATGATTTAATGAAACCATTTTGAGTTTCATGTCTACTTTATGATTTCCTACGAAGTATTTTTTGAAAATATTTGGATTGAGAAGTGGATATCTTGGGTAAGAAGAAATTTATTTTATACCAAAAGTTTATTTTGAAAAATTTATTTTTATAGGTATTTATAGAATAATTATTTTCTTTATTTCTCTTTATACATCCCTTATCAATTTTTTTGAGCTCATACCACATATTAATATGTTTTTATAAGGTTTTAATGATGAGTAGGGATAAAGATGATTTAAACATTAAAACATTGAAGATATTTCCTAGATATAAAAATTGTTGTATCTTAAAAGTTTTTTATTATGAAAAAATGAATACTAATTGGGTGCTTCCACCTTATGATACAATATATATTTGTGCAAGGGTGATGGCCAAATTCATTAACACTGTAAACTGTAAAGATCCTCAAATTTAATAGATTGAATTTATGATTTCATACTAAAGATATTGCAATTCTTATATATAGGTAATTATCATAAGATATTTATATTTTTTATAGAATAAGATAGATAATTTTGAAAAAATAGTGATTAAAGGTAAGGGTTTTTTACATCTCTATTTTGTTTCCTTGAGATATGATGCGTATTCACAAATTTTTTCCTTTTCATGGTGTATATATTCATTATGTATCTCTTTTATCATATTTATTCTTACAATATTATTTATTTAAAAATCCATCTCATTTTGTACAGTTCATAATTTTTTAATTAAGAAGATAAAGATGTTTTAATATATTTAATATTGTCAAAACTTTTATTAAGTAATAATATTTTCAATAAGACTTTGGTTTTTAAATTATTGTTTTATTCTGTTTTCTATGGAAATGATAATTTATTTTTTTTTCTTTTCTACAAAATTACATTGATGTATTTCTTTCTCGAAAAAATACTATGATGTTAATAATAGTAACCATTCTCTCTATATGAGATATTTTTTTACCCATCCATATTTACTCTTCTCACTAATGTACTTATATTCATGTTTTTAAATTAAAATATTATTTATTTCTTACAATCATCAAATTTATATTTTTAACATTTTAAAATAAATGATTTATCACTATATATATGATTGGGATTTTGATAATGGTATTTTAAAAACATTAAAAAGGATTACAAATTCATGTTTGTATTTCAATATTCTAGTCTACATTTCCTATGTAAAATATTTATATCTTTTTTGAGACTCCATTTTTTTGATTTCATTTTATGTGGTGTTCTAAAATGATTTTCATTTTACACTTTATAAATGTGTTTTTGAGAGTTATTCACTATTTTGTCTCTTTAGGACATTGTTATTAAATGTTTTCTAAAATCTCTTTTTCATGGGTTCACTTCCATTTTACTCTTTAAAATATATAACTACTATGGATTTATGTATTTGAAATCACCCTATAAATTATTATTTGGAAGTATCCTTTTGGGTTATTTAATTTTGGTATCAATTGATCTAATCCATGAAGTAATTTTATGTGATTTCATTTGGAAATGATATGAAACTAATTTTATTTCTTGGAGTTATTGATGATATAATTAATGATAAATATCTTATGGAAGTCATATGGATAGATGATAATGGGTGGGGTCTTATATCAACCTATAATCCATTTGTTATGTATTTATATCTCATGGAATAATGATTTTAAATATAAATTTTTTTTTGTTCACAACATAAAACTTGTACTTTTTTTGTTTGAAAAATGAATTGTGGACATTTATTTATTTACAATATTAAAATTTGCTTATTATTATTCTTGTTACTAATTTATTTTTTATTCTATGTTTTTAAGAGAATCTTTCATTTCTGTGACATGTTCCTTTGATTATGCTTCATGAATCATGTTTATTATCCTGTGATTGTACACAAATTATTCCACGGTCTATGTTTGTTCCTTAAATATTATATGTCCTTCTATCATGACATAGAGAAAAAAATTATTGTTCCATGTTATTTTATATAAGATATTTCTACCAAACTCATGTTTTTTTATATGAGTATGTTCCAACCCTTGGTGACATGTTGATAATATTTTCCTCACTAAGAGTTTGCGGCCACACTATCCTTATGTTTCTATTACCTAGGATAAAAATTTTAATATAAATTTCGCTGATTATAGAAGAGAGTTTAGTGAGGTTTTGTTATGGGTAAATTTTCATAAGTTTCATAAAATCTGTTTCTAATATAACTGTTCCAAGAAGACCATTAACCTTCAATTATTGTGTTAGTGTGACTATTCACTAGTTTTAACATTTATCTTCTAAATATGATATAAAATAAATATTTTCATAGAATGGTTTGTTTCAAAAAAATATTTAATGAAAATGATTTTTATGTCAGATCTGAGAGTGGTGGTCTGGTCAGATCAAGTTAATATCATTGGAAGGTTTTATTTTTTTTATGGATTTATTTATTTATTTTTTGTGATTCATACAAGATAAATTTACATCTCTATTTGGATACTGGTAAATGAATATAGATTTGGAATAAAGTCACATATGGGTAATCACCCTAGAAAAAGATGGTTGATTATTAATTTGATCTTTACTTGGTACATGATGAGTGACCTTAAGACTTCACAACTGGATAAAAACACCCTGTGGATATGCTACAGTGAATTCAAATTCTATTTCTTAACCATTATGATGGATATGACTAAATTTAGGGTAAAAACTATAATATGACATGATCATATATAAGTTAGATTAAAACATATAAGTATTAATATTTTAAGGTATATATATATATTTCTTTTATGTAGAAAAGGAAAACTAAATTTTAATAGAATATATTTCAATATTTTTTGGGTTCAGAATATTTTATAAAATTTTACGATAATTTTGGGTTAAAATATTATCAGGATTTGGTTAATTAGTTTATGAGAACCAAACATAATGGAACATTGATTGATGTGAGAGTGATTTATGTTTATTTGAAATCTAAGGTCATGGTTTTAAAATATGAGGTTATGTTTTCCATGAGAGTATTTAAGATAATTTTTCTACGATATTAATTTTTCATTAATCTTGCAAATATATTTTGGTTTGAATAATTTCTAGATCTTGGAGTATCCAAGTTAATAATTAATGTGATAAACAATGCATGAATTATCCTAATAAGAAACCAAATGGGATAGAAGTAGGTGTTAATAATATTGTGGTTGTTCTCACAAAACTATCTTAGGTTTTGATTAACAAATTGAGTCTTTCCAAGCAAATTAACACACATAATATGATGAGGATATAGTTTTATAGAATCTCATGTGATGAATATAATGAAGTAAATAAGATTGAACCTCCGACATGTGTAAAATATTGTAATAATCAGCTAATAGACTATCTTAAATGAATAAAAAATTGTTTCATGTGTGAAAGGACTGAACATCAGGGTCATGATTTTATAAAAGATATGAAGTGTCTATACAATACAATTGAATTTTAGAGGAACAAAGCAATGATCCATATTCACTTTAATACCTCAAATGCAAGGAATTTGTGAATTTTACTAATCTATCCCTTAACCCATGGGATAATGATTATAATAGTCCTGATCAAACTCCCTGGAAATAAGAAAAAACCTATTAAATGACTTCTAGTGAATTGGATAATGATATTTAAGGTACAATTTTCACCCCTCCAAATTTGTGGTTCATTCTTCTCTAGTATGCCTTGGGAGTTTTATAAGAGATTCAAATTAACACCTTAATGATTTGATGTTGATTGATAAAAATTATGTGGTTTTTCCCAGTTTAAGTTTGTAGAAATATTCTTCATTATCCTTTATTTAAATAAATTTTATGCGATTTTGGAAATGGATTACCTATATCCACACATACTCCATATTAACTAAATAATGAAATCATATTTAATATCTCAAATAAACTTATGATCAATTACTATTCTAAGGATGACTATGAACTCAATAAAAAATTGATTCCTTTATATAGTTCTTAACACTGAATCATGAGGCATATTTATCTTAAATGGTTATAGAAAACATTATATTTTGATATGTATATTATAAAATAATAAAAGAATTTTATAGATTAAACTTTGTTAATAATGTTAATACATCATTTTTAAAATCAAATACTTAGTAATGGATACTTATGGAAAAACCGAAAAATATAATTAGTGTGTAATAATTAAAATATCATCGATATATTTTATTTAATGGTGGGGGGGGATTATAATTCCAGAATATTATAATATACATATTAACTATAAATAAATTTAAAGGGTTAGATGTATATTCCCACTTTGAAAACAAAAATAAAATGATTCATGACATATTTGAAAATCATTACTAAATAAAATAATAAGAATAATAATATAACCCATAAAAAGCAGATATTAGCCAATAAAAATTACTACATTTATACGATATATAATTAAAATGATTCAATATTTAAAAGGATTATTAATTCTCAAATAACCATTTAATGTATTATTAAATTATATCAACTACTTTTAATGATTATTTGATATATTGTTTTAAAATATAAAATAATATTTTAGCATTCATTAAATTTGTATTAAATGATATTGAGGACACATAATGTTTATATTTTTTTCAATAAAAGTATTTTTTATTTATATTTGATGTTTTTATTTAAATGATAATTTTATAAATTTAATAATTATAATTTTATAATCTGAAATTCATTTTTTGATTTATCATAACAATTAAATATTAGGAGAATTTTTTAGTATTTTTTTGGAAATATTTTTTTTACGTGAATAGTGGAAAATACAGTTTTTAGTAAATTTGGAGAGTTTATTTCTATATCAAGAAATCGGTAAAACATAAAAACATACACGACATTTTTGGTGATCTAAAATTTAATTATAGAGAGAAATTATTCATTTCAAAAAGATGTTTTAATTTATAAAACTCATGTTTAACATTTTTAAAATAAGTAATAAATTTATAATAATATTTATTTTTAGTATTTCTATTATAATTAAGATTTTTATATGTGAAATTTGGGTTTTTATTTATTTGAAAGTCATATATCTATCCTTTGGTAATTAGTGTAGGCTTGAGTCCTAGAAAAATAAGAAACTATGCGTATTATGCACAGGGCGATTCAAAGCCATTTCCCAGCTAGAGAATTTGTGGCGCAATCTAGGTTTTGTGGGGCCCCCCTCTAGGAGTCAATTTTTATTCAAACACAGATTTTTTTCGTGGGATATTAGTCGAATGGTACCCATTGGTGGTACCAAACACTCCTAGTGGTAAGAGGTGCATGCATGAGTCCCACAAGACACATATACTATTCACATTATGCACAGGGTTATTCAAAGACATTTCCTTGCTGGGAAACGTGTGACACACTATGGGCTTGGTCGGGTCAACCCTCTAGGAGTCTAGTGTTACCCATACACATTTTTTCTACTTCGGTGGTGGAATAATGGTTATGGAGAGGGGTATAATAA
This sequence comes from Viscum album, assembly GCA_963277665.1. Taxonomy (NCBI): domain Eukaryota; kingdom Viridiplantae; phylum Streptophyta; class Magnoliopsida; order Santalales; family Viscaceae; genus Viscum; species Viscum album. The sequence continues at coordinate 1,939,734,685 of OY728130.1, forward strand.
CATCTTTCTTTTGGAGTTGCAATGTTGGATTCCTAAGATTCCACTATTGGGAGAATTTCTCACCCACTAGGATCTAGTCACCTTGCCACATCACCAGGTCTCTAACTAGGTGGGTGAAAATGAGGAATGACCCACCCCTGCTAATGGATTGATGTGTCATGCTATCACCAATTAGGTCATCACCCTCTGGGATGCTCTCCTTCTCAGATGGGAATGACTCCTTCCCAGTTATGGCTCTCTGTAGTGTGATCCCTTCTTAAGGAGGGGGGTTTCCTAGTGTGTGGGTTTTGAAAAGGTCACATCTGGGGATTCCATTTAAAAGATATATAACATTTAGGCTTAAAAATATTCTTATTTTAAAAATAGGTTTTTACATGATACATGTGGGAATATTAAAAATAATATTTATTACACATAGAATTTTTATATTATAAACTAATATTAATATTTGGAATCATTAGGTATAAATTATTTATTAAATTCCTTTTAATTTTTAGGTAATGAAAATAATTTATATTTATAAAAATTAATTAACATGATTAAAAATGGTAAAAGGGAAAAATCTAACAGTAAAAGAATTATTATAATGTTTTAAAAATATGTTAAAATTAATGTATGAGGTAGGTTATACCTTAACCCAAAATCCAATCCATTATTTTCAACTTTTTACGCTCATTCCTTGTAAATCATGTTCTTTATTTATATTCAATTTTTATATTAAAAAAAATTCCATTCCCTTCACCTATAATGGAGCCTACCTACACCCTATTTATACACTCATTATAAAGAAATAGATCAAAGAAAACTATATCCAAATATATCTTCTAATCTCTTCCTATATACTATAATCTTTTTTCTTTCCAAAATACCATATTAAGGAGTGTTGTGTTGTTACGTAAGGGGGGACATCCAAAGAGAGAGGTAATGTTCTCAAACGAACTCTCTAAATTATTTCCTGATTTTAACCATCAAATATTTTTTATCCATGAATTCATGATAACTTATATGTTTTTAATATGTTTAAATCTTATTATACTAATGGAATGTATATTTTATCCCTTCTTACAAAACCTTTCAAAAAATGAAGACATGTTCATGAGTATGTATGGACTAATAACTCCACAAATGGTGTGGTTTATTTTTCATCACCACCTCTCATGGATTGTTATAAAAGGATATTTAAATTATTAATATGAAATTAATATTTCTTTATATTTCTATGTAATTGAGAATTTCCTTTATTCCTCTCTAAATTTCGAAAATGAACATGTTACCTGTGTGTATGCTCGGACTATCCCCACAATGAATGTGATGTATTACATTTTTCATCTAGTATTTTATTTTTTATTAAAATACCTAAAAAAATTTATTACATTTAAAATGTCTGAATAATAATAATATTATTCTTCAATAATGTTGTTATTCTAAAATAATTGGTTTCTTAACCGTATTGAACCATAGATTAGAGCTTGTTCTTGTTTAGGTCACTTTAACCATATACATGGAATTTTTTATAAATTTCTATCATGGATGACAATAGAAACTTATATAATATTTTAATAACCCAATATATTAAGGTAATTATCTTTTAAAATTAAATATCTTTGATATTTTATGCTTCATACAACATCGATTTCAAAACCATAATATACTATTATATATGACCGTTGGAATAGTAATGTGACCATTAAGAATAGTGATATGACTTACATAATAGTAACTTCACCTATGGAAGTATAAATAAAATTTAGGTTACTTATAAATGAATATATGTTTTATTTATACCCGGGAATAAGTAAATAAATGTTTCATAAGTGATAAGTTAAGTGTTGGTATTTTTGTGAAACATAAATTTTCATTAAAAATTTTATAATTAATATAACGATTTAAAAGAAAATTTATTATAATAAAATATATTTATAAATTAATATTGTATTTTCTTTATGACTAGAATATAATTTTATTAGACATTAATTAATTTTACAAAGTGTCATAAAATTTTTATAATATGAAAATATGTATATTTTCAGTATATAATGAATTTATTTTAAAAAATAAATTTCATATATTTAGAAGTTTTTTCATATAATGGTGTATATTTTTGAATTATATACATTGAAAAATTGATAAGGTTATTTTTTGGTATGTTTCTATAATAATTTAATTTTTGGTGAATAATACAATACTATAATTTACATTATTTAACAAATACATGAATTATTTTGTCATGGATGATGTATGGATTATGTAAGACAATAATATAAATTTATCTTTATATATTTAATGTATTTATTCATGGGAATCAAAACCATTCACAGTCTTCATCCAAAATAATAAACCAATGTATAAAATAATAAAACCCCCTCTCCTACACTATAAATAGCACCCCTCACGACCTCTTCTCGTCCCGCATCCAAGGGCTTGAAGATTGTAAAATTTCTTCCCAATAACTCTAAAAATCCTCTCCCCCAAACTATGGTCATTCTAGTATCACCCAAAAACCTTTTCAATGTTCTTTAAGGAGGTTCTCAAGGAGAGGAATTTAAGAGGTAAAGTCCCCTTACATTATTTTAATTTTCTTTTAATTTATTTTATTTTCTTATCCTTTCATTAACTATTATACCCAAACATACATGATAACTCCATTATCTTATAAATAATAAAATTTTATTATTTTAATGATATATTAACCATCAATTCCATTATCTTCCACTAATTATTCTAAAATTTAAAACATCATCTGTGAGGTGCTGATTTACCGCCTTCATGGATAAGGAGTTTTTATTTTTCTATTCATTAAAGGATGGTTATAAAACAATTTTTATGTTTGAAAATGAAATTTTATATTTAATACAAGTTATTTAATTTTTTATTAGTATTATATATAAATAATATTAAAACATAATACAAAACTAGTTTGTGATGATCGAAAAAACCGAAAAATATCTAAATGGTTATCATTAACAATTTATCTATTGAATAATCCTCATATAACATGAAAAATGATATATAATAAAATTAAACCCCCTATAGGTTCATTAGTAACATATAATTTCAATTATGGATAACTATTCTGATTTCACATGATCTTTCATACATGAATATAAGTGAACGAATCATGAAAACCAAGGAAACAAACCCTCTTGAATGATGAAATTGAATATCATAACTCATCAAAAAGGCCATAAATGTACTTAATAAAATTATAATAAATAAAATAAATATTATATAGGTTATGAATTAAATTATTAATGAATACTAATTTATTATCTAGGATATTAATTAAAAGTGCAGAATACTTCCAAACATAAGATCTGGGTCTCTTCTGAGACCTCAATTTTTGAATTTAGGCTACGAATTACCCACCTTTACCATAATGTTACTCTTAATTATTTTAATACAAATATTCTAGATTCTTTTCATATGTAACAAAATAATTCATCAAGATCATATAATATTTTCTTTAGGGGAGAATATAGGTTTTATTGGGTTCCCTTTTCAATTCCTCCCAATAAGCTATCCCAGTTAAAGGGGACTTCCAAATTTCTCACCAATTTTCAATTGCACTCCATATCTAATTTTAGACATGAATATTTTATAAAATACCCCTTTTTATCATTAAAAACTATATTATCCTTTATTTGGTTTTATGTAAGCAAGTAATCCTTGTCCCCTTTTAAAGTCTCTTATATTTTCTCCTAAAAAACACCAAAGAGGCCCATTTCTAAAGTTCCTTAAAAACTATTTTTACTTATTTTAACATTAGTCTAACATAAAAAATTAATTATAAGTAATTTCATTTCCATTCCCTTTTATTTTATTTGATATAAATGTTTTCAATATGATTTTATAATATTACAAATTATATTTCAAAAAAAACATATCTTTGCAATGTAAAAATGGTATTTCTCTCAAGAATTCTTTGATGATTTTATTAGAGTATATACATGTCTTTAAACAATTGTATTTAATATTATGCTTAATTGAAATTGATATTTTATGATATCATCTTCCATATTTAATTAAATGTTTTATGATCAGTTTGACTATGGATGTGATATCTCAATACCATTCACTATATTACTCAGAATGATTAGTGTTTAAGAGGAAAAATTAAAGAATATTGTGTCAAAGTTGTTTATGTGTCACCTAATTGATTTGAGGAATTCATTGGAATTATTAACTGAATTTATTTGACCTCTATATCCCCTTATGGTATTGGTGGATCTCATGAGACAAAATGGATATGTAATCAGTTGAGGCCTTAACCATTTATTCTCATATGTCTGGGACGAGGCCTTGACGGTATGTTTCAGATGTACTTCATTATGTATTCTATCATTATGATATTTAAAATTGATAATCCATATAATTTATTGACTAGTATAACATCTACGGTTAAGTTTAATCCTAATTTGATTAGTTATAGGGCATTATTTATTCATATTTTACTCCTTCCATAATATGCTCAGGTTTATTTTTTAATTGAATGTAATTTAATTATTCACATTTCCTTATTGCTTATGTTTATATTACATTCTAATGTTTTTATTACCCTTATAGATCATCTTAACTCACCACTTTACTATGTTTTTTCAAGGATATGAAGATGTATATTATGAATTACTTGTAGGATTAGTCTCTGAGTTTATGGGTGTTTCCAAAGGAGTTTCGATACTGTTTTACTTTCAAAGTTTTAATTTAACAATTATGTTTTTATATAGTTTTCCAATGCTAATAAACTATTCATTCCTTTGGGATGTGAGCCCTTTTTCTAAGTACCAATGTAATTAAGTAAGTCACTAGCTCTAGTATACTAGTGTTGGGTATTTACAGTTGGTATTAAAGGAAGTTTAGTAGAAAACTAGAAAACTAGATTAGAGAACATAATCCTAAGATCGACATTGAGGATAACTATTGAAGAATATCATATATTTTTTAAGGTATATATTATTTCCATATTCCTAGAAATACACATCTATCTAGATAATACTAGTATATGTGGATCTAGAAAAGATATACCTAGGGGAACAAGTCTAACAAGGTGTGTTGGGACTGACTCGATGTAACTTGGTACGTGATGATGATAATTACTATTCCTCTAGTTTTCCAAACATAGGGGATATGGTTATGACAATTCAAATTTTCATTACAAACCATTATGAAGGATTTAAAAGAAAACATGTCCCCAAAAGAAACCATGTTTATGATTATGAGATTTTCTTTGAATAAATTTCCAATTTATGTGAAGTGTTTTTCTAGTATGAAATTTTTTCATTATTATCCATACCCTAATTTTGTGAATTCCATTATTTTGAAATGGAACCCAATGTATTTAATTGAAACCTTATCAATGCACATATTCCATGTTGGGATTTCTCTCTTATTCAATATAATGGTGTTGAAACAGGATCTAAAAATGGAGATGATAAACTTATTAATATACTGGGAAAATTAAATAAAGTTATAAGAAATAACCTTACTTGTATGGAGTAGAACAGTTAGAACGTGGTATAGAAATGCTAGACCATTTTATGAAGAAACAACCTCTTTCATTCAATGGGATAAAAAATATATTTGTTGCAGATCAATGGATAATTTTGCATAGAGAATATATTTATCTCCTTGGGAAGTAATTAAAGTGAGAAGGTTATCATGAAATTTTTTCACCTCTAAGGATATTCTTATCAATTTTGGCCATTAATTAAAAACAAAATAGAGGAGGAAGAAATTGAAAATATGGAATGGAAGGATTTTATAGAAATTTTCAAGGAAAATTATTTCCCTTTGGAAAATGAGTGGATATGGATAGACAATTATTGAGTTTGAGATGAATAGAGGATGAAAACATTTCCAAGTATAAACAAAAATTAATGTGGCTATACATACATGCTAAAGTTTAGGTTCTTAATCAAAAGAATATTAATTTATTCTTTGATGAGTTAAAATCATTCCTCTGAAGGGCACAAACCTCACAAAATTTATCATCATATGTAGATATAGTCTCTTATTCTATAAATAAAGAGAATAAATTATATATGTCTTATGTATTTAAGGGATAATAAGGGATGAAGAGGTTGTAGGAGAAATAAACAAATAAATCAAAGAATAAAAGTGGGCATTTTCCAATGTGAAAAACATGTAGAAAAAAACACCCTGGTGCTTGTAAAAAGGTAAAGGATTTTTCTTCAAATGTGATGAGAAAGGCCATAATTCTCATGATTTAAATGGAATAAAAGTAGATACTAGTTTTTGATACTATAATTTTTGTGATATGGGACACTATGAAAATAAATTTCCGAAGCATCAAGGAAAATTGCATAAAAAATGGCCATGGGATCAAAAAAATCTTATAAGATCACAACAGTCGAGCTTGACGATCCTAATGATGTGATTATAGGTACTTTAATAATGTAATCAAATTTAGATAAAGTTTTATTTTATTCTATATCTTCAAAATCCTTTATATCGTCCCATTTTTCATTAAAAGATAGATATTTCCAATTCACCTTAACATGTGATTTGTTAGTAAATACACCTAGTGGAAACCATTTCGCAATATATATGTGTTGAGTTGTTCCTATTACAACACATAAACATGCTCCAATTTCTTATTTATTTATCCAACATATGGTTGATTTTTATATAATCCTTGTCATGGACCAGATTTCAAAATTTAATGAAAAAATTTATTACAAAGAGAATGAAATTATGATTAATGATGAAGGTATGGAATTTACCATCTTTAAATAGGATACTACATAATATGAGTCATATATGGATCCACATATAATAACTATTCTAAATAAAATTCTTGGGGAATAAGAGAAATAATTATTTATGGATGGGGAAATAAATATTTAAATTGAGTACATACTTATAGTATTTGAATACATTATGTATTTATAGAGGATTTAACAGGATATCCTCCAGAGTGGGAAGTTGATTTTTTAATTGATTTAATTCCTGATTTTGAGGCCAATATAAAATAATCCATCTAGAATAACCCCATTAGAGTTAATAGATATTATGAAACAAATAAGATAGTTGATTTATAAGGGATTAATTTACCCTAGTGTGTCTCCATGGGGTTCCCATGTTCTCTTTGTTAGTAAGAAATATAGATCCATGAGTCTGTGCATAGACTATAGAGAAATCAATTATATTATAATAATGAACAAGTATTTTCTACCTTGCAATGATTATTTTTTTGATCTACTTCATAGAGATCAATATTTTTTTGAAGATTTTCCTTTGATCTTGATATCATCAATTTCATGTGAGGAATGAATTTATTCTAAAGACAACATTTCAATCATGGTATAGACATTATGGGTTTAAATTATTGATATTTAGACTAACTAATGCATTCTCTATTTTTATGGATCTAATAAAAAAAATCAGGGAATATCTATAATTTTTTATGGTATTTATTAATTCTATATTTATATATTAGAAAATCTACAAAAACCACGATAACCACTTACAAATTTTTTAGAGACACTTAGAATAATAGAGTTATATGGAATGTTTAAAAAATGTGAATTCTAGTTTTAAATTTTTTCTTTTATTAGACATGTTTTATATAAGGATGGAATCTCAGTTGATCCTATGAAGATCACGTCAAATGAAGAACATCCTACACTAAGAAACATTATCGAAGTACACAGTTTCATTGGCTTACTAGGTTACTATCAACATTTATTTTTGAATTTTTCCCAATTATCTAACTCATTAACCAAGTCTAATTAGAAATTAGTAATGTTAATTTGGATGAAGTAATGTGAATAAATCTTTAAAGAATTTAAACATAGATTAATGAATCCTCTGATATTGACTCAACCATTGAGAAATGGTAGATTTGTGATTTGTAGTACTGTATCAAATAAAGGTCATGACAATGACCTTATATAGAATGATAGAGTTACTACCTTTTCATCAAGGTAGTTATAACATCATGAAGAGAACTATCTAACTCTAGATATTCTGTTATCAATTGTATTATTTTATTTGAAGATATAGATACAGTATCTCTATTGAGAAATATGTGAGATATATATAGATCGAAAGAGTCTGAAATATTTCTTCTTAGAGAAATATTTCAACATGTGGAAAATAATATGACTTGAGCTACTCATGGATTATGATTGTTCAATACAATATGACATTGGGATGGAAAATATGGTTGTAGATGCATTGAGTTGGAAGGATATTGGAGTTATAAACAAAATGAGGATCGTAAGGGATCATGTGTTCATGGATCTAGTGATGATGGATATAAGAATTTTCTAGAAAGTCGAAACAACACTACTTTTTCAATTGGTTGCCTAACCATAATTATTGAAAAATATTAAAAGTACCGATTCTAAAGATGATAATTCCAAAGGAAAATTAAAGCTTCGAATGGAGGGAAATTGGAAGACTTCATGTATGTGGATGTAACTCTAAAATTAGGGAAGCAGCTTTGTGGTCCCTCTATAAACAAGATAATAATGGAATTATTGTATTATTCACATTTCTCTAATTTCTATATACACTCTAGTAGCACTAAGATGTGTATAACTGTGGGAGAACATTTCTGGTTGGGTAATTTGATGTGCAAAATTACAGATTACTTATCAAGATGTTTAGTTTGTCACTAAGTGAAAGATGAAAGAAAACATCCTAGATGATTTATAAAACCAATTCATATTCCTATATGAAAATGGGATGATATTACTATGGATTTTGTAAATTGATTACCAAAAAACTATAAGAAATAATGTTGCAATATGGGTAATTATTGATCTAATTACAAAATATACACACTTCCTTGCTATAAGAGAGTATTTTTCATTGGATCACCTTTCCTGAATTTATATTAATGAAGTTTTAATACATAGTAGAGAACATATTTCAATTTTGTTTGATCATGATCCATGATTTATGTTGAAATTATGTAAAATTATTCAGAAATATTTGAATATTGTGCTTCATTTGAGTATTACTTATCACCCCCAAATTAATGAGTAGTCAAAAAGAAAGATCCAAACATTAAAATGAATGTTGATATCACTCTCACTTGACATTGAATTCATGTGGGATCAGTATTTACATTTTTCAAAGTTTTCCTATGATGATTGTTTCCATTCATTTATTCAAATGGATCCATATGTAACATTGTATGGAAAGAGATATTGTACAATGAATTGTTGGGATTAATTTGGTGAGGGTAATCTTTTAGGCCCAGAGCTTGTGGAGAAAACAATGACAAAGGTAAAAACAATTTAAACACATATAAAAGCAGCACAAAGTAGGAAAAATATCAATGCCGATAACTTGATGTAATATTTCGAGTTTCAAGTGGGAGATCATGTCTTATTGAATGTATATCCATTGAAGGGTGATATAATATTTTGAAAGAAAAGGAAACTAAGACCATGGTATATTGGAACTTTTTAAATCATGGAGATAATTGGAGTTGTGGCATATAATTTGGTGATTTTTCCAAGCCTTTATAGAGTCTACAATCTGTTCCATATCCCTTTATTAAGAAAGTACATGCTATACCCAACATATTTCCTCACTTCTAAATGAATATAATTGGAACCTAATTTATCTTACACTGAAGAGAATATCTATATTATAGAAAATAAATAATACGTGTTGAGTATTGGAACAACTCTACTGGTAAAAATACTTTCAAAAAACCATAACATTGGAGAGGCCACATGGGAACCAAAGGAAATTATAATGAAGAGATACAAAAATCTTTATTTGAGGGGACACTGTGGAAATTTCATGGATGTAATTTTTGTAGGAGGGAAGATTGTAACACCCTAACATCTTATAATATGTCTCTTTTATAATTCAATATATTTGATAGTTTATTCTTCACACAATACTGAGTTTAAAACCCTAATATACTATTAAATATAACCATTGGAATAGTAATGGGACCATTAAATAGTAATATGAATAATATAATAGTAGCTTCACCTATGAAAGTATAAATAAAATCTAGACAACTTATAAAAGAAAATATTCTATATTCATATCATGGAATAAGTAAATAATTGTTTTAAAAATGACTAGTTAAGTGTACGTATATTTCAGAAACATAAATGTTTATTTTCAATTTTAAGATAAATATAATGATATAAAATAAAAATTTATTTTCATAAAATAGATTAAAAAATTAATATTTTTTGTCTGATGATTATAAGACAATTTTACAGGACCTTAATTAATTTTTCAAAATGTCATGAAAACAGTAATAATATTAAAATCAGTATTTTTCGAGTAAATTATGATTTTATATAAAAATTAATTTTCTTATATATGTAAAATTATTATTATTTAAATGGATTATATTATTTAATTTTATACATCGAAAAATGATTAGAGTGAACATTTGGGATTTTTCTAAAATACATAAATTTTTGGTGAATTGTGAAATATAGTAATTTACGGTATTTAACTAATACATGAATTTTTGAGTCACAACTGATGTATGGATGATGTAATACAATAATCACTAACTATACTTCTCTCTATACAATATTTAGTTAGGGGAATAAAATTTATTATTTTCCATGAGGCAAAATAATAAACTAATGAATAAATTATTAAAAATGCCCCTCTCATTGACTATAAATACCTCGTCTCACCAACCCTTCTTCTCACACATCCAAAGCCTTTAATAATTTAAAATTCCTTTCCAACATATCTACCAAATATCTCCCCCACATTCTATTCTTTATTTACTCAACCGAAATACCATTTTAGAGATCCTTATAGGGGTTCTGAAGGAGAGGAATTCAAGAGGTAAAATCCCCTTTTGTTCTTTTAATTTTCTTTAAATTTATTTTATTTCTTTATCCTTTGAATAACTAATTTTTTTAAAAAATAATTATAACTCTAGTGTCTCATATTTATTGGAATTTTATTTTCTTAATGGGATATCAAACATAAATTCTTTTGTCTTCCCCTTTTTATTCTAAAATTGAAAACATCATCCATGATGTGCCGATTTACTTACTTCATGGACAATGAGTTTTTTTTTCAATTCCATCACCATGTATGGTTATAAAACCATAATTATGGTTAAAATAGAAATTAATATATGCAATTAAACTTATTTAATTTTATATAGCTAGTATATATACAGAATCTTAGTACATTAGAAAAAACTTCTTCATGATGATCGAAAATATGACGAAATAATCTAAATGGTTATCATTAATGCTTTATAAAATGAGTCATCATAACATATGAAAAAAATGATAATTAAGACCATTAATTATCCAGTAAGTTCATTAATAACATATAATTTCATTTTTATAACTATTCCCATTTGACATGACCTTTCATACATGTATACAAGTAAACCAATCATGAAAACAAGAAACAGACACTCCTGAACAATGAAATTGAATCTCATAACTCATCAAAAATGCTATAAATTAACTTAATAAAATTATAATAAATCAAATACATGTTTAATATATAATTAATTAAATTATTAATAAATATAGTTCAATTATATTGGACATTATGTGCAAGTACAGAACACCTTCAGATATAAAGTAAGGGTTTCTTCTCGAGCCTCAATTTTTTTCATTCAGATTATGCTTTCTATATATTTACCATAATGTAATTTTTCATTATTTTAATGTAATTATTATAAATTATTTGTATATATACCAAAATAATTTATCTATATCAGTTAATCTTTCCTTTATGGGACAATTCATGTTTAATAAGTTTCACTTTTCAATTCCACCCAATAAACAAGTATGGTTAAATGGCACTTCACAATTTCCTACCCATTTTCATGTACACTCCATAATCTATTTTAAGACACCAATATTTTTTTATAAAATAACACATTTTTATCATTAAAATATATATCATCCTTTTTCTGATTTTATGTAAACAATTGATCCTTATTCTCTTTAAAGCCTCTTATATTTTCTCTTAAATAGCATAAAAGTGGCATGTTTTTAGAGTTTATTACAAACTATTTTTACTTATTTTGACATTATTTGGACATAATTTATGAATCAGATATAATTTAATTTTACTCTCCTTTTTTTGGGATACACATGATTGGAAAATAATTTTTTTATAAATACAAATTATTTTTCCAAATGAACCTTTCTTTGCAATGTAAAAGGGTATTTCTCTCAAGAATTACTTGAGAATTTTTTTAGATTATTTACATCTATTTCAAAACCAACTTTTGAATCATATTTTTAACTGGAATTTATATTTTATGATATCATCAACCATATTTAAATAAAAGGGTTATGATTAGTTTGACACTGAATATTCTATCTTGATACCATTCACCGTATTACTCGGAATGGTTAGTGTTTATGTTATAAAATAGGGGAATGTTTTGTATATGTTTTGTATGTGTCACCTCATTCATATGAGAAATTAATTAGACTTAGTATGTGATGTGTGAGTCGCTATATAGGACCTCGATGTATCAATAGATCTCATAAGGCAAAACTGATATAGAATTTACTAAGGCCTTAACCATTTGTTTTCATATGTCTTGCCCAAGGCCTCAACAGTTTGTTTCATATGTACAAAATTATGCATTCCGTCATTATGATATTGTAAATTTATAATCCCTGTGATTATTCAACAAGTAAAATATCTATGTTTAAATTTAATTCTCATTTGATTAGTTATAGGGAATTTTTTTTCATCTTTTATTCCTACCCTATTATACTCAAGATTATGTTATAGTGGCATGGGATTTTAGTTATACAGATGGAGTTATTGTTTATATTTATTTTAGAACTTTTATATATTACTTAACCTTACATAGAATTTGAGCTCACACCTTTCCTTTTTTTTCCATGGATTTGAAGATCTATATGCTGAATGACTTGCAAGAATAATCATTGAGTTCATGGGTGTTTCCAATTGGTTTTCAATGTTGTTTTTCCTTTCAAATATGTAATATATCATTTATTTCTGTATCTTATTTTCTAATTCTACTAAACTTATATGTCCTTTGGGATGCAGAACAATTGTTCTTATAATGAATGTAATTAAGTAAGGAACTAGATCTGGGCTACTAGGGTTGGGTATTTATTATTGGTAGTAGAAAAATTTTAGAAGAAACCTCTGAAACAAGATTAGGGTACATAACCCTAAGATATACATTGAAGATAACCTTTGGAGAAAATCATAGAATTTTTTAAGGAAGAGATTATTTGCGTCTTCCTTTCAATAAATACCTATCTAGGTACTATAAGAGGACGTGGATCTGACATAGATGTACCAAGGAGAAGATCTACAAAAGGTGTGTTGGGCCTAACTCAACGTTACCTGGTACATGAAAATGGTACGACGAAACTGGTAAGATACTCCCAGAGTCTATGGGTAGGGTAATTATAATTTTCTTTAAAAACCATTAAGAAGGATTTAAAAGTAAACATATCCACAAAGAAACCATTTTTATTATTATGAGATTTTCTAAACATAAATTTCCAATTCATGTTAAGTGTTTTTCTAGTTTGAAACTTCTGTTATCATGATTCATAAAATAATTTAATGTATTCCATTGTTTCTAAATGGACCTAAGTGTAAGTAACGAAAACCTTATCAATGCACATATTACATGTAGGTATTTCCTTCCTATTCAAGATAATTATGTTTTATAGGAAGATTCAACTCAACATGAGAAACTTATAACAATATTGAGACAATTGAATGCGATTAATGAGAAATAACCTCACTCAAATGGAGTATCACAATCCAAAATGCGCTGTAGAAATTCTAGACCACTTTATGTAGAGACAACCTATTTCATTCCCTGGGACTAAAAATCCATTTTCAGTAGAGTTGTGGATATGTTCCTAAGAGATTATATTTTGATCATTGGGAAGTAATGAAAAGGAGAAGGTTATCATGGATGTTTATTATCTATTAGGAGATGATGATCAATAATGGTCATTAATTCAAAACACAATGGAGGAGGAAGAAATTTAAAATAATGAATGGAAGTATTTTAATGAAAATTTCTTCTTAAAACATTTCCTTTGGAACATAGAGAGGATATAGAGAGAAAATTATTAGGTCTGAGATGAAATGTTTATTAAAACATTTCCATGTATGAAGCCAACTTTAAAAGTGTATACAGAAATTCCATTTATTAGGTACTAGATCGAAATAGAAGGATTAATTTATTCTCTTGTGGGTTTAAAGCAGCCCTTCGAAGGGAACTTGTCTCCAAAAATTTCTCAAAATATGAAGATATTATCCCATGTGATATCAAGAGAGAGAAATAATTATATAATTCTTAATAATTTAAGGGAAAACAGGGGAAGAAGATGGTGGAGGAGCAAATAATGGATAAAGGGAAAAATAAAAAAGGGAGTTCTCATGATTGAAAGGTAACGAAAGTAGCTACCAATATTCAATCCTACAATTCTATGGAGATGGGACACTATAGAAATGATTCTGTGAAGCATTATGAAAACTTTCCATCGAAAATGACCCTCTTTGAAAGAAAATATTATGAGATAAGAACAATTAAGGTTGATGATCCTAATGATGTGGTGGAAGGTACTTTAATCATTTTCTCAAATTTATCTAAAGCTTTATTTGATTATGGATCGTCAAATTCCTTAATATATTCTCAGTTTTCTTCAAAAATTGGATATTTTAAATTCACCTTAAAATTCATTTTTTAGTAAAGACACCTAATGGAAGCATTATGGTAATAAATATGTGTTGATCAGTTCTTATCATGACACATAAACATGATATAATTGCACATCCTATCATCATAACTATGGTTGATTTTGATATGATCCATGTTATGGACCAGCTTTCAAAATATAATGAAAAACTTTATTGAAAATATAAGGAAATTATGATTCATGATGAAGGTATAAAAGTTATCATCTTTAAAATAAAGACATCATCATTTGAGTCATATCTAGATTCATGTCTAGTACCACTTCTAAATGAAATTCTTGGGGAATAAGCGAAAACATCATCTATGGACGGGGAAAGAAATATTCAAATTGAGGACATACCAATTATAAAAGAATACATTGATGTATTTCTATATGATTTACCTAGATATCCTAAAGAGTGGTAGGTTGAGTTTTATATGGATTTAATCATAGAAGCCAGGTCAATATAAAAGACTCCTTATACTATATCTGTTGTATAGTTATTAAAGATAAAGTAACAACTATATTATTTGAGTAATAAGGGATTTATTCTCCCTATTGTGTCTCCAGGAGATTACCATGTTTTCTTTGTTAATAATTAATATTGATCTATGTGGATGTACATAGAATACAGTGAAATAAATGTTATTATAATGAAGAACAAGTATCCGCTGCCTCATATTGATGATTCATTTGATCAACTTCACAGAGCTAATTTGTTTTTGAATATTAAGCTTTGATCTAGATATCTTCAATGGAAAGTGAGAAAAGAAGATATTCTAAAGACAACATTTCAAACTAGGTATATAAATTACAAGTTTACATTAATGCTATTTGGAATAACAAATTCATCCTCTATTTTTATGTATCTAATGAACAAATTGCTCTAGGAATATCTTTACATATTTTTTGTGGCATTTACTGATGATATCTTGATATATTAAAAAATATATTAGAACCATGAGAGACAATTCTATATTTTTTGGAGACTCTAACAATAAATTTATTATTTGGGATGTTTATAAAATTTGAATTCTAGTTTTTAATAGTTTCTTTTCTTAGCCATATTGTCTCTATGGATAGAATGTCATTTGATCCTGTGAAGAAAAATGCATTTCCAGAATGACGTATACTAGTAAACATAACCAAGGTAAACCGTTTAATTCGTTTATCAGGTTACTATTATCATTTCATTTATAATTTTTCCCAATTAGATTACCCTTTAACCAAGCCTAATCCAAAAGGGGTTAAGTTTATTTGGGCAATGGAATATGAATAATGCTTTTAATAAATGAATTATAGATTATTTAATTCCTGATATTGACTCTACCATTAGAAAATAGAATATTTATGATTTATAGTGATCCATCAATGAAAATACTTTTCTATTTACTTATTGATATTGGTATAGTTTTTACCTATGAATCAAGGCATTTAAAAATAGAAGAAAATAACTATCCAAATCTAGATCTTGAGTTAGTAGTTGTAATATTTTATTTGAAGATATTGAGACACTATCTTTTTTGTGAAAGATGTGAGATATATACAGATCATAAGAGTTTGAAAAATATATTCTTAGAGATAGAAATAAACATCAGGAAAGGGAAATGGCCTGAGATACACAAGGATTATGGTTGTTCAATAAACTATCACCTTGGTAAGGGAGATAAATAACTACTGAATTGGGCATAAATGATCATCGAGTTCTAAAAAAATTAAGATGTTGCGGGATCTAGTTTTCATGGATCTATTTATGATAGTTGTGGGAATTATCAAGAAAGGTGAAACATTAATACATTTTCAATGGGTTTACTAACCATTATTATTGGAAAATTTTAAAATTACTCAGTCAAAATATGATAATTTCATAGGGAAATTGAAGGTTACTTCTAAATTTTACACCCACTTTCATGTAAAATCGATAATATGTTATATGAAATGAATATTTTTATAAAATCACTATTTCTATCATGAAAAATTATCTTATCCCTTTTATTGTTTTATGTAATCAATGTTACCTTGTCTACTTTAAAGACTCTTATATTTTCTCTTAAACTGCATAGAAGCGGTGCATTTTTTATGTTTCTTAAAAACACCTTATACACATTTTCAATTTTAGTGGACATAATTTATTCCTCAAACATTATTTCATTTTACATTACTTTTACTTTCTATGATATACATATTGACAATTTTATTTTATTACAAATGAAAATTATTTCACAAAAAAATCTTCTTTTTAATGTAAAAAATGGAATTTCTGTCAATAATTCCTTGATGATTTTATTAGAGTATTTAAATCTATTTCAAAACCCTCTATTTAATCTTATTATTAATTGGGATTGATCTTTTATAATATCATATACTATATTTTAATAAATGGGTTATTATTAGTTTGACTGTTGATGTTCTATCTTGATACTATTCACCTTATTATTCAAAATGGTTAGTGATTATGTTTATGGATTGGAGAAAGTTATGTTTATATTGTTTATGTTTCACCCCATTCACATGAGGAATGAATTATACTTAATAATTGATTAATGTGGATGACTATATCCTCTCAATTTATTTGTAGGTCCCATGGAAAAAAACTGATATGGAATTGGCCGAGGCCTTAAAATTTATTTTTAGATTTCTTTTACAAGTCCTCTATGTTATGTTTTATATTTCTATCATTATACATTCCAAAATTATGATATTAGTAATTGAAAATATTTGTGGTTATTCGATTAGAAGAATATCCATGGTTACGTTTTATTCTCATGTGATTATTTATAAGTTATTATTTATTTATATTTTATTCCATTCATAATATTCCCAAATTTTTTTAATGTGAGTTTATTTATTCTTCTTGCCTTAATTGTATTTTTTTAGCTTCTAATGTATTAGTTACCCTTTTGATCATCTGAGGTCACACCATTCTTTTATTTTTTCCCATATTGTTTAGTTATATATTAATAATGACTTGAAATGATAATACAAGAGTTTATGGGTGTTTCTAATGAAGTTTATATGTTTATTTTTCTTTCAAAATTGTATTGTAACAATTATTCTTGTATCGAGTTTTACAAAGACAATAAACTATTCGGTCTGTTGGTTTGCAAATACTTGTTCTTGGTAACAATTTAATTAAGTAATTCACCGGATCTTGGCTACTGGGGGCGAGGTATTTATAACTATTCTTATGAGAAATTAACTAGAAAAGGTTTTTTTTTGTTTATGGATATTTAAAGTAAATAATAATGCTCAATTTATTATTATTTTACCACCCTTTTTTCATTAAAACATTCCAAAAAAATCATGTGATAAATTTTTTCATCATGAATCATAACCAAAATTCTTATGAAATGGAATAATAACATTACAAATCATTAAAAAATAAATATTATATTACCTATAATTTTCGTAGAATGATGATATTTGAATCCATAGACATGAATTGACACTACCATTTTTTAACTTGTTCTAGAAAAACAACTGTATCTAATAAGTTTTGATGATGAAAATAAAATATAAATAACTATTATATTAGTGATAAATGATTATAAATTATGTTTATTGAAGGTTATTGGTATGAATAATTTTATTAAATATTTGATTATGGTAGCTATTTCTTTTATACATATTTGGAGGGTAAATTTATCTAAGAGATATTAAAGGATAGGGGTTTTTCATGTCAATTGTTTTTCATTAAGATACAATTCATATTAACCACATATTACCTTTTTTGATGTGTATTTATTGGTCATGGAATTATTTTATTATAATTTTTCATAATATCTAATGGAATTAAAAATCCAAATCATGTTATACATTTCATTAGTTTTCAACTCAAAAGGTAATGATGATGTTATGGGGCTTTCTAAACTCAACTTATTGTTTTTAGTCATAAAGACATCTATTTTCTTTTATAACAATTAATTTGATGGATTTATTTCTTTATAAAATTTTAATATGTTAAGAAAAACTCTAATTCTGTTCAAATAATCCATTTTTCTGTATTTTCCAAGTTTAATCTTCCCACTAATTTTCTTCTATTATTGTATTGAAATTGAAATATGATTTTTTTTTAATATTTAAATCTTTATTTACCAATTTTCAAATGATTTATTTATCAATATATTAATGATTTGGTTTTCAATAAATGTATTTTCAAATCATTCAAAAGGATTTACTATTCTGTTTCCTATTTTTATCTCCCACTCCACCTTTCCTATGTAGAATATTTATGTCCTTTTCAAGACTCTATTATTTGTATTTATTTTAAATGGAGATCTTATTTTTTTTCTTACTACATTTATTAAAATTATTTTTTAAGGTGATGCATAATGTTTCCTCTTTTCAGTAATGTTGTGGAATGTTTTCCAAAATCTTCTTTTCATGGTTTTACTTAATTTTTTACTCTTTAAATGACATTACTCATATGTAGTTATGTTTTATGAATCACCCAACAATTTCACATAGGAAATTATCCGTTAGGGTGATTGAATTATTGTATCAGTCGATATAATCCAAGAAGTCTGTTTATGGGATACCATTTGGCTATGATATGAATACCATTTTCTTTACAGAAGTTATTTATGATATAATGGATGATTGATGTGTTATGACACTTATATGTACAAATTACTATGGTTGGGGTCCTATATTTTCTTGAAAAACATTTTTTAAGTATTTATATCTCATGAAATAAGGATTTAATGAATTGGAATTTTATTTATCCACAACACGAATCATTGACATTTTGTTCGTTCAAAACATGAAGCATATACATTTTGTTTGTTCACAATAAAAAAAATTGATTTTTTATTAAAAATGATATAATTTACCCATGCTTATATTTTTTCAATGTTCTTTATTATTATATGTTTCAAGGGAATGTTACATTTATATTTAATATGACGATGATTGTGCCCCATGAAATATGCTTATTGTCTCATGATTACATATTCGTTTTCTTCAGTATATGTTTTTTTGAGATTACATGTCCATCTATCATGATTTATGTATGACTATGGGTTTCCTATGTTATTTTTGTTATTATATTTTCCCCTTATGATATTTATTATATTATTATGATATATCCCTTGATGAAAAGTTTATAAATTTTACCTTACCATGAATTTCATCTCACCCCCTTCATTATGTTTCCTTTCCCCATCTTATTAAGATGGGTATTACCTATGACAAGACTAGAATAGAGTCTAGATTGTTTTGAAAAAATGGTAAAAAGTATCATAAAATAATTTTCTTATTAAGATAATCTTTTAATACCCTAAAGATTACATTATTTGTATTGTGAAATTATTTGTGAGTTTTAATGTTTTTCTTATATAAATGAGGTAAAATAAAGGTATATTTATCTTGGTTTGTATTAAATACATTATTTAAAGTTTTTTTAGCACAAGACCTAGGAGTGTGGTTCTCCGGGGCCACATTAAAACAATATGGTATAGATTGACTCAATTTCAAACTATAAGTTGAGATTAGTTCAGTTGTAATAAGGCATTTGATTGCATCTCTATCACAAGGAGTAATAGAAACATTCTTCTTCATTATAAACAACTTAACTCTAGGTCATTATCTATTGGTTGTAGTAACTTTTTATGATTTATATTTCACCTTTATATCCTTATCATTATAGAATTTTGAAATTCAAATCTTTTCCCTTTCCATCATCACTTTCAATGATTCTCCACAAGTACAATTTTTTTTAACTATCTCAAAATAATAAGAAGGTTTTGGTTGTATTTTAAGAGGTTATTTACCTTTCAATAATGATGAACTATTCATAACAGATTCTTATTTCTTTATTGTTTTCTAATATTACTCTAATATTACACTTGAATTTGAGATCCCTTATCTGGATCCTTACCATATGCCTTTCTATGTGCCTATACAATCACTAGTATTAAATATAAAGACTACAATTCAATAACTCTCATAATCATATTCATGAAAGAATAGAAAAATACACTTCTTTGACCATCTTCATGTTAATAATTAATAAAGTTACAAATATTGTTTTCTAACTAACTCAATTAAAAAAATTCTTGAATTAATTTTCTAAATTGAATCTAATTTTATTCATAGTGATAAAAACATTTCTTTGTAAATTTTATAATATTTTACTAAAGTAAAAATATTTTTGAGGCCTATACTATAAAATAACGAGTTTTACCATTAAATTCCTTAATAATATTATTATTTTGGTAATTTGGGATAAAATAATCAGGCACTTCAGGTTTTATATTATTTTCCTTCTTCTTCTTTGAGCCTTAACCTTTAATAGTAGGTTATGAAATCAAGATTTCTCTTTGAGTATATCCATAAGGAAATACTAATACATCCTTTACTTTTGGTGATTTAGGGTTCTCTAAAGAGTATTAATAATTGAAATAACCTCACCAGTTATTCATATAGTTCTTAGACCACATTTCCCATGAAATGTGAAAGATTACATGAGAAAATTCACCTATATTGTTCCTTAATTTTGGTATTTTTTCACTTGACATATCTAATATAATATATAGTTTTCATAGTAATATTTTGAAAAATATCATTATGTGTAAGAATTTTTTCACGATAAACCTAAATAAATTTCATAGAAAATAGTTTCTATTTATTAAAAAAGAACATTCATAATCATTTAAATTTCAATTTTATAGTCAATAACATCTGTGTTTTTCACTAAAAACTCATTATCTTGAAGAAAAACATTTTAATTGTTAGAAAATTTCAAAATTTTCTATAACATAATCAGTTTTATAATCTCACTTGAGGATAACCTAATATTTACTCCATTAACTTATGAGTTTATTAAATCATAATATGAATTATCAATTAAGTTAATTTTATTATATTTTTCTTAGATTTTATTTATAAAAAAAATATATTTTAGGAATATAGAAATTTCATTGCATTTATAAATAAACACTATATCCCATAAATCTAGATCTGTAACTCCAATCCATACCATATTTTTCCTTGATCTATATATAATCCTTATTTTAATCTATTTTTCATTGAAATACTCATGAACTAAATAACCCAGCTTTAGCATTTTAGAAGATAAATCCTTTTAAGATAATATCTATTTTTCTCAATGAAACCAATTCATATTTTGTTTCCATTAAATTCTTAACAAGATTTATAGGAAACCATTCCTCAAGAATGTTCTTCAATAGAATTTATGTTCATTATTGACTTGTATGTCTATTGAACTAGCTAAAATAAAATAAAGAGTTAAAAGAAACAATAAATAAAACTTGCCTAAGTTTTATTGTGGTTTGAAGGAAATGAACTTGAGAGAGATAGTGTATGTGATACATTATTTTGAAAATGACATTTGATTACAAATAAGGACATGTAAAGGATTTGAAATAGACCCAAAAGTATGAAATTTTAAAATAAAATTTACCATCATATTAAATTGGTGATGCTCAAAGAATGGGTAATAATCCAAAAAGTCATCTTATAATTTGATCTTGAACCTATGTCATAATGGTAAAATAATGTGTGATGGTTGGTAAAAAAATGTTATTGAAGTGATATAGTCCCACTTCATTTCTTCAAATTGTGTTTCCGGGTTATATTAATTTTCATTTCCACTTGGGCGATTGTTTCTATATATCTTGACCCTCCATTAGATCCATTTCCAATGCATCACTATATTTTAGATTTTGACAATATCCATGTATTTATGTAAAAACATCATAACAACATAAGATCATAAGATGACCAAAAACTTCCATACAGTTGACATGGATTTCATTATCATAGCTGATGTATCCTTAAGTACTAATGTACTCCGCACTGAGTAAAAAATAATATTAAGTATAAACACACAAAATGTTCTTCAAATACTTCATTTGTTGGATCCAACACAAATATTTTTTCAAGTATGTTGCTTATACAAAATTAAAATCTCAATAAAATTAAATTCTTGAAAATCATTCTAATAGAACTAAAAAATCTACATATCTCGATCATTCCAATATTTCTTTTTATTCATTAAAACATAGATTAATCTATCATTATTTTAAAAATATCATCTAATAGATATTTAGTGGAAAAAAAATTCATCAGATATATATTTCTTCTACACATGATCGTATGTAAAGTGATAAATCATTTCCATGTTGTTTTCCTAGAATTCTAAATTATATTATTTTGAATTGATATAGTCAATTAATTATCACACAGAATATACTAAAATCAAAAGGGTTTTCCATAACCATAAAGTATTTACCCAATAAATATCCACTTCTGCACACATATACTTTTTTGTTGATAGATAAACTAAATACTACTTCCTAGAACATAATGAAACAAATGTTTTGGAAAGAAATGGATCAAATTAACATATTAATTTTCTACCCATTTTTTAAAAATAAAAATATGAATAACTCATTATCTAAAAGACATATTTAAAATATAGAATTTTCTAATATTAAATATACCTTTTATATAATTAATGATCATTTTATATTTTCAAAATAATTTACTTAGGATCTATAAGAAATCATATACACATGTGCACACTAAAAATTAGATCTGGATTACATGTTGTCAAATACAAAAGAATATTAACCATTTTTCTAATTTTTTTGTTATCAACTATATTTATATCATATTTCTTATCCAATATATGTGATGTAATAAGTGGTTTACTCAAGATATTACTTTAATCCAAACAAAACTACTTCACTAAATCTTTAAAATATTGACTTAGGTTTATAAAAATTATAAAATCTATTTGTTAAATTTGAATTCATATAAATATCTTATGTTATCCCATGAGGATAATATTTGACTCATTTTTCATCAAATTTGAAAACTCCATACATAAATACTCACATGACGATTTAAATATAATATATTACACATAAATATGATCAATCAGAATATATATAGAAATCCTTTTTATGAGAATTATTGGACTAATTTTAACTTTATTGAACTCATTCTCAAATGAAACTATGCGAATATCATATAACAAGATCATGATTCTTGTTTCATTCCATATACGGTTTTAGCGAGCTTAAATACATGAATTATCTTTTTCCCTTCCCTAATTCTTGTGGGTTTTCTGGACTCGACCCATCTGGGCCCACCTAGAGACAATGAGATATGTGTAACAACATGAAGCCTAGCTCTAATAGGCCTAGGGATGGAAATTAGAACTGAATAGGTATATCCCAAGCATGGTAAGATTTATCCTAAGGTAGATATATACTCAAAAAAAAACTAAAAGCCAATAAAATTAAGAAATGTAAAATAACACACCTGATATAAATGCATATATACATCTATAATTAAAAAATTACTATATTAAAAATGTACTAAAATAAATAAAGGGTCCAAATACAAGCTCACAAAAAAATTAAAAGATTCCAACCTATTTAGAGGAATAGAAATACTTTCAAATGCAACAATTATATACACCTCATTATTTCTAGCCCAAAACTATGCTCCACCTACACCTTGTCCTCCTAGGACTCTATTAGAAGGCCTATAATCTTTATAAGACCTGACATGAGTGGGAAAATTCCATGCATGGGTGAGTATAATAACACCCTGTAGAGGACCTTAAAATCACTAAGAATAAAGCATCAAGAAAAGTCATATCATTAATACAATGGTATGTCAACAACAGAAGAGAAACAAAAATAATGTAAACCGTGATATACTCATAATAGACATTCGGTTTGAAGGGGTCTCAAACAAAACACCCAACCCTTGGATTTTTCTCAAGGATTCCAAGTAACTCTCATTCTAAGATTACTCACTCCCTGAACTATGTTGTCACTAATGATACTCATTTAAGAGGTCATTATCATATGAAATTTATAGGAATGTTCTAATAAGATATACAAAGATCATGTTATCCATATAAGGGATAAAACCAAGGACCACTAGGGGATTCCACCAACCATTCTAGATCAATTATTGAGACATAAGATCGATACCTTATTCATATTGTCACATCGATACCAGACAATCTAGCTTGGAAGGATATGATAAAGGACCCCACCCCATGACTCATGGAGGGATAGCCCAAACTCACTCTAAATTTGAACCCATATAAGGGATCCCAATCCTATACCAAGGAAAAAATGTCATGTTGTACCCTCTTAGGGATGAACTATAGAATCGTACTAAACTATAACTATTCTATACTGAGGAGACAATGGTTTCTAAGTCATCTTAGAGTAAGTACATGGTGTGTAAATAGGGTACATTTTATGTACCTATAACCTTGGATATGCTCATATCCATTCCCATTTTCCTCTTCTCATACCCATTTATACCTGGTTATGCCTGTACAGTGCTAGACATGCCAATATACCAGGTCATGTATAATTACCATTCCCTGCACATATACTCTACATGTTCCCATGTTCCTAGTCGTGTCCGTGCCCATGTACTTCTATAGTACATACCGAGCTACCATCTTGGGGTCACGTGACAAGTGGTAGGGACCACATAATGCGTAATCATTAACTTTTCATGGAAACCCTAGATCTATAGCTAGTGGTCCCACACAGTGTGTATCTTTATATTACGCATAGTTTAATGCGGTATTTTTAGAAACCCATGATTTCCTTCACACATCTCCCAATTACATCACCGCAAAAATTGATCACACTTTGGGATATCGAATTAGGCCTTGATCAAGCTTCTTCGTCACCAGTGACTGGTACCCGAGCTTCGATCAGCTCGGAAATTTCCCCTTTGAGTTACACCATTTCTTCTCCATGCCCCCATCATGCATGAAACTGGGAAGAATATGAACAATCTATCCGATCTGGTCCACCTCTAATCATCCTCTATCATCACACCTTGATCACACCCTCAAATGTAAACCACACCCGTTTTATCAATATATTTTGATGATGAAAAGTCAAAAAATAATTAATTAGTGGGTATTCATCACACTGTGAGTCAATGAAATATCATATGATGAAAATGTGAAGAAATAGGTGGAGAGAACCACATACCAAAAAATAAGGATTGAGATTCAAAAGTTTTTTGGGTTGATTCAATTCATTTCTGTTAGAATGACGAACAATGAACCAAATAACTAACCATCAAATCTACAATAAAATAAGCCAACCATCAACGTGTGAATCAATTATTTTTTATGGAATTACTCCATGTTCAACATGATATATAATATTTGGATGAATATATATAAGTAAAACAAACTACCTTGATTCAGGATCAATCAATAATGAATAGCACTCATGTGTTTCTATTATTGGAAAGATCCACAACCTCTAATAGACACCACTGATGGATCCATGATTTTGTTATCGTTCCTCCAAGAATGATCCTCCAACATATTCTCTCTAGGTCTCTAGGATCATATGCGCAACCAAAATATTTACCCATAATTTGGTATTAACTTGTGTATGATCAATTAATGGTAATATACAAATAAATAATTTATTCATTAAAAACCCATGACTATGCTCAACCCAAGCATCTGATTCACTCAATTTAACACCCTGAGATTTTATGAAAAATATTATTTTTAATTTCATTAATTTCTTGTGTTGTACGCTACACCAAAAGGAGCTTGCACAGCATGCATCACTGACTTGCCTTGCATTACACGCAATCACGACCTTCTACAATAGCGTGTGTAGTACGCAATACCGAGTTTCACTAAACGAGATATTATTATAATATTATTATGAACTAGCTGTTATGAATAGTAATACCCACTTTTTGAAATTTTATAAATTTTATCTTTCAAAATGGACTTCATTTTTGGATTCGGAATATCTAAATTAGCTTAGGGTGAAATTTTGGTACTTTTCGGATAACTTTTATATTATGATGAATAGTGAAAATTACTAAATTTTAATTAAAAAAAACTTTTTTAATCGAAATAATTAATAGTGATAAATTATTAATTTGGTTTGTTTTAAAGTATATTTATAATATATTTTTTACAATTTAATACAATGTTGGTCATTGGATGCAATTTCACATTTAAACCAGACATAAAAAAGTGTCAATCTTTTGATAGTTATTATCTCTTAAGAACACGCTATTTGTTTTGATGACGAGAATTAATTTTTAAATAATTAATGTAACTGATATGTTTTGAATTTGGTAAAATTGACATCATTTTTAAATTCATAAAATCAAATATATCTTAGGCCTAATTTTTGGTATTTTTCTGGAAACTTTCATTTTTTTGATGAATAGTGAAACCACTAAGTGGTAGTTAAAAAACTGAATTTTTCATAAAACTTAATTTTACCGCTTCTTTGAGTGAAATTTTAAAATTCCGAGAGACATGTTTGATTTCAGTAAGTAAAATTTAGTTCAATGAGATGAAAATAATTTTTGGTGAATAGTAACTTTTTACTTTTTTTTACCACGATTAAAAGTAAATAGGGTTATTAAGGGTAAAAATGTTATTATTATTACCCTAACACAAGTCCTAATTCTATTGGATAAGTGTAATTCGACCAAAAACAACTTTAGGAATAAAATATGACCATTTAGGCCCACTTGGATTAGATTAGGACATTTATTATTAATTTATTTAAAGAAGGGTAAAAATAGTTAAAATTAATGTTTAATAAGTAAATAATTAATAATATAGGGTTATACATAAGATAAATTCGACTATGATTATGAATTAGAAAGCTAAAAATATTTCCTACATAGTGGTATTTTATTTTTAATTTTTAGACATTAAATAATATAATTTATTTATGACACAAAAATGATCCAGTAATTATCTTATTAATGAAATATTGACATAATTTATGTTATAAATACCCAAATAAATGTAATTTGAGACTTTTTATGAATTCCACTAATTTTCTAGGTTAATATGACATGTTAGTATTGATTTAATTAACTTTGTTCGAACTAATCATTCTGTTATGATTTTCAAAAAAATCATTTACTAAATAGTGACAAAATGGACATAAAATAGTTTTTAAAACAAATATTATATTATTAATTGTTCGGCCAAGATACTTATATAATGATAGGTGTATCATTAATGGACCACATGGGGGTCTCTTGGATTTATATGGTAAGTTTATTAACTATATAATATAAAAATACAAAGTGACATGGTAAATGTCAATCTAATTAACTAAGAGTTAAAACTAAACGATAAGGTTAATATAATGACTTAACCTGTCCAAATTCTATTGGATGAGAAGATTTCGACCCATCCCCAACTTTTCTTTGAAATAAATAAATTTGGAGCTATTTAAAACCAAATATGGATTTGTAATAAAATAATATTTTTAGTTTTTCCAAAGGTGCCCCTCTCCTCCCTTATAAAAGGGCCGCTCCTCCCTCTCTCCCTCACACCAATTTGAGCCTTCAATCTCGGCCAACCCCTGCCGATTTCTCCTCTCTACTTCCCTAGAAACATCCTATAGGTCTTGGTCTTCTTCAGAGACCAATTTCAGTGCCCTAAAAGGGGGTCTCAAAGAAGCGCTTCAAAGAAGAGGTAATGACTGTTACCGATTCTTTCAACTTTATTTCTTCTTCCAATTCTTCTTCTTTAGTTGTTTCATTATGAATTAATAACATCAGTATCACTCATATACTGATATGTTATTATAATTAGAAACAACCCTATTTTTCCTTCTATCCATCCTATAGAAAATGAAATCACCACGCATGCGTACGTACGGTATACCGTCTCCACACCGTGGTGTAATCTATTTTACACCACCACCTTACATGGATGGGTATAATGGTGTAAATAATAACTATATATGATTATTGTAAAGTGATATTGATTCTGAAATTGTATACATACACTCCATTACAATTTCATGATCATGGTAACGTTATCATCGCTCGTGCGTACGTACAGAATACCATCTCCACGATGTGATGCGACTCGTTCTACCTGATTTTCATTGAATAATGATTACATAAATTAATTGAGTGAATAAATATGATATATATTACACTAGTACCATTCTAGAAATGAGGTATCTATAACCTAAAAAGAATAAGAATAATTTATTTGGCAAAATACGCATAAGAACAAAAAGTAATAAACACCAGAATAACAAGTTGCAATGAAATATTACTAATAAGAAGCTAATAATATGACCATATATGATATCATAAAAATAAGTATGATTCTGGACGAAGTCAATAACATTATTTAAATCATTATACAGGAGTTTCAGACACTTAAGAAGCAAATTGGACCTAAGGTAAGGGAAATATAACAATTTCATTTTTATCCAAGATTGTTTACACTTTGGAATTTACTGGGGTGTATTTTATCATCCAAATCCTTGTTTCCTCAATATGTAATATTATTTCCATCCACCTACAATTGTTTAAATCCAATTTTACCCTTCGGTGAGTTTTTAGTAGAATATATGAAAGGAATCTTTTGTCGTTTTTCGTACGAGGTACTTTTTGACTTTTCCGACAAAAGTACAAGAAGAATGTTTTTTTTAAACTTATACGACATGAATGGATTTTTAAAATATTCTTTTCAAGAAGCCTCCTTTACAAGTTTTCAAGTTTATTTTTAATCAACTTCTTTTAGTTTAGAATTGTATGACATGTTAAGTAAGGAAAAGTGTTTTTAAAGCAGAAAGGATATTTTCCCCAAGAATTTAGTTCAAGTGTTTTATCAAAATTATTTTCCATCTAAGATAATAAAGGGTTCTATTTCTATCCCTATTATTACATTGATTTGATTATGTTGTTATGGAATTATTTTTATGAATTCATTTATCTTATATGAATTGTTTTATGATGTCACAATGTTTAAGAATATCATTTTTATTACATGGGTAATGCTATGATGTATGGTTTATGATTTTGTGGCACACATAAGAATGGTATCATTATGAGATGGGTGGAACCTATATCTCCCTCCAATGCATTGGGTAATGATTTATATCTCATGAGATATTCATGGCTGGAATGTTATGTTAATCCGGTTCAGTGTTACAAGACTGAAACGAGGAGTGAACTCGATTCAGAAAGGGACTTTGTCCACTAAGATGGTCATGGCAGTAATTCCTTAGAAACTATGGAAATAATTACAGGTGCTTAATGGATGCCACAATGACATGCTTTATTCATATTCTATTTTATCATGATTGATGAACCATTATGATCTATGCCTTACGTACTGCCATGTTTTATGTCATTGCTCAAGATTTTGATGTTTAAATATTATGTTCATGTTTTTAAATTCAAATGTATATGGTTTGTTTTATTTTCTCCATCCTTACCCTTACTGAGAATTTTAGCTCACCCTTTTTATGTTTTCTTTTCCCCCAATATTAAAAGAATGGTTTTAGGTAAGGAAACAAAAATTGGAGGATCGTTATGGGAGATGTTGAAGATCTTTCAACATGATTAGAAGTTTATATTCCAAGATTCCAAAGACACTAAACTATTACGGTCCTTGTGTGTCTATTTTATTTATGTATTAGATATTCTGCAAAAGTAATGTAATGTCCATGAATGTCAAGCTTCGGGTCACTACAGTTGGTATCAGAGGAAAGGTTTTGTCAACCTTTGGAAACTAGGATGCGAGAACTTTACTGAGATCCCTAGAGATATTTCTAAGTTATGTCTAGGGGTGTCTCTAAGGTTAAGTATAAGTATAGGTTATAGTCCTAGAATTACGGTAACAATCTTATAATTAAACCTAAGATGTTATATATTGAAGGTACTCCCCCATTATTATGTTGTCTTCCCTAGCATGATTTTTTCCTCTCACGCTATTCTTTTTGGGTTTTAGATGGTGGATGAAACCCGAAGGAACCGTGTTGATCAATGCAATGGACAATGCAATGATTTTCCTCATGAACCAACAAATTTTATGGGAGATGGAGTGAAAATTTTTATTTCTATACTTACACAAGCTATGAATCATTCTGGACTTCCAAATGAGCATAGAATTGAACAATATTCTATTGAGTCCTTCGTGAGGAAACATCCAACTTCTTTCAGTGGGTCTTCCGATCCACTTGTTGCTGAACAATGGATCAGTACCACTGAAAAGATATTTTCAGTTCTTCAATGTTCTGAACATGATAAAGTCATCTTAGCAGTATATCGTTTGGAAGGTGAAGCTGATCAATTGTTGAATCTTATCAAGAATACGAGGCCAAGAGACGAAATTGAGTCCATGGAATGGGACGAGTTCAAGAACTTATTTTTCAATAAGTACTTCCCTCGTATTCTTCAAACAAAGATGTAGAAGGAGTTTCTTGAACTAAAGCAAAAGGATGATGAATCTGTTGGTGTATATGAAGAGAATTTTACAAGGCTTGGAAGGTATGCATCTGACTTTATCATCCAACCTGAACGTAAAGTTGATCGATTCTTCAGTGGCTTAAAACCAAATATTCGAAGGGCATTAGATATAAGAGACTTCAGTAGCTATGAAGAAATTGTGTGTTGTTCTATCAAGGTATAAATGAAAGTTGGTGTTACTTATCCATCTCTTAGTTTTGACAAGAAACGAAAGATGGATTTCAAGGAGAAATCTCAGAATAATGGTGAAAAGAAGATGCATGTTTCCTTATTCTCAAAGTGTGGAAGGATGTATGGTGGAGATTGTCATAAAGGGACTAGAAAATGTTTTAAGTGTGGAAAATAAGGTCATCGAGCAGCTGAGTGTCGAAGTAATGGTAAAAGGGTTTCTAATGATGAAAATAAAGAAAAGACTGTAGAGAACGCACCACCAACACTTTAATGCTTCAAGTGCAAGGAAATGGGGCATTATGCTAATAAATGCCCTAATACAAGGGTTAGTGATGATCGACATGAGAAACCACTTAAGGAAAAGGACAAAGGGAAGTCACATGCGATCACAATTGGCAATGTTGAATATGACAACGATGTGGTTGTATGATTAAGTGTTTATGTAATGGGATTCCAAAATAATGTTGTATATAGTATCGTGGAATATTGGAATATTTATGTATTGGTATATTGTGGTTTTCAATAATTTTATGGTATCGGTAACCATGGAAAGTGATTGAGATATTTTTGGAAAAAAAAGATGATATGCACATAATGAAGGGATAAGGAGAAAATGAAATGTTTGATAGTATTCATGAGCTCATGATTGATATAAGGAAATAGTTATATCATGGTTTGGGGTTTTCGTATGTGAAAAGAGTTAACTTTTGACAGCACTCATGTTTTCACTAAGATTCAATGGGTATTCATTTTTTAAAATAATACATGATTAAGGCCTTCGAATGTTTAGAATGTGACCAACAAGACATATCTCATGATATATGGGGATCAATGATGGTATTAACATGCTTGTTATATGAACTCTTTGGTAATCGTTTTCACTATAATATGAGATTGGACAACAGTATTTTAGATAAGCCAAATGATTGGAAAGGATAATGTTGGACATAAGTTAGTATTGTTTAAAGATATATCTTTTTTCGATAATATTGATGGGATGTTATAGTAATGTAGTTTTAGAAAAAGGACAACCTGCAGGATGAGCGACAACCCATCGACTTATGTATATTTAATAACTTTTTCTAACCTTTTGTTTGAGATTGATGGAATGGCCCGTTATTCTATCACATGATCTGCTAATACTTCACGAATAACAAATTAAACTTCATTTCTCTAAGAGATGAAGTGGAAATTGTTCAAGGCACGAACAACAGTGATATTGTACCAAAATAAAATAAGTATTTATTCTAATTCAAATTCTTCAACTTTAGGGAAATGATCTTGAAAACCAAAAATGTTTGTCCTAGTGCCCTTATATATGATGAATCAGATGGTACCCTAGATCATCACAAATTTATGGCTTTGTGATTGTTGGATTTTTCATAGCCATGTTCTCTACCACTCTCCATCAGAACTTGATGGTTTGATTTTTCTTCCATATCCATATTTTCACCTATGTTCTCCTACGTGGAAACCCAGTGATGAGTTAATTTGGGTAACCATTACGTTTCATAGTTTAGTTTTTAAAGTCAATTTTTGGTATTCCTTTTTTACGATGTGGGTTTCTATTAGAGAAAACTTTTGAGTAGTAAACCATTTATAACCCTAACGAATTTCGAGGGAGAAATTCATTTTAAGAGGGGGTAGAATGTAACACCCCAAGATTTTATAAAAAATATTATTTTTATTTTCATTAATGTCCTGTGTTGTATGATACACCGAAAGGATCTTGCACAACATGCATCCTTGACTTTCCTTGCATTACATGCAATCACGACCTTCCTCGATAGCGTGTGTAGTACGCAATAATGAGTTTCACTAAATGAGATATTATTATAATATTATTTTGAAATAGCTGTTATGAATAGTAATACCAAATTTTTGAAATTTTATAAATTTTATCTTTCAAATTGGACTTCATTTTTTGGATTCGGAATATCGAAATTAGCTTAGGGTGAAATTTTGGTACTTTTCGGATAACTTTTATATTATGATGAATAGTGAAAATTACTAAATTTTAATTAAAAACAACTTTTTAATGGAAATAATTAATAGTGATAAATTATTAATTTGAGTGGTTTCAAATTATATTTAGAATATATTTTTACAATTTAATACAATTTTGTTCATTGGATGTAATTTTACATTTAAACCAGACATAAACAAGTGTCAATCTTTTGATAGTTATTATCTCTTAAGAACACAATATTTGTTTTGATGACGGGAATTATTTTTTAAATTAATTAATGTAACTGATATGTTTTGAATTTGGTAAAATAGACATCATTTTTGAATTCATAATATCAAATATAGCCTAGGCCTAATTTTTGGTAATCTTCTGGAAACTTTCATTTTTTTGATGAATAGTGAAACCACTAAGTGGTAGTTAAAAAACTGAATTTTTCATAAAACTTAATTTTACCGCTTCTGTGAGTGGAATTTCAAATATCCAAGAAACACGGTTGATTTCAGTAAGTAAAACGTGGTTCAATGTGATGAGAATAATTTTTGGTGAATAGTAAATTTTTACTTTTTCTACCACGGTTAAAAGTAAATAGGGTAATTAAGGGAAAAAATGTTATTATTATTACCCTAAAACATGTCCTAATTCTATTGGATAAGTGTAAATCGACCAAAAACAACCTCAGGAATAATATATGACCATTTAGGCCCAACTGGATTATATTAGGACATTTATTACTATTTTATTTAAAGAAGGGTTAAAATAGTTAAAATCAAAGTTTAATAAGTAAATAATCTTTAATATAGGGTTATACATAAGATTAATTCGACTATAAATATTCATTAGAAATCTAAAAATATTTCCTACATAATGGTATTTTATTTGTAATTTTTAGACATTAAATAATTTAATCATTTATGACACAAAGATGATGTAGTAATTATCTTATTAATGAAATATTTACATAATTGATGTTATAAATACCCAAATAAATGTAATTTAAGACCTTTTATGAATTAAAATAATTTTATAGGTTAATATGACATGTTAGTATTGATTTAATTAACTTTTTTCGAACTAATCATTCGGTTATAATTTTCAAAAAAATAAATTACCAAATAGTGTCAAAATTGACATAAAATAGTTTTTAAAACAAATATTATATTATTAATAATTCGGCCAAGATACTTATATCATGATAGGTGTATCATTAATGGACCACTTGGGGGTCACTTGGATGTATATGGTATGTTTATTAACTATATAATATAAAAATACAAAGTGACATGCTAAATGTCAATCTAATTAACGAAATGTTAAAACTAAAAGATAAGGTTAATATAATGACATAAACTTGTCCAAATTCTATTGGATGAGATGATGTATACCCATCCACCCCCCCTTAGAATAAAAAAAAATCAAATTGGATCTATTTTAAACCGAATATGGCTTTATAATAAAATAATATTTTTAGTTTTTCCAAAGGTGCCCCTCTCCTCCCTTATAAAAGGAAACCTCTTCCCTCTTTTCCTCACACCACTTTGAGCCTTCAAGCTTGGCCAAACCCTGCCAATTTCTCCTCTCCACTTCCCTAGAAACATCATATAGGTCCTGGTCTTCTTTAAAGACCAATTTTAGTACCCTAAAAGCAGGTCTCAAAGAAGCGCTTCAAAGAAGTGGTAATGTCCGTTACCGATTCTTTCAACTTTATTTCTTCTTCCACTTCTTCTTATTTAGGTTTTTAATTATGAATTAATAAAATCATTATCACTAATATACTGATATGTTATTATAATTATGAAACAACCCTATTTCACCATCTATCCATCCTACGAAAAACGAAATCATCGCGCGTGCGTACGTATGGAAAACCGTCTCCACGCCGTGATGTAATCTATTTTCCACCACCACCTTACTTGGATGGGTATAATGGTTTAAATAATAACTATATATGATTATTGTAAAGTGATATTCATTTTAAATAGTATACATACACTCCATTACAATTTCACGATCATGGGAACGATATCATCGCTCGTGCGTACGTACGGAATACCGTCTCCACGATGTGATGTGACTCGTTCTACATGATTTGCATTTCATAATGATAACATAAATGAATTGAGTGAATAAATATGATATATATTAAACTAATACCATTCTGGAAATGAGGTATCTATAACCTAAAAATAAGAAGAATAATTTATTTGACAAAACACGCATAAGAACAAATAGTAATAAACACCCGAATAACAAGTAGCCATGAAATATTACTAATAAGAATCTAAGAATATGACCATATATGTTATCATAAGAATAAGTATGTTTCTGGAATAAGTAAATAACATAATTTAAATCATTATACAGGAGGTTCAGACACTTACGAAGAAAATTGGACCTAAGGTAAGGGAAATATCACAATCTCATTTTTATCCGAGATTGTTTATACTTTGGAATTTACTGGAATGTATTTTATCATCCACATCCATGTTTCCTCAATATGTAATATTATTTCCATCCACCTACAATTATTTAAATCCAATTTTATCCTTTGGTGAGTTTTTAGTAAAAGACATGAACAGAATATTTTGTCGTTTTTCGTACGAGGTACTTTTTGACTTTTCCGACAAAAGTACGAGAAGAATGTTTTTTTAAACTTATACAGCATGAATGGATTTTTAAAACATTATTTCCAAGAAGCTTCCTTTACAAGTTTTCAAGTTTATTTTTAATCAACTTATTTTAGTTTAGAATTGTATGCATGTTAAGAAAGGAAAAGTGTTTTTGAAGTAGAAAGGATATTTTCCTCAAGAATGGAGTTCAAGTGTTTTATTAAAATTACTTTCCATCTAAGATAAGAAAGGGTTCTGTTTCTATCCCTATTATTACATTGATTTGATTATATTGTGATGGAATTATTTTTATGAATTCCTTTATCTTATATGAATTGTTTTATGATGTCATGATGTTTAAGAATCCCATTTTTATTACATGGGTTTTGCTATGATTTATGGTTTATGATTTTGCGGCACACATAAGAATGGTATCATTATGATATGGGTGGGACCTATATCTCCCTCCAATGCATTGGGTAAATATTTATATCTCATGAGATAGACATGGCTGGAATGGTAAGGTAATCCGGTTCAGTGTTATAGGAATGAAACAAGGAGTGAACTCGATTCAGAATGGGACTTTGTCCACTAAGATGGTCATGTCAGTAATGCCTTGACTAATATGGAAATCATTACATGTGCTTAATGGATTCCACAATTACATGCTTTATTCCTATGCTAATTTATCATGATTGATGATCCATTATGATCTATGCCTTACGTACTGCCATGTTTTATGTCATTGCTCAAGATTTTGATGTTTAAATATTATGTTCATGTTTTTAAGGTCAAATGTATATGGTTTGTTTTATTTTCTCCATGCTTACCCTTACTGAGCATTTGAGCTCACCATTTTTATGTTTTCTTTTCTCCCAGGATTAAAAGAAAGGTTTTAGGTAAGGAAACAAAAAGGTTAGGATCGTTATGGGAGATGTTGAAGATCTTTCAACTTTATTAGAAGTTTATATTCCAAGTTTCCAATGACACTAAACTATTATGGTCCTTGTGTGTCTGTTTTTGTTATGTATTAGATATTCCGAAAAAGTAATGTAATGTCAATGAACATCAAACTTTGGGTCTCTACACTCTATTGTTATGTAAATACTAGGTTAAAACCCATTATTTTAACTCTAGTCTCACCAAATATTTATGATATAATCCACCATTTTATATTTATTACATAATTTTTGGAAAAGTACATCTGCATGATATTAATATATTTTATATATTTATAATATCCATTCCAGGATCATCGAGCCTTGGAATCTCACATCGTTTCTACTCCTAGATCTGAAAATATTAAAAGATATAATTAAAATCCTTACTTGTCAAAAAATATGTTACATTCTTCCGACCTGAAGATATTTTTTCCTGAAAAGTGAAAAATCACTACTATAAATATGTGGGTACTGAGATTTCATCTGGGTCTCTATAACAACCCAAAACTTTTATTACTAAAATTACCTTCTTATAATTATTTCATATAGTATAATCACACAAAATCACATTAATAACACTATATAAACATTATAAATTATGAATTAATGAAATAAATGACATTTATAGAAGTTATGGAATATATAGAAAAGGAATAATAACTTTACCTTTGGAATAGTAACTTGAACCTTATGAATAGTAAACAAGAAAATTGAATAGTAACATCACCAATTAAAGTGTAAATTAATTTTATCCATCTTATAAGTTTAAATATGTTATAATTATATCATAGTATAAGTAAATAATTTTTTTTAAAAATTATTAATTATGTGTTGGTATTTTCGTAAATCATAAATATTTAATTACACTTTTATGATTAATTTAATAATTTAAAAGAGAAGTTATTTTCATAAAATTTATTCATAAAATAATGTTGTGTTTTCTTATGATTATAAAATAATTTTATGAGGCCTTAATTAAGTTTTCAAAATATTAGACAATCCATTTTAATATAAAAAGTTTTATTTTCCATATAAATAATGATTTTAATTAAAAATTAAATTTATAAGATTTAGAATACTATTTTCATAAAATAGAAATAAATTTTTAGTTCTACACATTGAAAAAATGTTAGGGTGAATTATTTGAATCTTTCTTAAATACTTGATGTTTTGGTGAAGAGTAAAATATTGTAATTTATGCTATATATACATTATAATTTAAATACACTATTCCTTAAGTCATGGATGGTATGATCTCCATTGGTTTGAAATTACATGATATTATTACTATTTTTAGTGTCCTAAATAGACATTATTTCTTTACTTGTGCAAAATAACATACTAATGAATTAAATAAAGGGAAAACACCCTTATCCTCCATTATAAATACCACCCATCGCCACCTCCCTTATCACATCTCTCAAGCCATGAGAATTTTTAAAATTATTCTCAAATATCCTCAGAAGTTGATCCTCCATGTCTAAGAGATTTTGGTCTTAATAAAATACCGAAACCAATCCCCTAAAAAGTTTCTCGAAAATGTGGAATCAATCGGTAAAACTCTATTCATTTTCTTTTAATTTTTTTTCATGTTCCTATATTTTCTTTTTCCCTCCTCATCTCCCATCATTCAAATGGTATGATAACATAAGTACCTTAAATATACTAGTATCTTTTATGATAATGTAATAACTCCTCCTCAAATTTCTTTCCCCCTTTTTTTATACCAAAAATGTCAACATCATCTATGAAGTATTAATTTATAACATTTAAGGAGGATAACATTTTCAATTTCATTTTTTGTCTTCAAGGATGGTCTTGAAATAATTACTATGAACGAAACAAATTATAATATAGTTATTATATCTTATGTATTGTTTTGAATAATTTTGTACATGTGATATTAATTTATAAAACAGTATGAGTTCATTGTGATCGAAAACTGCCAAAATAATCCCAAACGATAATCATTAACTATTAATCTAATTATTTATCCTCATTAAAAAAACTAAATGATATATAAGAAAATTTTAAACTATATATGATTATTAATAACATATAAGATCAATTTTTGATAATTAACCATAGTTTATATGTCCTTTCATACATGTATACAAGTGAACCGATAATGAAATCCCAGGAAACCAATTATCCTAAATGATAAAATAGAACATATTATCCCACAAAAAAGGAATTACATTAACTTAATAAAGAAATAATAAATAAAATACATGTATAAATGGTTATATAATTATTAATTAAAGAATCTAATATTATTATCCCATACATTAAGATCAAGTGGTGGACACCTTCAGAATTAAGGTAAGGGATTCTACCCAAACCTCCACTATTAATTCCGGTTACAATTTCTCTATTTTTACCTAAATTAAATTATATTTTGTTTTATTTTAAATATTCTAATTTTTTTTTATATTTTCCAAAATCATCTATCAAGGTCTTTTCATCCTTATTTTTCAGGGATATACATATTTTTTAAAAAGGTTCACAACTCGATTCTTATTGATAAGTAATCCCGATTTAAGGGAACTTCCCAAATTCTAATCTTTTTTAGGTGAACTCCATAGTCTATTTTAAGACACCATTATTTTTATAAAATCATACTTTTTATTATAAAAAATTTCATGGTACACTTACGGTTTTATAATAATTATTATTCACTTTTCATCTTTAAATTCTCTTTAATATTATCTTGAACCACACTAAAATACTTTTTTTCTAAAGTTTCTTAAACACCATTTTTACATGTATTAACTTTAGTTTGTCATAAATTTTCATGGTATATGCATATTTTTCCTTATGAATGTCCATGTATGATTTAAATAATTTCTTTCATGGACACCATTATGACAATTTCATATTTTATTCCTTTTGACAAGATTTTGAAACACAATTATTTCATTGGGTAACCATTATGTTTATGTTTGATTACTTATGTATTATTATTTATGGGGAAAATTTTTTCATGAACATGTTATGATCTGTGAAAACCGATATCTCTCCAACGTATTGGGTAATGTTTAGTATCATTAGATTTTATATGAAATGGTATCAGTGGCTAGCCTTAACTCACAATCCATGTGAAACAGTCTTGGTGGTTAGCCTTGACTAATTCTCCTTAATGTGAAACAGGAATTGGATCATGATAATGTCATGTTTTATATTTATTCCACCTTATTATGAATTGATGATTATATGATCACATGTTTTTATTCCATAAATTTAATCATGATCAATGCATTTATATATCATTATGTTATGCCTTCTATCCAATTTTCTAAGAATTATTATTTTGATTATTCCCTTACCGGGTTTTAGCTTGTCCCTTGGTTCGTGTTATCCCAAGGTTATACTATTATAATGTAACGGTTCAATAGAAATTAAGAGCTCTTGAAGAATATTAAATAAAAGATTTTATTATTTTGGAATCATGATGTTGAATTATGTACCTGATCTCCAAGGAACTATAATTTATGATCCATGGATTGTAATTATATGTTTAATTATGATTAAAATAATGTGACAATATGTGTAAATTATTAGGTAACTATATTTGGTATCAAAGGCTGGTCTAGTTTTTTTAGATTAGGAATAAAGAAAATTATTAAGATCATTATGGATAAGAAGAATTCTAAGAAAACATACCTAAATTTTGGCATGTATATAGTAAGTGGTTTATCCAGGAAATAAATCTCTATCTAGATAAAACAATTGAAATTGGTTCAGGAATATATGATCTTAGGAGTAACAACTCTAAAAAGGTGTATAAAGCTAAACTTAGGGTAACCTAGTACACAACAACTGGACTTAATGTGCTCCTATTTTAACACTCTGAGGGGATATGATTTGGAACATTCATAATCTCATTACAAACCATTATTAAGGGAACAAAGAAAATAAGAATAAGAATATATGATATAAATAAGTGATCAATAACCTAGATTTGAACCTAGGTAATAAAATGTTAGGATATAAATTTCCTCTAATTTTTTATCCTCTTATGTTCAAGGTTTCTTTTTTATGCTTATTATCTAAGTTCTAAAGACCCCTAATTTCATTTTATCA
Organism: Viscum album; assembly: GCA_963277665.1. Classification (NCBI taxonomy): domain Eukaryota; kingdom Viridiplantae; phylum Streptophyta; class Magnoliopsida; order Santalales; family Viscaceae; genus Viscum; species Viscum album. The sequence continues at coordinate 1,939,775,435 of OY728130.1, forward strand.
TTCATAGTTAATGGAAACAAGTGGAAGAACACATTACAATAGTCAATGTGATAGGAAATGTGATGATTACCCTAATTATATGAAACATATGATGGGAGAATGTGCTTAAAATTTTATAATAGTACTTGATCAGTTGAATAATGTTACGAATAATAACTTGTATAATGTGAAATGTCCTCCTCTTCCATGGAAAGAGCGTGTTGATGTCAAATACTTCATGAGAAAAAAGAATCCCTTGATTAGTGGATCTTATGATCCCCTACACATAGAAGAGTGGATTAACTGCATTTAAAATATATTATTTTTCCTCTAGTTCATATAATAATAGAAATATATTCTCGCGGTCAATCATTATGACGAGGAAGCTAATAAGTGTTAGACACTAATCAAAAATATGAATTCGAAGGAAGAAATTGATTCCATGGATTGGGTGGAATTCAAGAAAATGTTTTTCAATAAATATTTCCCTAAACCCCTATATCAATATGAAAAGTGAGTTCCTTAAACTTAATCAAAAGTAAGATGAGTCTATTGGGGATTATAATGTAAACTTTACAAGGCTTTCAATCTAGTCCTCCATCATTTTCAATAACACCAAAATCTAGGTGGATTGATTCTTTAAAAAAACTGAGACAACGAAAAACATTAGAAATTTATGATGTCAATTATTATGAGGAGATTGTCTATTGTTCCCTTAATGTTGAAATGGAGATCGAGGACTCTCAATAGTCTTGTGGGATTACTGAAACAATTAGAGAATGTAGTCTAATATGGTTGCATCAAAAAATGAAACCCGTGATGGAAAGAATAACAAATATCCCATGTATCAAAATTACAGGAAGAAGCATCTTCTGAACTGTTTAAAGGGAAGCATACAATTATTTAAATAAAGAAGAATGGGGCATCTGGATAAGAACTACTAAAGGGACATGAAGAAGTCCACTAATGTGGAAGAATAAAGGAAGGTTCAGATCAAAACGTAGCCAGTAATAGAGTGTTTCAACTATAAGGAACATGTATATTTTGAATAAAAAATCCCTAAACTCATGTTTGTTTGAGGAAATCAATGAAAAAATCCATGGAAACAAGGAAGGTAATATGCTATCACAACTACTGAGGTGGAGCTGAGAAATTATGTGGTGAAAGGTAAACTGGTTATTAATTCAAGAATAGAGAACATACTCTTTGATTCTTATTATTTGAATTCTTTTATATTTATCAAGTTTAGTATAACTATTCAAACCCCACATCAAAATATAGAGGTTGCCTTATCTCTGAGAATAGCTAATGGGTAAATTATTTCATCCAAAGTACATAACTCCCCCTATTTAATGTTTATGGATTAAACCTCCCAAAAAATGTTTCCTTACTTCCTTTGATGTAGATTGATGCTATTTTGGGCACAGACTGGCTATCTTTATAAAAAGACAACATCAACTACAGAGAAATAAATATCTCTCTTCCCATCCCGAAGGAACCTCAAATTCATAATAAATGTAAGGAGGAAGATGAATCTCCTTTAGAATAATAATCTATATTGTTTATATTACTGCCTTATGAGTAATAATATCTCTCTCAGATGATTTAGACAAAGGAGATGATCATTATCAAAGTCATTCCCATCATGAGGGATTGCACTATTTTATTCCCTGATGAATTATATGGTCTTCCTATTGATTAAGAAGTTGAGTTCTCAATTGAAATTATTCCTATATATCTACCAATATAAAAGAATACCTAGTGAATAAACACCATTGAGTAGGAATAACTAAAGAAACAAATACATGAGATTCTAGATAGGGGTTTCATACAAATGAGTGCATAACGATAGGGTGCACTAGTCCTCATTGTGAAGAAGAAGGATGGATCAATGAGCCACTTCATTGATTATCTCCAGCTCAATAAAATCATGACAAAGGAAAAGTATCCCCTTCCTTAGATAAATTTATTGTTCTATCAGGTATGTGGGACTTGTTATTAATATAAGGTGGACCAGTGGTCGGGATATCACCAATTAACATTGATGAAAGAAGATATTCCCAACACTATATTTTGCAAAAGGTGTGTAAACTATGATTTTATCGTGATTCCCTTTGGAATCACTATTTATCCTCAAATATTTATGGACTTAATGAATATATTATTTAGGGATTACCTCAAAAAATTTGTGGTAGTCATTATCTATGATATTTTGAAATGCTATAGGAGAAAGGAGGACATGAGGAGTATTGGAATATTGTGTTGTGGAATTTGAAAAGGGAGAATGTATATGAAAATTATAGTAAATTAGAGTTCTGGATGGGGGAAGTATCATTCTTGGTCTATGTTATTACCAGCAAAGGGATAACTTTAGACCCTTCCAAGACAAAGACAATTAGAGTGTATCCCAGGAAAACTTTTGTAATAGACATCCATAGTTTTATTGGCTTTGATAGGTTTTACCAAGGACTTTTAAAGATATTACCCTGACCGTGAAACCCAATAACTAAGGTGAAATGAGAGGGAGTGATGTTTTTCTAGACTCAAGAATGTGAGGAAAGCTTTGAGGAGTTAAAAAATAGTCTTATTACTGCATGAATACTCACACTCTCGATAAGTGGAGAACACTTTGTGTTGTACAATGATTATTCAATTAATGTTATGGGATATATACTAATGAAAAATGATAAATTAATAGCATAATCCTCAAGAAAGTTGAAAATTCATGAGAAAAACTAGCCTATGCTTGATCTAGAGTTGGCTCCTATGGTCTTCACATGGAAAATCTAGCGGCATTATCACTATGGGGGGGAGTGTGAGATATATAATGATCACACGAGTCTCAAATATATATTCACACAAAAGGATCTTAATATGAGCCAAGTAAAATGGTCAATTCTCAATAAAGATTGTGACTACTCAATCCACAACCATACCGATAAGTTAAATAAGGTGGTGGATACTCTAACTAGAAAGTATTATAGATCTTTATCAATGATGAGAATTGGGAAGGATCCAATATTATTAGACGTACAAAGGATTGACATAGGAATCATTAAAGGAGGAACATCACAAAATTTATCTAAAATGATTTATCAACCATCCCTTATAGAGAAAATAATGTATGGTCAATGAAATGATGTGGAAATTATGAAAAACGTGGAATCTAGCAAGAATGGGAAATCCTCTGAGTTTAAGATCGATGAGGATGTAGTTGTAAGATGTGGGTCATGATTATTTGTACCATATAATCCAAAAATATTCAATGAGCTTCTAAATGATGCATATAGGTCAACCTTCTCTGTTAACCTAGGGAGTAAAAAGATGTATTGAGATCTCTGAGAGAACTATTGGTTGGATAATATGAAATAGGAGATCACAAAATAAAAATCAAAGTGGGTGGTATGTCAGCAAGTGAAGTCTGAAAGGAAAACGTATAAAGGGATGATGTAACCATTATACATACCAACATGGAAATGGGAAAACCTCACCCTGGACTTTCTCACTGGACATCAAAATACATCAAGGGGAACCACTTCTATATGGGTTATTGAGGATTGTCTTACAAAGGCAAATCACTTTATAGCAATTCAAGTGGAATTCTCATTGGATCCACATGCATGGATATATATCAATAAAGTGTAATGGTTTTATTGAGTACTGCTATCAATTGTATCCAATAATGATTTGAGATTCACCACGAAGTTTTGGAGAAGTCTCCAACATCCACTAAAAACTATGATGAAATTTAGTATGGCCAATCATCCTCAAATAGATGGTCAATCTTAGAGAACTATTCAAAAAATGGAATACATGTTGAGAGCATGTTCTATGGACCTCAAAGGAGAAAGTGACAAACTTAATCTTCTAGTTGAGTCCTCTTACAAATTTTTTTTCCACATGACTATCCAAATGGATCTATATAAACCCCTTTATGGGAAAAGTTTTAGGACACTGACATGATGATATTAAGTTAGTGAACACAACATTCTAAGACATGAAATGGTCAATGAAATGGTGGAGATGCTGAAAAGAATTTAAAAGCACATCAAGGTATCCCAAAGTCGATGAAAGTCTTATGTAGATGATCGTCGACAAGACCAGTGGTTTAAGGTTAGAGACATGGTATTACTCCACATATCACCATGTAAGAGGATCCTGATATTTGGGAAGAAAGGGATGCTATGCCCCTGGTTCATCGGCACCTTCGAGATCCATGATCATGTCGCCTCTATGGCCTATTGAATAACACTTCCACCATCCATGTCTCAAGTACATGATGTATTCTATGTATCCCTCTTGAGAAATTACATATTGTATCCTTCACTTGTACTCACATTAGATGAGGTATTGTTGGAGAATGATCATTCTTATGAGGAACAACCAGTGAAGATCTTGGATTGTAGAGATAATGTAGTACAAAATAATACTAATCAACTGTTTAATGTATTATATAGGAACAATACATACGAAGAAGAAATATGGGAACTATAGAAAGCAATGAAGGAAAAATACCCACACTAGTTTTCAATGTAGAATGTAAAATGAAATTTCAAGGGTGAAATTTCAAAAGGGGGGAAGTTTGTAATTAACAAAAACTTTTATCAATGAAATTACCTTCTTATAATTATGTCATATATTATAATCAAAAGAAATATCATTAATAACACAAAAAAACTTTACAAATGAATAATTAATGAAATAAAATGCATTTTTAGAAGTTAAGGATCATATACTAAAGGAATAGTAAACTGACCTTTGGAATAGTAAGATGACCCTTATGAATAGTAAACATGATAATTGAATATTAATATCACCAATGAAAGTATAAATAAAATTTATCCATACTATAATTGAAAATATGATATAATTATATCATATTATAAGTTAATATAAATTTCAAAAAAATATTAATTAAGTGTCAATATTTATATTAATCATATATATTTAATTATAATTTTACAATTTATTTAATAATTTAAACGTATTTTTTTTCATAAAATGTATTCATAAATTTATATTTTGTTTCTTATTATTATAATATAATTTAATTATACCTTAATTATGTTTGCAAAGTGTTATAAAAGTAGTTTTAATTTTATAATTTGTATTTCACAAGTGAATGATGATTTTTATTAAAATCAAATTTATCATATGTAAGAATTTATTTTCATAAAATGGACTTTTTTTTGAATCATAGACATGGAAAAATAGTTAGGGTTAATATTTGAGATTTCATTGAAATTCATGAATATTTAGGGAATATTAAAATATGGTAATGTATAGTATATATACATTACAAGTTAAATACACAATTCCTTGAGTCACAGATGATATAAGAACCATTAATTCGAACACAAATGATATAGTTACTATATTTTGTCTTAATAATTAACAATATATCTTGTATTTAGCAAAATAGAAAACTAATTAAAAAAATAAGGAGAAAACACCATTCTCCTCCACTATAAATACCACCCCTCAGAACCTCTGCTAGTGACACCTCTCAAGCCTTGATCCTTGACAAATCTATACTCAAATATCCTACAAATCCCCTCCTAGAAATCTATGGGATTTTTTTAATGAAATACAAAAAAACAATCCCCTATGTAGGTTCTCAAGAAGATGGAATCAAGAGGTAATACCTTCTTCCTTTTCTTTTAATTTCTTTTCATGTTCCTTTCTTTTAATTTCTCTCCCCACCCTTCCTCATCCAAATATTATGATAACTTATATACCTTACATATAATATAATTTTCATATGATAATTGAATAAATCATAATAATCTATCTTTCCCCCTCCTTTTATACGTAAAATGGATACATCATCCATGGTGTGTCAATTTATCACATTTAAGGACAACAATGTTTTCAATTTCCATTAATTTATTGATGTTTTTTCTTGAAACGATTTTTATGGTTTAAAAAGATTATATTATATGTATTACATATAATTCAATGTTATATAATTATTTTTTACACATGATATTAATTTATAAAACAAAATGAGTTCACTATGATCGAAAACTACCAAAATAAACCCAAATGATTATCATTAACTATTAATCTAATGAATCTTCCAGAATCTATAAAACCAAATGAAATATAACACCAATTTGACTTATGGAAGATAATTAATAACATATTGTTTCATTTCTTGGTAATTACCCACAATTTATATGACCTTTTTTACATGTATACAAGTAAACCAATCATGAAAAGGAAGGAAACCAACACTCCAAAACGATGAAACTAGACATCTTAACCAATAAAAAGTGACAAATGAACTCAATAAAGTTATAATAAATAAAATATGTGTATCAAGTGTTCTTGAATTATTAATTAAAAAATCTAATTTGATTATCAAGGACATTACGATCTTGAGAAGAACACCTTCAGACTTAGCTTAGGGGATTCTATCAGAACCTCCATTATTCCTTCGGGTTACTCATTATCTATTTTTTCCCAGACGAAATTCTATTTTGCTTTTATTTCAATATTTTAAATGTTGTTTATATATTCCAAACTCATGTATCACTATCCATTCATCATTATTTGGGATATGTATGTTTTTTTAAAAGGTTACCTACTAGATTTTTCGTGATAATTATGCTTGGTTTAAGGGAAATTATCAAATTCTTTTACTTTTTCAAGTGCAATCCATAATCTATTTTATGATACAATTATTTATCTGAAATCATAATTTCTATTACAAAAAATTTCATGTTTCACTTATGGTTTTATATAAAAGACTATTAATTTTTTTTTTCAATGTTCTTTAGTATTTTACGTAAAACAACACTAAAATGTTACATTTCTAGAGTTTCTAAAACACCATATTTACTTGTATTAAATTCACTTTGTCATCACTTTTCATGATCTGTGCCTATTTTACCTTATTAATGTCCATGAATGATTTAAATCCTTTATTTCATAGACACCATTGTGATAATATTTTATGTTATTCCTTTTGATAAGATTATGATACCCAATTATTTCCATGGGTAACCATTATGTTTATTTTTAATTTCTTATATATGATTCTTTTTGTAGAAAAAATATTCATGAACATGTTATTGTGGGTACACACAGAGTGCGCTCCGATGAATTTGGTAATGTTTAGTATTATGAGATGTTATGTGTAACTATATTTGTGGTTATAATATACACATTCTCCTTGTGCAATAATCATGGTGGTCATTCTCGACACGTGCTCCTCTATGTGAAATGAGCCTTGACTCGTGATAAAGTCATGTTTTATGTTTCTGCCACATTACTATGAAACCATGATTATATGATCCCATGTTATGATTCCTTATATTTAATCATATTAAATGCATTTATATGTCATTATGTTATTCCTTATAACCTAAGTGATAAGATTTTTTCTTATTATTATTCCCTTTTTAGGCTTTTAACAAATCTCTTTATTCATTTTATCCCCATGTTATCCTTTGTTGATGTAATGGATCAAATGAAGTTATGATATCTTTATGAATATTAAATAAAAGATGTTCTTATTTTTTAATCATTTGTTTTAATTATGTAACCAATCTCCAAGACACTAGACTTTACAACCACTGGATTGTAATTAGTTTTTCTAATTATGCTTAAAATCATGTAATGTTATGTGTAAAGGCTTGTGTTTCTAAAGTATCCCACTCCCTGGTTCACTCCTAAATATTTATGTGCTACCACCAGTCATAAAAAAAGGGAATAAACCAACCACATATGATATTCTATTTATAACCCTTGATCTCTACAAGAAAAACTAAAAAAGTAGCACCATATTCTATATTAGATCACACCAATCAATAACAGGTGAAGGATCATGCACATACCCCCTCAGCTAAGACTTGAGGAATACAAGTGTACCCAATCTAAATGTGGAAATAAGGAAAAATGACACACCAACTCAATAACCATATATAGAATCTATAATGGTCCAATGAAACTCATAGATTACTCATCACCATAGCCAAATCATTATAACCGACATCGAGGTGATCCCTTCAGTAACACATGGTCTCCCTCTATGAACTCCCAAAGACTCCATCATTGGACTACATAAGACATATGATGGATCTATGCAATCTTAAACTCCTCTTATATGATATGAAACTTATATATTATACCTAACACCAACTCTGTGACTATGAGTGATAAATCACCATAATCATTCCAATATAGTGGTGACCTTCATGGTCGCCCATACAAAGTCTCAGATGGTACCCTACCTGTAAAACTGTGATATTTTATAAAATAATTTTTTCAAATGAATTCAATATTGTATATATATTTGTTCATAAATATATATTTAATCTTGTGTTACATGAAATATATAATTAGATTGAGTTTCACACAATAGTGAGTTTCGTTGATATCTTGTGTCACACGCTAGAACATGTTTTCTCAAAAGATGATATATTTTTAACATTATTATTTAATACAACAACTAGCTGATGGGATAGAGAATATTAATAGGATTAAATAACTTATGAAAATATATATTTCACATAAATTTTTTATTAATCAATTTATTAGATAAAAAATAAGAATCATTTAAAAGAAAAACAAATGTTTTTTGGAAAATTGTAATTTTTCTAAAAGCCTGTCATGTCATGCTTTGTAAACATAATATAAAATTATTTTTTACCAGTTTTAAAAATTGTTTTGATAAAATAATTTGTTTTAAATCATAATGTCAAAATTATCATATGTTGAATGCTTATAATTTTTCAGAGTAGTTATATATGTTGATGAATAATCAAAATACATAATTTTAATTGAAAACATTATTTTCATTTAATTTTTTATAAAGTTAAATTATATTTTAAATTGTTTTTGATGAATAATTTCTTACATTGTTTATCTATTAATATAATTTATTTCATTAGAATCAATATCATATTGAAATTGGATACAAAAACATGTGAAAAATTGGAACATTCTCACCAAAAGAACTGATTTCTTATAGTGTCTATGAGATTAATTTTAAATTAAATTATGAAAACTATATTAATGAAATTTGGATAAATGTAATAAATATTTTATTTAAGAAAAATGTATATAATATAATAAATTAAATTAATTTTTTTTGTTCATAATGATTACTGTAAACAGTTAAAATTAATTACTATGATTAAGATTAAAATAAGATTTCATGCAATACATTTGTTTGTATTGATATTAATTTTCACTAAAATATTTATTTTATTTAATTTTTTTAATTAATATTTAGAAACATTATTCATATATTTTCTAATAAATTTAAATATTATTTTATTTATAATGGATAAATTATCTAGGAAAATAAAAAGGTAGAAGTAACTATAGTAAAGAAAATAGGAAATAAAATGATATGAAAGGGTTTATTTTTGTGTGGTGGAAGTTTAGTTTGAAAAAATAGTAACAATAATCCATTATTGATCAATTTTTGTGGCACATGTGGTAAGAGAAACCTCCCAAGAGTGAATTCTTTTGGGTTTTTACTAGAATACCGCTCCTCATCAATTATAAATGGGTACTCACTAACCTCACTTATTCAAACCTATCAAGGAATTTTTGTAACACACTAATATTTTATGGAACATTTTCTTAAATAAATTTCATAGATTTAATTTAACACAACACCAAGTTCAAATGATATGTGATCTATTGACTATTATGACCTGACCGTTTAAATGGAAGGAATGAATAATATTAACCACATTATATCATTTATATATTTAATAAAATTTTAGAAATTCCTAAAAAATATTTCATTGGAATTATTTGAGAATGAATCCCATTTTAATTATAAAAGCTATATTTTTATAAAGGGAATTTTGTCACCTTTTAATGGCGCACTGGTTTTAAATATAGTTTTTTCAATTTTATAAATTCTATTTGAAAGAATTAACATCATATTTAGAATAAAATATAAAACATTACATTGTTTAATTTTTTATTTTTTTAATACCATTCATGTTTTGATGAATTGTGATGAAATATTGGATTTTAATTGAAAACAGGGTTTTCATCAAAATAATATATTTTGTTATATTATATTTTAAATTTTAATTCGATCCATTTTTTATCATTTATTTCAATTTATGTAATTGGAATTAATTTCACATTGAATTTTTATATTGAAACATTTAAATATTTGGAACGTTTTCAATTTAAAAACATGTTTTATCATTCTGTCAACAAGATTAATTTTAAATTAATTTTAGCCAATTATAGTTTCTGAATTTTAAAAAATGGATCCGATATTTAAGATTATTTGGAAAAAAGTTTCTAAATAGGTCCCTTTTTCGTACAATATGATTTTTAATATTAGAAATTTTAATTACCCCGGTAAAAGGTAAATCTGGCAAAAAAAAAGCTAAACAAATAATATTATAAATAGTATAAATTTACCCTAAAACTTGTAATAATTTTATTTCATGCGTTTTATTGACCAAAACCATCTGTGGGATTATTTTATGCCCACTTAGAGCAATATGGATTATTTTATTCATTTTATTCTAATTTATTTTATGAAAATTCAAATATGCCACACTCGTATTTTTAATAAGTATTACAATTTTATATGTTGTTATTCAGAAGATAATTTACACTAAAAATAGGCATGTAAAATATAAAATGTTTATATTAATAATTATATTTTATTTAATTATTAAAATATAAATAATTACTTTAAATACATAAATAATTATTATGTAGTATTTATTTGATTATTGAAAATATGAAATATATGATATTAGAAATACTAAAATAAATATAATATGAGTTAATTAATGTAATAAACGAATTTTATAGACAAATTGGTCATGTTATGGATTTTATACTAGTGTTGGTTCGATGATATATTGTTTTATTTAATTTTATAAAATTTAATATAATGAAGAGTATCAAAATGGTCATTAATGTAATATTAAAATAAATAATATTTTCTTAAATAGTAAAAAATTCATAAAAATATAAACTTCTTCAAAATTCTTGGAAGAAATTTTAAAATTTCAAACATTACTTATTTAAGGCTCTTTTAACCTTTTATGGTATTTATATTAACCTTCAATTAGTAAAAATATATGTTTTCATTGTATGAGTTAAAGAGTATAAATAACCGTTAAAACCAAAATATAAGGGTAAGAATGAGACCTAAAATTTCATAAGAATCACTGGTTGATATTATTTAGACCCATACATATCTTATCTTTGAATAAAATTACTTTTTATCCATTTTTAATTGAAAATTTTTCTATATTAATTTAATATTTTGAGAGATTCCCAAAGTACCCCAAACCTCAATTATAAATGGGCATATCCTCCATCAATTATTCACAAAACTACAAGACTTATTTCTTGAAAAAACTACCAAATTATAAAAAAAATACTTAGTAAATATATAGAGTTCCTGGTCTTCTAAAAAAGACCATCCCTAGATCCCTTAAGAAGGGATCTAAGGGGAGTCTGTTGAAGAATAGGTAATCATTTCTAGCAACTCATCCAAGTTGGTTTCATCTTATACTTCATCATGAAGATGTGTTTCCATTATATTATAATGAATAAATTATCATAAATATTCTTATATTTTATTATGATTATGGAACAACCATATTCAATTATTTTTCCATCCTATGAAAAATGAAATCACCACATGTGCGTCCGTACAACTTACCATCTCCACGTCATGGGGTAATTTGTTTTTCATCGCCAGTTTACATGGATGGGTATAATTATAGAAATAATGTATATATATATTAATTATGACATTATTCTAATTCTATACAACTAATATACAATCCACCTCCCCCTTTATCCATTAATAGAATGATACTGTCACTCGGGCATACGTATGACCTACCATCTCAACGAAATGATGTGATTTATTTTCCAATTTAACAACTTAAGAATGATTATAAAAATGTATATATTATTCAATATTATATCTATGATCTTGATATTGTTATGGGGATGAAATAAATATATCATATGTATATAAAACACAACAACCACGATAAGACATGTATAGGAAAATGAAGTAGTTAACACCGAAAAAAATTGTAATAATGAAATTTAACAAAAAAAACAATATAAGAAGACCATATATGATAAAATAAATATAGATATTGTTATATTATAAATTAATAAAGGTTTTAAAAAATTATATATGAGGATAACTTAAATTAAACTAAAGGACAGATTTAGGTAAGTGTTATTTCACAATTAGATTATTATTCGAGATTATTTAAGTTTAAGTCTCCACCGTGGAAATTTTTTCTTCCATGTCCATGTTTTATAATGTTTTCCCAAAATTTTTCTTAATATTATCCTACAAATATTTAAAATCCTTTTATCCATGTTTTAATTTTTATAAATGTTTTTGAAAGGGATCATTTTTTCCATTTCCAAATGAGGTATTTTATGACTATTTTGAGAAAAATAAAAAAGTAATGTTATTTAACTTTTACATACTAATTGAATTTTCTCCACCATCATGAAACCATAATGTGTTGAATCATAATTTACATTATTTTGATATTATTTTGAATGAAAATATTTTCTTTTTAAAATTAGATGATATTTTAGGTTAATTATTTTAAAGTAAAACAGGGTATTTCTCCAAAGAAATAGTTAATGATTTTATTAGAGTATTTTTTTCTAGGTCAAAATCTTTAGTTGCGTATTATTCTTGATTTATGCTGATCTATTATAGTACCATATACCATATTTTATTGAATTTTTTATGATAATTTTTATTATGGATGTTCCATTTTGATACCATTTATGGTTTACGGTTAAAGTTTTCACATTTCAAATGATAGAGTGATTATGTAGTTTATGTTTCAACCTTTTCATACGAGGAATGAATTGGACTTAGTATGTGATGGGTAGGGATTTCTATAACCTATCAACCCATCTTTACGTCTCATGAGAAAAAATAGTTTGGGTATTGACCGAGGCCTTATATGTTTATATATGGTGTCTTGGATGAAGCCTTGACGTATTCTTATGATGTACGACATTATGTATTAACTTCTTTTGAGATTAGTTATTGATATTACATGTGGATATTCAATTAGTAGATTATCGTTGTGATTATATATAAGGAAATGTTTTATTTTTATTTATTTTTTCTATATCATGGTCAAAATTATGTTTAAATGCGTTGTGATTCAGGTATATACCTTACCATAATGTTTATCCTTATTTATTCATAATATCTTTTACTATATTCTTAAACTTATTAAGAATATAAGTTCAAACATTTTTTTGTTTTATTTTTACTAGGATACAGAGATATATATTATGATTGATATACAAGGTAAATATATAAGAATAGGGTTTTTTATGATGGAGTTACTATGTTGTATTTTATTTCACGTTGTGTTGTAACATTAATGAATGTAATTTGTTTTGGAAAACTATTAAAACATTCAGTCCTTTTGTTTATGATCACATGTATCTAGTACCAATGTAATAAAGTAACCACCGACTCTGTGATACTGTGGTTGGGGTCTTTATAGTTGTTATTAGAGATTGTATAGTAAAATCTCAAGATACTAGATTTAGAGAAATATAGATTAGGGAAAGGTAACCCAATAATGAACATTGAGAATATTACCAAAGTAACTAAGATTATGATTTTGAGATTAGAAATACATTAAATTTAAATTCATGTTTAGTGATTTAATACTTTGAAATTATGAATTATTATTCATAAAATTATATAATATATTCCATTGTTTAGAAATGAATCATAGTGAAAGGAATGGAAATTGTATCAACATAGTTAATCCACCTAGGGATTTCTCTACTATGAAAGATCATGATGTAGGAGCTGGAAATACAGCTATTCCTAAGCAATTTATAACCATACTGGGACAAATGACTTATGTTGTTAAAAAAGACCTTACCTGTATAGAGAATATTGACCCATAATGAAAATGAATAATGTTATACTACTTCATGAGGCAACAACCTCCATCATTTAATAGGGCTACCAATCCATTTGTAATTGAGAAATGAATATGTTCATTTGAGAATATATTTCTTTCATTGGTATTTAGAAAAAGGGGGATTATTTTTAGGGATGTTTATCGTCTCTCATGAGATAAGGATAAAGAGTGCTCACTAATTCAAAAAACAAAGGTGGAGGAGGAAATATAAAACATAGAATGGAAGGATTTTAAGGAAATTTTCTTGAAAAAAATATTTCCTACACTTATAGTGAGCAGATATGAAGATATAATTCTATAATTTGAGTAAAAATGGGAATAAGAATGTTTGTAAATATAAAATATCATTACAAGGATATAAAGGCATGCTATAGATTACATACATAATCTAAAGAGAAATATTGATTGATTATTTTATTGGTTAAAACCATTCCTCCAAATGGAACTTGTATCTCAAAAATTATCATCATACAAATATATAGCCTCAAGTGATATGAAGAAAATAAAATAATTCTATATTTCTTATGTCTTTAAGGGAAATAAAAATAAAAATAGGGTTTTTGAACACTCTAGAAAAGAAAATAAGGAAAATGGGGAGAATGGAAGAGCAGATATTACATTCTATAATAAAAATGGAAAGAAACACCATGTAACATACCTATTGGGGATATGTGCTTATTACATGTGTAGAGAGGAATTACACCAGGCCCTTGATTTCAATGGACTAAATTAATTTAGTAATTCGTAGAGTTTTAATTGTATGGATATAAAAAACAATGTAAATTACTATCCAAAACATAAAGAAAACATGACATAGAAATGGCCAAGGGAGAAAGGAAAAGCTTATTAAATCAAAACAGTTGAGGTTGAAATTGCTAATGATGTAGTTGAAGGTACTTTAATATTCACCAAGAATTGAGATAATTATTTATTTTATTTTGGATAGTCACATTATTTTGTAACTTTTAAATTTTCCATAGAAATTAGACATTGTTTTTTATTTAATAAATTTGTTTTCATTAAAAACATCCATGTTATGTCTAATTTCTAAAAAGATATGTTTGAAGTGACCTTTATGAGACATTAGAGTTCATTACTTGATGAAATTTTCATCATACCTATTTTTTAATTTTATAAAATATCTTTTAAGGAATGAATTTCAAAATATAATGTGAAAAATTATAGGAAGAACTAGGAAATTACAGTTTATGGGGAAGATATAGAATTCCTTATCTTTAGAGAAGGAACTTCATCATCTGATTCTTATCTAGATCCACAAATAGTAGATCTACTAAATGAAATTATTGTGGAGGAAGAGAAAATACCATCTAGGGTTGAAATAGGTAATATTAAAAATGAGTATGTACCTATTATAAAGGAATATGATTATGTATTTCTTGAGGAATTACCTAGACATCCCCTAGAGAATAAAGATGAGTTTTATATTGATTTAATCCTTATTGAAATACCAATATCAAATAATCCTCATAGAATGGACACAGTATAATTATTGGGGATCAAGAAACAATTTGAGGAGTTGGGTAAAAAATGATTTATCCACACCAGTGTTTCTCCGTGGAGAGACCCTATTAATTTTTACGAATAAAGATGGATCCGTGAGACTGTATATTTCCACCAACTTATTTATATTTTATAAATAAACCTTTTTTAAGGAAAAAGTGGGAAGCCTTTTCAGACACAACTAGATAATAAACCATCACCATTGGTAATAATCATATCATCGAATTACAGTTTAAGCGTTTAGAAAACATACCTATATGGGGACTCCATTGAAGACTGTTGGCCTTTTCATCCGAATCATCATTGAGGAGGTCTTCAAAGCTATTTGCTAACTTGTCCCAAGTTTTGATGAGTTCTTCCATAGTAATCTTCTTTCTGTTCAAATCGCATGTCAATATGATGAGTTGTTTTTGAACCCAACTTTCAGAATTGAATTGATGCCTCCACCAACCAATCTGTCAAACTCTTCTTGAGTAGCATCAACCAAAATTTCCATCTCTAATAATTCTTCAGTGCTGTTGATGATAGAATCCCAGACATCATACTATGTCATATCCTTACCACTCTGGGGGATAACAAATTTTACAATAGCAGTTTCATCATTCACCAGATCCATGACAGGAGATTCACTTTCTTGTGATTCATGCTCTTTATGGGTCTCAACCTCCGTATTCTTGGAAAATTCTTTATTCCTGCAAGATGTTTTGATGTCCATAGTTTTGGGAACCTTTGGAGATGGCCAGCCTTTACTTGATGATCTTGTAATGGGGGGGAATAAGTAGATTTTAATCATCATTACTTCTTCACAGACTCCAGGGATTTTTATTGAAACCATATGAAGCTATAATAGTGTTCTTTCCTTTCCTTGAAGATGATCTAAGATATTCCTCATCAATTCCCATTTCCTTGGGCTCAACAGTGGGATCCGAATCAGAGTCCTCCTCTTGATAATCCTCCCGATAGGGGGGGGGATTTCAAGGGCAACCACATCATCTCATTCCCCAAGAGCCTGAAACTCATCTTCCCCCAGCACTGCAAACCTGTTTTTTCTACCTAGAAGCTGCTATTTTTCAACAAAAAGAGATAGAAAATCCTATCTGGCCTCTCTATAAATCTTGGAACCTTGTACTTGAGAACCTCTACTACAAGATTTCACCATCTCTGCAAAGGAAGTGGGGGCCTAGGAACTCAGTCCAGCCCCCTGACCATCTCCTTATACCATGTTCTTGATTACAAAATTGTTTCTTAATCTTTAAAAACCCACTGAGACCTTGGGTTATAAAAGCCTTAAATGAAAATCTTTCTGATTTACTGGAGGCAATCCTGCATCTCTGGTGACTAGACTCACCTTCTTCTACTATGGAGTGCTCCCACTCACCCCATAGCCCAGGGGATCCACCACAACTACTTTACACACTGCATCAATGGGCATAGAAACTTCTAGAGAGGAAGGAATATCCCGATACATTTCAAACCTCTCATTGATAGGCTAATTTTGGATTGGAATAACTGCATTTACTGAACTCAAATCAGGTAGGATATTACATCTACAACACTCTAGGATGAGTGACCTTGGAGGAAACAAGAGGCGTAGTAATGATTCCATGACTCGTAAACATCCTGCTTCTTAACCCTATATTCACCTTCAATTTCAATCCAGACAAAATCCAATGGGGGTTCGGAGATATTGACCTCTACAAATATTCTAGGTTCAATGGGATGGAAAACCTCTTGGGTCCTGGAGTCCATGACAAAGAAGCAACCTAGAAGATTACCAATCATCCGTAATGTGGAAGGGTTTTGGAAGGATAACAGAAAACCTGGAAGATGAAACCAAATCGTCATTGTATCCGGGTCATGCTTGAACGGTAAATCGAAATAACAATGAAGGAGGAAAAACTAATGATTGTTTACAGAATACGCACTACTGCACCAGACAAGAGAAATATCTTCATAAATGGAAAATTGAACCATCATATGATGAGAGTCGAGAAAACCAATGACCACACGATGAAGAAGACCCCACCAGGTGTTGAAGAATCTGTCGACTGTATCCACCGAAGGACTCTGATGAACAAATTGAGAAACCAAAGTAAGGTTTTTAAGGGAAGAAGCCTCTAAAACTCTGAGAGAGAAATTTGGAGAGAAGGGGCTCCAAAGGAGATACTGGGGACTTTTGGGGCTAGCTCGATACCAAGGAATATAGGGAGTGAACCTGGGATGGTGAAGGGAGAAAAGAGAAGGGAAGGGCGAGCATGAAAAGAAGAGATGAGGCCATCGTCCCCTCCCCCTCAGGGAGTGGAGGACTCGACGGATCTGCCAGTACCAAACCCTAGCGCACCCGAGAGCCTACTCGAAAACCTGATATAAGCCTCACTATGAATCTAATAGATCATTCTCTTTTTCCATGTGATACTGTATATTGATTTTTGGAAAATCAGTGCCATTAATGTGAAGAACAAGTACCCTTTACCACACATTGATAATTTTTTATATCAATTTCATGGAGCTCATTTTTTTCGAAGATGGACCTTTTTTCATGATATTATCAATTTCGAGTAAAGTGGAAAGACATTCTGGCGATAGATTTTCAGATGTGGTACGGAAATTATGAGTTTTTTGTAATTGTATTTTGATCAACTAATTCTCCCTCAGTTTTTATGGATCTAATGAATAGAGTATTACATGATTATCTTGATGATTTTGTTGCGACATTCATTGATTATAATCAGGTGTATTCTAAAATCTATGAAGACCATGATAATCAGTTTTGTATCATTCAGGAGACTCTCAGAAGGAATGTGTTATATGGTAAATTTAGAATCTGTGAATTCTGGATTCATTATTATTTTTCTTGCCCATATTGTCTCAAAGGATGTAATTTCTATTGATTCTATAAGGACAAATGCAATACAATCTTGTCATACACCAAGGATAATGACTAAGGCTCATTGTTTCATAGGTTTAGCAGGTTACAATTAGAATTTTGTTCATAATTTTTTCTGATTGGTTAACATGTTATCTAATCTAACATTTAAAGGGGTTATGTTTATATTGATAATAGAATGTGTATAATGTTTTGCATAATTGAATAGAAGATTGGTCAATTCTACGATTTTGATTTTACCATCAAGAAATGTGGGATTTTTGATTTATAGTGATTCCTCAAGTAAATGAATTGGTTTTTTTCCATGGGCATAATGAGAGTGTTATTGAATATGCATCAATGCAGTTAAAAGGAGATTTCTTGATCTACTCAAGGATTATGTTTTCTCAATTCGCTACCACTGAGGGAAGTAGAATAAGGTATTAGACGCATTGAACAAGAAGGATCCTAGAGTTCTAACCAAAATGGGGATTGACATGCCTCCTTTTTTCATAGATAAAGTAAATACAAATATGAGAATTATTAAGGAATGGGAAACATCACTCTTCTAACAAATGGTTTCCAAAACAACTTTATTCTAAAGTTAAAAATTTATTAATCGAATGATTATAATTTTCAAAATTAAATTAAAGTTATGAATGATTTAAAATTACTAGAATTCATATATGATGATGATGTTTTGATATTTGAAAATGGCCTTTGTGGTCCCTCTATACCCGAAATGAAAAGTTAGTTATTAAAATATTATCATAGCTCAGATTTATTTATACAATAGGGTAACACTAAGATGTATAGATATTTTAAGGAACCTTTTTTCTTGGATAATATGAAGTAGAAAATTTCAAAATATTAGTCAAGATATATAGTTTATTAACAATTGAAGGATGAGAGTCAACATCGTGGTGGATTCTTGAAACCTATTCCTATACATGTATGGAAATGGGGTTAAATTATGATAGAATGTGTCATAGGACAACCAAGGATCCATGTAAGTAATTATGTGGTATGAGTTATTATTCATCACCTTACCAAATCTGCACATTTTATTTCTATAAGAGAAGGTTTTTCTCTTGAATTCAAAAAAATGTTATATTAATGATGTTGTAAGACTTCAATGGGTATATCTATCAATTGTTTTTGGTCGATATCCATGTTTGACATCAAAATTATGGAAAATTATTTTGAAGGCCATAGATATTGTGCTTCATTTTGGTACTGACTACCATCCTCAAAATGATGGATATTCTGAATAAATGATTCCAAAATTAGAAGATATATTGAGATCAGGCTCACATTACTTTCAAGGTATGTGGGAACAGTATTTAACATTGGTAGAATTTTTCTATAAAATAAGAATCCATTCAGGTATTCTAATATAACAATATGAATCATTATATGGAAAGAGATTTCATACAAAAGCATATTGGGAAGAAGTTGGTGAAATGAAACATGTAGGCACCTATCTTTTGGAGGAAACAATAGAAAAGGTACGGATTATTCAAACATATATCAAAGAATATCAAAGAATACAAATATAGATATGCTAATAACTAAAAGAATTATTTGGAATATGACATCAGAGATCATATTTTCTTAATGGTATCTCCATGGAAGGGTGTCATAATATTTAGAGGGAAATGGAAAATAATCCATTGGTGTATCAGATATTTTCAAATTTTGGAATGAATTTGAACTGTGGGTTATCGTTTAGAAGTGCCACCAAGTCTCTCCAGAGTTCATAATGTGTTCTAGATATCATTGATAATGAAATACATACCAGATTCAAAACATGTTCTCACCTATGATGAAATATAAATGGAACCCAATATGTCTTACTATGAAGAGCCTATCTAGATTTTGGATACTAGATAACAAGTTTTTAAGAATCAGATGACTTGGATGGTAATGGTACTGTGAAAAATAATAAAATATAAGAGGCAATGTGGGAATTTAAATAAATTTTGATGAAGAGCTACCCAAATCATTTTAAGAGGTGATATTATAAAATTTTTTAAGAATAAATTATTTGAAGAAGGGAAGAATGTAACCCCCCATGAATTTATGGTATATTTTCTTAAATAAATTTAATAGTTTTCTTTAAAAAGAACACCAAGTTAAAATTAACTGAGATATATTTAATTTTCTAACCTACTTATTAAAATGGAAAGAATGAATAGTATTAAACAAATGATGAAATTTATTTATTTTATCAAAGGTATGACATTGATCCATTAGATTTATAGGAATAAGATAAGAATGAATCCAATTTAAATCATAATGCAATATTTTTATAAAGAATCATTTTCCCTTTTAGTGGCTACATATATTAAATCTAGTTTTTAACATTTTTTAAAATTATATTTTATGAAATAAAATTATTCTTCTAAAGAAGAATATTAAAATTTACATTGATTTAATTTTTGGTATTTCTCTGACATGTTTCTTGTTTTGATGGATAATGATGAAATATTTCATTTTAATTGAAAATAGATTTTTCATGTAAATAATTTATAGTTTTAATGATATTTTCAATTGGTTTTAAAGTATAATTATAATTTATTTAACATTTAATAAACTTTAGGTCCTTGGAATCAATTTCCCCATGAATTTGGATATAAGAAATTTAAATCATCTGAAAGTCCTCACATTAAAAACATGTTTTCTCATTACATAAATGTGAATAATTTTAAATTAATTTTTGGAAATTAGTTGTTTTGAATGTTAAAAAATGGATTCCATATTTGAAATAATAATTTCTAAATTTAGTAAATAGGTATCTTTTATTTTTTTCAATATGAATATTAAGTATAACAATTTTAAATTCCTTCTTTAAGGGAAAAAATCCAAATTAAGAGTTCAAAATAATATTATAAATTGTAGAAATTATACAAAAAATTATCTTAATTTTATTGTATGAGTTGTTTTCTACCAAAAAAAATCCATGGAACAATTTTACTTCCAATTCAATCCACTTGTATGACTTTAATCCCTTTATAGTATTCTATGTTAATAAAATTCAAATATGTCATACTCATTAGTTTAATAAGTGCTACATTTTTTATACGGGTATACAGAAGATATATTTTACTATAAATAGTATTTTCAAAGATAAATGATTTATATTCATTATGATAATTTATTTTTTATTTTTAAAAAATAAATAATTACATTAATGGCTTACACAATTATAATGAAATAATAATTTAATTAATTAAAATATCAAACAGAAGATATTAAAAATATTAAAATAACTATAATTTTAGATAATTAATACAATACATGACATTTATATATAAAATTTACATGTTAGTGATATTTTAGAAGTGGTTTTTCAAATAATTTTTTACTTTATTTTTTTTGTAAATGGAAAAATAATGAATTGTATGAAAATTATAATATTGTTATATTAAAATAAATAATATTTTATTAAATGATATAAAATTCATAAAAATTTAAAATTAGTAATAGTTATTTGGATAATGTTTTAAATGTCATCCATGACAAATATAATGTTCATTTTTTATTTTATACTAACTATATTATCCTTCCTAGAGTAAAAACAGAAGTTGTCACCATAATAGTTAAAGTGTTTAAATAAGGGTTAAAACCAAAATATAATGGTTAGAATGATATATAAACATATATAAGAATTATTTTTTGAGAGGATATAGACCCATCCCCAAATAATATTATAAATAAATTTATTTTGTGGAATTTATTATGGAATATATATATATATATATATTAATATCTTGAGAGTTTCTAAATGTTCCCCCACATTAATTATAAAAGGGAACCTTTTCTGTCACTTATTCAATACACATTGAGCCTTATAGATCAACCAACCCCCACACATTTCCCTTAAAAACATACTAATAAAAATTATGGAGTTTCTGTTCATACAAAAACACAAAACCTAGATCTCTTAGAAAGATATCTAAAGGGAGTCTATAGAAAAGATGTTATCGGTTTTACAAACTCAACCAAGTTCATTTATTCTTCTACTTCTACTTTATGAGTTTTTTATATGATAAAGTATAAAATCAAATATAATATATATGTTGAGATTTTATTATGATTATGTGGATACTATATTCCATGATTTATTCATCCTATGAAAAATTAAATCACTGCACGTGCATACGTATGACATACCGTCTCCACACTATGGTGTAATTTATTTTTTGTCAACACTTTACATGGATGAGTATAATTAGGGAATTAACACACACACACACACAGATATATATATATATTATATAAATATTTAGTAATTATTACATGATACTAATTCTTTATAATTAATATATCAACGAATTCCTTACACTTTATTTGTTATGGAAATGTAACCATCGCTCGTGAGTACGTAAGACCTACCATCTCTACTATGCGATGTGATTCATTTTCCATGTTAACCATTAAAGAATGATTATAAAAATGTATATAATGAGTAAATATGATATCTATTATCTTAATATAATTATGTATATGAAATAAATATATCCTATTCATATGAATCATGACATACATAACAAAACGTTTATCGGAAAATGAAACAGTAAGCCCTCAAAACAAGGGAAATAATGAAATATTAATAAAAAAATGATATAAGAGGATCATATATGATATTATAAATATGGATATGGATTTGGAATAAATTAACAACATTCCATAAACCATTATTTTAGATTTTATATTATTTTTAACTCATGAAAATTGAAAGATAAGGCTTATTACAAAATCTTATTGTTATTCGGTATTTTTTAAGATCAAGACTAAATTGGGAAAACATTTTTCTTCCATGTCTATGTTTTCTAAAAATGTTTTTAAAAAGGTTCTTACTATTATCCTAAAAAATTTTGTAATATTTTTATCCTTGTTATACTTTTTATAAAATGGTTTGAAAGATGTCTTCTTTTTCATTTTCCAATCTAGGTACTTTATGACTTTTTCGAAACAAATATAAAAGGAATTGGTTTTTAACTTATAAGGAATGAGAGGTTTTTTTCAGACGTCATTACACCTTAATTTATTGAATCTTATTTAATTAGTGTATAAGATTATTATTAAGGATTTTTTTTCTTTTAAAATTTTACGGCCTTTCAAATGAATGATTTCAAAGTCAAAAAGGGATATTTCTCTCTAGAAATTTTGAATGATTTTATTAGAGTATTTTCACCTATGAAAACATCTTTAGTTGGATCAAATTATTGATTGAGGTTGATCTCTTATCATACCATCTACCATATATTCTTAAAGGGCTTATGATCAGTTTGACTGTGGATGTGCTATTTTGATACCATTCATGGTTTATGGTTAATGTATTGACATTTTGTATGATAGAGTGTTTACTTTGTTTATGATTCACCATTTTCATATGAATAATGCATTGGATTTAATAATTAATGAGCAAGGCCTACTATAGCCCCTTGATGCATTGATAGGTATCACGAGACAAACTATCATAGATATTGGATGAGGAATTACCCATTTATGTATAATGTATTGGAAAAAGCCTTGACCAAATGTTTTTGTTGTCCAATATTTTTAATTCCCTCATCATGAGATTAGTTATTTACATTCCATGTGATTATTTTATTTTTAGAATATCCATATGAATATTTATATAGAATTATTTTATTTCCATTTATTCTTTCCATATTCTACTTAAGATTTTTTTTAAATTGTTCAGGGTGTTTACAATTTTCCTTAACCAAGACATAAAAAAATTCCTAAATTCCCTACTCTCATTCAAGAAACATTATTTTGGGTATAAATCTATCATAGGAAGGAGTTTAGTGTAAACATGAGGAGGATACCCGAAGAAGAGGTAACTTTCATGAATGTGTGTTTTTGTTTTATATTTTCTTCCTTCCCTTTAATTGTTTTTCTACCATGATTATATAGTAACCTCTATATCTTTCATATAATGGGATTATGTCCTATTAGGGTCACGAACTTCAACCATATTAACTTCTATCAAATGGGTTATAAAATCATCATTTGTGTGTATAATGGGCTACCACCTTGAAAACCGATGTCCCATTTCCAAATTAAAAAGTTGGAGAGAAGGATGGATTTTCTGGGTATATATGATATTCAGAATATTTATGATGATATTATTATTCTGGAATTACTTTATAAAAAATTCCTTTATACTCTCCATTTTCTAGAAATACGATAACGCCATTCGTGTGTACAATGAAGTGATGTGATTCGTTCATGCTTCTCGTTGAAGGTATTGTAGATTTTTTTTGAAAATATGTGATATATATGATAAGAAAAATAATATATAATTATAATATATATCACTTAAATTTATTTCATTCAATTGGATAAGAAAATAGAAACAATGTTCATGTACATGTATGGACTAACATCTCCATGAACGATGTATTCCAATTTATTTCACTGAAATTTAGGGATTAATATAAATACATATATAATAAATATACATGATATTTATATCATGGTTTAAATTATGGATTTTTTTAAATCCTGATAAAATTAAGAGGATACAAAAATAAAAAGTTAAAACATACGTGAAAAATAAAGTAGTTATTACTTGAAACACGAATTTAACATGAAATTGTTAATAAATGGGTAATAAAACGTCATAAGAAAATAATATATGGTATAATATATATTAATATTTATTTTTTGTAGATTTATAATAATCTTATATTTATTATACAGAAGTTTTTGATGTGTAAGAAGAAAATCACAGCTTATGGTATGGTATTTCCAACTAACTTTTTACTTTTGTGAGACACATGCCATATTCGCCACATATTTAATTTTGTGGTGTACAAAATTCCGATGAAATTATATTATGATGATTATAATAAAAATTATTTTGGTTTAAATATCTATTTTAGGATCTCTCTATTATAGTGTTTATCGTTCAAATGTTAATAAATCGATATGGGATGTTTTTTTTCTCATCTTCCTTTCTTTGAGACATAGGTTATGTTATGCCGCTATATTTTTTAACACAATGTATATACAAAGCATTTAAATTGTAATATCATGAACTTATTCATCCTTATAATATTATAAGTTTCATTTTATGTTATTACATTGGGGTTATTATTAATCAATGATTCCAAAGTTTTAAATATTTTAAGTCAAAATCACATCATTTATCGGGATTGATTATTATTAAGTCTCCAATGTTGATATCTCATGATCAACATCTAAATAATTTTCAATAATCTCTTTATACTATGGTTATTCCCTGAAAATATAATTTTTCTTTCTTTTTATTATCTTCATATACTCAAGAGTTCAAAAATAATGTTTTCATAGAAAATTATCTTTTCTGTTGAAACCTTTTTCTTCTAAAGTTATGTTTTTGTAAAATAGTTTAATAATGTTTTATATTTTTAAAAAGTGTTTTTTAAATAAGAAATGATACATTCCTCAAGATGTGTTTTATATTATTTTTAAATATTCCATTTTAAGTATCCATGGTCATTTTCAAAGAAAATAAATTTATATATGTTTTAGAATTTAAATAGAAATTCTCAAAAGGAAAAGAATATTTTCCTCAAGAAAAATTTTAAATGATCATCCAAAATTATTTTATATTTTATATGACATATATTGGATTTATATGTTCCATATTTGGGATATTATCTAAGGAAACTATTCGTATTCTTTATCTGGATATTTTTTGTTTGATAGAATGATGTTTATGAAACCCGTTTCTATTTCACATGTTATACAATAAAGAAATTATTATGAAACCCTCTTCTTTTCAGAGTTAATTATATGATGAAACGATTATGAAAATTGTATGTTTTCAATAGGTTATGATATGATGAAATGTTTTTGAAACCCATTTCATTTTATGTGTTATGATTTGTTGACTGCATATGATTTTGTGTCACACATAAATATGGCTTTCATAATGTGGTGGGTAGGACCTATGTTTCCCTCCAATGAATTGGGTAAAGATTTATATCTCATGAATAGATAGGAATGGAACAGAAAGTGGAACTGGTTCTGTGACATGGGTTTAGAATGATATTTTGAAACCGTTCATTACGATAGTGATGGAATGGGTAGTGAAATCGGTTCAGTAATACTTGGCTAGAATTTGAAGCGAACCTGGGTTAGTAAGACAAGGATAGAATGGGAAGTGGATGCAGTTTATTAAGAAATGGATAAAATGGTAGTGAACTCAGTTCAGTAAGGTACTTGGTCCTCTATGATGGTATTGGGAATGAACCTTGACTATTATGATGTTATTCTTGAACCTGGTTACATGTTCCTAATGTCACGTGTGAACCTGATTACATGTTCATAGTGTTATGTGTGGGCCTATCATTCATGTACATAATGTTATGTGTAAACTTATTTGAATGTACGTAAATATATGTGAGGGCCTAATTTCATTTACACAACTTAATGATTGAAATTTTTTTAAATTAAAAATGTTCATAATTTTATAAGATAATGTATACTCCCCCAATCTATGTTTTATTCCAATGTTATGTTATCATGGATCATGTTCATTTATTACTATATGATTAATGTTTTTAGAATTACAAATATTTATATGATCACTTATTTTTATGGATTGTGAAATGTTTGTTATGAACTTTTTTTGTTTTTCTCATTAGGACGTACCATTATGGTAATCTTATGATTACATGAGACTGTATATTTATATCTCTTTTGTTTATCTTAACTGATCATTTGAGTTCACACTTTGATATAATTCCTTTCCCCATTTGATGAAGAAAGGTTTTATGTAGGAAATTCTAGGAATATTATTAAATGGTAAGATCTTTTTGGGAATCATTAAATATCATTCATTATATTCGAAGATTGTTTTCTATGATTCCCAAGAGGCTAAACTATTATGGTCACCAAGAGAATAATTTTGTATTGTAATGAATATTCATTTAAAAATATGAAAAATATATGTACCAAAATTTTGGGTTGTTATAAATGGTATCAAAGTAATGGTTTAGTTATCATTTGTAAATTAGGATAAGAAAACTATAGGGAGATCCCTAGGGATATTTTTAAGGATATATGTTGGGATGCTATTAAGGATAAGCCTAATGATGGGTCAAATTTTAGGATAATTTCCTATAATTTTAGTAATGGATTGTGCTAGTGGTTTAAAAGAAATTACATCCCTATATAGATACTATAAATGGATGTGGATCTAGCATAAATCTACCTCAGGGTAACAACCCCTCAAAAACCATATTGACCTAGACTCGATTAGGAACTAGTGCATGAAAAGCAGCCATACTTCACACTTAATTGGACACTGCTAAGGGATGTGATTTGGAAATTCATGAACACATTATGAACCATAATTAAGGATTTAATTAGATAATGACCATCAATGATCAAGGATAAACCTAATCTATCATAGATTATAAATACTGTTGTATGATTTATACATCATATAAGTGATTTTCATGACCATGTAGTTTCCCACTATGATTATATTTTGTAACACTTTTCATTTTTGTTTTAGTAAATAGTGAGAACTATAAAGAAATGTATTAATGTTACAAAAATGAATTTATGAGAAGCTAAATGGGATGATTATTAGAGTGAAGGAAATTATGATTATGCCAAATCAATTATCACGATAGATTATTAACAGTATTCACCTTAACCAACTATTGAACTCACCAAAGAAGAGAAGTATATATTTTGTTGAGATTTCTGGTGGTGGAAACTACATAGGATATAATATTCAATTTACTATATAAGGAATAATAATTCTAGGGAATGTGTTGAAGGAATAATAAAATGTTTCATGCATGGAGAAGATGGTCACAAATAATGTGATTTTGGATAAAAAATAAAACTTCTAGTTAATAAAATATATGGGAATATTGGTTAACATTAGGTATTAAGAGCTTTTTAATGTTTTATATATAGATATTTGGGGAATTATGAAAATTTATTTCTTAAGGGAAATCTCATTAATAGAATCATCAATGTTATATGTGTAATGGTTTTTTTGTTTCTGATAAACAAAATTTGAATGACATGTGAAATGAAAGAAGTATTAAAGAATAAGAATATGAATCCTAGTTAATGAATAAAGGAAAAGGTGTAATAATTGACGTGTTTATGTATGTGAATTCGGGAATTGATAGAAATAAAATCATTAATCAGTATATGTTTTTTAAGGATATGAATGAATATTTTGAATGACATTGATGACCTAGAAAAGTGATTTAATAGAAAAGATATATTTTATGAATAATGGAAAATAAAACATAGCATGTTCCTAAAGATGAGAAAATAGTGTTTTTTTATAAATATATGGTTGATATTGATAAAGTGAATTGGATAGTATTGGTGACCTCAAAACTAAAAATGTATTTTTTTTGAAAAAGTGGTTTATGTTACCATAGATGGAATTTACGACATTTTTGGATCAATGGAATATTTTCAATAATATGTGTCTTTATACATGGAATGAGGAAGAATGTTTTTTTTTCATTAAGGTAATATAGTAATTTGGGTTATTATAATGTTTCCAGAGAATACTAACGGAATGGCCTGGAGGCCAAAATTTTTATTGATTTTTGGATAAGCCCTATTTTAAGGGAAAAGGGGGAAACCTTACATGAATTCATGTATTAGAAAAAAGTAATGGCTGAAAGTGACGAAATAATCTTAGAATAGACTCCACAGAGATGCCCCTCCCTAGAATCAACTTCAATATGTCACCTCCACATGTGCGTGAATGCTCAACAAATTGTCTTGTACAAAGAAGAACAGTCCTGGTACTGATGGCTTTGTCATACCCTATCCAACTTACAAATATGAATAGCAACACAAGGTGAGGGAAACCTTCTCTAAAACCTCATCTGAAGAATATTATGAAATAGAGTTTGAGAAAATCCAACAACAAACATTCCAAAAAAGGATTCCACACATTAAAAAATTCTTCAAATCCAGAAGATTCCACAAGACAAATTCAATTCCACTGCAGACAGAAATGAAAATAAACCCCGCTGCTCCACTTAAATCCCACCACCTCCATAGCTGCAGAAGCCCATAGAGAGACTGGGATAGGGTTAGCGATTAGAGGACCATTATCAACATTGGACCTAAATATCGCCACACCACCTCCTGCAAAACAAAAAACAGAGAACAAAATCCTCCTCCTCTAGTCACTCTAGAGAAGAAAACGGGGGCCAAGTAGTCCGAGGAATACGTCGACGCCGATTGTGCTCCGGGGAGGACCAAGACGGTACCACACGCAGAGGTGAGCCAAGATCCAAACCAAGACCACTCCATATGCTGACGTCGAATGAAATCCACCCATGAAGTCAATCTGAGGACCAGACCGAGACAAGAAAAACCTCCGCATTCCGATGTGAAATGAATTCGAGGAGGACAATGACAATGGCACATGCCTACACCGAGCCGAGCTAGGACACCACCGTCGAAGAAGCCGCTGATGCCGAAAGAGCTCTTGGAAGGACAAACAAAGCACCACACGCAGAGATGAGCTGAGATCCCAACCAAGAACACTCCGAATGCCAAAATTGATGGAACGCCGCACGCGAAGCCAAGCCGAGGACCAAATTGAGACCTGAGGAATCATCGCACACTGACACCGAATGAGGTCCAAGGAAGATAACAACAGCTGTCGGACAAATCTGAGCCGATCCGGAGGAGGGGAGGAGACAAATCGAGTAGAAACCCTAGAGTTGCGGGCTGAGGGAAAAGTTTCCGCTCAGAGGCCCAACTAAATCTTTCAAGAGAATACATAATTAAGGTATTCACATGTTTTTTTATAATAAAGATACACTTTATGGTGTATGGGGATTAATAATAAGTTTATTTTGGAAATTTATCGACCATTTGTCTAAATTTTAGGATTTTTATCCTTTTTGAGGTTAATAAGGTTAACCATTTATCTAGTGGTTTTATTTATACTTTGTATGAGGATTTAGATATTAATGTAGTACTTCAGAATATGAAGATTTATCCATATTGGATAACCTGTTCCCACCAATGTTTTGTGATAATAACGAATGATAGACATAATGAATTATCATTCAGTTTGTGGACATTATAATCCATTAGTGATTTAAATAAAAAAATAAATTTTATATCTTTCAGTAAGTGATAAAGTTTGAATTTATCAAGGCTCACCTAATGTATGAGATTGTTCTTATAAAATATAATGAAATCAAGTATGTATATAATCTGAAGAAAATTATTCAAATTTAAGAAAAGGAACTTGGAATAAAATGTTGTTATGTTATCATCATTTTTTAATGATATAAATGACCTTTTTCATGCCTCTTCATTTTATGGATTTTGGGTTGTTAATTTTATAATAACATTGTCCTTTATTACTCCCCACCAATGTTTGGGTGTTTTTCTCTTATATTTTAATGTTTTCACTTCCCACCCATGTTATTCTATATAGAAACCCAGTTATGAGTAACTTTAGGAAACGATTATGTTTCCACCTATAACTTCTTAAGGGTGTTTTCATACTATTTTTTACAATTTTGGTTTATATGAATGATTTTTTGATGTCTTAATCCATTGACGGCCATGAGGAATGTTGAGGCTAAATTTCATTTCAAGGGGGATAAAATTTTACACCATGAGGCTTTTTGAATTTTTTTTACAATGAATTTAATATTTTTGATTTTTTTTGTTTTATAGAATATCTAATTTATATTTAATTACATTAAACATTGATTTTTATTGCATGAAATACATTGGCAAGTTTCCTAGATAGCATGCATTAAATGAAAAATGAATTTTTACCAAAAGACAATATATAAATAAAATTATTATTTAATACATTACCTAGACATTTGAATTGTAGATACTAATATTAATAAATAAATTATAAATATAAATAGGTTACACATATTTTTTACTTATTTATTAATTATAAATAAAATAATAATCATTTAGAAGAAAAACAAATATATTTTAAAAAATGTATTTTTCTAAAAGATAGATTAGTCTTTCGTTGCACACACAATTTAATATATATTTTTACCAATTTTAGAAAATAATTTTTTTTAAAATAAAATTAATTTTCTGAATCATAATTTAAAAATTATTTTAATGTTCAATTTTGAGGTTTTTCTGAAAAGGTTCAATTTTTGTTGAATAGTGAAAATAAAAAATTTTAATTGAAAACCACCTTTTTAAAAATTATTTATAAATTAAAATTATATTTTAAAATTTGTAATTAAATTTAGCTAAATTATATATCCAATAATATTATTTAGTTCATTGGTGTCAATTTCATATTTAAATTGGATACAAAAACTTTGTAATCTTTTGAACATTCGCACTAAAAAAAGGCATTTTCCCATCGTGTTTGAGGGATTAATTTTAAAAAAACATTATACCACTTATATAAATGAAATTTTTATAAATGGATTAAAGATTCATAATAATAATAATTAATATTATATAATAAGGTTAAATAAATTTTTTCTATTAATGATTAGTGAAAACAGTTAAAATTAATTAATACGATTAAGGGTAAAATCGGGTATTGCGCATTACAAGCGTTTGTTTTTAAAATAATCTTACTCACCAATAAGATTTTAATTTAATGAATTTGATTCAAAATTTAGATAAATTAGTTTCAAATTATCTAATAAATTTAATTTCAATTTTAGTATTATATGAGAAATTACATAGGTAAGTAAGAAGATACAAATTACCATGGTGAAAATAGAAAGGGTGATATTGAGTAATGTTAAATACTAATGAATAACATGATAATTTTTTTTGTTTTTATGGACTTGTTTATAGCCCATATAATATATCTTCTCCATTAATGATTAATTTTTTAGGAATATTAGGTAATATATACCTCCCAATGGTGATTACTTTGGGGGTATTTACCTGAATGCCACTCCTCCTCAATTATAAGAGGAAGCTCACTACCCTCACTTATTAACACCTATAAATATATTTAGATCAACCAAAAACTCAAAAATTAACGTCCCAAAATACCTACCCACAACATATATGCCATATTTTTGGAAAATATCTAGTGCAAGAAATATTTTATTTCAAACCTGAGGAGGATACCCGAAGTGAAGGTAATGTTCATCAATGAGCATTTTTGTTTTATTTCTTCGTCCACCCCACCAATTATTTGTATACCACGATAATATATTAAAATAAGTATATTAAATATAATTATATTTAATTATGTTAATTTTAAGACTTATAACCATATATACTTCTATAAAATGGTTTACAAAATCATAGTTCATGTGTACGGTAGACTACAACCTCAGAAATTAATGTCGTTTGTTTCTCAATTGAAACATTTTATAGTTAGATATAATGGTTTATTTATAGTTTATATATGATATTTATTTATATAAAATGTTATTATTATTATTTTTAAATTATTATATCACATATACCTTCGTAATCTTTAATTTGTTGGAATATGATAATTTCGCTCGTGTATACAGAGGACTACCGCCTCGTGAAGCAATGTGACTCTTTCACACTTTAACTAAAAGGTATGACGGATTATTTTAAAGAATATATATTGTATTTATGACATAAAAGTTATTATTTAATGATAATACATATATCAATTTTATTTACTGCTTTCTATTTGATAAGAAAATGGAAACCACATTAATATATATGTACAACCTATCGTCATTATGAATGATGTATTTAATTTTCCACCACTAGATTTTAGGGATTACTCTAAATAAAAATATAATAAAAATATACTATATTTATATCTTGTTTTAAAATATATATATGAAGTAACCATGATCAAATTAATAGGACAAAGGAATAAAAAAATTAAAACATTAATGATAAACAAAGCAGTTAATGCCTGAAATGTGACTTTAACACGAAATTATTAATAAATAGGTAATAAAAGGTCATAATAAAGAGGTATAATATATGATTTATATTAATATGTTTATTGTATATGTTTACAATAAAATTATATTTTTTAGAAGGGAGGTTCTAATGTGTATGAAGGAAGTCAGGACCTAAGGTAAGAGATTTACATCTCACGTGTTACTTGTATGAGACACATTCCATATTCACAACCTATTTATTTTATACATATTATATACCATGAATTTATACATTAAAAATTATCTTGAAAATATTGTGGTATACCAATCCATTTGAGTATCTCTCTAAAATGGGGTTCACGACTCAAAAGTTAACAAATCGATAAGGGGGTTTTGTCTCAATTTTTCGTTCATTGCGACATAGATTACGTTATGAACTTTATTCATTTAGAAGTTGTATATATAACCCATTAGAGATTTAATATCATTAATTCATTAATCATTTTTATATTTTATGTTTTATTTTATGTTATTCCATCATGAGGATTATGAATCATGATTCCCAAAGTGGTAGATATTTTATTGTACAATCTCATCATTTATCGGGATTGTTTATGATCAAGTCTCCATTATAAGAATATTACGATATAACTCTAAATTATTATCAATAAATTATTTATCCTTTAGTTTTTAAGTTATAAAATATTTTCCCATTCATTTTCATCTCTTCATGGATACAAGATTTCAAAAATAATGTGTTTAATAAAAATAATATTTTTCATTGAAACAATTTTTCTTAGAAATCCATTCATTCCAAAAATGATTTCTAAATACTTTATATTTTAAAAAGTGTTTATCAATCCAGATATGATATTTTACTCAAAATGTTTTTAATTTTATTTAAAATTTTATTTATATGTTTTCAAGGTTATTTTCCGTGAAAATTATTTTCAAAATGATTAACATTTTATAAACAATTTTTCAAAGTGGAAAGGTTATTTTACTAAAAAAATGTTTAAAAAGATATTTAAAAATTATTTTCTGTGTAATATGGCAGTTATTGGTGTTACCTATGCCTTATAAGGGATATTATCGAAGGATCCCATTCATATTCTTTCTATTAATGGATTATATTTTGATAGCATGATTTTTATGAAACCTATTTATATTCTATGGGTTGTACCATGAGGAAATGTTTTCATAACCTAATTCATTTCCAGGATTATTTTAGGATGATATTATTATTAAAAATATCGTTTTTAGGTTATGGTATGATGAAACATTTAGGATACTTATTCTGTTTCGTGGGTTGTGATATGATGAATTTTTATAGTCCTGTGGAAAACATAAAATGGTTTTAATTATTTGATCAGTGGGACCTATATATCCCTCCAGTTATTTGGGTAATGATTTATATCTCATGATATAGACAGGCATTGAATGGAGATTGAACTAATTTTAGTAATATAGGGTTGAAATGGGAATTTAGCCTTGTTTAGTAAGACCAGACTGGAAAGGGAAGTGATCCTAATTAAGTAATAAATGTATGGAATGGGAAGTGAACCTGATTCAATAATTCCAAAATAAAATGGGGAGTGAACCCCGATCAATATGACAAGGCTTTACCGAGAGTAAAACTATTTCTTATGTGACTTTTTTCACTTTGATGGTCTTGGGAGTAAACCTTGACTACTATGATGTAAGGCAGGAACCTGATTGCTTGTTCACAAAGTTATTCATGAACCATATTACATGTCAATCATATTATGAATTGATCTAGATTTTTTGTCTATAATGTTATGCATGGATATTATTTTATTCCCATAAGTTTATATGAGGGCCTAATTTATTGTCCTTACCTTAATGAGTGATCCTATTTATTTTTATACATGTTGACAATGTTATATGATGATATATATTCCACTAATCTATGTTTGAAGCCAACATTCTTGTCTCAAAGATATTAATCTTTTATTCTCTTATGATTAAAATCTTATGATTTTCAAACCGTTAATCCATGACTCATGTTTACAATCTATGAAAAGTTGGGTATGAACTTATTATGTTCTTTTCATTATAATATACCCTTATTCTTATCTTATACTTTCATATGATCATCGATTTATATTTCATTTTCTTACCATTACTGAGCATTTGAGCTCTCGCTTTCTTATGTTTCCTTTCCCCTAGTAAGGAAGAAATTCTTTATATGGGGTATGTCTTTGAAGAGAAATAAATGGGATTATAATTATGGGAAATAGTAAATAACTTGCACTATATTTGAAGATTATTTTATATGATCCCAAAGGCACTAAACTATTACATTCTACAGGTGCATAATTTAATAGTGTAATGAATATTCATCAAAATAGAATAAATATTTATGTATGAAAATCTTAGGTAATTATAGTATTGATGGTGGAATGTTAATTTTTGGTGTGCACAAACTCTTTCAAAGGTCTATGATCCTAAAAAAAATGAAGAAATTCTATCATGAATGGTAATAGTATATCATCCAAAACCTGAATGGTCCTCTTTGCCCGTACATCAGTCTGGGGGAGAAACCCTCTGGTCAAACACAACTATGTCACAAAGGTTTCCTTCAATATTCACTTTAATCATGATGTTAATAGAGAATCAGGTTTAGAAATGATCATTAAGGGAACTACCTCTAGTTGGGCTATTTTCAACTTGTAAAGGTGTCTAATACTCTGTTCTCAACTCTTCTTTTGGATAGCTAGGAAGTGTTCCGACTTGGTGAGTTAGTCTAAAATAACCTAGATGTAATAATTTCTTCTATGAATTCATGTTAAACCCATCATAATGTTTTTATATATATTTTACCACTTCTAATTTTTCACCTTTGTGGGTTGAGCTAATCCATCTTTAACATAATGCATATCCTTCACTTCATGAAAAGTGATGTATTGTGGGATAATTACCACTACACCTTTCTTCATACCTATCCACCAAAAATTATTCTAGTGGTATAGGTACATTTTTAAAATGCATGGATGGACTAAGAAATGGGACATATAGAACTCCCTCATCAGTAAACCCCTCAAAGTCACTAGTTCTAGATTAATTTTTCTAAAAAGGATAATGTTCTCACCAACTTAAAGAAATCCACTAGAAGAACTTGTAGTAGATATCAGAGTATGAAATGTTTCATAGTATATATATCCATGCTGAGCCTCCCTAATATTTTGTATCAGCATTAGGTAAACTACCACTGAAACTAGACAATCCACCCGATCATTTTCCCCAAGGAATAACTATAATAAAGTGATCTTTTTTGAAACCTTAGTCAGAAAAATGTGTGTAAGATATTTTGATGAGTGTATCTACTACCACAATACCCTACCTAAGAGTATAAAATATCTCAAATTCATAATCCTGGAAGAACTCTAGCAATTGTATCAATCTCAAGTTAGGATCATTGTATGTGAAGATAAGCTTGAGACTCTTGTGGATAGAATATATGATAAAATTATCATTCATAAGGTAGTGTGAAAAAATCATCAGGATTTAGACTATTATTTACAACTCTATAAAATGGGTCACATAGTCCTTCTCATATGGTCTGAACTATTAGGATTCATAGGAAATCACTAACAACCTCTGTATCTAAACACAACCCAGTTCAGTCCTTGAGGCATCGTGTAGAACTACATACATGAAAACCTCCTATAGAATTCTTTACATGGAGGAAATTTTCATACTCTATCATAGCTCTGGAAAACCCAATGGAACATATCTTTCTAATAAAAATGAATTCCATTCTATATTAAATTATTTAAAGGTTCCAATATCCTATAGAAATCATATAAAAATTATTTTAATTATCCTTCTAAGACAATTAATATCTGCACCTCTGTCATTATCATGGGTTGATCCCATGATAACACTATTCAGACATTTTCAGGGTCAATTAATATACCATCGAATGAGATGAAAATTATAAATTATGGACTTCTTAAATTTCGAACAAACACTTCAAGATATTCTTATAATGTTCTTTCTCTCAATGTATGTCCTGGACTATCCTGAAGTGTCTCACATTCTCCTCCACATACACTGAATATAGTAGGATATCATCAATTAATACCACCATAAACCGATCTAAGAACGTATGAAAAATTAATTTCATGAGTGCCATTAACACTAATGGGGTGTTATTTATGTCGATAGGAATCACCAAGTACTCATAGCGACTATTGTGGAATTTTAATACTATCTATAATATATCTGCATCCCATACTCAATGTTGCTGATAGCTTGATATGTGGTTTACCTTTGAGAACCATCATACCCCGCTCTACTAATTGAATTGGTCATTGATCCTTATTAGTATATTCTTATAATCTCTTTTCACTTGGTTTAAGAAATGATAATCCAATCACAATATGAATCTCTTATTCACCTTATTGTTAAACAAAAATGAGGAATCCTAGGGGAATCATTGAGTATGATGAATCCATTCCTCCAAAATTACTCCAACTATACCCTAAAATATCAAATCATTTTCGGAGATATATGATATAATGATGATGATATTAGGGAAGTACTAGTGGAAAATTTAATATAGAAGTACATCTCTAAGTGGGGATTTAATCCTATAACATCCTCTTGATATACGTCCTCATACTCTTCCACTATAGAAGGAAACTGAAAACTCAAGTAATCCACTACCATAAGGGAAATAATATCGTACGAGTGAGTAATTGGATGTATCCTCTTATGTATGATCCCATCATATTATACCAAGTTTTCCTTCTCATACATTAAGAAAACTTTTTATCTATCACTGTGGATACACCACATCTATCTCCTAAAATAGTAAATCAGAGAATAAACCATGGATAGCTAGTCCACACCTAATATGTTGTCATAGAAATTAACTACATATAAAAAGAGAGTGTATAATAACATTTCACCAATAAGTATTAGGTCACAGTATCGATAGATGTGTGTCATCACTGGGTCACTCTCAGTTAGTGTTTCCAAGAAGATGGGATAAGCCAAGGGCCCAACCAAAATATTTAATACATGAACTAATGAAGTTATACGAAATGAGTAGCTCAAAAAATTTTCAATCAATACTATTTATATAGTTGGGAAGACACAAATTATACCACTAATTATACTACGTTCCTCAAGGTCAAAGGCCTACACTTCCTACAATTTTTCTCATCTCTATCCACTAGCTCCTTGAGCCTATCATGGAGTACCTGTGGGTGACAGTGAAAATAGCATAAACTAAATAAAACCCCACATTTCTATGTACCCCTCTTATTTGTATTACACCCTACAAAATATCCTGATCCTATCATTATCTCTATATGGGTGGTCAAATGATCATCTCACTATTAACTGTATGGAATGTATGACATTCTGATGAAATATGTCCCCGACAATCAAAAGTAAAGAACCACTTCAACCGAGTTTGACTCAAGACATCCCGTGATAACTAAAACACTAATCATATATCCTAGTATTATCTCCTAAAGCATCACACTCACCAAGATCCATGTGAATTTTTTTGAATACCTACTACCAAGGCCTGATCTCCTACGTCCTCACTAACAATGCCATTTTTCTGTGTCAGCTCTGCCAAGAATCTCCCCACTACCAAGGGTTTCTCAATAACTTCAATATAAGAGGGAATGTAGAGAGATATAATTGTTGTTCTGATATCTCAACATTATCCCTTTGTGAAGGTCCATGGTTTAGAATTAATATATCATAAATCATATTGAGAGAGTATCATAAGTGGTCAGTGGACCTCAATTAATATTCATTCATGGTCATACTACCCTATTGTAACTATAGAAGATCCTAAATTCATAACGATAAGAACATGGATGTATAGTACTAGTCCCTAAAGATGAGCTCAAAATCTTACCATGGAAGATTCATCTCATTAATTGGCTGAGTCAACCAAATCTATTATCATCTGGCATAGCCCTGAATAAGTCTTATGGATTGGATAACCATCTAATTAGTAGGTTTCCTCACACGGTGGAAAACCCTTGTTAGTGCCTCTATCTTGTCCTTAGCTATATGGGGGTCTAGATCACCCTGATACCTATGAGGTCTCAAAATATGAAACTCTTATACTGCACTCAACTTATTCCATTCTATAGCTCATTCTACCGGTGAAATATGATTCTCAGTGGGTGGTGGAACAATTGGAAAACTATTTGGATGTACTTCCTCCTGCACATGCCCCTGTACTGAAGCCTCGTCAATAAGAGGATCATCTTCATTTTCATATAATAGAATATTGGCTGGTTGTGTTGATGAAGTAATCCTGAAATAAACAATATGCGACACTTTCAATGAGTATATAATCGGAGATAACTTTAGAAGGACATGGAAACCACAACTCATTCTTATATGATGCATGTACTAATATTTTTCCAAAACCCATTTTCTATATATACTGACCAAATAAAAAGGTTCCTAGAATCCTAGTGAAAAGACATGTTGGCCACCATCCCAATACAGGTTTACTTGGTGTAAAATATGATCTTGAAATAGTTATACAATATTTCCATAAATCCCAGACCAATCCTCATAGCTAGACAATATCCAAAATATGATCCAAAGGTAGAATCAACTTCTATGATAATATAATGTAATTAACCGACACATCATGGATCTATTGTATAGTGATTATCGAAGTATGACAACCCCGAGGCCAACTCGAATAGGCTACAGGATGAATACAAGAACCGAGTTAGCATATCCCACACATGGGTTGCATTAGAATAAGGTACCGATACACTCACACATATAAAATCCCATACAATTCTGAAATGTAAAAAAAATTAATACCAGTGCATGAATTAATCAATAATCCCACAATCAGAGTTTGGGAAAATTACTAAAAGGATTATGGGGAAAATTTTATGCCAACCCAAAATTAAACAGTGTAAAAAATTATCAGAGGGAGGCTACTACTATCAACTAAAACACTAATATACATATTGTTCCATTTAGCCCAAAACTAGGTTCAACCTAATTTCATTCCTCCCAAGAAAACATCAAAAGGTATATCATCTATATAAGAAATAACATGTGTGGGAAGTGATCATAAATGGGTGAGTACGACAATACCAAGATGGAAGCACAAAAATTATTAATAATAAAGAATCACGAGCAGCTAGATCATCAATACACAGATATTTCCATAATATAAGGGCCATAGTAATAAAAAATCTAGTTATAATAATAAAAAGAAAACATATCACAAGAGGTTGGGAAAAAACACTTTGAGGACCTCGATTTATCATCTAGATTTTCAGTAATAATCATTTTAGGATCATTCAATCTATGAGATATATTTTCACTGATGAAACTCATTTGAGAGGTCATGCTCATATTTAATTTCCAAAAATGTTTTAAAAATATCTTTAAAGATAAAGACAGTAAGATATGGGATCACACCCATGATTGATGCAGGACCCCATAACTATACTACAGAAATTTATTAAATAGGGGATCAATTCCATGTGCATGGTGTTTACACCGATCCCATTAACCCCACTTTGGTGGGATATGATATAAAATCCCACCCCAGGACTCTTGGAGGGAAACCAATAACTATATCTGAATTAGAACCCATAGAGTTAATCCAAATACATTATATATGATGTAATCCCTCATTATACCCACGTCGGTATAGAAAAAGAAACCATAATCAACTAAATCTGGTTAATACTAAGGAAAAAAGGTTTTCAAGCTATATTAGAGGAACTAAATGGCATTTATAGAGGGTACACATTGTGTACCTATAAACTTGGACCTTCCCATGTTCAAACCTATGTTCCTATTCCCATGACCATGTACCCCTGGTTATTCTCAAATACTCCCGGATGTGCCCACATACCTATCCATTTATGAGTAATGGTCTATGACCGTGTAGTCTACTTGTGCTAGTGTACCTGTTTATGTTTGTTCTAGTGTACTCCGAAAATACACAACAAATTTCATTAATGGGGTAAAGAAGTGTGTGGTAAGGACCATATTATGTGTGATCCTTAACATTCTATAAAAATGCAAGTGCCATGACCTGGGGTCCTACCTTGTGTGTATATCTTGAATATATGATGTGGAATGTAAGATTTGTAGAAGCCTAAGATTTACTTCATGAAACGTATGATTTTGTCACCTCCATCATTAAGCTCACCTAGGGAACTCATATTGAGCCTGAATTGAGTTTTTACATCACAAGTGAAAGAAATTTGAGCTCGGATATACTCTAAATTGACATCGTCTAACTACACCATCACCACACCATGCCTCTATTGCATGTAAAATTGGGAATAATGGTAACCGACTGATCGATATGACCTCACTACGATCATCCTTCATCTCACACATTGATCATTCCCTCGATTGCAAACATTTCTTGAGGTTTCGATCTATTATTCTAATGAATAGTCACATAATGATCGAATACCAGATATTCCTCAAAATGCGGGTTAGAGAAATTTCCTAGAAAAAACATGCAATGTAACTGGGGATAAAATCACACACCAAAAAACAATGAATAAACCTCGCCATTTTTTTTGGTGGTATTCAATTCATTTAGATTAGAATAATGAATGTAGAACCAAATAAATAACCATCAAATAAACTATAAAATAAATCATACATAAATGCATGAATAAATTCTCATTTTTGGAATTGATCCATGATTAACATGGAATATCAAAAATTTATGAATATATATAAATTAAACATCCTACCCAGTGTTTTGATCGGCCACTGATGAAGAAATATCTTTTGTTTCCATCATGGTTAGGTCCACGAACTCTTCTGCACAACAATCACTAATCAAATATCCAATCATCATTCTTCAAAGAATTATTCTCTATTAGATCCTCCCAAGGTAGATAAGAGAATTCATCTAACCCTCATATTTACCCACCGTAAAGTTTTTATATATTAGGTAATAGATCATGAAAACTCAAAATATTTATAATTTATGTTTTTATCCTTCCAAGACCGTGGTCAACACAAGCACCCAACATTCTCTAAGGTTATATAATGTATAGGGTAATAACCACAATATAAACTTATTGAAGGTATAAGATTTCAAATTCGAGCCTTTTTTCTAGTGATATACCATTATTTCTAGGAAACTATGTGTGAGTGTCCTTAATATAATTAATATATTTATAATATCCGTATTGGGCTCACCGGGCCTCGAGATATAACTATGTATTAGTGCCTAGATCCAAAAGATTTAGAAGATATATTTCAAATATTTACATGGAATAATCATATTTTTATATAGTTTTACTTATATAGATATTATTTAAAATGAACCCATTCTCAAAATTATTGTTAACAACCATTTAATAAAATTTTAACCCATTATGTATAAAATATTCCAAGGTAATTCAAATGGATTTCAATGTTGTTATTGGTGAAAATTTCTCACTATAATCTATAACTTCCTGTTGAAAATTTCCTTGACAGACCAATATTACTATGTTTCTTATTATCTAACTAGAATCATTGAGATTATTCTTGAATATCCCTTTAGGTCGGATAAATTTTTGATCACCTAGTATATTAATCAACTCCCATTGCTAGTTTCTCATAGAATGACAAAGCTTCTCTTACAAAAAAACTAATTGGAGTTCTTTATGCATATAAAACATCAATTGTAATAATACATAAAATAAGAATGAAATATTTAGAATTATTTATTAATACATTCCTTATGTTTACTCTTGAATCATTATAATTAATAAAAATATATAATAAGTTGTATGGAAGTTTCTTCCACATTCTCAATTGAATAGACTTCGTCTCGCACTTAACTGGTGCATGTTCGGGTTGAACCTAATTTTTAACTTGTTAATATTATCCAAGATTAATTACTCTAAAAAATTACATAATTGGATATATTTTTGTATATTTATCTAATAGATATTTCTCCTTATATTTTAAATAAACACATTATTAAACTTTAATGGTTTATTATTTTAAATAACATAAGAATTATTTTGGTTAGAGTGACATCAATTTATTACTTAGTTATATTTTTTATTGAACGTATCCAAATTATTATTAGTGTCAAGGATGAAAAAATTTTATCCAAATACTTTGAAATATACTCAATTTGTCTTTCTTTGTTTCTAAAGATCCTAAGGTGTCTTATTGAGAATTGGTCTTGTAAGTATACTGTCAGAAAAAAAACAAGATATTGGAACATCTTATTCTATTAAGTATTTTGGTAATCTATACGTATTTATCATAGTGATTTCCATATCTAGTATTATTCAGTTTATTATCTATAATACTCCATTCTACTATGGGTTCCTTGGTACTAAACTGTTATAAAAATATCTATTTTCTTTAAAAATGTATAAAAATTTATGTTCTTGAACTAAACTCCACAATAACTTATGATTGTGGAAATATTTTATCCATTATTATTTTCCAAAATACTATAGTCTCAATAAAAATATAATATTATTTCACTCATGAGAGAAAGAATATATACCCTACTGAATCTTGTGAAATTATCCAGAATGAAACACATGAACTTCCTTCCCCTAAGATTGATGATATGAGTTAGTCAGAAGAGATCAAAGTAAACTATATGGTGTGATTTGAAAATGAACACATTCTTTAATATATTTTAACAATCCTTTCACTTCATTACATTCATAAATGGACAAAAAAACAAATTTATAATGCCTTTATATAACCATATCGACAAACTGAGTGGGGATGAGTGAATTAGTGTGAACCAATTTTATTGAATTCATTTAACCCTTTTAATTAAATATATTTTTAATCAAAATTTTATACCATTTAAAATATGGGGATTTTTTCTGAATTCTCAAAAAAAACATTACCACATGATATGTAGTTAATAATGAATGTTAAGTAATACCTATATTTTTTAAATGTTTTTATACAAATGTGGGTGTCTACCCCATTCTATGTTCTATTGGAGTCTAAGACATAGATTTATTACTAGTATAGAAAATAAATTTGAATGGGTGGGATAATATTATCCTTAACAAATCACTTACACTATTTGGGAAAGTAGAAGAATTAATCCTTGGTAATGTATCATTATTATCCCAAAAAAATTCTCTATACTATAGGTAGTATCCCAAATAGTTTGTATTAGATTATTATACATCCCACTAGTCTTAAGCATTCGACTAAACATAAAATTGTGCGTGGTCTTTTTCTCTACTCTAGATGTCACTATATCAAAATGGTAAGATATTATTCATCAATAAAAAGAATTTAACATTAAATTTATCTTATACTAAAATAGAATGGAATTTTATCTTTCTAAATACTGTATCCTAATGTTTTAACATTATTCAAGACCAGGACCACTGGTATTTATCAATCAATATAAATCCAATCCTTTAAGATCTTTGAAACATACTCAAAAGATTCAGTTTCCACAGACCATAAATTTATTGAAGATAAGTAAACAAATAGTTTCTGGAGTTAATAAAGGATTTAAAAAGAAATGACTACATCAAAACCATAATATCCACATACACTAAGGGTGACCAAAAATTTGTGGTCCTAAAGGATAACATCATGATCATCTCCATGGTTTCTCTCCTTGATAGTGCACCTGTCACTTGATTTCATTCCCTAAAAACATGATATACATTCCAATTGATGTGTTTTACATTATTGATAAATTCAATATAGAGTGGTTGGAGTCTTCAATTAACAATTATGGTTATGTATTTCTATTATTTTACAAAAAAAATTAGTGTTATATTCAACCCGTAATGAATTCCATTTATGGTAAGTAGCATGTTTGATGGC
Organism: Viscum album; assembly: GCA_963277665.1. NCBI lineage: Eukaryota > Viridiplantae > Streptophyta > Magnoliopsida > Santalales > Viscaceae > Viscum > Viscum album. The sequence goes on from OY728130.1 coordinate 1,939,820,428, forward strand.
CAGAATTATCTCACATAAGTCTGACTCATATTCCACACTAATGCTGATATAATGTTGGAAACAAATTTTAAAAAAACCATGATGGGTATAAAGAATACCTACACTACTTGATAGTCACAATGTTCTATCATCTTCACGCATAAAATATGAATTAACCTATAGTAGTGTTATCCGTACTCAAAACACTTATTTTTGTCTTCCTTCTATTTTATCTTCAATAATAATTGGTATATAGTAAAAGGGTCTCATTAGACCCCTTATTATCTTATTATCCATCTTCTTTAACACAAAAGGTCTAAAATTTTATGAATATCATCATCTCCCCTCAATATTTCATACACAAGGTCTTCCACATTAATACAATATTAGTTATTTTCCCTCTCTTGTCTATGGTTTTCACCTACTTCTTATAATATTGTGAATATTATTTCTGTATTAAAAATATTGAAACATTATGAAAATCAAGACTATTATATTTTCAATAATATTATTAATTTTATCGACCCCATAATATTAGACCGCTCCCAAATGTCTTAGAATATTCTTCTTCTTATCTCATCTATTATTCCAAAAATGGAAATATTTTCATTTAAAACGATTGAAAATATTGCCTTAAATTCCACTAGTATCGATCTTTATAAATGATTTAAAATATTATATTTTAAATCCTAGAAATATTGAGATTTTTTATTCTCAGTATATTTTAATTTAATTCTCTAGTAATCTTTGATTTAATCACTTGTAAAATTTTAAATTCCAAAGGATAAGTTTTTTTAGAACAACCCAACATTATCTGAATTTTGTCCCCTTATATAACCCTTTTTCTAAGACCAATAAGTCTTGTATAAGAAATATAACATATTTCATATCCCAACAGTGATCTTTAATATCATACACACAATATATAATATATTACATATCATATCACCTTTAATACCTTTTCAAATTTCACTTATATAAAATATTTCACAATCTATGAAAGCATATAATATATTACATATCATCACCAAAATATTTAATAGAATCCAAATATCTTAAAAATCAATATAAGTATTTTTTTTATTGTATATATCCCTTTAGAAACATTAATAAATATCAAATAGATGAATCAAGTATTTTATATATCAACCTAATGTATTTTTCTTTACCATATCTATATTGGAATTTCAATAGCTATCATATGTATGATTCAAATATCTTACATATCAATGTTCTATTTTTTACTTTTATGTTTTTAATATAATATTTAGAAAATATATTCCACATGAACTAGGAAATATTATGTGTCAACCTAACATCTTACATATCATATGAAATATGTTATGTTTCACTATGTAACTCCTTGAATATTTTCCAATTATCTAGATTTGATTATGTTTACTTATTATGTATCATCTTAATAATATTATGTAATATTTAGAGAATACTTCCCATCTCAGTGAGATTCAACACATTTCCAATTATTCTTTTATAGGTAAAAAACAATTATATCATGAATCAAATTCATAATTCTTCGGATTACCTCATAACCTCTTCAAACATTATTAGGGAATATCTAATCACTCCAATTCTTCTCAAAATAATATATTTGACTAAATAAATTTTTGGGTGAATCTAAAAACTATTCTGATTAATTTCCAATGCATCTTAAAACATATGTATTCTAATTTTTAGTGTTTTAATGAAACTATAACACCTCATCAATTCTTAAAATGAATCATCACCCAAGAGATATTCATAATTATTTAAAGAAGTATTTATGATAGATAGAACAAGTATTGATACTAAATCTTTATCCTTGATATAGTTATCCTCAATTTTCTTTTTTCACAACTTGAAATAAAAAATCATTTGAAAGTATAGTTGATATCACTTTACCAATCAATAGTACTTATAATTAATATATTAAAATATCAATAAAAAATCCTTAGATGTATATTATTCTTTCACAACACAAAGAAAACTCTTATGTAAACTCATTTCCCAACATTGGAATGGATATCTATCAATATATACAATAGTAGGAAATTTAAATACATATGATTTATAGGAACTCCATGTTGTATCATACAACTTTGACTTCTTTATCCACTAGGGACCTCATACATCTTGATTATCCAATAAAAACACATATTTTGATTACATTTTAAGGGTATTAAATGTTCATTTTTGATCTTCTGGGCCTGAGTTAGTGGATTTTATTTTTGAACATCAATTCTCATCATATGTGCACTCCATGCCTAATATGCACCAATTTAGGCCTAATGTTTCATCTGATTTTAAAAAATTTAATTATACATATTTTAATTTTATATTTTGGGAAATGGATATAAACATAAATATGAACATTTTTCATTCAGGGATCAATATAGGATTCATAAATGATGATTGGGATATTTGGCGATTAAAGGAAACAATTATGGAGAAGGAAGATTGGATATCATCCAACTGATGGGAATTTGGGGCCCCCATTTCAGGACCCATTATGCCCAAAATTAATGGGAAGATAGAAGAAATATATTGGAACAAATAATTCTTCTGGAGACAGCATTAATTCTTCCTAAATTGTGGTGTTTAAGGCATCCCAATTTTAAGATTCAATTCTGGGCTAGATTCTGCGGCCGATAAACACATCCCACTATTTATATCATATCTCGCTAATGGATTCTTGTTTTGGGTTTCAATTTTACATGATGTTAGGGGAAATCCGGGGATTCATTTACGTATTATAGGGACCACTAAAATTCGGCTTTCTAGAAGGTCCTTTCGGTGCGTCTTTCCGGTGGATGCAAGCTGGCTGCAACTTCGGGGAAAGAAGTGGAAAAGTATCTCTACATTAATGTTCCACCCACCTTTCCCAAACACAATTAATTAAAGAAATATGGGATGTTAGGGGCTCGGCCAAGAATTCATTGTTTCCTATTTAAGGTTGTAGTGGTGGAGGATTTAGGGATCATGGAGCATTGTTTTGATTATAATGTCATTATTCCAAATTGTCTTTGTAGCATTTTTCCTTCCCATGTAAGTTGATCAAATCACTTTTGTTTTTAATAAACTTTCTTCTTCATCTCTTGTTCGGTTCTTCCTCTTATCACGTTGATATCGTTTCCTCAAGGTGTGAATTTATTGACACCAAACTTTGTGATTTTGTTCACACAACGGTGGAGTGATCGTGTTTTGTTGTTATTGTTTATTTTACTTCTTCAATTCCACCCTCGTAAGTCTACTTCCTACTTCTATAGAGAGAATGTTTTCAATGGGGGGCTATATCTTTTATGGGTTGATCCAAGGGAGTAGAAAGGGGATGTATTGGATGTTATTTATCACTCTATAAATGTTATTAATTTCTTTTATTTGAGTTTCTTTCATTAAATGAGTTTCTCTCTTCCTATTCCTTAATGAATTTATTCACCCCACTTTTATGTGCTAAGTAGATCCTTTACCATGGAGTACTTATGAAAATGATCCTTTAAGTGTATAGATTATTATAATTTTTTTGTGAGGGTGTTTAATCAGTAAGTGATGAGGGTAGTTTGAATTCATTTCATGAATCCTTCTCGATTTAATGAAATTGAAATTGTAAAAAAAGGAATTCATCCAATCCACCCCGAGCAATAACCTAGGATCAACTCATATCTCATAAATTGGTTTCACATAGATCTTAGTGCTCTTTTAAAACTCATCTAAAAAAACCCAAGTTGGCCACTTCATAGCCAAAAATCCATCTCGTTATATTGTGTGTCTTAAGGTTCTTCTTAGGTCTCTGAGGATTCGACAACCCAAGCTACACTACAAGTGACCGCTTGACCCTTAAAACTTGGGTAAATTTCGGAAAAACCAAATTTTGGAACTGTTTCCAGGGACCAAAGTAAGTTACCATAGACACTATCATCTTTTTCTCACCCTACATTCTATATTATCACCCCCATCTCTCTTATCTTTTCCCCCTTTCTGTTTGTGTGTATCCAGAGAATCTAGAATCCAACATTGTATCTTCACCAAAGGAGTATCTTCAAAATCACCATGTAACAAACTCATGCTGGAATAAAATGAAAATTAAATATTGGGATTCCCCTAAATTAGAAAATTTCTTTGATCAACCCTTGAATTATTACCCCGCACCCGATGAGACATACAATCAATGGGATAATGAATGTTTAAATGATCAGTTTCCTTCCCTCTCAAGGATGATTGAAGAGTTCAATGTTAGTGAAGTCCATAATTTTCAACGTCCCATACTATCTGTTCCTCAATTATTTATTGAAAAATTTTGTAATCAAATGTATATAATGGGTTCCAAGGTATCATCTTTGAGATTAGAACTACAACGCATTAATACTTCTGAGGAAGTCATCCCTACACCAGTTGTACCTTTCAAAACCTTATGTAGAGTGTCTAGTTTCCCACAAACCTCTAATGAATTAATCGAATAACCGACCTTTGGATTAGGGTTAGGGGAACTGAATCAAGAAATTGTTTAAGGGTCTTTAAATCAGGAGGAAATTGATTTCATGTATTCACAAGAGGGGAATTGACATCGTGGATGGAGTCTCTTAAGTGTAACTCTGTTGATGATATTTCAAAAACACCAATCACTAAACCACTGAGAGAAATAAAAAACATTGGGTCTATGCCCATTCCTAACACTATTCTTTCCGATTTTTTGGTTGAATCTTATGTTAAAAATGAAACAATTTTGTCAAGAAATTTGGAAAATGAAACTGAGTTGGATTCAAATTCTCAACATGTGTCTAAATTTCCTACACAAACCGAGCTCAAAATCATTGTCTATCCTTCTCCACATGAGTACCCTTTCATTTGTGTTAAGAAAGAGCTTGGGGGTTTCATTCATTCATCTCATGAAACCCAAAAGGGGGGTTGATCTTTGATTTATTCGGAAAGACTACAAGAAGAAAAAAGATCAACCATTTCTGATATTCCATGGATTTTCCCATTCATTTTAGAAAATAAAATTGTTCATAAATCAAATTACAAATCATCTTACCAACGACAAGGGATAATAATTCTAAATCATGTTGAAGTGGAGAAAGGTGAGGTCATTAAAATTTTTAAAGTCAGAATCAGCTAAGTTGGGGGGGTTTAAGTCGAGCTAAAGATGTTAACTTAAGCACTGCACGGGAGGCAACCCTTGGTTTTCAACATTCCAATAATTTTGTTGTTTTAATCAACTTTATATTTCAAATTGGATTAGTGGATCATTTTGATATAATTTTATTCTACCTTAGACTGTTGACATGTTCTTCTATTATGAGTATGGATGGGTATGAAAGGGGAGCACCATATTCATCTGTGTCACGCGGTGTGATCCCTGAGTAATAACTTACCTAGAAATTTAAAATAATACAATGTATCATAAGTTTATTTTATTTAATTTATGGTTTTTAGGTTAAAAAAAATTGGACTATTTAACTGTTCTTCTTTTATGAGTATGGATGGGTATGAAAGGGGAGCACCGTATTCATCCATGTTACATGGTCTGATCCCTGAGTAATACCTTACCCAGAAATTTAAAAGAAGATAATGTATCATTAGTTTGATTTAAAAACAACAAAAAAACAGAGAAACCCATAAATATGATGATAATTGGAATTAAATAAATCATTGTGTTGTTTATTTTTTCTAGTTTGTTCTTCTTTGTATTGTTCTAGGACTATTTTGGGTGATACATGTTCAATCAAGAGGTGCCTACATCCCCAAGAGATCAAAGGAGTAATCTGGAGCATCATGCACATCAACTTCAAATACCAGGAGAATTTGTTCCATGTTTATCATTTTCAATTTCCTCTTTGAACTCCTCTCCTACCCACCTTCTAACTTTTGTTTTCTTTAAACACTAGGGACAGTGTTATTCTATGTTGGGGGGATATGAAATAAAAATTTTATTTTGTGTGAAAAATAAATGTGTGGAAGGAAAAATTTCATTAACCTTGAACATGATAACACACATTGAAATCTCTAAAATTAGATATCAAATAATTTTTAATTCCGAGATTCAGATTTTAATGCATGTCTAAGTTCATGTGCATAGATTTTGGAAAGTGTGGTTGTCCAATGTGATTTTTCACTGTTATGTTTTCATCCATTTAATAAAAAATACACAATGCACGTCCTCTAGATTGTGGGGTTTTAGTTTGAGTTCTTGGGGTCCCATAATAAATGGCATGGGTTTGGTGATCATTTTAGTTTTAATATGAGTATTCAATAAAAATTCAAAAAAATGTACAAATCAATTTGCACGTAGAGCAATGAATTGACCTAATATGTGGATTTTGGCACTTGGGGATCGCGAATCCATAATTGTCTGGCCCGGATTTGGGATTTTTATATCTATTTGTGGTAATTTGAATTTGTCTTTGATTGAGTTAACTGGAGACGATGCCCAAGTATGTGAGCTTCATTTGGTTCCCTATGGTCTTTGAGCCTGGGAGTCATCGTCAAAGTCTTGCTACATGGGTTGACTCGATTGCGTTCAATTTAAATTACCATGGAAAAATTGCAAAAAAAAAGAAGAAGAAAAAAAGCCAAAAAATACAAAAAAAAAATTTAATACTCATCTTAATATTAAAATCTCATTCCTCCTAGTGCTTCCATTTTTTCTCCCTTCGAATGAAAATTAACCCCCATTTCTATTGTGATACAAAACACTTCGTCGGGCTTAACTGAAATTGGATGAAATGTGGAGATGAATTTGAACAAAGGAGTGGTCTTGGGATTGAGATATGCCTGTGTACATAGCTTGTTTTAAATGATTTTGAGGGGTATCATAATTTTTTTGTATGAGATCTTTAAGTGAGAAATGTGTATTAAAATGTTTTTGGAAAAGGTATTTCGAATTTCATTTTTGTGCGATATATTTTGCTCGGGACTAGAAAAACTCAAGTTGGGGGTGTGATTACCCAATAAAAACACATATTTTGATTACATTTTAACGGTATTAAATTTTTATTTTCGATCTTATGGGCCCGAGTTAGTGGAATTTAATTTTGAACATCAATTCTCATCATTTGTGCACTTCGTGCCTAATATGCACCAATTTAGGCCCAATGTTTCATCTGATTTTAAAAAATTTAATTATCAATATTTTAATTTGATATTTTGGGAAATGGATATAAACATAAATATGAACATTTTTCATTCATGGATCAATGGAGTATTCATAAAGGATGACGGGGATATTTGGCGATGAAAGGAAACAATTCTGGAGAAGGCAGATTGGATATCATCCCACTGATTGGAATTTGGGGCCCAAAATTCATGCCCAATTAAGCCAAAAATTAATGGGAGGATATAAGACATATATAGAAACAAAAAATTATTCTGGAGCCAGTGCTAATTCGTCCTAAATTGTGGTGATTAAGGCGGACCAAGTTTAAGATTCAATTCTGGGCCAGATTCTGCGGCGTAGAAAAACATCCCACTATTTATAACCTATCTCGCTAATGGATTATTATTCTGGGTTGAAATTTTACATGCTGTTAGGGGATATTTGGGGATTCATTTATTTCTTCTAGGGCCCACTCAAATTAGGATTTCTAGGAGGTCCTTTCAGAGCTTCTTTCTGGTGGATGCAAGAAGGCTTCAACATTGGGGAAAGAAGTGGAAAAGTCTCTCTACATTAATGTTCCACCCACCTTTCCCCAACACAATTAATTAAAGGCACATGGGATGTTAGGGGATATAAAAAGGATTCATTGTTTCCTATTTAAGGTAGTAGTGTGGAGGATTTAGGGATCTTGGATCATTGTATTGATTTTAATGTCATTATGCCAAATTGTCTTTGTAGCATTTTCCTTCCCATGTAAATTGTTCGAATGGCCTTAGTTTTTAATAAAATTTCTTCTTCTTATCTTTTTATGTTCTTCCTCTTAACACCTTGATACCGTTTCCTCAAGTTGTTTATTTATTTACACCAAACCTTGTGATTTTTTTCACAAAACGGTGGTGTGATCATGTTTTTTTTGTTGTTTTTTATTTTACTTCTTCAATTCTACCCTCGTAAGTCTAATTCCCGCTTCCGTAGAGAACATGTTATCAATGGAGGGCTAGCTCTTTTAGGGGTTGATCCAAGGGAGTAGAAAGGGGATAGATTGGATGTTATTTCTCACTCTCTATGTTTTATTAATTTATTTTATTTGAGTTTCTTTCATTAAATGAGTTTCTCTCTTCCTCTTCCTTGTTGAATTTATTTGCCCCACTTTTATGTGCTAAGTAGATCCTTTACCTTGGAGTGCTCATGAAAATGATCCTACAATTTTATAGATTATTAGAAGGTTTTTTTGAAGTTTTTTAATCATTAAGTGATGCGGGTAGTTTGAATTCATTTCATGAATCCTTCTCGAGTTAATGAAATTGAAATCGTAAAAAAAGGAATTCATCCAATCCACCCCGAGCAATAACCTAGGATCAACTCATTTCTACTAAATTGGATTCACATAGATCTTAGTTATCTTTTAAAACTCATCTAAAAACAACCCAAGTTGGACACTTCATAGCCAAAAATCCATCTCTTTATATTGTGTTCCTAAAGGTTCTTCTTAGGTCTCTGAGGATTCGACAACCCAAGCTACACTGCAAGCGACTTCTTGACCCTTAAAACTGGGGTAAATTTGGGCGAAACCACATCTCCAAACTCATATTGATAGCTAGCTTACTATTTGAAAAAACAAAATTATCATAATATATTGGGATCATGAATTTGTATCTTTATATTTCTCATCAATACCCATAAATACATATTGGTCAATATGTTTTTATCAACTCTTTTCTCCCATCCTTATTAATAGTCAATAAAATGGTGGAAACATGAAGAAAATTCCTAATTGTCTCAAGCCTTCTCCATTTTATGAAACATACATATTATACCTCTTATTGGTACTTGGTACACATTATAGAATGGTGTAAACAAAATTATATTAAGAAATAAGACCAACATTAATCAAATTTAAGTCTTTTTGGTCTAAAATGGTGAAGAGAAATTGATTTACTAACCTTGAAATAAAAGTTGTTCATAAAATATTCTTGATTGTGATACAAACTCTAAAATACATTTTCAAAGGATATTAAATTTTTTTATTACAAATAATCATTGAACTATTCTCTTTTAAAAAATATATCAGAAAGATTCATGTACTAGAAGGTTTCTCCTTGTCCATTCTATCTTTTAGTTCAAAATAATATTCCCATTAATAGTCAGATTTGATAAAATTAAAACAAGGAATGGAAAATGGTTTTCTTAATACAACCTCAACTTTTCCTAATAGCTATATAGATTTAAAAATTTATAAAAAATAACATCTTATGGAAATATTCCTATCTCATATCTACCTCAAGAGATAAACTCTAACGATACACATCATAGATGGTATTAATGAAAATTAACTCTAATTATATCCTTTCAATATAACTTGAAATGTTAAAAGAAGAAATCATGATTTCCATCGCATTGTTTTATGATTCACAAATATCCATAAATTATGACTATGATAGAATTTTAGTTCTTTCATAAAACAGAACACCATTAATTCACTATATATAAAAATAAAAAAAACATGTAAGTAAAAAACAATTTTTGTACATAGATCTTTATTCGGGGAAACACAGTTGAAATTTATTTCTAAAAAATCAATTCTTTAAAACTGTAGTTTCGTGATAAATCTTATCACTCAATTAAATTTTGATTTTATAAACTTAGTCATTTTGGAGAAGTGTATTATACTTATTATTTTATTCTTTATTCTTTTATGGACTATTATTTTTCCCATTGAATAAGAAATATTTTTTCATTATTTGTTTATTGTTCCATTTTATTTTTATTTTTCATACAATTTTAGCTGTGTAAACATGCCTTCTCTAGAATCATGTCCCATGTTTCCATTCATGGAACCTATTTTTTCAAAGAGGCATTCTTGGAACACGAATTCAATGGAGATTTATTTGTTCTTAATCTAAAATTTCTTCTATCCAGGTATGTGTGGCCTATTTTTTATATGGAGTATGTCTAGTTTGTTTACACCTTTCATATAGTTCCTCTTCATCCTTAATGTTTCCCTATTTGGAAACTTTTAAATTAATATTCTATGATGTATTCTAGTAAACCAGTACTTTTGTCTATTTTTTCTTATATTTTCTTGTATATTATATATTTCTCCCATTTTCATTAATATTACTAAATTTATTACAAAGACCAATTATGTTTCATTTTCCCAAAAAAATATAAACATCACATGATACATGGATTTATATCCTTCTGAACATTCTCCTTAGGTTTAATATTTTTAATATTAATCTTTTTTTACACTATAAGGAAGAATTATTTCTATTTTATTACTTTATTCTCACACCTTGTGGTATTATTCAATTGAATGCTTCTGGATCATGTTAAATTGATGTTTTCAAATAATAATTACCATTGTGACCACCCGTGTTGTAATTTCTATGGAATATATCAAGACATTTAAATCTATTCTTGGTTAAAATATTTCTCTTCTTGTTTGTACATACCCTAAAATTAGAATGATTGTATTGAATTAAGGTATTATCCCAATTAATTTGGGTGTTCTATAATATAAATGATTTGAAAAGTTATTTAATAATTCTATTATGTTGTGAATAAAATTTCTAAAACACTATTAGTACCTTATAAAACTTGTTCTTCAGCCTTTAACTATAGTCTTAACAGTTTTTGAAGCATTTCTTGGTAATAAACACCATTTTTTTGGCCACATATTATAAAGACTATTATCTTTATCATTATCACATCAAACATTTATGTTATGTTGGATTTATTTCCATTTTTATTCTCACCTATTTTTCTAAATGTTGATTTGTATCATGTTGTAGCAGATGAAAGAAAAACAGTACCAAGAAATAATTTTGAGGCACATTTTACAAATTTCAATGATTTTTTTAGAATTTAAATAATAAAATGAACTCGAGAAACTTTTTTCTACTTCAATAATTTTTTAAGAGAAAATACTTGCAAAATAAGTTTTCATGGAACCATACTTGTCTCAAAATATTTAGATATCTCAACTTACATCATCTTTATTTATTTTTTAATTTTACTTCAATCTCTAAAAATTTCTTATTGAGGATTTTTTTCTCAACTTACACTAATTTAAATATTCATCTATATTTTTATTTCATATTCTCAATTTGAACATCATTCATTTTAGTTAATTTATGAAAATATTTTTCAAGATCCTTTACCCTTTTAGACCAGATTTCCTACTAAGAATATTTGAAACCAATGAGGTCATTAAATTCCTAGAACTTTTATTTAATGATTTTATTAATCTTGAAATTATCACAACTTTTTTCAATGCATATTTATATAGGTGATTAATTTATTAAAAAATAAATACATTTTATTTTTTATCATTATAAACATTGTTAATATTTTTTCAAATTTGAAACTTTTTAGGTAATGATTTCTTCATAAAGTAATATGTAAATTCAATATGTGTTTTCCTATATTTTAATACATTGTCAAGAAAATATAAGAGTAAAATTCAATATATATATTACCAATAATATTTAACTTCAGAGAAGAGATCCTTAACCGATTCAATAGTTTCATTCCCCTCACACTCTTCACAGTATAAACTTGATTATTCTAGAGGATCATTGTCAATATATCTAACAGAAAAAATAACACCATTATGACCATTAGTTAGGGGTATTTAATTTTTTCCCTTTAAGATAATTTTCTTCTTCTGATCACACTTTCTTCTGATTTGTTTAAGGTTTTGGTTGAAACCTTTATGTTAGTATTGATAGGGATGGAAATCATGTTATTATTATAAGAAACTTTTAACCAATATTCTAATACAAGCATAATTTATCTCTAATAATAAGTAGTAAAATAAAACATATCTAATTAGAGGCATCCTATATTTGTTTTGATACAACTTATAGTTCCCCAAAAAGATCATATAGACACAATGAGAGGAGAGGGATGAATAAAATTTTACAAATTTTATAAATTCAATTTCACTTTTAATTACAAATATTTTAATTTGAAAATAAATATTATTTAAGACATATATATATATTTATTAATTTATTACAAACACATAGTTACCACAATAAAACAAGTTAATATAATAAGTGAAGAAACACATTGTATTTTTACAATGTTCATTACAAACATGGATATCTAATCCTTATTGTGTTTAGGTAAAGTATGAGAAATAGATTTATCACTAGTATAAAATAGTTGTTACAATGGTTAGAAAGGTATATTTCTTAACTCAACACTTACATTTATTGCAATGGTATCGTCATCCACCCTTGAAAACGAATAATCCTTATCCAAAAATATATATCCAAATAGTAGGTTGTTTCCCAAATAGTTTTTTATATTATATCAGATCCATTTATTATTCATTTATTATCATAGAATACTATGAAAAGATATAATATTCTCTACTGATGATTAAATTACATCACAATTTTAGGACATTCTTCCTTAGAGAATGCTATTTGACTACCGGTCTGTTTAATTCTACAACAACAGGATCATCAACCTTATTATATCAAGTATCTTAATGTCTAGACCGTATTTAGGATCATGATCACTACTCCTTACTCAATATATATATTATTCTCCAATATCCTTTACACATAGAATCCAAATTATAATATATTTGTGACAACCTTTGTCAACTCTCTTCTTATTACCATATCTATTCCATCATCAATGATAATGGATATATAGTAACAATAATTTATTTTATTCTTCATTATCTTCTTATTATGACTCCTCAATAATTAATATCTTCACTTTTTAGAATGTTGTTTACATCTATCTCTCTCTTTAATACATATGGTATTCTAATGGAATATAATAGTAGTTATTCTGTCTCCATCCTCTCTGATTTCTCACTAAAACCATACATACATTGTTGAATATTGTATATATTATTTCTATAATATTAGTATATAAGTTATATTATAATTGGAATTATGAGCTTTTTAATAGTATAATTCATTTTATCACATGAATTATATGGGCCTGCTCACCATGATCTGAGAATATTATACTTCATGTCTTAATTAGTATTCCATAAATACCCATATCCTTATTTAAAATTTTTGAAAACATTCCCATGATATCATCTAATTATTCTTTTATAAATTAAATAATATATTCTTTTTAAAATATCACAATTGTTGAGTTGTGATCTTATCAATATATTATCATAAATTCTCTTCTAATCTAGTCTTTAATTATTTTTAACTCTCAAACAAAATAAAAATAGTTAATATTTAATGACCAATTTAGATTCTTTGACTTTATTCTAAAAAAATATTCCATTTTATGAAATTAATGTAAGTTTTATAACAAATATAATATATTTTTTACCACAGTAGTATGATCTAATATCTAACGCATTAGATATAATATTTTACATATCACAACAACTATGATACTTTTATAAATTTTACTTCTTTAAAATGTTATGTAATTAAAAAAAGGATAAAATTTGTACATATTTTCAAAAAAATATTATGTATGGTTTAAATATATCATATATCAATGTATTATTTTTTTTTCTTTTTCCACATAACTTTATGAACATCAACAAATATCATATGTATGATTCAAATATGTTACAAATCAATATAAGGTTTTGTTTATTTCTTCAACTCTATTGGAACAATAATAATTTTTTATGTACACTTAAAATATAATATATATCAATATATTGTTTTTTTCTTTCCAAATTTCAGTATAATATTTAGAAATATATATTTTTTTATTAAATGAGAGATATTACTTATCAAAAAACATCATTTTTACCATATCAAATTTTTTTCATAACACTATGTAACTCCTTGGAACATTTTCAATTGTCCAGTCTTGGTATAGTGTGATACTTACACATAATCCTAATAATCTATGATTTATCTAGAGAATAGATGAATTGCAATGATCTTCGTCATATTTCAAATTATTATATTATATGGAAAACACAATTATATTATGCATGAAATATATACCTCTTAATATCACCCAAGAACCTCTTGAAACATTATTATGGACTATTTAATCAATTCAATTCATCTCCAAATAACTTATATAAGATTATAAATTTATCAAATCCACAGAAATATCTTCAATGAAACTCCCAAATTATCTTATATAATACATTTAATATTCTTGAATGTTTTCATAAAGCTCTTCATCGTCATCAATTCTAAAAATTAAACTTCATATAAGATCTTTTTTTATTTTTCGAAGTATCTTTTATGCATGACATTCCAAGGATGGTTGCTCACTTTTTCATCTAGTTGGGTTCTTACTCAACCATCATCAATCATATATAGCATATCAAACTCATTTGAACCTATTATAGGATGGGATTATAAAAACAATCAGTAATATTCATGAATGTATTAAAATATCTACAAAAAAATAATCCAATGTAAAATTTTCTATCTAAAGTACTAGAAACATCACATGTATTTTCATTTTCTTACATAGGAATTAATTTCCATCAAATTGTATAGTGATAAGAATCTTCAATTCATCTGATCCATATGAAATCCATGGTATATTTCAATCCTTAAAATTATTCATTCTTTTGGATATTCTACCATAAACCTTCACATACCGAAAACTATCTTACTCATTGAAAAAAAATATAATTTGAACAATTCACAGGGATCTTCTTGATGCTCATAAAATTTACATTTATGAGATTATTGAGATTTTATGCTTATATTTCTTACACAAAAATATGAAATCTAATGTTAAATATAGAATTAATAAAAGTTTCTATCTTACCGCTCATCATTCAAACATATTACATGTTTCACCGTAATCTCATCAAAGTTAATGATTTACAAATTATCTTTGTGGTTAGAAAAAAAATTGAATCATTCTTAATAAAATAGAATCTATATATTTTTTAACTTAACATGTCTGAAATAATCAAATAATAGTGTTATATTAATAAGATTATGGTGTATCACATCAACACATATTGCCTTACTAATAATAAATGATACTAAAAAACCAACATCACCTAAACCTTTTACTATGAATTTGGAATTACCTTCAAAATCGGTAGTGACTGCATCACAGCTGTTGAAATATTTTAATTTTTGATAGTATACAATCATATTTCAGAGGAATCAAATATCTATATGACATATTTTCTTTATTTATACTCTTAATGATCCTTTGAAACGAATACAAAATAATATAATGACTTATAACCCTTTCTATTTTGGGTACAACTAGATTTTTCACAATTCCTTTGGGGAAAATGATGCATTTTTTACATATAAATTTCATCCCTATATTGAATATTAAATACATTTCACTATAATACATACCCTAAAACCATAAATGTTTACTATATTTGGAGATTAGATACATAATCTTCTTATTTTGTGGAATTTATTCATCATCTCTAACAAATTGTTTCTTATATTGTACACTTATTGGAATACACTACTTAAATATTTATTTATAACATGGGGAGCGAAAACATAAGAAAGATATAGATCATATCATCAGTAAGGGTAAAAATATGACGTGTCTATAAAAAACCATATATGACACTAAGATAATCATAAAGGTATTATAACATGAACATAAATTAAAATACTCATTCCCAATCATTTATCTATTTTAAATCACAAGTCACAGAATGAATATTTTTCATAAAAGGCAAAAAATACTAATTTTTAAGAATAATAAATAATCTATCCTGACCCTTGAGAATATACCTTAAGCATAATACATAAGTTTTTGGTATGCACATATGTATAAGAAAATCACTTCATTAGTCCAGATTCAGTCCCAAGATTATCACCATTGACAAAGTCCTATAAAAGAAATTCCAACCAAATCATTTCCATCATTCTCTTAGGTGTAACTATAATATAGTTTACCCTTACATCTCTTTGGTGTTTATTAAATCAGTAATTTATTTGGACTTTATCAACTATGTCATCTATTAGTATTTTATAAACTCTATCATCATTACCCAAACCATTGGAGGGATATCGCACACCCACCCTTCATCATGATCAATACTGGTCTCGCCCAATACATAACTAAAATACAAACATAAGTGTTCCACAAGATGATAAAATAGTTATCATTTCATCATAGAATTACCCCTGGAATCAAAAACAGGATATATCAATGTATCAACATATAAACCATTCATAATATCTTAATTAGCCCATGGAAAATAAATGTGTTTTATAAAGTTTTCATCATAACATAATTAACAAAAGGTAATAATGAGTTTCATAGAATCATTATTAATTTATCATCATCATAATACATAATAATTAATAATGTTTTTTTATCGTAACACCATAGCATGATTGAATCATAACAATCCTAAAAGGACTCTCACATAGATGGAAATACATTTACAAGATCATTTGAACCTTTCTTCAAAATTATGATTGAAATATCATTTTCTTTTGAAAAACTTTTAATTAATAATTACTATAATATTTTGAAAGAAATTTCCTTGAAAATAACCATAGAAAATTTTAAATTATTATTTAAATAAAATAATGGTCATGATGGTATGAAAATCTATACATCCCTTATATATTAATAGAAAACATTCTTCAGACAACTATGTAAAAAGTAAAAAATGGCTAGTTCTGAAAGTGTTTATTTAAAAAGATACCATCGAATCCTATTTAAATAAATTCAATCATATTAAAAATTTAAATTATGTAAAATGTTAATTATAGGAAATAAATTTCATATTATAACTATGAAGTGGAGGGACTTTGAAGAAAACATTCATCGAACAATGAGGAAATATGGTTAGCTTTTCCTTGAAAAACTTTTCTCAAAAATTTTACATCCAAAAGAGAAGAAAATGGTACTAATACATAATAAATATGTGAATAAATATATTATAAGATATTAAATTGTGTTTAAATAATAATATCTATAAAATTTCCATCAATTAGTATTTCTAAAAAACAATCTTGAAAAGAACTGAGAATTTAAAATAATACCTAACCTCAAGTCCCATATTTCTACATATTCATTAAAATAAAATTTATGATAAATGTATATTTTTTATACATATATATAGAACCATATTCATACATAACATAAAGTTCACTCTTCTTTTAAAATTTCCAATTTATCTTTTATTAAAAAATCTTCAATAAAATGAACATTCCGGTGAAAATTGGTTTATTTTCCATTCATGTTTTAGTTTGATAGTTCTGGTAGTTACACCTTAGACATGGTTCCATAATTTCCAAAAAACTAAATCATGAAAAAAGTATCAAATTTATTCATGATATTTTATTATATTTAAAATAAATCAGTGTTCAAAAATGAGTCACATTGTTGCACAGAGATGGTAGTCCACATGTACGTATGAGAGATGTTATTTTTTTGATGAATGGGAATTTAAAAAGGTAGATAACATATTATAACTATTAAAGAATACATTTTTTATAAAAATAATATATAATTAATAAATACAACATATTATATATCTGTGGGACGTGTTAATGGAGAATGAATAATGTCGCTATAAGGATGCGGTAGTGTACATGTTAACATGAGTGATACTTTCCTTTTAATTTTATATAAATGAGTTAAAAAATTGTTAATAGATCATAAAAATAAAAATTTAGAACATTTAATATACTAAATTAATTAATTTATAATGGAAAAATTTTATTTATTGGTTGTATAAAAAGAAATAAAATTTATAGTACTCCGTTAAGAGTAATACCTCTTTTTTGAGAAAACTCCTTTGGCTTAAACCATAAGCCTTGAAAGGAAAATATTCTAAAAAATATATGAATTATAGGGAATAAAGAGGGTTTTATTAAGGTATTATTATTGTAATTTTACCATATATAAGGCTCACTATGTGTGAGGAAGATAAGTGAGGTTATATCCATTTATAAGGGTGGGAGAGGAAACTCTTGGCATATTTAAAAAGATTAAAAGATAACAATGAATTACTCAAGTAGAGTGTATAGAAAATGAAAAACATTCCATGATAGGATGGATATAATTGAAATATCATCAACCAATAAAATTAACAAATTTTTTCATGATTTTTTTAATACTAACTCTTCGGTAAACCCCCTGGTAAACCCTTTTAACCATAACCGTAGTAAAGTAATATTACTATTTTTAACATTCCAATTAAATAAAAACTAATTTTAATATATTAATTTATACTATTTATTCTAATTCATAATATGGAATCCATTTTACAATATTGAATTGCTAAAAGTGGAAAACCTCATTTGAAAATAAGCACCCAAAACGCAACAAAAACAGTATCGAGAAAAACGTGTGTTAAGCATTAAACAAGATTTATTATTATTCAATTCCTAGTAAAATGTATTTTATGAATGTTAAAACATATGATTTAAAATATAATATATAAAAAATAGTAAAATATTTCATAAATAGATGTTAATTTAATTTATTAATATAATAACACATCATTTGTATACAAACTATTATTTTAAAAAAAGCTTCTCAGTTTTTCTTCAAATGATTTTATTTTTATTTATTACTAATTTATAACTAATATATTAATTTTATACATGTGTCAAAAATACTTGTAAAAAATTTAGTTTTTCATATTAATTCCAACTAAAGAAATGACTAGGATATAAATATCACATTAAATAATAATATTTTACTAGTATATCACGATTTTTATACACGGTGTTGTGTGTAAAGAAAATATCAAAAAAATAAAATGTATTCCAAAATAAATTTATAAAAAAATGACAAGGCTTACATTCTACCCCATCATAAAAATTTCTTTATTGAAATTCCATCACTTTGATACAACTAAATGAGGATACTTATACTGTATCACATCTTCGAGTTCGCACATAACATTGTTAGATTTATGATTTTTACAAAATACTTTAAGTAGGTGGGAGGTCTTAATTCTAAACACTTTCTCTATTTTATCCAAAATATTATCCAATTATTCCTGAAAAGATATATAATGATCTAGTGGTATAACCACTGAGTTTAGTACTTTTAAAGGATCATATATGTACTTCCTAAAGATATATATATGGAACAAATCATGAAGTTATGAAGTATTCAATGAAATAAACAAGAGATAAAAAGCCATCCAAATATGGTCAATAATTTCAAATTGAGAAATATATTTATTTTTAATTTTTAACTCATCTCCAAATATTATAAAATTATTCCAAGGAGATATTTGTAAGAATACCTTGTCACCAAATTCAATGTCTAGATCTTTTCGATGATTGTAAATATAAACTTTCAATTGACTTTGAGCTTCCCAATTGGGATGCTAAGTCGTTTTATCCTTCTTTTCCATTTCACCGACTTGATCACATCCCAATCTCCACATTTCTCTAATTTCATCCCAAAAAATGTTGTTTTATAGTTACTGTCATATAGGGCATCATAATTCACTATCAGAATACTCGATTAACCACTATTATTATAGTAGAACTATATAAATGAAAGGTGTTGATCCAAGCTACTATTTAGATCCATTGAAAAATATCTCAAAATTTTTTATTGAGTTTGAATGGTACTCTAAGTATTCCCATATATCTATGGATGATATTTGGTACCAAAACTCAAATATGTATCTAGATCCCTCCGAAGACCACCCCAGTACTAGAGGTAATCCCTAAATCCTAATCATATACATTAAAAAATTACACTTGATGACACCTTATCACTTTCTTAATGTATATCCAAGAAATTAAACTATAAATACTCCGTTTTTTTCTTTTTATAATTTAAAAAATATTAAGAAATTTTTTTAGATACATGCATTTAGATGGTGTGTGATTCTAATGCTTAGTGAGACTGAAATTCATTTTATAAAAATAATAGAAATATTTTATATCATTCTCACCTAATTTTTCATAGGTAATATAATATCTCTTAAAATGAGTCCGAAATCAAAAATATGCAACCATAGTTGAATTTGGAGCTTCACATTTACCTTTGGCACGACCCAAATTTGGTCAGCACCGTGAATTCCGATAGAAAAAAATCTACCAAGTCTGTTAAGTGAAATAATTAATTAATTAATTTAATTAATTCATTTAGTGACCAATAATATGTTTCCCTCTATAATTATGCTATTATGGTAAATTTATAGGGTTATCTAAAAAACCCTAGTTGAATTTGGATTTAGTTTCTTCATTCTTAATTTGTAGAAAATGATTAAATTACAATCACGGATTAGACCAAGATGAATCGATATATTATGTGTGCAACAAATCATTCTCATCATTAGATATTACATTATTCCCCAATTATTGATCAAATAAAGAGGTAAGAATAATAAATTATGGTTTCGAAACTCTTTATTAATTTTTTCAACCATGAATTTATTCCGCTTATCTCTTGTGGGAAATTACATGTCCTTCACATGAGCCTGTTGATAAATTTAAATTATTTTTTAAATTTATTCATGATTATTAAATTTCTATCACATTGAATATGCCTGATCTATGATCATTGCGCAATAAAACTTGTACAATGATTAAAGAACCTTAATTCTTATGACTCTGCCCTATCTTTTATTTTTATTCTTAGCCATTGGGTATTGGGAAATGATTTGACATTA
Source organism: Viscum album (assembly GCA_963277665.1). Classification (NCBI taxonomy): domain Eukaryota; kingdom Viridiplantae; phylum Streptophyta; class Magnoliopsida; order Santalales; family Viscaceae; genus Viscum; species Viscum album. Next base: position 1,939,841,061 of record OY728130.1, read on the forward strand.
CCAAATGGGTTTGAGAACAATCAGACCCCATAGTTTATATGGGATGTGAAAAAACCACGAGATTAATAATTTTCAAATATATCAATATTGATTTTGGTTAATAATGATGGATTCTTGGATCCAAGATCTTATGAGATGATGAAGGAAGAAAAGGAGGTATTATAGACATGATAAGGGATTCCTATGGGTGGTTGTATTCCAATTTATGGCCAGTAGATGACCAAAATCAATTGATGAAGGTGATTTCCTGTAATATTTGGTTGTTTAAATATTCAGTGGAACAAATGGTGGATCGAGTATCCAGATGACGTATCTACTGTTTTTGAAAAATCCAGACTATAGAGTGCTTTCTCAGATGAACACAAATTTTGTTGTTCCATGGTTGTGATGGCTAGGGTTTTTGAGAAAAGATATAGATCACACACTATTTTTCTAGGCAATACACCATGTGACCCTCCCTTGAAATATATGACATGTTATTGTTGCACACTCCAAGGAAACCATATGGGAAGACACACCATGTTATTTGGGAGTATATGGACATGAACCAAAGGACACATGCTTGTAATCGACCACAAAGATCAATCCTGAGAGGCCAATATAGATCTAATTGTACACTTACATGTAATTTATTATAGCATGTCCTTCCAACCATTTGTGGGAGTGATCTCATCTAGGAGGCCCGGTGAGGATACAGTCCATGCGGACCTCCGTACACGTCATGTACTATTTTATGAATCTTTTACCTCTCATACCTTCTTTATTTTATCTTGGAATTTTGACCACATGAAGCATATCTGGCACGTTCGTCCAAATAGAATGCAATGGTTACCATCACAGTGGATTCTGAGATATGATGCAATACATTATATGTGTGAATATTCATTAATAGGATCTCAATAATGACAATGATTGAGCTAGATCATTAGAGAGATGTCGGGATTGGAAACCCCCAATCATACTAAAGAATGGTTCCCCCATACACATTTATCTACTGAGTGGCACCCTCTATCAAACTATGGTATGGGTCCTCTATCTACTATGTGGTATTTCATTACAGGATAGGGCATGTGTCCTCTATCAACTAAGTGGTAAAAGCTAAAGGTCAAGGTATTGGGAACTCTATCTACTGATTTCTAACCCCTGATGGACTTGGGTGTGGTTACTCTATCTACCAAGTGGTACCCCACTAAAAAATTATACCATGGATCCTCTTTCTACCAAGTTTGATCCCCTTAACACACTATGGTGTGGGTCCTCTATCAATTAACTGTTTGGTACCCCCCAGACACACTAGGGAATGGATCCTCTAGCTATTCAATGTGTGCCACCTCTTATCATATATATGCATGGCTGCTCTATGCAATTACTTATTTGGATAGACTAGTGAGCCACTTAGAATTATTGAAGGACCTTTTGTACCAGCAGGAAAAGTCATCATTTGGGTGGGGCTTTGATATGTAGATACAATTTCTATCTCATCTAGGATTCTTTCATGAGGGAAAAAAACACAGATATATATATATAGACATATATTAATATATTAATATTTTTTTTTGGGTTTCATTTTTCTTTTTATTGGGTTGAGATGACAATATTTATCAGGCCTCATATTGCTTCCACTCTAGTTTTTGGGGCATCATACATGGTATGTATTTACGCACCCCTAACTATTAACAACCATGTGTCACATCTTATACAGGCTTCATATAGGTCAATTATAATTTTAAAGGATCATAGGGGTACTCTGGTTCATTTAAATGTGCAAAAAGACCAAGGATTGGATATCTTTAGCTAGGATCTCACAATATTTCTTTTCCATATTTTTTTTCATGTTGGGACATATTTATTAGATGGGTCAGTATTTTTCCCCTTTTAAATTTTTTTTCACTATCAGACCATTTTTTATTCCCTAGAGGTTATTACATGGATGGTTTTTACTCTAGAGGTTTTTGTATATTAATTTTATTATTCTAAACCTCATTATGTATATGGTTAGGTGAGTACCTATAGGTACGTTAGGAAAATGACTCCCATATTAGTTATTCTTTCTTGGTACTTTTCGTTAGCCCCTCACATAGGGAGGTGAGGTTGGCCTACTTGCAGCATGTCCTTCCACTGGCTAGAAAGTCCCTAGTGGGTCAGATCAGGTGACTAATCCAGATTTCAATCTTCTATTATGGTAATGAAATTTTATAATTTTTTAGTGTTATCGAATAAAACCTAAATATCATTTCACTCTTCAGATGTTTTGGAGAGTATGGCAATAAAATCTATGGTAATATTTTTTTATTTATATTTTTCTATAGTTAGTGGTCGTAATATCACCTTAAACATATTTCTCCCAGCTTTAAATTACCGACATACCAGTGAGATACATACTATAAAATATCTCTCTTCATGTTATCCAAACAAAGATGATCTTCTAAATATCAATACATCTTCATAATTTCAATATGGATAGATAATGAGGAACTATTAGCACCATCTAGAATCTCCCAATTTAATTATGGAATTGGAGGTTTACATACTAGATTCTATAACCTTATCAGTCCATCATAATCACGTTTTAACTATGAAACATTTCTCCCAAACTTTTATAGTTCTACATCCTACCTTTGTGCCTCATTTTTTCTAATATATTTGTATGGTTGAATAAGGATGGTTGAACATTAGTCTATGAATGATATGATTTATCTATTTATTCATGATTTTGATATCCATATTTTGAAAATCTAGGTGTTTTGGACATCGTTAAATACTTATCATGGAAAAATTCAGAAGGTATTTTTGAGTCTGAGCATCGAAAACCTTGGTCACCATTATAGGGTGGAAACGTTTTGATCATTCATAAAATTTTATCAACTCCATACATCTTGTTTAGGGATATTAAAATATTTCTACATGAATATATACTTCATGATTTTATGATATATATATATATATATCATACGATTCACCATAATTATGATACATCTATATTTATTGTGTAAAAATTACTATTTCCAACTCAAAATCATAATCCAGGTAATTTTTATCATGAATTATCAATTATCGAAAGGAATAAGCTATCACCATATCATTCTACATAAAAAATCATCTCCGTCACTTATTTATTGCATTAATAATTTTTTCAAACCATTCTCCGCTATATCTTAGTTTATGTATAGGTGTTATGAACAACCTTCTTTTTTTCTCCATGAATTTTTTTTTCACATTCATCTATCCAATGGAACATGGCTCCATTCGGATCCAACTTGGTTATTAGATTAGATTGACTTCAAAAATATCTTATGAAGATTCAGTTGTATCCTTCAAATTGAATAAAAATAGCGATATCAATTATTTGGATTGGAGTAGGAAATTGGTAAACAAAATTATTATTTAAAGGATCCATCGATATACCCTCACATGAGATTATAGTACCTAAGAACAGTACTTTATGTATCCAGAATTCACAGTTGGTAAATTCAAAATATAACATTTACTTCATCAAGTTATTTCTAAAATTTTCATTATACTCTTCATTTATATTCAAATATATAAGAATGTCATTTATTTATACTCCCAAAATATTATTGAAGTTATCTACAATGGATATATTCATTATATCCGTGAATATTGTAGGATCATTATAAATACACTTGGAAGAACTATAAATTCATAATTACCATACCTCATATGAATGTTTTTCTTTGGTGAATCCTCCATTATGAACCTTAGTTGATGACATCTTAAATGAATTCAAACATGGAAAATTAATGAACATTGCAAATTTAATCAAAATATTCCTCAATATAAGGTATAAGATACTTTTTCTTTGTAGTGATTGTGTTAAGTTATTGACAATCAATAAAAAGAATCACTAATCCATATTTAATTTTAACAAAAAGAATATGTTCACCCTATTAAGATGCACTTTGGTGTATAAATAACTTATCAATATTCTACTAGAGTTTCTTATGTAATTCCAAAAAAAATAAATGGGGATATTTTATATGGAGTCATTAAAATAGGTTTTTCACTATATATGTGTTCTATTAAAAAATAAACGTCATGATTAAAGGGAATACTAGGTATGTCTTCTTGAAATACACCAGCATAATCCCAAATAATAGGCATTTATTTGATGTTGGGGTTCTCCCCAATCATTTTAGATAAATACCCATCACGAATAGGTAGGATAACACATATAATGAAAGTAACTTCCATTTAATGTTCATATTTATCCACACTCTATAATATGACCATACGTTGGTATGAAATATCAAATTAGACTTTAATTCCTAATAAATTGATATAGGATACATATATAGAGATACATTTCATTCCCAAAATCATAGTACATTTACTAGAGGAAGAATCAAAATATTTACATGAAGCACATTCCCAGAAACTTCTATCAGAGATGAGATATAAACTTGAGATATAATCACCACACCACTGAGAGTTCTTACTACTAACATAACATCTAATCATTGAGGTGCTGACATGAAACCCTTAATAAAATTTCATATATAAATGATTGGATAGATTTAGAAAAAATAAAACATTTAAACTTCTAGTGTGTATGGAAAGTGAAGCTTTCCCCACTTCGGTCCAATGACCCACTTCAATAGTCGCGATCAGAAGAGCTTTCCATTTTTCGTAGAGGTTAATAGGTTGTTGATACCAATTGTAATTATTTACTGTCATATTTTTTTCCTGACTATCTTAACTTACACACTTATAATAATTATATAATTGGAGTGTGGGTGGCACATTCGATTAAATGGTTCACTATTCTTTTAATTAACTATCCTCTATACATCACTTCAATATTTTTTTCAATGGCCTTATTTACAACACATAAAATATTTACCAGATACCATAAGGTAATGTGATCCATACTTCCTTGCGAACTTCAAACAAAAACAAAAAATAATTTTCTTTCCATCATGAGTTTTATAATTTGAACTAACCCGAAAATTAAATATTTTTCATGTTATTCTTAAAACCACGATAACATTATGAGTTTAAAAATTTTAATTCCATCTTGATTACATGTTGAATGAATTATTCATAGCTATAAAATTATCTTATAGAAAATTAATTTTGATTAGTTGATCTAAATACTTGAAATATTCAATCAGATTTTCGTCCATGATTGATGAAAAACTAGAAGAATACATTTTATTTCTGGTGAAAATTTCTTTATGGGTACTAATGGATTCCTCATCCATATTCTCTGGTTCCAATAATTATCTTTCCACTTTCAAGTGAATATTTTTGGGAAAATACATATTTAAATATAATTTCTTAAAATATTTCCATGTGGTGGAATCAATTTATTCCACTTCACTTGTATTCTTAATAAGATTCAACCATTTGTTTGGTTCTTATTCCAAATTAATTATTGCAATGAAACATTTCTCCTATTTCAATCCATGGAGAAATAAAAATGTCTTTTTAGTGGTAATGATCCATTTTTGTGAAATTATTGAATCATATGAACCATTGAACTAAGGCGGATGTTGCCATATAAAAGACTATATATTGGGGTTTTATTCCTTTGTCTATGTGGAAGGTCCATATGATTCATAATACCACACATAGATTTAGAGTGTTGGTTGATAATTTCCATAAGAGTTTACATCCATGATAAAATTTCATTTGATTTCTCATGAGTACAGTTGTTTAATTTCCTTTAAAATTAAAAATTTATAGGATTCCTCCTAGGTCCAACCATTTACTAATACCGAAAATCATAGTTTGAGCAATATTAGTCATAGTGAATAATCATTTTATCATGAAAAATCATTTAAAGGATATGTGAATCATGAAACCTTAATTTTTTTGTTTGAATCCTTTAGATTAACCTAAATAATTCATAGTCATAATGAATTCAAATAATTTATAATAGTTCATAAAGAAATTTATAACTAACCCAAGTATATCCTCCATGAGTTCCTAGCCTGGTGCTAGTCTTTGGACAAATCATCACACATTGGTGATGATCTAACTAATCCCTAATACACCCATTTTAGAGTTTTTTACACCAAGATGAATATGTTCCACAACCACATCCACTATCTAGTATCCAGTTAGGGATGTATTTTATTGGGTAAATATAAAATATTTACATTACCCAATATTTAAGATTTTATCCTACACAAAATCTTTTTCCTATGGTTTTCAATAGTGTTCTCGAATCCTAATATCTTAAAAATGACTAAACATGGATCTGATACAAACTAAGGTGACAAGAGAATTTATACATATATATTACATAATTTAAATAAATATTGAATATATTTCATAAGAATTAATAATTTAGAACCATAAAGGTTTCGATTCATTAATAATTAGATACATAATCATGTTATTTTATGAATGAGATTCACTATCTTCAATAACGTTCTTACCCCATAATACAATTATTTCACTTTCCACAAATAAAAAACATTCTTAATAACATTGGTAATGGAAACATAAGAAAGGGTGAGATCATATTCAATGTAAGGGTAAAAATAATAAATCTAAATAAATGATCATATTCTTGAATAAGATAATCATATTGTTATGAGAACATGATCATAATGAACAATAATCATTCCCAATCAGTCAAAGATCATATATAATAAATGGCGGTATAAGGCTTTGTGATAACCAAATTCACAAGTTAAAAGTGGAAATAATCATCCCTAATCAACCATGTTCTATGTTAATATATCATGTGAATAAGTCATAATTTTTTGTCACACACATAATTATCGAAAACCACTTAATTAGTCTTGGTTTATTCCCAAAATAATCATTGTGGATGAATTCCCCTAATGGAAATTACTTCTTGATTGTTTTCCATATTTTTTATGAGAAACATTAATCTAGTTAACATCATCATCCCTTATGAGTTTATTAACTCCATATTGTCATTGGATTATATTAACTTCTTCATCTCTTATGAGTTTATCTACTTAATCATCAAACCCTGTGCATAATTGTAAAGACCCGTAAATTTCAAGGAAATTTTTTTTACTTATTTTTCTTTGGAATTTTACAAGAGCGCAGTTTCTGACGGCACCTGATTCCGAGGCCCGGTGTGCTCAGAATCATTTTCTGAAGTTTGGCTCGGGTACGTTCAGTGAACGGACGACCAGGTTTTTTCTAACTTTTGAACCGGTGCCCAGAATCGAATTCTGAGGGCACCGATGAAATCGCAGCGCCGGTATTCGCTTAGAAACGCCTCTTCCGGAGTTGCGTTTGCTCGGGTGTGGTTTTTAATTTTCGGGCTTAATGTTAAGAAATAAAATAATTTTTGCGACAACTTTATTTTATTTCACTTAAACCACTTTGAAGCCACTTGAAGCCACTTGTTGACGTCTTGAACTGAGTTAAACTGGATAGGATGCTATCCAGAAATATCCTACACCCTTGGTAGGATATTTGTGAGGTGGGGCCCACACGAGCCCCGCCGTTTCTTTCCGCTAAGAAACGCACCCGCCAAAACCCGTCTTTATGAAAGTCAACTGACGCGTTTCTTAAAATCATAACAGACCATTTAATTGGGCGGTTTATTTCGTAAATGAAATGAGCTGTTTCTTTCGTTGAATTAATTCAGCGAATTGATGGGTCGTTACTTACCCTTTTTCGTGTGTTGGCATAATAATAAAATAAGACCAACCTTTTTCTTTTGGAGGATTACTCGTTGAGAAAGGATCCTTGAACCTTCAGCCTCCTTCGCGAAGAACGCGAAGAACACGAAGAACGCCGAACCCGGAAATCGACGACGCGACGCCGTGATCCGCGACGCCGACAACGTTCTTCTGCGACGTCTCTTCCTCCGCGACAGATCTTCGATCGGTTGCTTCTGGTAAGAGTCTCGAACCATCCTTTTATCTCCTTCGTGATTCTTAACCAAAACACGGATTTAATTAATTAAATTAAAACTGTGGTTTCATGGTGCGTTGAGTTCGCCGACTCAACGCCGTGTTCCGCGACGACGCGACGCCCTTCCGCGACGACGTAACGATCTCCACCTTCCTCGACGAGTAATTTCCACGAAGAACGCTCACGCGTGACGTCCAGCGAGGTAGGGATTTTATGATTTGGAATACCCCTCTTTATATTCCCGTGAACGTTCTTTAAAAATTAAAGGAACGGTTTCAAAATGAAAAATTTTATTTTATTAAAATTTTAGGTTCATGTGTTGAACAAAATTCTCCCGGTTGTTTATCTCTAACGCGGAGGGTGCGGGCCAAACGAACACGGCCCGACGACCCTCCGCCGTTCTTAGTTTTGTGCGGATTTGACGGGCGACGACGGAACGTGCCGCAACGGATGTTTAACGATCCCACAGTTAAGAACGAGTCCCAGGAGGAGCAATGGCGCAGACGGGAAGAGAATCGGACCACCGGAACGATCCCGGTGGCCCGCGGAACTCGCTGGCGGCGCGGGTCGCCGGTGCGGCGGCGCCGGCATCCGGGAGCGGCGGCGCCTCGGCACGCCGCCGGACAAGCCGCCGCGACTCAGCGCGGCGGAGGCGGCACCCGCGGTCGCGCGGGCCCGGTGCCCTCGGACGCGGCTGAAGCCGCATCCCGACTCAGCGCGGCCCCACGCGGGGGGGCCACGACACCACCAGGCCGCGGAGACGGCGCCCCACGCGCGTCGGCCGTTCGACCGCTCGGCCGAACCGGGTCGGACCAGGTCGGGTCGACCCGGTTCGGGCGACTCCCGGGAGGGGGGGGGGGGGGGTCGGGCCGGGTCGGCCCGAGCCCGTACCCCCCGTCTTCGGACGATTTTCGTTCAAATGCCAGTATCTTGGGCTACGGGCATCCAAACGATTTTCCGTCAGCGGCAACACGATCCTTGGATCGAGACGGTCGTTTCGGTATACTATACTCAAGGTGCACCTTCCTTTTCGGGAGCCTGCGTGGTTAAAACTCCATAGTTAATCGTGCTTGGCCTAGAGTAGTGATCAGGATGGGTGACCTCCTGGGAAGTTTCCCAGGGTGGGTGTGAGACGGAAAGGCCAATAAATAACAGACCGGGCGTCCGATTGACGCGCCGTCTGTTTCGTTGAATTCCTCTAAGTCAGACTTATCTTTTGACTTACTCCGCTCGAGGTTTGGATGCCGACGGAGTGCGGTTGGGTTGGATCGCACCGAAATCCAACCGGGCCCCTAGAACGAAAAAGCCAATAACTCTCAGACCGGGCGTCTGATTGACGCGCCGTCTATTGCGTTGAGTCCTATTGATGATACGGAACGTTTGGCATCCTTCACCGAGATTTGGATGCAGTTGGATAGTGGCCGGGTTGGATCGCACCGAAATCCAACCGGGCCCCTAGAACGGAAAAGCTGATATCTTTCAGACCAGACGTCCGTTTGACGAACCGTCATCGGCGTTGGTGATCACGTTGAAAAACAGTCCCTATGAGTATAACCTATGAGTGTTCGGGGTATAGTTGAGTTACAGCCGGATTGGTTCGCACACGAAACCAACCGGGCCCCTGGGACGAAAAGGCTAATAACTCACAGACCGGGCGTCCGATTGACGCGCCGTCTGTTGCGTTGAGACCCCTATGACGAGGTGGTCCTTTGAGATACTTCCTTGAGGGAATTTGTGATACTTGGAGTATCGACCAGTATCTCGTGGAGCGGACCCTCCCGGAGACGAGCGGGAGGAGCACGGAGACCGTGTAGCTGACTGAGACCCGACGACTGCTGATCGAACAACTCGGTGTGTTACAGAGGTGCGCTTGGTTGTAGCGGCAGACCCACGAAAGAGGTGCGCTTGGTTTTAGCGACACATGGGAGCGCTTGGTTGTAGCGGCAGACCCACGACAGAGGTGCGCTTGGTTGTAGCGGCACATGGGAGCGCTTGGTTGTAGCGGCAGACCCACGACAGAGGTGCGCTTGGTTGTAGCGGCACAGGGGAGCGCTTGGTTGTAGCGGCAGACCCACGACAGAGGTGCACTTGGTTGTAGCGGCACAGGGGAGCGCTTGGTTGTAGCGGCAGACCCACGACAGAGGTTCCCTTGGTTGTAGCGGCACAGGGCATCGCTTGGTTGTAGCGGCAGAACCACGACAGAGGTGCACTTGGTTATAGAGGCACATGGGAGCGCTTGGTTGTAGCGGCAGACCCACGACAGAGGTGCGCTTGGTTGTAGCGGCACATGGGAGCGCTTGGTTGTAGCGGCAGACCCACAATAGAGGTGCGCTTGGTTGTAGCGGCACATGGGAGGGCTTGGTTGTAGCGGTAGACCCACGACAGTGGTGCGCTTGGTTGTAGCGGCACATGGGAGCGCTTGGTGGTAGAGGCTGGCCCGCAATACTCCATAGGTGGAGTACTACAACAGTCTTAAGTTAGTGAGCAGTACCTCAAAGTTGTGACAGGACCACTGTACACTCCAGAGACGGAGCTCTTCAGCAGTTACGGTTTCGATGATGAAAATCCTGGTTTGAGCTGAGACTTTTGACCTTGTGTTTTCCTCATGATTGATATGGGTTACTTGATAACTTAGGTATATGTATGGGCTTATATCTAAGTAGAGGTTATCTGTTGAGGTCTTCTTGTGGTTATCCTTGTTTGTTTTTGTGAGACCTTGAGGGTCTCGGGGTCCCTACTGAGTATCGTTATACTCACCCCTGCACGGGCTATGCCCGCACTACGTTGTGTTGGTTGCAGACGACGGACAACGTTGATCATGGCTGAGTCTTGCGGAGCAGGACGGTACCTGGAGGTGTACCACTGGGCGGGACGTGCTCGGAGCGGACGGCGGGACCCGAGGAGCATTGGAGCTATCTGTACCCACCCTTCAGGTGGGATTTCCAGTGGACAGCTCAGTGTATCGGCTTTTACTTTACAATTGCTGTTTTCCCTTTCGAGTTGTACTTTACTTTCAGTTGGGTTTGTATACTGGCCCATTTACTTTTCCTCACTTCAGTTGTACTCTATTTTTACTTAGTGTTTACTTTTCCGCTTGCTTACTCTGTGGTGCTTGTTTACTTTACAAAGGCAATGCCTTCCCTTTTTATCGGGATTTACGCCTTGGTGCTAGTCGCCAGCCCCTGGCCTATGGAAGGCGGGCTTGGGGTAGTCACGGCACGGGCCCCGAGGACGGGTCGTGAAAAATTGGTATCAAAGGTGGTTGGTTCTACCGCAGACTCTGATCTTTCTTCTATGTGAAGCAATAGTGTTTAGCGTATTGAGTGTGGTTATCGGTCCAGGGAGTCCAGTGTTGGTGTGGCGGCTGACGTATCCGTACACCAGGACCATGACTTCCAATTTCCGACTTAATACACGAAGACACTGATTGCGTGTGTGTTTCCAGCAGTTTTTAAAAGTCAGCTCAAACCAGGTCAGCTCACCAGGTTCTTATCGTTTGACCGTATCACGTTGTTTCTTTCAGGATGCCTCCCCGCGGACGACCATCTAGGGTTCTCAGGGTTGAGCATGGCCACAGCCCGCCCAGTGACGAGGCCTCGGTGCAGGGCCCCTTGACAGCTGAGTCACCGGCAGTACCTCTACCCGCCGAGCCACCGATGCTTCCTGCCGCTGACGATGCACGTCGCTTGAGCACACTGCACGAGTTCCAGTGCCAGAGGCCACCCAGGTTCCGGGGAGAGACAGACCCGCAGGTGGCTGAGGATTGGCTGGAGGCTGTGGTGGGAGTTTTCAGGCTAGTGAGGATACCAGCAGACCTCATGGTAATCCTCGCAGCGAGCCTACTGTACGCAGCAGCAGGCCGATGGTGGAGCTTGATGCTCCAGGTGCACGGCGAGGCATCACTTCTATGCGCAGAGGTCCAAGAGGGCCAGACCTACCGGTGGACGACTGCACGACTCAGGCTCAGTTGTACGGGGGAGCCGAGGTGGAGTCAGAGCCAGGTGTGCCGAGAGTGGGAAGTGTTACTCCTGTGGCGGGATTGGTCACATGGCTCGAGACTTCCCGACTCGTTTTACAGATGAGCAGCAGGCGGTAGAGGGACCTCCCAGACAGAGATTCGGCCACGGTGGTCCGCAGGGTACAGGCGGACGAGGCATGGGAGCTGGCCGAGTAGCCGATGGTGGGAGACACTTCGAGGTGTTGCCACCACCACCACCAGGAGGTCCACCCCGACCGCAGGGAGTTGGTGGACATGGGAGAGCTCAGCTTCAGGCATCTGAGGCCTTCGATTGTGGAGCTCTAGGAGCGTTGGACAGGAGCGGAACTAGTGGATACCTCTTTTGTACTTCTAGTTCCTTCTTGCTGTTTTGTAGCGTCCTTGTAATATGAGCTGCAATAATAAAAGACGCTTACCTTTGTGATGTTTCCTTCCTGTCCTCTTTTGCGTTGTTACTAAGAGGTTCCGGTTTAGACTGTTGACTTGACCCTCACTTGTGGGACATCTACTGGAGGAGACCCAGTTAACACACACTGATGCTGACAGTGTGACTCAACCCTTGAGGCGAGACTAACGGTTGGATCTCTTGGTAGTGGCGTCGAGGCCTTACGACGTCATCCTTGGTATGGATTAGTACCATCCATGTCGGGATTGACTGTATTAGGAAAAAGAACGTGGTTCATCCAGGGGATGAGACCAGATTTCTCTTATCGGCAAGGAAGAAATCATAGCAGCTCTAGTGGGACCAGAGGTGGTCCGGGCCACGATAGAGAAGGTCCAGGTCATCCAGGGGCGGATGAGTATAGCTCAGAGCCGGCAGAAGCCTTATGCTGACAGGAGGTGGAGACCACTAGAGTTCGAGGATGAAGACCACGTCTTCTTGCGGGTCTCACCTCGACGTGGTTTGCGGAGATTTGGCAGAGGCAACAAGTTGTCTCCACGCTTCATCGGGCCTTTCCAGGTCATCAGCAGGATTGGCGAGGTGACTTATCGTCTGTCTCTACCACCTCAGTTGCACCGGGTGCACGACATCTTCCACGTATCTCAGCTGAGAAGATACGTGCACGACCCGACGCACATCTTTGACCATGGGGAGCTAGACGTTGATGATGGGGTGACGTTTTCGGAGGTCCCAGTGGAGATTGAGGATCGACAGGAGCAGGTCCTACGTGGATGATCGATTCCTCTAATGCGCTTCAGATAGTAGCACGAGAACCTCCAAGAGAGCACTTGGGAGCGGAAGGCTCAGATGCGTGCTCAGTGCCGCCTTTGTATCCATAAGTTTGTGGTGAAGCTTTACGGGGACGTAAAGCCCTGTGGAGGGAGTAATGTAAAGACCCGTAAATTTCAAGGAAATTTTTTTTACTTAATTTTCTTTGGAATTTTACAAGAGCGCAGTTTCTGACGGAACCTGATTCCGAGGCCCGGTGTGCTCGGAATCATTTTCCGAAGTTTTGCTCGGGTACGTTCAGTAAACGGACGAGCGGGTTTTTTCTAACTTTTGAACCGGTGCCCGGAATCGAATTCTGAAGGCACCAATGAAATCGCAGCACCGATATTCGCTTAGAAACGCCTCTTCCGTAGTTGTGTTTGCTCGGGTGTGGTTTTTAATTTTCGGGCTTAAAGTTAAGAAATAAAATAATTTTTGTGACAACTTTATTTTATTTCACTTAAACCACTTGGAAGCCACTTGAAGCCACTTGTTGACGTCTTGAACTGAGTTAAACTGGATAGGATGCTATCCAGAAATATCCTACCCCCATGGTAGGATATTTGTGAGGTGGGGCCCGCATGAGCCCCGCCGTTTCTTTCTGGTAAGAAAAGCACCCGCGAAAACCCGCCTTTATGAAAGTCAACTGACGCGTTTCGTAAAATCTTAACAGGCCATTTAATTGGGCGGTTTATTTCGTAAATTAAATGAGCTGTTTCTTTCGTTGAATTAATTCAATGAATTGATGGGTCGTTACTTACCCTTTTTCGTGCGTTGGCATAATAATAAAATAAGACCAACCTTTTTCTTTTGGAGGATTACTCGTTGAGAAAGGATCCTTGAACCTTCAGCCTCCTTCGCGAAGAACGCGAAGAACGCGAAGAACGCGAAGAACGCCGAACCCGGAAATCAACGACGCGACGCCGTGATCCGCGATGCCGACAACGTTCTTCTGCGACGTCTCTTCCTCCGCGACAGATCTCCGATCGGCTGCTTCAGGTAAGAGTCTCGGACCTTCCTTTTATCTCCTTCGTGATTCTTAACCAAAACACGGATTTAATTAATTAAATTAAAACTGTTGTTTCATGGTGCGTTGAGTTCGCCGACTCAACGCCGTGTTCCGCGACGACGCGACGCCCTTCCGCGACGACGCGATGATCTCCACCTTCCGCGACGAGTAATTTCCACGAAGAACGCTCACGCGTGACGTCCAGCGAGGTAGGGATTTTATGATTTGGAATACCCCTCTTTTTATTCCCGTGAACGTTCTTTAAAAATTAAAGGAACGGTTTCAAAATGAACAATTTTATTTTATTAAAATTGTCGGTTCATGTGTTGAACAAAATTCTCCCGGTTGTTTATCTCTAACGCGGAGGGTGCGGGCCAAACGAACACGGCCCAATGACCCTCCGTCGTTCTTCGTTTTGTGCGGATTTGACGGGCGACGACGGAACGTGCCGCAACGGATGTTTGACGATCCCGCAGTGAAGAACGAGTCCCGGGAGGAGCAATGGCGCAGACGGGAAGAGAATCGGACCACCGGAACGATCCCGGTGGCCTGCGGAACTCGCCGGCGGTGCCGGCAGCCGGGAGCGGCGGCGCCTCGGCACGGTGCCGGACAGGCCGCCGCGACTCAGTGCGGCGGCGGCGGCACCCGCGGACCCGCGGTCGCGCGGGCCCGGTGCCCTCGGACGCGGCTGAAGCCGCGTCCTGACTCAGCGCGGCCCCATGCGGGGGGGGGGGGGGGGGGACACCACCAGGCCGCGGGGACGGCGCCCCGCACGCCTCGGCCGTTCGGCCGCTCGGTCGAACCGGGCCAGGCCGGTCCGACCGGACGGGCCGTGCCCTTGCCGGACCGGACCGGGTCGGACCAGGTCGGGTCGACCCGGTTCGGCCGACTCCCGGGGGGGGGGGGGGGGGGGGTCGGCCCGGGCCCGTACCCCCCGTCTTCGGACGATTTTCGTTCAAATGCCAGTATCTTGGGCTACGAGCCTCCAAACGATTCGCCGTCAGTGGCAACACGATCCTTGGATCGAGACGGTCGTTTCGGTATACTATACTCAAGGTGCACCTTCCTTTTCGGGAGCCTACGTGGTTAAAACTCCATAGTTAAGCGTGCTTGGCCTAGAGTAGTGATCAGGATGAGTGACCTCCTGGGAAGTTTTCCAGGGTGGGTGTGAGACGGAAAAGCCAATAAATAACAGACCGGGCGTCCGATTGACGCGCCGTCTGTTTTGTTGAATTCCTCTAAGTGAGGCGGATCTTTTGACTTACTCCGCTCGAGGTTTGGATGCCGACAGAGTGCGGTCGGGTTGGATCGCACCGAAATCCAACCGGGCCCCTGGAACGAAAAAGCCAATAACTCTCAGACCGGGTGTCCGATTGACGTGCCGTCTATTGCGTTGAGTTCCTATTGATGATACAGAACGTTTGGAATCCTTCACTGAGATTTGGATGCAGTGGGATAGTGGCCGGGTTGGATCGCACCGAAATCCAACCGGGCCCCTGGAACGGAAAAGCTGATATCTTTCAGACCAGACGTCCGTTTGACGAACCGTCAGCGGCGTTGGTGATCACGTTGAAAAACGGTCCCTATGAGTATACCCTATGAGTGTTCGGGGTATAGTTGAGTTATGGCCGGATTGGTTCGCACACGAAACCAACCGGGCCCCTTGGACGAAAAGGCTAATAACTCACAGACCGGGCGTCCGATTGACGCGCCGTCTATTGCATTGAGACCCCTATAAAGAGGTGGTCCTTTGAGATACTTCCTTGCGGGAATTTGTGATACTTGGAGTATCGACCAGTAGCTCGTGGAGCGGACCCTCCCGGAGACGAGCGGGCGGAGCACAGAGACCGTGTAGCTGACTAAGACCCGACGACTGCTGATCTAACGACTCGGTGTGTTACAGAGGTGCTTTTGGTTGTAGCGACAGACCCACGAAAGAGGTGCACTTTGTTGTAGCGGCACATGGGAGCGCTTGGTTGTAGCGGCAGGCCCACGACAGAGATGCGCTTGGTTGTAGTGTCACATGGGAGAGCTTGGTTGTAGCGGCAGACCCACGAGAGAGGTGGGCTTGGTTGTAGCGGCACATGGGAGCGCTTGGTTGTAGCGGCATGCCCACGACAGAGGTGCGCTTGGTTGTAGCGGCAGAGGGGAGCGCTTGGTTGTAGCGGCAGACCCACGACAGAGGTGCGCTTGGTTGTAGCGGCACATGGGAGCGCTTGGTTGTAGCGGCAGACCCACGACAGAGGTGCACTTGGGTGTAGCGGCACAGGGGAGCGCTTGGTTGTAGCGGTAGACCCACGACAGAGGTGCACATGATTATAGAGGCACATGGGAGCGCTTGGTTGTAGATGCAGACCCACGACAGAGATGCGCTTGGTTGTAGCGGCACATGGGAGCGCTTGGTTGTAGCGGCAGACCCACGAAAGAGGTGCGCTTGGTTGTAGCGGCACATGAGAGCGCTTGGTTGTAGCGGCAGACCCACGACAGTGGTGCTCTTGGTTGTAGTGGCACATGGGAGCGCTTGGTGGTAGCGGCTGGCCCGCAATAGTCGATAGGTGGAGTACTACAGCAGTCTTAAGTTAGTGAGCAGTACCTCAGAGTTGTGACAGGACCACTGTACACTCCAGAGACGGAGCTCTTCAGCAGTTACGGTTTCGATGATGAAAATCCTGGTTTGAGCTGAGACTTTTGACCTTGTGTTTGCCTCATGATTGAGATGGGTTACTTGATAACTTAGGTATATGTATGGGCATATATCTAAGTAGAGGTTATCTGTTGAGATCTTTTTGTGGTTATCCTTGTTGGTTTTAGTGAGACCTTGAGGGTCTCGGGGTCCCTATTGAGTATCGTTATACTCACCCCTGCACGGGCTATGCCCGCACTACGTTGTGTTGGTTGCAGACGACAGACAACTTTGATCATGGCTGAGGCTTGCGGAGCAGGACGGTACCTGGAGGTGTACCACTGAGCGGGACGTGCTCGGAGCAGACGGCGGGACCCGAGGAGCATTGGAGCTATCTGTACCCACCCTTTAGGTGGGATTTCCAGTGGACAGCTCGGTGTAGCGACTTTTACTTTACAGTTGCTATTTTCCCTTTCGAGTTGTACTTTACTTTCAGTTGGCTTTGTATACTGGCCCATTTAATTTTCCGCACTTCAGTTGTACTCTGTTTTTACTTAGTATTTACTTTTCTGCTTGCTTACTCTGTGGTGCTTGTTTACTTTACAAAGTCAATTCCTTCCCTTTTTACCAGGATTTACGCCTTGGTTCTAGTCGCCAGCCCCTGGCCTATGGAAGGTGGTCTTCGGTTAGTCACGACACGGGCCCCGAGGACGGTTCGTGACAATTATACAACTATAATGGACCCATACATTATGATGATACATATTGGGATCACAAATAACATAAAAATAATTTATACATATGTGTTTCAATATATCATATAACATTCATCATTTCATCCTAGTATAACCTATGTAAAATAAAATTAGTTTTATCAATTTATTATCATCACGATCATAAGAGAATTCATAATAAATCAAACCTTTTCTTTTAATAACATTTTATATTAAAATTAAATGAATATTCATAAAATATTTTATTTTAATATATATTTATACTAGTAAATTAATCCTAAATGCAATGAAAATTCAAGAAATTGGTAAAATTAGTTAATGTTGTATATGCTAAAAGAAAAAATTTCTTTCACACCATTATAAAAATACAAAAAATAGAATGTGGAGATTTTCTTAAAAAATATTCCTTTTAAAAAATTTGTTAATATATTATGATGTAGTGAAAATTATTTTTGAAAACATAAAAGGTATATATATGAAATTTCATTGAACAATTTTGAAGACAATGGACATTGAAGAAAATGATCATTGACTAAAAATGAAATATGACCAAATTTTCTTTTAAAAAGTTTTATCAATCATTTAAAGTACTGAAGAATAGAAAATGAAAATAATATAAAAAAAATAATAGGAATAAATATTTTAAAATAAAATATACGTGTAATAAAGGATAAAATCCATCAAATTTCTTGCAATGGAATTTTTTATAGACAATCCTGAAATGAATTGTGATGGCAACATAAAACATTACCTCCAGGCCAATATTTCTTCATAAACATTCAATTATAAAATAAAATACATATATATTTATTGAAAATATATTCTAGAAACAAATTATAATAGAAAAAAACTATGTGTTATTATTTTTTAATTTCTATTATCCTTTTGTTAACAATTCTTCATTGAGATGAACATTTGGGAAAAACTATTTAGTTTTCCATGAATTATTCAGTTTGATGGTTATGATACTTCAACATTGGTCAAAATTTAATCATATATAAAATAATGATCATGAAAGAAGCTTCATATTTATTTTTATATAAAACCTTTCATGTATTCGTATAAAGTGGTCACGAAAAATGAATCAATTCATTGTGTAGTAGTCATAAGACACACATATGGACTAGAGACATTATCATTTTCAAATGAATGGATAGGTGAGAATTTCGATAATAAGTTACAATTATAGAAGAATATTTATTTCATATATACCATATATAAAACTAAAATCCTTCACAATCTATGTTTGTGTGAGGTGACAAAGTTAAATGAATGATATCGCTACGTGGATGCAGTAGTCCACACATATAAACAAGTGATACTTTCATTTCCAATTGATAGAAATGAGGTGGAAAATAGTTGATCCATAACCATAAGAAAAATTATTTATTTTTAGTATGAATAATTAATAATTTTATAATTGATACCAAATATTTATAGGAGGTCTAAAAATATATAAAATTGAATGTACTCAGAAAACAATTATACCTTTTTATTGAGAAACCTCTATTGGCTTACACATTAATCCTTAAAAGGATTATATTCTCATAAAAATGGACCTCTAAGATTTGGGGAGCAATATTAATAGAGGATTATGGTAGGTATATGCTAAGTTATAAGTCTATTTATGTGTGAGTAAGAGAGAATAGGTGTTACACCTTTATAATAGAGGGAGAGGGCATAATTTGAATTTTTCAAAAGATAAAAATAATATAATTTTTTTACAGAAGAAATGTAGAAGAAAATTAAAACATTTGGTATGTAGGAATCCTAGGTTCTAAATACTATAATAAAATTGAATTAAAGAATTTTTGTTGTGATATTTTAATGCTTATCTCTTATGTTACCGCCACATAAAACCCCTTTTAACCCTTACTGCGATCACAAAATCTTACTGTTTTTACTATTAGTTACGGCCAAAAATTAATTTTATGTTATTAAATAATACTAATTATTATTTTCCCAAATATTGAATCCATATTACATGATTTAATTTCTTTAATTTGTATAAATTTATTTTAACATAAGCATGCAATGGACAACAAAAACCATTTTTAGAAAGAAGTTGTTTTAAAATAGAAATAGATTTTTTATTATTCCATAACATGTAAAATATGATAGATGAGGTTTAAAGAATTTTATAAAATATATAATATATAAATTTAATGAAAATATTTAATCAATATAGTTTATTTTAGTTTATAAATATAATAACACATTGTGCACACAAAAATTTGTTTTTGAGGGAAAAAATATATATTTACCTTCGAATTCATTTATTTTAATTTCCAAAAATTCCAAACCAATGAATAAATTTTATAGTTGTATAAAATATTTAAATATATAATAATTTTTTTATTATACTTAAATAATTGGATAGTTATATTCATTATAAAAATATTAGTTAATTTTTAAATAAAAAAGGAATTAGTTTTAATTAAACTCTTTTATTGTAGAGTTTTATATAAGTTTTATTCAAAATTAATATTTTTTAAATTAATTTAAAGTTTTGAATTACAATATAAAAATTTACTTATGGTTAGAATTTTGTATTTTTTTAAAATATTGATTTATCAAGGAATAATGTGAATTACCTATTTTTGTGAAAATTTCATTTCTTTAAATAAATTATATACCTTAAAAGTACCACTATGATTTGAATTTTATTCGAAGAACCATTATTATGATTTATTTTTATTTAATACAATAACATCAATTTTAATAATATTTATATTGTATTTTATTATATGATTATTTTTTGTAAAAAAATGGGGTTTTTTCTTCTGAAATTTGTTTTAATGTGACTATTGTTTCTCTAAAATAATTAGTTAAAAAAATTATTTTGGGGACTTATATAAATTTAGTCAATATATTATATATCAATATATATAAATATATTAATTTAAATTAATACCATGATTATTTATATTCACAGTGTTAATATAAAATTATCTTATGCTTGAGAAATACATCTCTTGAAGACCCATATTTTTATCACGTCATCGAGATTTATTTTAATTAAATTCTTCCAAATATATGAATTTATTTTGATAAAATTGATTCTATATTTTTATTATTAATTATATATAATATATATTAATTTAAAATTAAAATTTGGTCATAATGAATTGTAAAAAGTAAAAATATTTTTATCATGGAAAAGGTAAAAATAGGTTTATTGGTTGGGAGGGTAAACATAAATGAAAAGGGTTAAAATGAGTTATAACCTCTCATAAATTCAATTTAATTTCCCTTCTTCAACATAATATCATATAAGTATTGATGGAGGTCTTTTTTTGGATCCTTGTGGCATGTGAAAAACAAGGGTATAATTTTTTATTTTTAAAAAATTCTTTTGGAGTCCTCTCCCCCATATATGAAATACCACCCCACAATCCTCTCCTCTTAAATCCTTAAAATCATTTTTTTTGGAAAATTACTACCCAAATATATTCCCTCAATTCATCCACATGACCTAGATCCCATGGTTATATCATAAATCCATCCTATAACAGCATTTTTTTGCAAACCTAAGGAGGTTGTCCGAAGAAGTGGTATCTTGCTTAAACGAGCACATTTATTTTATTTCTTCATCCTCATTCCTAAAATATATTTAAATTTTATTCATATAATAACAAAAATATAAACAATAAAATTTTATTTTATTATGGAAATGTAATAAATTTATTCATATCCTTCTAAATCAAATGAGGAACGTAACCATTATTTTGGTATAAAATGGACAACCGCCTCAAAAATCGATGAAATTCATTTTTTATCAACAATAATGGCATGTTATAATGATTAATTTAAATTATATTGGTATATATGAAATTTGAAACATATTTAAAATCTTAGAATTATTATATCACATACACCTTCTTAATTTCCATTCTGTTTGGGATATAATAATGTCGCATATGTGTAAGGCAGCTAACCACCTCATGAAGTGATGTGATTAGTTTTTCATTAATTATTTACAAGGAAGGAAGTAAAGATTATGTTAATGAATATATGAGATATATATGAAATAATAATGATATCTATGAAATATTTTTCATTATTAAAAAAATTTATACGTTTTTATATCTTACCTTTATACTCAATTAAAAATGATGACGTCTTTCATGTGTACATGTGGACTACCACCTCCACAAAGCATTGCAATTATTTTTTCATCAACACATCAAATAGTGTATATACATGAGTTTATTAAAATAATTTATATATTATTTATGTTATGATGATAATTTTTTAAATTCAAGAAACTATTTACCTTTTTTCTATGATGATCGTTAAAACATTTAGACATTACTAATGCGTAGGTACGACCTACAATCTCTATGACTGTAACATAGTTAAATTTTCAAGACCATATTTTTATTGGTTTTAAAAGTATAATATTTTTTTTAAAAAAGTATTTGTTTCATGTTTTTTATTCTTGAGATGATTTAATAATGAAATATTTAACCATAGTCTACCTAAAAATGTCATTTTTGACTGATAAGCTGAAAACCATCAAAAATTCTAAAGTGAACTTAAATAATAAAATAATTATGTATTTCACAAAAATATATAAAATAAATAGAATAATTAAATTAAAAAACATCATAATCTAGAAAGTAATTTACATATGTTTATTTTTAGGGAGATAAATAACAGAATAGATGAGCTGGACCCATGGTAGGATAATTTCGCTAAAAAAATATTATTTTAATAGTTTATTTTTTCAACTCCTTTTCTTCAATGTCTATATTTTTAAAATTATTTTATGGATTTTTTATATATAAAATATTTATAAATTAATTTTTTTTTCAAATTTTTCAAAATTAATATTTTTATGTGTTTCAGAAAGAAATTATTTACTAAAAGACTAAAGGAATGTTCTATTTCAACATATACATTGATAATGAAATTTTACAGTACTATAACCATTATTTGAATTGTCAAAAACATTTCATGTTTTTTCAAAGAAAACCCCTCTTTATCTTTTGAAGGGTATTTTGGTATTGAGAATGGGATTTTAAAAGAAAATTTTAGTTCTGTATTAATATGTGATATTTACATGGGTTTAAAAGAGTTTTTTGGGGGTTTATTCATCATATGGCCATTGGAAATTGTTTATAAAGGGTCGATCCCAATTATAGATCATGAGTGAGATCTATATAACATATATAAAGGGTTTACCCATTATATCTCATAGTTTTTCCTAGTATAGCTTATGAGATGGTTGTGTTTAGAGAGAACACTAATTCATTGGGTAATGATTCTGTTATCCAGAGAATATTTTTGAAGTTCTCCATATGGTTAATACAATTACAAGGTTAATTATAATGATGATATAAGGGTTCTATTCTTATGATCACCCAAGATATATATATACAAATTATCTATTCTATTTAATTATATTTCATGAAATTATTTAATTTCAAAAGGTACGATAATGATCTTGGGGGGGGGGGATGTTACCCTTTTGAAGAAAAGGAATTTTGTAAAGAGGAGTTTCCCTAGGTTTTCATGGTTATCACTAGACTAACATATTTATTCTTTTTTAAGTTCCATACTGATAATTATATTCTCATCTAATATTTTAAAATTAATAATGTGTAAGGAAAAATAATAAGTCATGTTGAAAGTCATGAATATTTTTCAAGAAAAGAAATTAGGTTTTATTTTAAAAATTTTATATCTTGAAAAAATGGATTCTAATTAGATGTTTACACTTTTTATATTGGTTATTTATGTAAGATTTATGACACAAATCTCTAAAAATATTATTATAAAATATCATTGGTAATGTTGGAATGTTATTTATAGTTTAAAGTCAGCATGATATGTAATGTTTAAGGATGATTTCTTATAGATGGTATTATAGAAAGGTTTATATAACATTATGGATTAGCATAATTATAATAGATTATCCATATATGATTTTACATAATGGTTATGTTAAAATGATATATAATTTTAAAATTAAATTGTTTCTTTTACTAAACTACGTTTTTTCATAATGGGTTTATGAAAAATGAATAGGTAGGATATAGTAGAATAGAAAAGGTATGATGATATAATTTCAAATAAATAACCCAGAATAGTTGAAATTGGTACTATGGATATAGAGATGGCTCAGTTGATGCATGCTATAAATGTTTGTGGAATCTTTAGTGAAGAAAATCCATATCTAGAAAAGATAAATATAATGATAGTAAAAAAATTATGAGAAATAATCCAATATATTTTAATATATTTTATGACCTAATGGAAACTAATAGATAGATCAATTCCCTAAAGAGGATATTTGAAGTCCTAGGGAATCTGGAACATCAAAAGTAAACCATTTCCATTTATAATTTTGATAGTGAAGCTAATAAATGGTAGTATTTCGTTAAGAATACCAAAGGGAGAGATAAAATTCAATTATAAGAATAGGAAATATTTCTGAATATATTACTTGAGAAATATTTCCCTAAGGATGTTCAAATCAAGATGGGGAAACAATTATTGGAATTGAGGAAAAATGGTGAAGATTATGTAGCTGTGTATGAGGAATTTTTTTAAGATTGGCCAGGTACATACCATATTCTATTTGGGATACTAATTGTATTATTAATAAATTTTACTCTATTTTAAAACCTACTATATTAAGGTATCTGACTATATGATAAATTAAAATCTCTGAGAAAGTTTTTCATTTTGATGAATAAGTTGATATGGATTTCTATGAAACACATGTTACTCATAATAAATAATGTAAGAAAAGATTAATATGGTTGGTGGTGGAGAATAATTTATCAAATAGAAAACGGAGGTAATAAAATCATGGTCCCATCTTATGATAAGTTTGGTAAAAGGAATCCAAGAGAAATCCATAAAAATAGGGGATATTCTTTCAATGTTAATGGTTTGGTCATATGACCTGTGATTTCAAGGAAAAGAATCTTGAAGAATCCAAAAATGGGGTAACATATATCCCTCCAATGATGATATGTTTTAGTTTAAATGAGTTGGGTCATTATGATAAGGTTTTTATGAAGTTAGTTATTATGGATAGAAATAAAAAAAATATTAAAAGAAAAAGGGAGTAGAAAAATCTTTTTCTACTACAACAATTAATGATGGGTTATCAACTGAATTGGTGATAGGCATGTTATTGTATTTTTTTAAATTATGAAAATAACTTTTTCGAATCTAGATCTTCATATTCCTTCATTTTTTTTAAACTTTCATTAAAAAAATGAAATATCATCTCATGAAATGAAGATAAAACATTTGGTGAAAACTCTAGATGAAAATATTAAAGCAGAAACAATTTTTAGGAATATTTCTATTATTATCAGTTGATTAATCTTCCCTAAAAATCAAATTAAACCTTCCATGGTTAAGTTCTATATTATTTTGTTTTTGTATTGTATTTTTTCTTATCATGGTAAGAAAGATTATAGAGATAATAATGATTTATTTAATGATTTTATATCCTAAATAACATACCAAGAATACTTTTAATTAATTAGAAATGGCTATAAAAGGTACTTATACTATCTTTTTTAAAGGAAATGAACTATATTGATGTGTGGTGTTATATTGGTTAAGTAATACATGGATGAATTTCAAAATGAAATTCATATTGTTATTCCTAATTGAAATCTTGAGTTTTCTATTCAATTAATGACCAATTCTTAGCCTATTTCTGTACTCCCGTATCGAATTTCTCAAGTGTAACTTTTAGAATTGATAAGGGAATAATATGAGTTATCAAATAAGGGTTTCATTCATCCTATAAATTCACCATGAGGTTCCCCAATTTTTTTATTTTTAAAAAGATAGTTCAATGATAGTTTGCATAGACAAGAGATCATTGAAAAACATCACTATTAATAACATGTATCATCTTCCTAAAATATATGATTTGTTTTATTATATCTAGTGAGTATAGTATTTTTAAAACATTAATCTCAGGTTGGGGTAAAATTAGTTGAATTTAATGGAGGCATATATTCTAAAGACTACATTTTATTGTAGGTATGTGCATTGTGAGTATGTTTTTATTCTGATTAGGTTCCCCAATAAACAAACTGTATTTATAGATCTTATGAATAGAGTTTTCCATGGGTTCTTGGGTTTGTTTTTGGATGTGTTTGTTGAGGATATTTTTTTATATTATAATGTTTATGAGTAACATGGAATATACATAAGTGTTTTTATGACATAAAGGAAAATAAACTGTTTGGAAAATTTAGTATGTGTGAGTTTTTTTTGCAAAAACATTCATTCAATCGATGTATTATTTCTATAAAAGGAATATAATTTTAAACTGTTACAAAAACATTGTTTATGAATGTAAAAAGAACCAAAAATATCATAGATATTCATATTTGGAATTAGTGGAATAATACTAATGTTTTTATGAGAAAGTTTCTTGATTGTCTAACCCACTATCCAAAAAAACTCAAAAATGATTTAATTTTTTTTGGAAAATAGATTACTAAGATGTTTGTTGAACTAAAAAAATATTGTTGAATGCTTTATTTTCAAACCTTTTTTTAGAAATGGAAATTTTTCTATATATAGTAATGATTTATTGAAGTGACTTGGTTGTCCTAAAATACAATGTTTAAGTAATTTTATACTCTTCATGAAAATTAAAACCCCATGAGTTATATTATCCTACCCATTATATAGATTTATTTGTTTTGGGTTTTCTATAAAAAAATTTAGGAATCATTTATATCGAGTAAAATTTTCTATATATATAGACCCCAAAATTTAAAAGAATATTTTTTCTTAAAGAGAGTTAAACATGAGGAAAGTAAGATTTATGTAACTGATCAAGTATTATAATTTCATGAATCGTTTTCATCCTGGAATGGAAAATAATGTAGGAGATTATTTGATTTTGAAAAATAATCCTAAATTGTCCATGTTACATTTGGAACATGATCCTTTGGTTAAAAATTTCATGATATTGGGCATTGAAGTTATAGATGCATAAACCTCCTCTGTTTTATTTTAGGAATCAATATAATTATCTATATCATAAAGTATTATAAATGCTTAGAAAGAGGATAGTTTCTATAAAAAATTGTATTTATTAAGAAAGGTATATTTATTAAGATTAATGTTTATGAGACAGGTTTTATCAAATGCCAAAAAAGATTATCTGTTCCATGTTTTTTCTATTTTAAGAGAGAATAGTTGAGTGAGGCTCATCGTTCCACATTTTAGATTGATCTTGGTAGTAATAAGATGTAAAGATTACTTCAGGAGTACTACCGGAAGGATAAAATAAAAAACGATATTGATCAATTTACCCCAAAATATTTCTCTTTTCAATATGTTAAAGTAGATAGACAATTATCTAAGGGGATTCGTCAATATTTGCTAATGATGGAGTGGAAATAGAAAAATATAACCGTGTATTTAATGTTGGGATTACTAAGTAAATCATGAGGTAACAATGAAATTTGGGTAATTGTAGATTTATTAACTAAATATCTATATTTCATAACCATTACAGATACTATGTAAACAAATCAATAATATTGAATGCATCTCAATGAGATATTTTATTTATATTGAGTTCCTATATTTATTTTCTCTAAATGTGATCCCATATTTACTTCTAATTTCTATAAAAGACATTAGAAGTCATTGGATTTTGAATTAAATTTATGTGGAACTTTTCATCCTCAAATAGATGGTCAGTATGAGAAGATGATTCAAACCATGGAAGATATGATTCATTTTTTATTTAATGGATTACATGGGAAGTTGTGATCAACAAATTTCTTTTTATGGGTTTTCTTATAACAATAGTATTAATTCCGGTATACATATGGAACCATTTGAGGCGTAATATAGAAATTAGTGTTAGATATATGATTTCATGGTTGAGGTAGGTGAAATGAAGTTTAAGTGACTATAATTATGAAAGAAAATGGATATAAAGGTGGAATTGATTTAAAAAGATATAAGGATCGGATATGTAAAAAAGTAATGTGTATAATTAATAGAAAGACATTTCTTTAAATGTAGGTGATAATGTATTTCTCAATGTATCTCCATGGAAAAGTATTATGAATTTTTTTAAAAGGGATGTTTTAGTCTATAGTTTATTATGGCTGATTAAATTCAATAGAAATTTGAATGAATTACTTACCGAGCGGCCTTACTTCTAAATTTATCCTAGGTAATTGACGCATTATGTGGTTTAATGTTAATGAAATATGTGTTGGATTCATTCCATGTCCTGAGCACATGACTAGGTCTTTTGGAAGAGATCGTTTGTTATGTGGAATAAAATATTCATATTTTTAATTGTGGATATATTATGTTTTATAATAATATAATTAAACATGTTAAGGTTTTATTTAAAAACCATATGGGTGATGAATCTAAATGAGAATATGAAAATTCTATGAGGGGAATATATCTCTACTTATTTAATAAGTTAATAAAATTTTGAGGTAAAATTTTAAAAAATAGGGGAAGAATGTAACAACCAAGGTTATGAGAGAATAAAAAATTTCCCTTTATATTAATATTTAATAATTATATATTTATATTACATTTAAAATTATTGTGAGTTTTTTAAATAAAAAAATAGATTTTTTTGAACTATTTTATTTTATTTTCTATTTAACATTTTAATTTAAAAATTTAATAACTTAATTTTTTTAAAATTAATTATTTAAATTATTATATCAAAATTGATATATAGTAAAATTTTGTAATTCTCTAGAAAATATTAATTTTTAGTGAATAGTGAAAAATATCATATTGTTTTAGTAAAAAGGACATTTATTTCAATAAATTATTCAATTAAATAGTATAACTATGTTTTTAATATGATTTCAAGTAACATAAGTATTATTTAATTATATTTAATCCACTTAATTACATTTGGATCATTTTTATATTTTATTATATTATTTGTTAATTTTTGGGATTAGAAATGAGTTTTTTTTCTTGAAAACTATTTTAATGTGAATAATGTTTCTCCATTTTAATTAAATAAAAAACCCCTATCGAGGAATTATTTTAATTAATATATATAATATATTTTCATAAATATTAATTTAAATTCAAAAAATGATTATTACTATTCAATTAGTTAAATAACATTATCTTATGATAGAAAATTTCATATCTTGAAAAAAACAATTCATCATATCTGTGGGTTTTATTTTAAATTAAATTATAACACTTATAAGAATTTAATTTGCTTAGCTGGGTTAAATATTTGGAATCATCATAAATAAAATTATATGTTATGATAGTAATAATTTCATATAAAATTAATACTGAAAACATTAAAAAAAATCTCCGATTAAGGTAAAAATAGGTTTACCGAGGGGTTAAACTAAAAATATAAGGGTTAAGATTTTTGAAACAGTTGTATAAATAATTTTCTTGGGGATAAATTTATTCTTTACCTTATATAAATCCCAATAATGTTCAATTTTATTCCATTTTTATGTGAACAACTTGGGAAAAACTATTAATTTTCAAAAATCCCAAGTGTAACTACAACAGAATTGCTGTTTATCAGCTGTTTTTTTTGCATTTCGCGGCGGTTTAAATCACCGCGACATGGTTTGGCAGCGGTTTACAGAAACCACCCCCTAATATGGCATCGCCAATCCATTCGTGGAGGTTTTTTCTATTTCGCGGTGGTTTAAGGAAAGCGTCGTAGCTGCCTCATTTAGTGGTGGTTTTCCTGAATTTAGCGGCAGTTTTTACGATACCTGGATATCAATTTATTAGTGGGGGTTATAGTCACCATTAATAAACTCAAATTCAGTGGGCGTAAAACCGCCGTCGAAGTCATGGGAACCACCATGTAATGAGGCAGCAATGATTCGGCTATGTCGCAGTGGTTAAAACCACCGCTTAACATAAGAAAAAATTTACATTTAGCGGTGGTTTTCACAGTTTAGTGACAGTGTAAACCGCCGCCCATATAAATTTCGCGGCGGTTAAAACCGCCGCTAAAAGCTGCCCAGAAAAAAAAATATCTTCTTTTGCTGCACCACTGGCCTAAAAAACAAATCAAACAAGAAATATAAACCAACTGAGATACATTATAGCCCTCCTACCATGCATAACCCACATCATGTATCATCATCACTAGCCATCCTCCTTCACTACATCACATTCCCACAATCACTTCCTCAATATCAAAAATAAAAACATGACAATCACACACCAAAATATCACTTTCCACAAAAATTCATTTGGTAAGAAATTATATATTATTCATATTGGGTTAAAATGGATTAATTAATTATAACTGATGATCAAATATTATAATTAATTATGTATGATTCCTTTGTATGGTATAGGACCTAATAAAATGGGTGGTGAAAGATTGGTCCATGTAAATATTGGGGGTGAGGTCTGTCCATGAGCTGTTAAGTGGTGTGTCAATGGAAAGGGGCTTCAAATTAGTTATTCTCTCCAATGTTCTAGACCTACTATTTTTATTATTATTATGTGTGGTTTGAGGTGTGTAAGATTTCCATTGGATTCCATTCTCCTTCTATAAACCCAATTATTAGTTTTTAATTAAATGGTTAATTGAAATGAAAATGTTAAAGTGATTGAAGACCATGAGAAAACTAAATTATGTGCTAGGGAACAAATAAGAGATTATTTAGTGGCCTGATTCCTCGATCTCTAAAGTATGAGGCATTGAACTTAGAGATCTCAAGTGACTTCCTGACCCCTTCATTGGGGGGGGGGGGTCTTTTGAGATGTCTTTTCCCTAGAGGATGAGCCTTTTATACCTTTCTATAGAGGTCTTTTGTGACATAAGATGACCATCCAATGTGGGCTAGCTAAGACCCTTGAGACGCCTCCAACAATTAAGTAATGTTTGACTTAGAAACCATGGCCTATCTAGTCTGGAATGTGTCTTGGGTATAACATCAAGTTATGCAATCATAGTAATTATTTGTATTGACCAAACCCTTTTCCATTAGTTGTGATTTACTCTAGGTGGACGAACATAGGATGATCTAGGATTGGGTTTGCTGAGTGGACCATCTAAGTGGAACCTTCTAACTAAGATTTTCCATGATCCATATTCCTAGAAAACACATTATTTGGTTTCCGTATTGAGGCCGAGATGTTATTTTATGTATTAACACTACTAGAAATTGTGATTTTATCGAATGAGAAGTACTATATTGAGATAGTTGTCCATGAACAAGGATCTCAAGAGATATTCCTCTACATACATACAGACCTAGAGGACCCATGTGGGTTCCCAGTAGATAGACCAACCCTAAACAGGTGCATGTGTTTCTTTAGAGATGGTTACATGTGTCACTATAGAACCTGAACCAATGTGGATGCTTGACGGAGCTAAGAAGATAATGTGGGAATGGGTGTTCTGTTGACCATGGTTTTATTTATATTTATATTTAGTCTTGATTCATGATATTTAACAAGATTCATTAGAATCACTAATTGGGAATGACACAATTTTCATTACTTAGGACACCTGTGAATCACTTGTTGGGCTGGATGAGACCCTTTGATTCTTATTGTGTTTCTAATCTATTGTCATGACATATTTTGGGTGGACACTTAGCACAACTAGAATCAATCATATATTATAGATGTATAACTAATAGTGGTACCTTTTTTGCACAAAAATCCATCCGGTCCTGTGTGCTAGATATATACTAGTAATTTATATATCTTCTCACTGGAGTGTTAGTTTGGGACATATGAGTAGTCCATTCTAATAATTTTTCTATATAGAACATGTTGATACACATGAATTCATAATCTAGGGTTTATATTGATAACATAAAATTAGATGGTGTTTTATAGCTTTATAGGGATTATGATAGGTGTAGGTGGAAAATTGGAGCATCCATCGGGTCGATAACCCTCTTGGTAGCATAATGGATCCAAGGAATGCGTCCTCTATTTATTTTTTGTATTACATTACCCTATCATAGTGATAGGACATGGGTCCTCCATTCATAGAGTTGTTAACCCTATAAGTTGATGCACACAATGCACATTGAGGCATAGATCATTCCTTGTAGCGAGTAAACCTCTTGAATAACAAAGTATTTAGTGTTTAATGAGTCCATTATTACTTCTAATATTGAGGGAGGATGTAGAAGGGATTGATATGTGATTGTATGGGTGAAAGTTAGGACATGAAAATGTGTGGTGGCAACTTCCAATTCAAACACATGACTAAATGGAAAGATGTATATTACACTCGAGAAATCAAGAGATAAAAAGAAACATAAAAATTCAATAAAATTCATAAAAAGAAACATGAGAAATCAAGGAAATTTTAGGACATGAAAATGTGTGGTGGAAACTATGTGCCACAAATGTTACACATAAAAACCAACAATTCCCGTATTTTTTCAACACATCAACAGTACAACTACTCAGGGTTCGATGATGCATCGTCACCCTCTACACCTTCATCTTCACTTTCTACTATCACCTGTAAGAACATTATATTGAAAATTAAATATGGTTTCATATTTATGTTAAAACTTAAAACCAATTAAAGTTATAAAAATAAATTAATTTGATTTTTTTATTTACATGCATACCACCAGTCGATGCACTACCACCGAGGGCATATCTGCTCATCTACTGATGTATTTCAATCACCTCTTTCTACAAAGATGATATCTGATCCCCCTGCTGGTGAACTGCGTTTCGTAAAGAAACAATCTCTTTCTTAGCATCCTCGGGTATGGGATGAGTAAAGTCAGGAGTAGATGCAGCTTCCATCCTCGGTGGCCTGCTAAAAACATCAGATGGTTTGGGTCTGAAACCCATCCCGCACACTCTCACAGGATGCTCCTTCCCAAGGACTTTAGCAACCGGGTCGTCCTAGGAGACTGAGTAGGACTGCGTAGGATTGGCATCCCATAGTTCTTTAATTTGGACATATAAATAAAATATCAATATATATTAACACAGTAAAAACTGATAATAAGTTATTATGATAAAAAATTGACTTCATACCCCAACTTCTTTAGCAGGCTCATTAACAAAGCTTCCATCTGATCTCTTATGAACATCCAACCACAGTTCAGTTCAGGATGCTTCATGACCCAAACTTTGGGACTTCATTAAGCAATGATAAATCAAAAATTCAATATATTAAATAGATAATATTGTATTAAAAATAATTATACTAATTAAATGTTTACCAATGTCATTCAGCTTCTAGAAAAAAAATTTAGCCCGCAGTGTGTGGGATGACTTGCTTAGCCCAGTTTGATGCATTCTGTCTTGAGAGATCCTGAAATAAATAAAATTAAATTTAATACTAATTTATTTAATTTCATGTCCTTTTCATATAAAAGTATAAATGTAAAATGAGGATAATATAATAATATATATTTCAATACCATCCGCTTCTGATCACGATGTCTGTCAAAAAACACATTCCATTGTTCATTCGGTACCCAACTGGGTAGCTTCTCATAAATTTGCGGCATGGTCAACAAAGTATCATTGAAATCACACCACAATATCCATTTGAAGTCTTTCGACTTCTTACCTAGATTTTTCAACGTCCACTTCCATGCTATCACATCTGTAACGGTAAAGTGGAAGAAAACCTGTATACAGAAATTCATTTTGAACATATTAGTAACATGACATTCTATTAAACCATAATGTAATAAATTTACCTTTATTTGAGAATAATAAACTTGTTTTTTCCATCTTGGAGGCATATGTCTGCAATCGTCATATGAAATGGGAATGGAAACATGCTTCGCTGCTAGCTGCCCTAAAATCTGGCCAAGTAACCCCGCGGCGTCAGCCATAGGGACCCCATAAGAATCAAATGGCACCAATATCTTCTCACCAGTCATATTCCAAACATCTGAAATTTTTATGTTTTTCTCCATGGTATCATTTTTTTCATATTCAATGAGAAAACAATTAGTATAAACAAAATGCAATAAATTTATTTAATTAAAATTTGTACCTATGATAGTGACACTCTAGTATGCCCGGGATGAACTGAAAGGGGTGTGTTTCTACCCAACTACTAAGGATCCTGAAGGGGGAGTTGACAACTCACCCTCTAATGGGACATCCACAGATGGTGTGAGAGATGGTGCCGGGGGAGATGGTGCAGGGGTGTCGGCAGCTGATACCTCAGATGTCATGGGGATGGATCCAGATGGATCACCATCGGTCGCAGAACCAGATGAAATAATGTACCACTTTCTCATGGGAATTACTTTCACTTAATCAAATAAAATTATGTTCAGAATATATATTTCAAAAAAATTATGCCTAAAAAAATTAAAAATTATAATAGATGCCCAGTACTAACAGACAAAATATATATAACAATGATAATGAATGACTGCAGAAATGAAACATGTGGTTTCTGAATAAATAAATAATTGTACATATAATCATTTTCCCATTCAATCATGTCGGTTTCCTGATCCATTGCTTCATCCAATTAATTTATCCTTGCTAGACTAATATTTTCAATATCATGATGGACAAATAATCTTGCTTCCTGTTACTGATTAACTTCAATTTCAGAGGTCAAATTTTCCACTTCATCACCCATATTATACCATTCTCTTTGTATTACGTGAGAAAATACACTCCAATCTTCATCGGCAACATCATTCACATAATATGCCATTTTTTCTTGCGATGCTAAGATATATGGATCATGCTGTTTATGATCACCAACATCCATCAAGCGAGAGAAGTTCACAGAAGTAAATTTCATGGAATATTTTTTAACACCTATAATAAAATCGACCCATTTGCATTTGAATAAAAATACCAAAAAATGTACGTGGTAGTTTAATTAAATAATATTATCTATATTTCTATAGTATTCCACTTCATCAAATGTAAATATACCACAATTCTGTGTTTTCAAACCCACTTCTCAATCGACAGTATGAAATCAAAATCCATTCACATTATAAGCGTCAAACTTTCTAACTTGTTTTAGATGACCTATATCAAGAAACTTCAAATCCTCTGACACCTCTGCTCGAGCATCAATATTCATGATCTGAAAAAAGAAATATACTTTATTATATTTTCAAAATTTATGTGTCAAACTAATATTCGTATTTATTGCAATATATATGAACTTACACATCGTGCAAACCATTCTACAATATCTTTAGTAACAGCTTTCGTTATATCATTCTCATTTCGGGTTCAGCCTCTCATTAGTCTCTTTGTTTATATCCTCAACTCTTCTATAAATGGATCTGCAATTTCACTATTCATCATCACATATCTATGTGCCTGTAATAATTCCAATTCAGTAAATGTCACATTTGAGATCCTCCCAACTGATCGTCTAGTAGCAGGAAATATTTTGAATTTATGATGTATTTGAGATTGAGTCGATGTGTCATCAACATGTCCAACTCGATTAAATATTGTCTCAATATCATCCAAGTATCGAGAACAAAAGGTCAGACACTCCTTATCCAAATATCCTCCAGCAATAGAGCCTTCTGGTTGAGCTTTATTTCTCACGTATGATTTCAAATGCCCATGATAACTGCGAAATAAAATAAACATAAATATGCATTTAATTAAGTACCAAATTTTTTTACATAATTGGAAAAAATATAAATAAATTACCTCTCAATTGGATACATCCATCGATAATTAACGGGGCCTCCTAATTTAGATTCCTCAACCAAATGCACAGTTAAATACATCATTACAGAAAAAACGACAGTGGAAAGATCATCTCCATTGCACAAAGGGTAAATAAAAACCTCTCCTAGAGGTTTTCAAGATGAAATGGATGTAGAGATTTCTCACATAGTTATCTGAAAAATTTGATGAACTAGAGTACAACATCAATAATTTTTTCAGGTAATAATGTACGCAATTCCAATGGCAGTAACTGCTGTAACAAAATATGTGAATCGTGACTTTTAAATCCATGTATCTTATGATTCGTCAAGTCAACACACCACAAGATGTTACATGAATACCCATCATATACCTTAACATTCTTTAACATTCGAAGGAATGTATCTTTATCCCTATTTTTCATTGCAAAAATTGTCGGAGGATACTTTTCATTCTCATCTGGACAGAGATCGTGTTTTATGTTCATTGCTTGTAAGTCATTGCGAGCATTAAGATGATCCTTCGACATTCCATGATCATTAAGAAATGTGAATATAAAATTGTCACAAAAATTCTTCTCAATATGCATCACGTCAAGATTATGTCGTAACACATTAAATTCCCAATACAGATGTATGAAGAATATACTTTTTTTCTTCCACTATTGCGTTCGAGTTTTGCTTGACGATGCACTTTAGACCCATTTTCCTCTCTCATTAAAATGATGTACCTTCCCAAATTATATTTCAACATTTTCAAGCTGTGTCAATATTTCAGAACTACTTAACAACTTTGGAGGTGGTCTACAATCAATGGAACCATTAAATTTTGATCTGTTCAGCCGAAATCTATGAGATGCATCGAGAAATATTCAATGACACAAGAAGAACCATTTTCTATTGCGAGGTAGCCTTTTGGGCTCAAAATAAAAGTTACAAATGGGACAAGACAAACCAATGTAAGTGTTCAAACCAGATAAATTCCCAAGACCATGGAAGTCACTAATGGTCCATATTAAAGTAGCATGCATTTTGAACATTGTTTTAGAAGAAGCATAAAATGTCTCAACACCGTTGCTCTATAACTCCGACAATTCGTCAATCAGAGGCATCAAGTATACATCAATATCATTACCAGGAATTTGTTTTCCAGGAATAATCATCAAAAGGATAAAAGATGTTTGTTGTATACACATCCAAGGACGTAGATTATAAGGGATCAAAACAACTGACCAAATTCTATAACTGGTACTCAAAGTCTCAAATGTGTTTAATCCATCAGCATCCAATCGCAATCAAACATTCCTAGGATCACCTGAGAAATCAAGATGTATTGAATCAAATGTCTTCCATGATTGAGAATATCATGGATGTCTCATTAACCCATCATTTTTATTATCTACAGAATTCCACTTCATGTATTCAGCGGTTTTCGATGACATGAATAATCATTGCAATTGAGGATTTAAAGGAATGTAACGCAAAACCGTTGTAGGTGTGTTCCTTTTCTTATTCTCCATGAAATTATGTTCATTTAGACTTCCAACATCACCCTTTGCCTGCCATCTAGATGAAGAAAATTTCTTTCAATTCTATCTAATTGAATCCTCTCCCCAATAAAGCATACAATCATTGGGACACACATGTATTTTTTTAAAATTCATACCAAGATTGTTAACAACTTTTTTCATATCATAAAAAGATTCTGGGATTTTTTTCTTCAAGAAATGCATCACGAATCAATTCCAATATCATGGAAATTTCCTTATTTGTAATTCCACATTGACATCTAATATGGTACAACTTCAGAAGAAATAAATGATTTGAATATTTCAAACACACACTATACAACTCTTGATTTCCATCATCAACTAAATCATGAAACACATTTTCCTCAGTGACGTTTTCTCTTACGTTTGGCCCACCGAATCAAGAGTAGGACCCAATGATAAGATAAAATCTTGATCTTCCTATGTTACAGTCTCAAAAACATCACTTGTCATGTTGCAATTTGTAGCACCCTCTTCTGGCTGTTCTGATATGTTTTGATGCTGGTAGTGGTGTCTTGCAGTGCCGAATAGATCATTTATGAGGTTTCACATTTCATTTTTCATTGTCGATGAACTTGGGACCTCATTCTGTGGATTAACATCAGTGCTGAATCTTTCTGTAACATTCGATTCTCCATGCCAAATCCAACAAAAATATTGACTAGGAAATTGCTTCAGTATTAAATGTTCATAAATCTCATATCTCCTCAACCATGTTCTAAATTTACATTTTGGACATGGACATTTTATTTTCCCTTCAACAGATCGATAAGAAATTGCAAAATCAGAAAACTCATTCAAAACCTTAACATGTTGAGGTGTTTTCCTCAGTAATGTGATCCAGCTTTTATCCATGTATATCACAATGTGCCTACACAATAATAAAAATAATTGAAACACATAGTTACTGCTAAATAGAGAAAGAGATTCATATATACGATAATGTAACATTACAGAAACATAATATGATAAATATGTGCCCCTGAGTTAGATATGAACCCTCTAGTGTTTGTTATAGGGGAAGTTTCTTTGGTAAAGAGAAACAATGTTCTAACAACGTGGTAGCTACTATACTATGGAAACAAAAGCATATTGTTAATTTGGAATAACCCAAACCTATGCTCTCTACAGAGACTTCATATAAAACTCTAATATCGAATAAATCTGTTATAAATAATGTTTAGGGAAAACCTAATGATGCTTACAAAACTCATCACATTGTTAATTTGGAGTGGCAAGACCACGTGAGGGATAGTATTGAGGCATGCTAAGTGGTGGTGTTCAGGGAAATTCATGATGAAATATTTAATCAATAAAGATTAAAGAACATTATATAACATCAAAACAAGAAAATTATTAGAGGGGGTGACACATATGAGAGGAATACAAGAATCTAGGATATTTCAAAAATCACTGGGTATAATTTTAATTGATAAATCAACCACTTAGATAGGTAGAAGACCAGAAAATAATGGTAAAAACATCAGCGTATTCTCTCACAATGAGAATTTAATCATGCTTTATCTTTTCTATAGGCTCAATAATTTGATATATATATTCTCACGTAGAAGTAAAAAATATCCATTATTTATCTAATTATTACAAAGGATAATCATCTTTCTATATTCACTTGTTTAGAATTAGAGGGAGATTTACGATATGAGGATAATTTTATTAATTATTAAATATATCCTATATTTATACAAGAAAATGTACTTCATACACATAATTTCATTTAATTACACAAAAGGGTGTATCTCAAGGTTTTATTTTATATTAATCAAAATATTTCTTAAGGGAATGAATTATTATAATGGGGATAAAATGATTGACTAATTTTATCACATCAATAATAACTCGACATAGATGTTTTGATGGGGTGTTTTAACAGTTATAAAAAACATTCATGATATGAAAGAATGTATAAAACATGAATAAAATAGTATTTTCTCTATACCTGGGTAATTAACTATCATACCTATAACCATATTATTATTAGGATTTGTATCATTAATTTTGTTTTCATAAGCTCACCCTTACCCTATAGACCATATATGTTGTTTTCATTGATAAAATTATATATCTATTCACATAATTAATTTATTTAAATAGGGTACCCATTTATTTAATATAAAACATTTTAAAATATTATTAGGGTTGATTAGATAGTTCCTTTATTCCATCACAATGGTGGGTTTCTCCCATATACATTCTCTAGCTATGTTCACCTATTTCCAACACCTGAATCATTTTTTTTCTTATTTAGGAAATTTAGGGCATGATTCTTCATACACTTTAGATAAGTGTGATGATAAACATTCTTAACCCCGTGATATTTATTTATTTCACTACAAGAATTGAAATCCACACATCACTTATTATCTATTAAACCATGAAATCCTTGAGAATCAATGATCTATATTTCAATATTGAGGGTATATCAAAAAAAATCTCTATAGACAACAATTTCTCATATCACTAAATCATTTAATAGTTTCATATTCAGACAAAAATAATGGTTTTTAGTGAACTTTTAGGGTTATTGAAAATGGATGAGGAATATGGTAACTGTCATATGAAGTTTTCCTCACACACTTGAAGGATTATTCTCCCCTTCTCTTGAGGCCAAAAAAATAATTCTCAATTTTATATGGGAGAGTCAAAGGAAAATATTTATCATAAATAAGTTTCATAAATTAATTCCACTCTATAAATTTGATCTTCTCATCAAGCATCATTTTATTTATAAATGTAACACATTATATATTTTCTATCTTTAACCATATCACCTATAATGGTATTATCATATTAAACTGATGGATTAACAAAAGAAAGTATGCAATGGGGATTTTTATTTCCATGTAATTATAACAATAATGTATAGATTCCATATTTATAACATCATCATCGAATAATTATGACACTTCACAAAAATTTCCATAATATGGAAAACATCAATATTTTCGACAAAACAGAAAACCCAACTCTTAACATGTGTTAATCATCACTGTCACATCATCATATTAGCTATAAAATAGGTAATCCCAACTCTCAACCTATGTCAATCATCTAATCATCATCACATCAGCATAACAAGAAAGTCCAACTCTCAACTAGTTTTATCCATCCCAACATCCACTAAATTTCCACATCATTACCTCAATTACACATGTTATAACATCGATCCATCACCACCAAAAACATTACATATCCTTAAATCCATTACAACCTAGGGAAATGTGTACATGTTATACCTTAATCCACTATAAACCATAATATAAGCATGTATTGTAACCATGAGCCATCACAACCCATGAGTATAGTATCAAACAACCACGAACAATAAAGCAGATAGAAAAACAATCACTTAAGAATTAAAACTAACAAACACATAAAAAATCACATAAAATAAGTAGAAAAACAAATAACCATAAATGAAAGCATCTGCATACAATACAATAAATACCACATTACAATTTATTATAAGAAAAAATAATAATAAAGAAATAACTAATATCAAAACAACAAAAAAATTATAAATCAAACCCTAGGGTTCATATAAGTCACCGGGGAAGCATGGTCTCCGGGGTCGCGGGGTCGCCGGGGTCGTGGGGGGCCGGGGTCGCTGAGGTCGCGGGGTCATCGGGGTCGCTGGGGTTGCCAGGGCCGCCGGGGGCAGGGTTGCAGGGGAAGGAATCACGGTCGTTGGGTGAGAAAGAGGAGGGTCGGGGTGGGGGGAAGGGTCAGGACTATTAAATAAAAACTTTCGCGGTGGGTTTTTTATAAACTTTCGTGAAACTTTTTTTCAAAAAAAGGTTTAGCAGCGGTTCTAAGTATCGCTGATACAAAACCGCCACTAAACGGCGGTTTTGTTGAAGTGGGTGTCCTATCTCCCATATAAAAAAGGCCACCTACTCTCCTATTGACATCGTAAAATCCATTTGGATCGGTGAATAGAAGTAAAAATACCTTTCATTATTCCATAAAAAATTCCTATATCTAGTTATTTCATCATAAATCCATCATAATAAGGCTTTTGGTGAAAACCATCGGAGGTTGTCCAACGATGAGGTATCTTTCTTAACTAAGCATTTTAATATTATTTACTCTTCCTCCTCTTTCAAATATTATTCAATTATGATATAATAACACTATTATATCCCAAATATTGATATTTTATTATGTAGATGGAACAACCAAAATCAATCTCCTATTCCATCTGATGTGAAACAAACCAATAATTCACGTGTATGGTGGACTACCACCTCCCAAACTGATGCCATCATCGCCCATCACATGTTGATATAATGCTGGATTTTAATTATATATATATATATATATTATCAACATAATTATACTCCTGGAATTATGATATCACATATACTTTCTTACTTCCCATTGCATTGGGGGTATGATAATATCACTCGTGTGTATGATGGACTACCGCCACACAAAGCAGTGTGATTCATTTTTCACTAATGCTTTTTAGTGAAGGTAATATGGATAATTTTAGTGAATATATGTGATATATATGAAATAATTATGATATTAATGAAATATTTATCATTAATAAAAGTTAGTATATAATTTTATTTCTTCCCTTTCCGCTCAATGAAAAATTAAAACGTTGTTCATGCGAACGTGTGGACTATCACCTCTATAATGTGATATGATTATTTTTTCATCACCAAAAAACATGGACGTTATATATGAGTATATTTGAAGAAATAATTTTTTATTTATTATATACTTATCATTATATAAAGATAAATGATACTTACCTTCTTCCCATTATTATATTTCAAATATTGAAATATTACTAATGCATATGTATGACCTACCGTCTGAATGACTGTAATGAAGTACATTTACATAGGACATACCATCTGCATGAGAGTAATTCATTAAATTTTTCTAAACTATCTTTCATTATTGGTACTAAAAGTATAAAATATTCATAAAAATGATTAGTATTCGATGATTATTATTCTCGAGAAAATGAAATAATGACCTCTTTGACCATAATAAACAAACCAAAGTATTTTGTGACACATATAAAGAATATAGTCCATTGTTATGAAGTGATATTAAATGATTAACTAATTTTTCATAGAATGGTAAGAGGTAAAATAAAAAGTATAAAAACATTTAATCTTTTTGATAATAAATTAAATAATTAATATAAGTTTATTATTCATGACGACAAATAACATATGTGATGAGTCAGACTCAATATAAGAGACATGTTTTTTATATATTATGTTCAAAATATATTTTTCAACTCATTTTCCTCCATGTACATATTTTTAAAATTATCTTATAGATGTTTTGTTTGGAAATAAATTATCTATAATGAATGTTTTTTTAAAATATTTTCAGAAGGTATATTTTCACATGTTTTATATGTAATGTTTTGAAAAAAAGACAAAAGGAACATTCTATTTTAATATTTAAAGAGACAATGAAATTTTCCATTGTCATAGCCACTATTTGAAGTTTGTATTTACATAAAAGTTATAATTTTTTCTTCAATGAAAAAACCTCCAATTTTCAAGGTAATTTTTTAATGAAATTGAGTTTAAAAAAAATATTATTTCGATATGAAAATGTATTTTCCAAATGGGGGTAAAAGAGTTTTTCAAGGGTTTCATTCATGATATCATCCTTTAAAATAGTTTAAGAAGGGTTTATCCCCATTATAACACATGTCTGAGCTTCATATATCATATAATATGGGTTGATCCACATTATATCTCAATCATGTGCCTAATATAGATTATATAATGGGTATTCCTTGACATCACTCCAATTCATTTGATAATGATTATGTTCTCTTTTGAATTATATTGGAAGTAGGTGGTATGATTATTAGAATTGTATGGGGTAATTTTAATAGATTTGTAATGGTTTTGTGATTATGATGTCCCCAATTAGAAACATGACTTTAATATTCTATATATTGAGAATTCGTGTAAATCATTTGATTTCAAATGTTAAGATAATGATCTTTTTATAGTAAAAAATGATTCCATTTTCAAATAAAAATAAAATCTTTTTTAAAGAAGGTTTTCATGGGTTTTAATTTTTTTTCAATGTACTAACATATTTCTTCTATTTATTCCCATTAATAATCTTTTCTCACCCATCTCATGTTTTAAAATATTTTTCCCAATGCTTTAGGATTTATAAGGTAAAGAAAATATTCAATTTGAAGGTAGTAAATATTTTTCATAAAAGGAAATTATGTTTTATTTTAAAAAAATTAAATTTTGAGATATATGGATAATGATTATAATTTTACACATTAAATATAAATAAATAAATATATATATATATATATATGTATTGGTTTTTTATGTAAGATTTATGACCTACCCCTCTAAAACTCTAAACCAAAAAACTGTTCAGAAATTATGTAAGTGAATTATAGTTTAAATTCAAAATAATATGTAATGTTTAAGGTCGAGTACTTATAAAACATATGAAAAAATAATAATTTTTAATAATTTTGTTTTTAATGATCATACATACCAATCCAATTACTAGTTGAAAATTTTCACTTTATAAAAATATTTATAGTATATTTCATTTTTTAACTCAGTGTTTCAATTAAATAAACCTATCAAAAAAATTCATTCCAAGAGAAATATAACATAAAATAATAATGTGTGACACCCTTTAAGTACCCAAACATATTTCAAAGAATTATAAACACAATATCTACTAGAAAGAGATTAAGATATATATACCTTGATACGTATCATTGATTGTGGATGTATAAGAGGACATTCACTAGCAGAGTGACCATGACTTCTGCATCTAAAACCAATAAATTATGGAATAACACCTTTTAAATTATTCAAAAATATGTTCTACTATATTTTGGAAAACATTAAATTATATACAACACCATTATTTTTTCTATTCATCCTCAATAATGATATCACTTGTTCAAAACTATATCTTAGTTGAACAAATTTGGCAAAAATATCATTTAGAATATTAATCATTTCTTTAAAATTTTCAAATTAATCAATATATAAAGACTGATGTTTTTAATTAAAATTATTATACCTCCCAACTTTTAGGGTAAAACTCTTAATTTTTTAACCAAAATCTTATCACCATCCTTGAGTTTCTTTTATAATGTAGATTAATTGATAATATCATTTTATAAATTTTTAACCATTTGAGTTAATTCTTTCAAATATGGATTATCATACTTAGATTAATAATTTTAATCATAATTAAAAGAACAAATTGTGTTAATAAACACATTCCCACTTTCCATCAATAATGTATTGGCTGACTTATTCTATGTATCTG
Organism: Viscum album; assembly: GCA_963277665.1. Lineage (NCBI taxonomy): Eukaryota > Viridiplantae > Streptophyta > Magnoliopsida > Santalales > Viscaceae > Viscum > Viscum album. The sequence continues at coordinate 1,939,885,018 of OY728130.1, forward strand.
AATCATCTCCCATATCAGATTTTCCGTACATCTCTATACTGTAAACCATGTCACATTTTTTTATTTTCATTTGAATTTTTATATTTCCTTTCATTCTTCAAACATGGGTAGTATAAGATGATATTTATATTCTTCACAAACCCAAAACAAGTTATAACTGTTGTATTTAAATCAAAACAAGAGTTAACTTTTCTAACATCTTTGTGAATATCTTTATATTTGCCACTTTAGGTCACTTTTTAAACACTATTTCCCTTCATTTAACATTATAAACCCTTAAAAATATATTCTATCACTTCTCTTTTATATTAATATATTTCATAATCAAAAGGGATAATAGAAATAATATTTTATACATTTAAAAGAAACACCTTAATTTTATGTAGTCTCTTTATCATATATGTTCTTTAACTCCAACTCATATTGCAGTAGAGATCCCATAATCTCAGCCAACACATAGTCCTTGAAATTATTTATTTAATCTATAGATTCCTTCTTATCAAGATACTTCATTGGAAAATATTTTATAACTCTCTCAAATAGAAAAATATTCCCATATATTTATCTATAATTTGTCACCATATTTAAAATGATTTTGAATCTATGAAAATGTTTATTAATTGTCTCATTTTCTCTCATCATGAGGTTTTAGTACTCATCTTGATGCGTGCTAAGATTTTTTTCTTCAATGTTTTTATGACTAATGAGTTACATGAAAAATATCGCAAATTTCATGAGTATTATTGGAAGTAGATACAAGACTAAAAACATTGTATTCGCTAGAATAATGAGTTTTTTTTATTTTATAATTGAAAATATACATTTCCACATAATAATTACTTTGTGTATCAAGATCCAACGTAGGAAATTTTTATGGTTTTAGTAATGAATTCTAATTCTCAATACTTATGTTTTTGAGATATGTTTCCATTTTGGCCTACCAATATCCATTACAATAACTTCAAAATATGGTAGAATCTATAGAATACATCTATAATTTCTTCCTCGAACAACAATAAAATAAAGATCACAATCCTAGAGAGTATGGGATACATTAAAAAATAAAAAATAAATAAACATTATAAATATAAATTTTTGATACCACTCGTTCCCCCTTGTGATTTTATGTGCAGATATTAAAACAGGAGTTTTAATTGATAGATTTCAAAAATTAATGGTATAAAGAAATTGATAGAATAACAATAGGGTTTTATAATAGTTCAGGTCAAACAATCTTATGTCAACACTTCATAGCCACTGTACTCCTCATGTGGTGTGGATCACACTACTACTTAATTTTTTATAGAGGATTCATATCTGTTGGGAAAAAATCCCTCAAGTCATCATTGAAGCATTTTTGAGGTGATTGTGTTTGTTAACAAAGTGGACATCTGAGTGGTGCTTGTTGACAAAGCAAAACAATGGCATAAAAATTTGTTCACAAATAGGATTTCATGATGGAATGTCGAGTTCAAGATATGAGGTCAATGATACATATTTGATTCAAGAACGTAGATAAAATGAATGGATGATCTGGAGGTGGTACAAAAAGAACAGATACAAGGTGGTGCCGTTTTCCAGTGTTTGAAAAATTTTTGGGCCTGAAAATCGACAAATAAAGAAAAGTGTTTTTGGAAAAAGTACTTGCGCGCCGAGGACTTGGAGTATAGGAAACATGCGGTCCATATGTTTTTTGAGATCAGAAGATCAAAATATGGCTAAGGAAACAGGTTCGCGCAAGTTTGGGAGTTGGTCTCACAAGTGTCTAAGATGACAGAAGACTTCTGCGCTGAGACTGGGTCGTGCAGGTGACTTGTGCGCCGTCGTGCAGGGTGGTGAAATTGCCTATAAATACTGGACCACCCCTCTTCATTCTTAAATGGAGTTCAACACTTTGAGAAATCAGAGCTCCTGTCGCGCAGGTGTGGTGGTCACGCAAGTGGTGCGTGTGGTCAGGCAGGTGGGACTTGTGGGCCAGGGGTGATTGTTGCGCGCCAGTGTTTGAAGCTGCGTGCCAGTGTGGAGTTGTGCGCCAATATTGGTTTGGGTGTAAAAGGAAGAGAGTCGCGCAAGTTTGGAGTTGGGGAAGCTTGTGTCGCGCAAGTGTCTGAGGAAGACTTGCACGCCCATTGTGACTTGCGCGCCGATACTTGTGCGCCGAGATTGACTTGCGCGCTAAGTATGGTTTAGTTCCAGCAGTGATTTGCGGGCTGCGTGGAAGCTGGAAGTTTGCCCAATTCCTTCGGTGCAAAGAGATATTCATCTACGGGTAAAAATTGGGCTTCAACAGAGCATCTACTTACAGAGGAAGATGCATTCCTTCATGAAAATGAAGAGACCTACAGGTCTTTAAACTATGAGTGGATTCCTTCCAAGAGTAGTGAGCAAAGGAAGAGAAAGAAGGTGATCCTCTCCACCGGTAGTGATCCAGAGGGAGAGAAATAGGGAGTGACCCTTGGTGAAGCATTGAGCTGACCCTAAACATTGTAAAGACAGTGAGCCTGAGCATAGAAGTGATATAGCTTGAACATTGTAATCCACAGCTAGTGAAGTTTAGTGGAATTGGTACAACCGACAACTTGTCGGTGTATGCTCCTTGGACATAGCCCTTTGCGGTGAACCAAGTAAAATTGTGGTGTCCTGTGCATGCTTTACATTCTGTTTACATTGTGCAACAGGAAAGAGAGAGAAGAGTGTTTTGCTTATCAGCGAAACAAGATCAGAACGAGCGTTAATTTTAAATTAGTCATACTCTGATTCACCCTCCCTCTCAGGGTATTCAGCCATGTGGACCTAACAATATCAAAATTATAATATTCTTTTTTTTTCTGATAGTGGAACAACCATTAAAAACACTTCAATTAAGTCTAGTGTAAGAACCAAATTATAAAGGGATTTCATTTTTGGAGGAATAACTGATATGAATATATATTTTATAGGAAAGAATATAAACCTAATATTTCTTAATAATAGAGGATACTGAAAAATATAACCAAATTATTAAAATAAAAACCAGACTGTGATAATGTATCATCGAAAAAATGTGTCAGTATGATCACTTTATAAATATGATAAAATAAAATGAAAAACGGAATTTCATACAATTACGAGTAGTGATCATAATTTATATTTATTTGGAAAGAAATTTATATTTTTTATTTTATTAAAATAAGAATTTTGTTTTTAATACTACTTTAATTATTTTTAAAAGAGTTATTATTATCCAAGAATAAAATTTATATTGAAGTTTCCATAATATATAGTCAATTATTTTTTTATTATTTTATTATTTTTTTGGTTACTATAGGATGGGTAATGTGATAATCAACTAATAACATCATATTATTTTAATGAAAATTAATTTTGATGTAAAATAATAAACGAAGAAATAATATTTTTATGATATATTAATATTAACATATATAAAGAATTATCTTTGAAATTTATGAATTATAAGGGAATTATTATTCATTAAAAATGAATTTCAATATTGATTATTATGATATATAAAAATATTAATATTGATAAATTATTATTTTTAAGATAGATAATAAATTTATTAATAACCTAAATGGAATATGTTAATTTAATATATGAGTTTAAATAGAAATGAGATTATTCAATTATATAATATACTGATTAAAACATTACACTATATGAAAATGAATATATATAAAGGTATCTACAAACAAAAATTTATATTTAATGTATACATATACTATCTAAGGGAAATTTGGTGACATTGTTAAGGTCAACTACCACTTATATATGGGTTGAAGTATAGTTTTGATGGCTATATAAGGGTATGTACTCAATTTGGTTCTCGCATAAAGGTATGCCCCAAAAATATATAAGGGTAGCTCACCTGAAGCCTCACATGTGCAAGGGTCTTCACAAGCCTCAATTGAAGGTACCCCATTCACTACACAGTTTCATAAGGGAATCCCTAGGATCCTTTTACTTGTGTAATGGTAGTTTTTACCTAGTGAAAAGGTAAATAAGTTATTCTATATGCTGTATAATGTTCAGCTGGTACCTGTGTATGAGTATACCATAACTTACATAAGTTTAATCACATAATTAAAAGTGTTACATATGGTAAAGACACTCCTCATGTATGGGTAAAAACCCCCACCTAAGGGTAACATAGACTCACATAAAGGTACCTTATTACTACATAAGGTTAGTTTACATAAATTAAAGATCATGTAATAGCACACCCATTCTAATATAAAGGTAATTTTATGTTATAAATATTATTTAAATGTCACATTATTTCTATTTATGGGTAATTTAGAGGGTTTTATGACATTCAAGGGTCATTTGGAGAGTTTGAAAACCAACTTAAAGGTAATCTCATGCTATGTAAGGGTATGAGAACATCACAGAAAGGTAATACACATCACATGTAAATGTAACAATGCACTATTAAATTAAAACATATGGTCGTTTCATCTTCTTCCTCACATGAAAAATTTATATAAGATAAAAATATATATAATATTTTGTTATCTTATTGATAAATAGTCCCATTTTTTGACAAATAAGAATACGATTACTAAAACAAGACATAAGTAAAAACATAAGCATTTATGAAAAATTATTATTACAAGGTCCTAAAATTATATTTTAATCTAATATTATACATAATCTATGAAAGCGTCATGTATAAAATAATATAGAGATTCATTCATATAAAAATATTAGCATAATCTAATATCTTATTTTAAATGATTTTTAGATGTAGCAGAACGATGTAGAAAAAAAAGCATATAAAAAGATATATTTTTATATTCCAGATGGAATATTAATAAACTAGTCACCTTCAATATTATTTTTAATTAATTATAAAACCATACGTACATTTACAGGTATATTTTCATGTGTTCTATTGAAATATTTTAATACACATGTCGAGAAATTTATAGCTTCCATCACCAGCACTATGAATTTTTTATTTGTTGTAGTCATGAGGGAGAAATCAAGATAAAAAGATATTATATTCATGGTAGGACTATATTTGATGAAGGAAAGTCACATAGGATGAGACCTAAAGTCTCTAGCGAAGGGATCCATCAAATAGTTCAATTTAATAGTTCAACCAAAGGTGGGGGGAAACATTTTTATTAATTTTATATTTTTCCATTACCATTTTTATAAAAGAAAAATTTGTTTCAATAAAAATTATTTATTAATGTTTTCTTAACCCCTTATTTATTAGTTATCATTTTAAAATATATATTATATTGCTTTAAATGAGTTTTCTCTTTTATAAAAAGAAAAATATACTTTTTGAAAACCTTTTTTAAGGGAATTGTGTTTTCATTGTTTATTTTGAAGGATCCTAAAATTATCATTTTATGAATAACAATTCACTTTTAAATTCATAGGATTCATTCATGAATATATTTATTATATGGACATGCACTATATTTTTCATGGATATTCCATATATATTATGAATCTCATTTTTTAAGTATAATTTCCATATGTTACCCATGAATCCTTGTATAATTATAATATTAATGAAAACATATATTTCTTTTATGGTAACTTTGGATATGTATATTTGATAATTAATTATTTTTCCATTGTAAATAAACAACATAAATGTGAGGTTTTTGAAAGGTTTTTTAATAGATTTATAATGATAAAGTAAATATTTAGAAAAACGTTATCTTAAAAATCTGGAACATGGGTATTGATTTTGATGATGAGGAATGTAGAGTGATCCCAAAAAATCAAGAATAATTTTTCCTAAAAATAATGTTTAGACATTCAATAATCATATTTGTCATAAGGTTTCGTTAATATTTAAAACATATCCTTAAATTACACAATGAGATATTATTTTCGATTGATTTTTTTCAATGTTTCAAAAGAAACATATTGATTTATTTAAGAGGTTGTTATGTTTAGAAACAAAATGCAATTTTAAAATAAGTAGTCATTTAAAAGAATGTTTTTAAAAGTATAATCTATTTTTGGATTTTGAAAAAAATAATTATTACATGGGGAATAATTATTTATTATGTCAAATTTTTCATATTTGATTTAATAGGAAATATTTTTGAATGAATTTTTACAGCATTTTAAAAGACATGTTTTTTGATATATTGCTTTAAAACTCTTTAATAGGAAACATTATTATCACTAGACATTTTAAAATTATTTTCTCATGGATAGTGATTAGAAAAATTACAATGGAAAATCCTTTCAATTAAGTGTGTATACCATGTGATGGTTCACAAAATTTCCTAGAATTTTTTTAAAAACATTGATATATTTTGAGGTTTCGTAAACCACCAAAATAATAAATATCTAATATCCATGGATAGGTAAGTTATATAATGTTTTAATTTTATGTCATATGGTTTGAAGTGCTAAATTTTTTTCAGGTTTATTGACATCAAAGACCGAAATTTAATGTTTACATTTTAATGTCATATATGGGAGAATAGGTTTTGGGTATTTCATATGGAGAACATGTCATAGAGTAGAATTGATAGATTTATTCCAAAATAAATTTCCTAGGAATGTTCACATGATTGGATAGTTTCAGCTAACTATTTAATATTATGTTCATTTTTAATTCAACATTCAGTGATTTATCTATAACATGTATAGATGTAATCTATCTTATTTTAGAAATCCAAAAATTATTAGATTGATGATATAGCTTTATATTAACTTTAATAGAATTAAACAAATTTAAATTCTGTTGAAATAGAACGAGGTTAACTCTAGATATTTTATTTTGATTTTGATGTAGTCTCTCCAACTGGATTATTTGTCTGGTACACTCAATTCCAAAACCACTATATCTCTATGGTGTTTTAATTTATTTGTAGAGTAAAAAACCTAATTGAATATGAAAAATACATTAGAATATTTAAATACATTGATCAAAAAATAATATAACAATGTAATGGTCAAACCGTTGATTTTAGGGGATCATAGGAATAATCACCCTAGGTAGAGTTCCTAACCTTAACCTCCAACACAAAATACATTGGATTTGACATTGTTTTGGATTCCAATGTGTGATGAATTAATTCAAATATTGTATAAACATAAAAAAATGTGTGGCCACATCCATTGAAATATAGACTTCAATAATTCAAAATTAAATATAAAACAATCTTAGTTTGAGAAACTAAACTAGAAATTGAATACATATAAAAAATAATTAGTAGATAACAGATCTAATTATTACCACTTATTAGAGATGTTGAAATTCATCCAAATAACATACAAGGGGGTTTTGTAGTTCCCATATAGTTTTTTCAAATTAGGCTTAGAGCCATGCTATAAAATCCTGGCCTAAAAGCCCGCTAAACTAGTTTCTAGACCAATTTCCACAAGGCCTCAAGCGCGCCTCCCTATATAACAGAGGCTACTGACTAGTAGAAAGGGTGTAGTGGTGTTATCTTGGGGAGACTATAACCATAAAAATTAGAGCGTCACAATGGTATAGACATAATGATATCATCATACCATAGTTGAATCTGAAACAATAATGAATGAAAAACAACAAAAGAATAAATATCCAAACTAAGTAAAAGTGGTGAACACTTATTTACAATAATAAATTTAATAAATATAATGCTAAAAGTAAAAGAGGAGAAAATTTAAAATGTAAATAAAGTGTAATAGAAGAATATATTTCCAATGAATAGATCTACTATCATCTCAAGAAGTAGCTTGATCCTCTTCCCCAACCCCATACAAAAAATTTAAATCAGAACATTTGATGTTGGATGCTCCACTTTATCAATACCTACAGACATAAAGTATACTCAGGTACTAATAGTTTCCAGTTTTGGTGTGATTAACAATATCAGTAGTCCAGAACCAATGGTATATAACCCAATCCATTTCATGAAATATAAATTGAGTAGTGTGCCATAAGGAATAGACTCAAGAAATAAACAAATAAGTCACTCTATTGGATTGTGTTCGACTTGGACACGCGTCCAATATACATGCTTTGGCCTAAATTTGCTAGTCTGATCCAAAGTATCCTAAAATAGTAAATTGTGTATATTAATGTAAGAGGAGGTGAAATAACCCCAAGCTTGGGGTTTGCCTTGTAGGACTCATTCCAACATCTTTAATACCATGGGGACAAGTACATATTTTAAAAAAATTTATTTACCTTTTCTTTAATTTAACATGATAAAAACACATTATAAGAAGTATCGAGACACCATGAGCCCATCCATGGAAAACTAGTGGGACTTGAAAAGTAATAGTTTATGGACATGGTTCAGATCCAATACCTAAGAGTCCTTCCACGGTGGCCCATCTTTAAAGTCATATATATTACTCTAAGAATGGTGAGAAATATCATGTACTATCTAACCTAGGAGTCCATACCTAGTATCAGACATAGGAGCCCTAGTCCCACTCAAGGCATCGTACTGCCAATCATTCCATGAAGACCATACAAGGGGACTCCCCGAGAAAACAATAGTCACATGTCTAGAGGTAAAAACAGATAATGCGTGGAGAGATTATATCATGAATAACTATTATCTCCCCAATCATGTTTTCTAACTATAAAAAATTTTAAAAGTTGGTATGGGAGTCAACGAAAGGGATCCTTAATTCAATACACCTTGTTTCACCCTAATATATGTGATAAAATCTTTAAACAAGAACATCATTTCTAACAAGAAAAGAAAGATTCAATTCTAAAAATACCACTTTAGTAATTGTGAAGACAATGCACCTCATCCACGAGGGTTCATTATAAGAACATGACATTGTTTACCAATAATTAGTTAGAATATTTAAACATCATTTCAAGTTCCACACTCAATTCCCATTAAAGAAGATTTTAGACCAATCAATTCAAGATTAAATCACCTCAATTCAACTCAAAATGTTATCCTAAAAAGCATACATTACTAACAAGAATTAAATAAAGGTTAAAAGTGTTAGTAATCTATGCATTCTTAAATTTAGAGGCAAATTTAAAAGGGATCCTATCTCAAACACAAGGTTCACTTATTTTTTTGATGTATAAAAGGGATATACCTTTTTTTCTTGAATTTATATGCACCTCCACTTAAATTCAATGACACCTAGCCCCTATGTAAATATTTTCAGGGCCGGATATTTAAAATGGGATCCTTACATACAATATTATACATTAATACACCCCTTTTCAGTTACATGTGTATGAATCGCTTTATATATACATAATCACACGAAGACCCATTATATGTAATCATAATGTCATGGGTGAATACATATAAAGGGGAAGTTACATATATCTATGACCACCATGTATATGTATATAGGACATTGATAATGAGTTCCCAATACCAATTCCAGGATGTCTAAGACATACAATAAAAATATATTAGGAACGCTAATAATAGAATAACACTAATTAAAATTGGGAAAATGAAAAGGAAGAAGAAAACCAACCACAAATCAATGGCTGGAAAACCAAAACAACCCAAAGAACTTTAACATCGGTTGTGGATTACAAAACTAGCAAGAAGAATCCATGAGAGACCCATTAGTTGATATATTAAGAATAGATTCATAAAAAACTAGCCCACCTGAAACCATATGGCGTGACTAGATGAATAGAGTGATTAAATGGAGAAGAAAACACTGAAAATTAGGATAAGGATGGAATATTGATTGTAGCTCGACGAATCAAATGAGAAAATATATAAATTTGGGTGGAAAAGATGTGTAGAGAATAGGAAGAAGAGGGTTGTCATTAGAGGATGACAGGTTCGGGGGGGGGGGGGGGTGTTACATGAGTATGGATGGGGGGTTTACAAGGGTTTTCATTAATTTAGTTTTATTTATTTATTTTTAAAAAAAACTCTTCGCATGATTTGGGTGGCCTAGTTAGACAAACTATATTCCAAATGTGCGAGAAACAATGATCATGTACGCTAAATGGAAAGAACATCTGGTCTAGGCACATAGTTTGGGTAAATCATGAGAATTCCATACGACACCTGGAACACCCCTAGGTCAGGCTTCATAGTTTGGTACTGGAAGCCATATTGTTTCATACTAACCATGCGGCACTACCAGCTCCTCCCTCCTTGAGGATTCAATGAATGATTCTCATGAAACTTGATGGAACACCTAGGGCAGCCTTGGGCTTTAAACGAAATCCAAAAACAAATTGATGAAAATCTCAGACTTCTAGTACGAACCTCGATTTAAAAAATGAAATATAGATCTAATGATAAAATTTATAATCACATGGAATCCCATATGGCCCAAAAACACGGGATGCAACAGTCTCTCTTCCATAGAACTTATCAAACATGAGAAGCCATGGGAAAAAAAGATAACATCAATCGACCAGCTGGGGTCATTATGTATAATTCAAATGGCCACGTTTCATTTCCAAATTCTCAATAAACCATAAAGAATCAACTTAAACTACATGACATAAACCATTGAAATTTAAGCCAACTCTTGTTTCCAAGATGAAACCATGACATGTAGCTTATCTGGGCCCATCTTACCTGAGATATGATCACGTCATAATATCTTCAAAAAATCTCCTTTTGGTGGATCCACCATTGGTTCATTCATTTAAGGTCCAACTCAAAATCACAGTATATATACTATTAGGATTAACTTTCTATACATTCTTGTAACCTTCCAAAAGTTATCAGGGCATAAGACATGATTTGATTGAAGGGTTGACTTTGAACCAACCCCATTTTAACTAATCATGCAAACCTTTTTGATAAAAGAAGTGGGTGCCATAAAAATTTCACCCATGTTACACAGAAAGCTGATGAGCTGGTTCTTCACTAACTGTTTATGGAAAGAGAGGAGTATCTAGTCATACCATCCCCAGTCGACTACCCTTAAGACACATGAATTAGAAAAGTTTTGCATTTCGAAATCTAGAACAGATGCCTCTAGACAAAGGAACCACAAGACTTATTGAAGCACTATCATCAAGCCCTACATCCAAGTTCTGGTGATACCTCTAAAAAACATATTTAGACTATTATTCCCAACAACAAAAATTGAACAACACGTGATCAGACATATTTGGATCATCAGGTTAAAAAACCCCTTTCAAACCCAAATAGAAAACCAGGGTATCCTCAGGGTAAAAAAAATAGAATCCAAGGAGCTTGACCAAGGTAATCCGAATTTGTATTTTTTATGAGATACATTAATAAGTAAAACATCCATAGAATAAGAACACCAAAAGACCCCAAATATGTATCTGTCTAGCGATCATGTCAAAGGAAACAACTAGTGTCCATCGGTCTATCCAAGGCATTCATACATGGGATCCTGATAATCACTAATGACTATCCATACCTTTAAGTGAAACCATGCTTCCAAAGTGAAACAGAAATCTAAACCACCCAAGAAACCCCCATGGTGTTTCAAAATATTATCATGTCTTAAGAAAAACTCTTTCTTAATGTAATTAGATGATATTCTGATAGGGTAAGTGGTCACTTTAAAGAGGAGATTACACTAAGAATCATTTAATGATTTCTCTAAAGGATTTGAGACGCTTTTTCCATAATGAGGGTGGAGTGATCAGTACTTTTTAAAAAATAACATGACCACTTTAAAGGGGAAGGTTGTAGATCCATTAAAGGTTTTATTCCTTGGAGGATATTGGCTATATCCAACAACACATGACCATTACCCATCCATGATTCTTTTTCTACACAAGGCATCCCATGGTAATGAAGCATAACATCAACATGATCTCAATAAAAAATTTACTTAAATGGGAGATATTACCAAACATAAAAAATTTTGAGCAAGCCCGATCAATTTTAAACAGTCTTCTAGCTTATGTTCCTTATACATGTAATGACACATTTAACCTAATTCAATGAGATTCTTCCCATTTTAGGATTGTTCTTAACATAAAATTAAACATATTAAGAGATATCATTACACATCACACTCTCTATAGAACATTGACCACGATCCTTGAGGTGGAAATCACTCATAAAAAAGAGTGTAACCAAAGAGATAGATATAACTAGACTCGGAATAGTGATACATTAGATTCACACAAATATGTACACATGATTCTTATCCGAGTCACATTATCACACATCGAGGAGTTAGGCATAAAGTCTAGAGAACTAGCATGTCGCACATAATTACTCAAAACATATACCTGAAAATTGGGATGAGATAGGACCTTATCAATTCCTAGGTCATTGTACTCAGGATCCGATCGATGTTCAAAACATAATTACTCAAATCTTGAACGATTACTACTGAAATTAAATGGTTCACCACATGATTATCAAGATGATGGGTTATACATATATTGATTCACACTACCCCTATATTTTATGATAGAAAGACACAAAATTGATACTATCCACAAGAATATCATCCATATGCATTCAATTATTTAATGATTCATACAAAGGATTTGCTTATGGTTCGTATCACTCATATGAATATAGAAAATGTTGAAAACTTGAAGAGTCATACCACACTAAAAATCAAGGAGAGTAAGTGTCAACCGACCTACTAAGAGGTCAATTAAGCCCTTGGCATGTATAGACCACTAGAACTAAGCATTTCAGAATTATAATAGTTATAACATTGGTCAAAAACCACCTGACCACCCATTAAAATAGGGGTTTCATTTAAAAAACTAAGAGTCCAACATGAGACTACGGAACCCAAACAACACCACATAAGAGAAAATAATTACATGTAACAAGAAAGGGTTTTAATGGCCTGAGGAAACTTCCTAAAATTAGGTTGTCCCTTACTAAATTTGAGATAATTGAACCAAAATGGGTAATGCTTATGAAAGGCCAATAGGCTGAAAGGCATATCATTTTGATCCAGAATTAGAAAGGAGGAAGCCTATGGAAATGATTTCGTTCTAGTTTAAGTAAAAACTCAATAAGGATTAATGATACACTTACCAAAAAGTTAATGATAAGAAAAAACAAAAGGAACCATTTTTAAAGCATTAAACTAAACCCCATTTAACTCTTTAACACTTTCAAGGTATAGTTATATAGGAAGAATAACAGCAGTTATGAGACAAAAGCATTTACTTACAAAAATAAGGAAAACATGCAAGTTATATTAATATTCCTTTTTTAGGTATTATTATTTAGTCAATTCCCATTACAATTAGACAATTTTATCTTATAAAACCCACGTTAAACACCATTTATTCTACGATAAGGCCACACCCAAAAGTGATAAAGTAGACTTAAAAATGCCTTCTAATATTTAAAGGGTACAATTTTCTAAAGAAAATTCACTATTTTCTCAGAAGTAAAACTGTTTAGATAGCTTCAACATTGTATATGACCTAGAATATAAGGCATGTGAATACACCCATGGTTTTTTGAACTATGGAATATAAATGAAATGTGACTAAATAGGGTCCTGATAAGCCATTACGAGTTCATCAAAATAACCTTAAAATTTAAAGCATATATATTTTGAAATCACCCTTATTGGTTCTATTTTATTAATAAAAATCCCCAAATGACTTACATGGTTCATGTTTTTCTTTTATAAAATTATCCACCGAGGTCACTAAGCCCAAAAAATAGAGGTACAAGCCTCAATGAGGCAATTAAAACATTAATAGATAAATAATTTTATATTAATTATTAGTATCCATGGAAAGGACCATAATAGATGGTTTGGATTTATAGGATACCACCCCTCATCTTATAAAGATCACATATACCTTACATGTTAGGGGAATATCCCATCCAACTACAACCATGATATTCAAAAATGAGAATAAATTTTCGACTACATGAAATTCTAGAAAAATTCCTTAAATATAAATGGTTTAACCATTATGGTTGGAATATTGGATCATCATGTTGCAATTAATAAATTTACCATACACATTAATAATTGAAAATTGTTTCCCATTTAATTGTATCCAATTTAATTAGGATAAAAAAGAAAATTCAATACATTTAATATTCATGAATTATTCTTCAAGTATATAAAGAACATCAAGAATGGTTCTGTTATATGTGTCATCACTTTCAAACATGTATGTTGACCATACACCTTATTAATTGGATGTTTAATCCCATTTAATTACATGAATAATGTTTCATCCCCAGAGGATAAAAAATTACCTAAGAATGTGAAAACTAAACATGTTTTTGAAATCCCTAACATAGCATGAAAATTCAATTTATTACAACAAGTAAGGCACATCAATAGTTCCATTTTTCTTAACAATCCAATCTACTTGGCATGGAATATGAATGGAATGTTAATTATTTTGTGACTATAATAATGCATGAAATATTTTATTCTTACTATACTTGGATAAAGATGATTACTAAATCTCAAAAAATTTATGCAGTAAAAATTACTCCAATCCCTCATTGTAAAATCATAATCAACCAAAACAGAAACAACTTAATCCACAATCCCATCCATATCCACTTGTAATTTTTCCCATATAGGGGTTGATCACTCCCATTCATGACTATTTACCAAGTGCTGACACATTCCTTGTCTCCTATCAACCATCCCAAAATAGCATGATAAAGGAAAAGATCCTCTCATACCAATCTGTATTGTCTCTCCCCAATGAACCACTAAACTGATAGCTGGACCAACCACCACATGGACTGAAACACACCTCCCAATATGACAAAGGCTACCAAATAGCAGTGACTGTGTAGTGGTGTTATAGTTGAGAGACATTAACATTGATATCATATAGGTACATTGGTATAGTCACAATGATATCAAAATATAGAATCATACAAAGTAATAATAAAGAAATATAAAATAGAAGAATAAATATTGAAACTGAGTAAAAATAGCCACAACCAATTTAGAATAATGATTGTATGAAAAATGATGCAACAAGTACACATAGTGGAAATTTAAAAAATTAATACAATGTAATAAAAGAATAATTTCTCAACAACTAGATGCATGAGAATATCAAGTACCAACTCAATCCTCTACCCTAACTCCATGTTAGAAATGTAAATAAAAATATTTGAAGTTTTCTTCTTATGTTTATAAATAGATGAAATCAAAAATTCTAATCAAGTACCAATTATGCCGAATAGGGGTGTGGGATAAAATCTTAGTAGGTCAAGACTAATGACATCCAACCCAATCCATTTTGTGAAATATAAATTAAGCAACGTGCCATTGTAAATAAATGAATGATAGAAAAAAATCATTGCATTAGACATGGTCCCACTGGGACACATGTCCAATATTCTTTCTTCAGCTTAAACTAGTGAGTTTGAACCAAGGGATCCTAAAATGGTAAATTGGGTGAGATAATGTAATAATAGGTGTACATACCCCAATATTGTGTTTTTTTAGGACACATCCCTATGTACTTAATACAAATGGGATAAATAATTATTTTATAAGAATCCATTTCCATTTATTTCAAAAAAAATTAGAAAAAAAAATTATAAAAAGTATCAATTCCCACTGAAATCACCCATGGAAATCCATTGGGACTTTCCAAGAATCACTCTATGGACTTGGTTCAAATACAATGCGTAGAAGTCCATCCATGATGAGCCAAGTTTGATGTCCCATGTTTCACTCCAAGAATAATGTGAAATTACAATTACTATCAAATCTCTCAATCCATACCTTGTATTTTACATTTGGGTCTTAGACTCTCATGGGGAATGGTACAACCAGTCATTCAATCAATCCCTTCCAAGAGGACTCCCTTAGAAAACTGGTGTCACTCATCTGCAGAAAAAAAAAGATAAGGTACCAAGAGCCTATCTCAAGCATTTTATGATAACTCCATCATTTTATTTATTAAATATCCAAAAAAAATCAAGAAGGAATGAGATTTCGTCCAAGGTATTCTTCAGTCATAACACTTTTTTCACCCTGTACTCTAAGATAAATGCATTAAATAAGCACATAATTTATAACAAGCCAAGAATGTTTCAATTCATTAAACATCACTTTGTTATTATCTAGACAGTGCACCTCATCCAACAAGTTTTATTATAAAAAAAGGCATTATTAACCAAAAAAATCATTTAACATAATTATATATAATTTTTCGAGTCACACCCAATTAACATTAATGAATAATTTAACCAATTAAAAGAAGTGAAAATCACCTCAATTCACCTAAATAATTTATTCTAAAAATCATACATCACTAACTAGAATTAAATAAGGGTTAAAAGGGGAAACAATCTATGCATTCTTTAATTTAATGGGAAATTTTAAATGGATCCAAACTCAAATTCCAGGTGTGATACTTTTGATGATGGAGAAAACAAGGCTTAAATTTATTACATTCACACATATGAACATTATCTTAAATGTTAGGACACCTAGCCTCTTTTTACATATTTTAGTTCCCAAATACGTACAAGGGGATCCTTAGATACATGCTTATAGATTCATATTCCCCTTTTCTCCTACACCCTTATAGATATGTATATATAATCATAATGACACTTATCCCCTTTATATATAATCATCATTACATGGGTGATTACACATAAAGGGGGTACATAATTATATCTATCCCTAGTCATGAATAAGGATATAAGACATTGAAACGAGATCCAAATATCACATCCAGGATTACCATAACACACTAAAATAATATAGGGATCCCTAAAAATAAAATAAAACATATTTAGAAATTGTCCACAAGAAAAGGTAGATGAATGACTAACTAAAATCAATGGTGGGAGAATCTAAAGGACCCAAATTTAATTTCCTATAGCGGAAGATGCCGAAACATAATAGAAGAAGGCTTAGAAGACCCATCACATGTCATATTGAGAAGAGAAGCATTGAAAACTAGCCCAACGGAAACCTAAGAACTCAGATAGACTAATATGGTGATGCGGAGGATAAAAAACCCAGAAAATATAGAGAAATAAGGGATAGGAATCATATCGTGAAAGATTTAATGGGAAACCTAAAGAAACCTAGGTTAAAACTATGTGAATAGTGGAGGCCGAGGAGTGGTGTCACACGTAGTTGAGAGGTTGGTGGTGCGTCGCACGAGTATTGGATGGTACACTTTGTTTGGTTTTATTTTATTTTTTTAATGTAAATAATTTAATTTTTAATAAAAAACATTGCACACAGTTTGGGACACATGGTTAATGAGACCGTGTGCCAACTATGAAATGATAAATGCACAAACAATTCCCAAATAACACTATGAGTTTAGGATAGGCATAGAGTTTTGGTTCAATGTGTGAAATCTATGTGGAACCTTCCACACCTCTAGGTATGGATGCATGATTTTCTAATGGAGGATGTACAATTTCAGACTAACTATATTCTCCTACCAGCTCCTCTTGACTTGGGATATCATAGCCATGTACTCTAGAAACTTGATGGAACACACGAGGTGCCCCTGGGCCTTGAACCACATCCAAAAAACACATTGATGTGATGGAAATCCTTGAAATTTATTCCAAATCAGGGTTTATAAAATGGACCACCCATTCTAATCACCCAGTACTGACTTCTAGAGTAGGCTAATAGTTGTAACATGCATACAGGTATGCCTTGTACCGATCATTTCTTTACCACTTTCCCTATCTATTATAAATATTTTCTGGGGTGTGCGTTTGAAAATTATAGATCTATGAATAATCAAAGACCTCATGTTCTACATCAAGGGAGTGGTGATTATCATAATCCAGTGGTGGTGGGCCCTAATCCACCCATAATACCTCTTATAGTGCCACCCAAGGAACTTAAAATAGATCTTCAATTGGGTGATGATACCTATTTAGGAAACTACTTCTTTTGGTTGATGCATTTATTATATGGTGAACCTTAACCTGCCCCTCTCATGGAGGAACTGACTTGTGAGTTATATTAGTAGTATCCTCCCACCTAATCAGGAGATAATAGACCTTAGGCTCTTGAAAGATGGATGGAGCCTATTCTCTCAGTCATCAATCACATTGAGACATCTCTAGAGTGGAGGGTTAATTTTAGGATCTATATTCTATATGACTCATCCGAAAGATGGTGGGATGTTCTGACTCCAGCTAGGCAACATAAGGGTATTTTCTGGGTGGACTTCCGTACATATTTCTTTGATTACTTCTTCCCTTGGACTCAATGAACTAACAATGCTCAATAATTCATGAACCTTATGATGTAATACATAGATCACTTCACTAAATTTTATCATTTCACAACAAACTTATCTGATTATGAGATGACTAATACACTGAGATTCTATGATAGGGTTTCATATTCCATCCACTCATAGGTGAATGTATCTTGACTGATGTTGATTTTAGAAATAGTGAAGTGGGGCATCTTCACTAAGCTGAACCTGAGGGAATAAGGAAATATAAAACAGGGTAGTTAAGCTTCTAGGATGAGTAGTGGATTATCCAGTTTTAGGCATTGATGTTTCAAGAGTACACATGGGGGAATTATAACTATAGTGGAATGCATTTATCATTATGTGGTGTGTCACTAGTAAGTAATTCTAGACCATAAAAATACCCTAATGTATCAAGAACCAAATAGAATTCCTTGAATGCTATAGGGTGGGTCCCCTCCAGCATTTCTACTAATCCATTCCCCCAATGTTAACTGAGTGGGGATATGTTTCAGCACACCCTTTAATTGTAGGATTAGTGACTACTTATTAGTCAAGAAGATGTACTTCTACAAACTGTTCAGACTGAGAAGGTGGCCACGGTCCGGGATATCAAGGCTTAATGTTTCTAGTTTAAGAAGGTATACTTACTCAGGAAACTCAAGTAGCATCTCAAGGACATAGATAAAACCACATATATGATGCAAAACCTATTCATGTGAAGAATATTCAAGGGTCACATACTATTAGAGGTATTATTCTAGTGGCCTCTACATTAGTGTCTTCATTTTTTGATATAGTTTTATCACGTTATTTTATATCTTATGTAACTATGAGAAATCTGGGCTTAGTTACAGTGTACTCTAGTGGTGTTATGACTCCTGATAGGACATTTGGAGTTCAGAATGAGGGTATAATCCACGAAGGTAGTTCCCCTTGAAATTTGCGGGTATCATTTCCTGTAGAGTTTATTCATTCTTTAGATGACCGAATAAGACATCATTCTTAATATAGACTAGCTTATGCCTTATCAAGAACAAGTTTATTTCTATTATTGATTAGTATCTTTGACATATCCCAAGGGAATGATGTAAATCCACATAGTAGAATTAAATATCCCAATAAGTCGAGCTAGACCCAAGTATACTCGGCAAGGTGGAGTGGCAACCCAGATAGACAGTCACTTCATGTGAAAATATGGAATAATGTACATGTAAATCCCTCCAATGGTGGATTGTTTTAGGGACATATTCCATGATTATTTATCATAATTACCTCTTGATAGAGTGTTCATGTTCACCATTGCTCTTTTTCTATGTACATCACATGTGTCCATTTATCTGTACAGGATGGAACCTACAGAGCTCTAAATACTCAAGAAGTAGCCTGAAGACTTAGAGGCTAAGGGTTTTATCGAACCCAATACATAAAAGGGGGTTCACTGGTCCTTTTAACCAATAATTTAGAAGGTATCCTTATATTTTTCATGTATTACCATTTATTAAACCATCTAACTATGAAGAACCAGTATCCACTACTCTGTATAGATGACCTCTTTCACCTTATCTAAGGAGAAACTATTAACTCAAAAATAAATTTGACGTCAGGCTACCATTTGGTTCATGTGATACCATCATACATATAGTTTAAAACATTCTTAGGTAGTTAGGGATTTTATGGGTATCTTTTCATACCACCCAGTCTGAAGAATACACTAAAATTCATCATGGCTCCGATGAATCGGGTTATGCACCCATATCCTGATTGCTTTATAGTAGTCTTCATAGATAACATCATACTGTATTCACGTACTATAAATAACCATGATAACCATCATGATATCATGATGAATATAATGAAAGAGCCCCAAATATATATGAAGATCATCAAGTTCCACTTTTTTGTAAGTAAGGTTAATTTTTTTATGTCATATCATATTTAATGCTTACATGTCAGTGGAGCTAGATAAGGTGAGGGTAATTGTTTCTTGGGAGAAGTATTGTAATGTGCACTATATACATATATTAATAGGGTTGGTTAGCTATTACAAGTGATTAATATAGGATTTCATCGGTTTGGAATCCCCTCGTACAATCTTGATAAATAATTGTGGGAAAATCGGCTAGAGTGAATCTTATGAGGAAAATTTTTAGGCGTTAAAAGGAATAATGACTTTAGTGTCATTCCATATTCCACCTAATCCATAAAAAATATATAATTTTTACTATAATGCTTCATGAATCAGTTTGGGGGAAGTGCTGATGCATGGTGATCGTCTTATAGCATACTATTCTCACAATTGAGGGCTTACATCCATAATTACATTACCCAAGTCCTTGATATATTAGGCGTGGTTTATGCTCTATGAAACTGAAGTAAATATTTACTAGGTGTGCATTTCATTTCTTACACAGATCATAACTTTTTAATATAAATACCCATACAAAAAGACTTGAATTTGATGTAGTGTAGGTGGTTGGAATACCTACAATCATTAGACATTGATATTTATTACAAAATCATAAAGGGTAATGTTGTAGATGATTCATTGAGCTGAAATAATCAGATTCAAGACATCAAGTATGCTAGAATTGAGTGGTATTTTATAGATATATTATATGATATGCATCTTGCAGTTCATGAAAAATATGGGAAACTAGTCTTAGTAGCTCTGGAAGTGGCATCCCCCATTCTGAAGCGGGTCCGGTTGATGAAATTATTTGACTCTAAGGGCCTATTTTTGTGGGATAGAATCATAGTGGAAAACCCACCTCCATGTTGGTTTGTGGATGTGAGCGAGATATTACACTTCTGTGGGTATTTTTGGGTGCCTTTTGATATACAGGAGGTGTTGATGAGGAATTCACATGACTCAATTTGGACAGTTCATCCATGTCTAGGTAAAATTAATGGAGATATACATCATCAGTGTTGGTTTCCCGAAATGAATTTGGAGATTATAATATTTATCCCTTTATGATTAAACTATAGTTATGTGCAGGTAGAGAATTATATACCAAATATCCTTTTGTATCCACTATCAATTCATGAGTGGAAATGGAATGATGTCACCAGGGAATTTGTGATTGGTTTACCGAGATCCCCTTGAGGCAGTGATGTAGTAAAATTGATTATCAATAGTTTGACCAAGGTTTCACACATCATACTGATTATATAGACCTTTTCAATTAATGGGAATGGGAGCCTTTAAATTCATGAGATATAGAACCTTCATGGTGTTACCCATTATATCATATTAGATAGAGATTCTCGGTTTACATCACTATTCTTGAGAGGGTTGTATATAGAATAGTGTACAAAGGTGATCTTGAGTACAACATATCACCCTAAGACCAATGAGACGTCTAATAGGATGATACATGTGTTGGATGATATGCTCTAGGCCTGCATTATTGATTTTAAAGGTTCATGGGAAAAAAATATACCTCTAGTTGAGTTTTCCTACAACACCAACTTTCATAAGGAAATTCAGATAGATCCATACGAGACCCTTGATAGTAGGTCATGATGTTTACCAATATTCTAGATAGAGGTTGGTGAGGTAGAATTACCAAGACTTTATCTCATTTAGAAAACTTTATAAAAAGTCAAGCTAATTCAGAAGTGTATGGAGAAATCCTATTTTAGAAAAAAGTCTTATACTGATCGCCTCCATATACCTATAATGGTTGACATGGGACATTGAGTCTTTCTATGTGTATTTCCTATATAGGTTCATAGAGAAATTTTGAGATAGGGAAAGTTATTTCCTTAATATATTGGTTGTTTCAAGATTGTATAGGGAGTTTTTCTGATTGCCTAATGGTTTCATTTACCTCCAAAGTAGCATGGCTTCCATGACATCTTCAACATATTGCATCTTCAATAGTATCATCATAACTTTTCTCATTTTTTGACCCTGATGATACTGGACTGAAAGTTGATGCGTCATTTGAAGAGCATCAGATATATATTTTTGATTGAATAACGAAGGCTCTCTAAGGTAGATCATTTTTGACGTAATTATTTTAATGATCAAAATATCATGAGTGTAATGATACTAATTAATTTCATATTTTATGTAGGTATATCATATTCAAAGATAGGTTATGAAACATGCAAAGTATGAGTCATTGCTAGTTACTACTATGGATGAGTGACCATTTATTTTAAGATTCCACCAAGTCAAGATCACTGCTAGAACAAGTACTCACCATCAAGTTATCAAACCATTTACCTATAAAATTGACAATGTCTAAGACGCCATTTCATATGAGTCACTGTTTCCATGACTCAACATTTCTATGGAAATCTCTTGATGTGTAGGACACCAATATGTTATCTCACCATTAGGAAGTCATGCTGCGAGAGAATAAAGTTGTTTAAGTTTAAGACACTACCAGTGTAGGAACCTTCAGTTGATACAATACCATACACACACCATCATTCATGTAGGTTGTAAAAGTACATGTTTTAGGAACCTCTAGAGCGAGACATCATCAGTGTCATGCTGCCAGAACAATTCACTGCCTTTCTCAGAGACACCGCCGAACTAGACCACCTCCATTGTTTTCTTTACATTATTTCATTTATAATATTCTAATGGATATATAATTGATTTTAATGAAATATTCTATTTTCATTGTTTACTCTTAAACGATCATGAAAAAACATTGAAGAGGATTTACAACGTACTGTATGAGGAAGAAGAATATCTAGATGCAAAAGGATATTCTTCCTCGTCTTTCTATTAAGAAATCATAATCCCTAATGTGCATGTGATGCAATATATTATTGAAGAAAATAGTTATAAATCTCCGATCATTCACATGTGAACACACATAATGAAATGAAGAGTTGAACCACTATATCCCGGAAACAATCGGCTGAGGTAGCTGAAGATCATACATATCATCTTCCTTCCTCCAATCTGGAACACGAGTCTAAGATACTCTATTCTTATAAATTCTTAAGGATAACCCCATGCATGTTTCATTGCAAATAAAATCAAGAGTCATGAGTTAAATTTAATTAGACTAAGTATTTCTGAACACTATAATTTAATATTACTCTACTCTTTTTGTATTTATTTCATTTTGAGTAGTGTGTGCATACTTTGTTTTATCACACACACACACACACACCGTCTCATATAATAGAATAAAAGATACTTGTTATATTTTTTTCGTTGTTCATTTTTAATCTCATGTATAACTGTGGTACATGTACTTGTGTGGGTTTTTTTTCTTACTTCTGTGTGTGATTGTGGAAGAGGCCACATGGGACCTGGAAAATTTTGTAAACTATTATAAAACATAATCCAAGTTGTAGATCAACTAGTTTATTTTATATAAATTGATTGGTGGTGGGTTTTCACTAAGTGGAGAGGACTAATTATCGAATTAATTCTAAACCTATGGTTTAAATTTATACCATGTGTTTTTTATTTTATTTCCTCTATTGAAACTAAAATTATTTTAACCAGTCAAAAACTAGTACTTTAATAGTTAGTACTTATTGGTGTTTTTATAGGATATTAATTACATAAAATAATTTCAAAGGACTATGTAATATTTTATAATTCTTACTAAAGAACAAATTATTTATTACAAATTTTTTTGAATGAATAGAAAGAATAATGATTTATTGTATTGATTAAATAGGATGTATTAAATTAATTGTGGGATTTTAAAAAAATACATTTTAAATTAAAAAATTTTGGGGACTCAATTCACCCCCTCTTGAGATACTCACTTCGACCAATTTTTGGTATTAATGGTTTTTATTTCATTAGTATTTATTGTTTTCAGTTATTTCTAACTGTGATTTTTGTTAATCTTTAGTGATCTTAAATTTCTGTTATTTATATGTTTTATTCATTAAATGGATAATCAACTAGAAGGTTTTTATATGAATAAACCTCAGTTATTTAATCAAAAAAACTATTCTAAATGTAAAATTAAAATGATAATGCATATAAAAAATGGATTTTGAAATTTGGTATGCAATTGAAGATGAATATGTTATTTTTAAAAATGATTGAAATGATTGGGATGATGAAATAAATTTATGTTATAATAATAATTATAATGAAATGAATACCTTATACTATACCCTATTATATGAATGATTTAATATAATTTTTACATAAAAAACTGCTTATGAGATTTGGGACACATTGTGTATTTCCAATGAGTGAACTTCAAATGTTAAGGAGATGCGGATTAATACTTATACTATTAAAAAATTATAACTTTAAAATGAAGCATGATGAACCTATTTCTAACATGTACCTCAAGTTCAAAAAAATTTGAATACCATAATCTCCTTTGGAAAACTAGTATCTGACATGGACCAGATTATGAGATTACTAAGATGTTTACATAAAAGCTGGAGAGGCATATCATTCTCCATTGATGAGACCTGTGATATTATCCATCTTATAGTCAAGTACCTGATTGGTAATCTTTTGATGTATGAAGTATAGATAAAGGTAAACCTTGATGAAGATGAAGACCCTAAAATAAAATTAGTATCCTTTAAGACTACTTTATCAAGACATAAAGAGAAATAAAAAAGTTTAAAATATCAAATTGTTAATTCAAGTGATATTAAATCCTATCCCGATAATGATGAATAGATGGATCACCTAGCTATAAATAATGAGAAGGTTTATAGAAAGAAAAACTTCTTCCAAAAATCAAACTATAAAGGAAGGTATGAAAACTGAGGAAACTGGAATAAATAATTGAATAAAGATGATGATCCAAAAGAATTTGTCTTGTATGAGTAGAAGGGTAAGGTACATATATAATATGAATGTCTAATGTTAGATTATAAAGAAAGATATGATGAAAAGGCCAAAGGTAGAAGAATGATGTGAAATCTACCATGAGT
The DNA here is from genome assembly GCA_963277665.1 of Viscum album. Classification (NCBI taxonomy): domain Eukaryota; kingdom Viridiplantae; phylum Streptophyta; class Magnoliopsida; order Santalales; family Viscaceae; genus Viscum; species Viscum album. Next base: position 1,939,910,009 of record OY728130.1, read on the forward strand.
TATTTGAAGGATTGATATAGTGATTCAGATTCTTCACTAGAAGAAAACAATGATAGAGAAAACATGTGTTTCATGACTAAAGTCAGTTAAGTACCTACTTTACCCACAATTTCTAATATTATTCTTATGCATAATTCTGATTATTTTAATAATGAACATAAGTATGATGAAAATATATCAAATGTGAAATTATTTTAATATTGTAACATACTAAAATATCACTTTAATGGACTAAGGGACATGTATAAAATTCTCAAAAGATAACATGCTCTAATTTAAATACTGAATCTAAACTGTCTGTTGAAAAGAGATAAATTATCTACTTCTAAAAGAGAATACACAACTCAAACATTTAAATGTGAAATTAAGGATGGAAATTGAGTGGTGTACCGTAGTTAGATAAAATTTTATCACATTTTAGGTAATCATGATGCACCTAAGTATCTTACTATATATGGATATCAACTTGGGAAGAGGAAAATAACAGAGAGTACTTTTAATACAATATACTAAACAAAAAGTTATTATGAAAAAACTTTTTCTAAAATAATAATTAATTACTTTATTTCTAAAATTCATCAATATTATTATAGAAAAACCCTCATGGAATTTTGGGTTCCCGTAGATTTGATTTATAACATTTCTGGAGCCAAATAGATTTGAGTACTAAAATCATTTATTTTATAAATCTTGTTTTATAGGAATTGTATTTTAAGACCTCATATATAAATCAATGATATACGGAATACTATTCTTTTAAACATATGCCAAGATCTTATTCATGCTTAATGTGCCTTATCAAGGTTGATGGTGTTCATGTAACTATTGGTGAGGATGAATTATGGAAAATCATTATCCTAGACCAAATCAGTAAAAAAAATTCAGTTTTAATTTCTAATGTTTTATTTTTAGATAGCTTAAAATATAATCTTCTTAGTATTTCTCAGTTATGTGATGATGGATTTTATCTTAAATTTGAAAATGATGATTGCAATGTTTTTTTATTCATAGAAATCCTTAATTTTTACTACTTTTAGAAACGATAATGTTTATGCAGTTGATTTAAATTCATCAGTTTCTAAAAATTTTTAATGATTAAGTGTCATTACAAAGAGTCTTGGATTTGGAATAAGAGACTAGATCATTTCAACATCTACTCACTTGGGAATCTTACTAAAAAACGGTTAGTTAGGGATCTACCTATGCTTGTGTTCCCAACTGATAATGTCTATAACCCCTATCAAAAAGGGAAGAAATGCAATTTGTTTAAAATTAAACAAATTAGTGTAAAATTATCAACCTCTCAAGTTGGATCACATAGATTTTTGCGCTAACATTCATTATTTCATCAAATAATAATTAACATGAGAATGAAATTGGTTGCATGATTTTTTTACAAATAACTATTTTATGGAATATAAAGAAATAATATGGATGGAATCTGTAGTGACCATGTATTTACATAAAGATATATTACTATATAGTTGAATTGTGTTTATTAAAAATTATAACAAAACCATGACATAACCGTATATGTATAGTGCCTTTAGAAATCAGGGAACAAAAACAAATGGTTCATAAAAAATCTACATTGTCTCATGTTTATTTAATCATAACTGGAATTATTTTTTTCATATCAAACTTAAAAACAATCTTCATGTCCTAGGGAAAAGGAAAATATAAAAGGGCGATACCAAATTCCCATAAAGGGTAAAAAAATGAAATATCAATCATATCTTATTCATAAGAACATAAAACTTTGAAAATATTATCCTGCATATAAAACATCACATTATCAGATCGTGGGATAAATCATAAAATGAAATGTAATATCAATTATCAAGAAATAATACATGAAACTTTTTGGCATACAAACATAATCAATTAAAATTATTTCATTTTATCCGAGGCTCATTTAGAATACCGTCATAGCGGATAAAGTCCATTACTGAACCACGTTAACTCATCATCCTAGCCAAGTATCACATAACCAGATTTACTTTTCATTCATTCCATGTCTATCTCATGAAATATAAATCTTTACCCAGTTCATTTGAGGGAGATATAGCCCCCCCAATCTCATAATTAAATCATTATTATGGGTTCCAAAAAACATAATAACATTCACTATAGCATAACCTATGAAATAACATTGGTTTCTTAAACATCATTTCATCATAACATAATCCATAAATAGATTTTATGAAAATAACTCCATAATTTACTCAATAAAATAAAAGTAATAATAGGGATAGGAAACATAAACATTTTTAATCTTAATTGGAAAATAGTTTTGATAAAACAGTTGAGCTGTATTCATGAGGAAAATATCCTTTCATCTTAAAAAATGATTTCCTTCCTCAAAATATCATCAAATTTTACAATAAAAAAGGTTATGTTAAAATAACATTGCAAAATTATAGTTTAATAATTGAAGAAATATAACATTATGAAATCGTAATAATATGTTCATGTCATATAAGTAAAAAACATTATTCTCATACTTTTGCTGAAAAAATAAAAAAGTACCTCGTACCAAAACTGAAAAAAGTTTATGTCCGTACCAGTTAGTAAATATTTAGAAATGGGTAAAATTGAATTTAATAAACTAATTAAGGATATAAAGAATATCTTGAAATTAATATTTTGGGAAGATGGATGTGGATGATAATCGTACTCAATTAAATACATATTAATAAACAATCTCAGATAAAAACATGATATGAAAATTTATCCATTTCCTTTCATATGATATGCTTCATATGTATCTGAGCCTCCTTTATTATTATTTAAATATTATTAATGATTTATTGTAGAATTGTAATTATTTTTTTTATAACATTTATGATCGTATTTTCATCTGTTTTATAGTAAAATTTCATTGTTACTCATTATTTGGGAATTAACTGCTTTATGTTCTTATGTATGTTTTGTCGGATAAGTTCTTATTCCTCTTTTAGGTTATAGTTATATAATTTATAGAATAGTATTAGTATAATATATATATATATTATTTATTTATTCAATTATTTTATATAATAATTTATTAATAAAGATTATGTAGAACAAATCACATCGCATCGTGGAGACGATAAGTCGTAGGTACACACGAGCGACGATATCGTTCCCATAATTATTGAATGGAATTGAAGTGCGAGGTTTATAGTATATAATAATTAGTATAATGTTACAATAATCACATATAGTTGTTATTTCCACCATTATACCCATCCAATTATGGTGTCGGTGAAAAACATATTACACCATGGTGTGGAGATGGTAAGTCATACGTACGCACACACGGTGATTTCATTTTTCATTGGATGGATATAATGTAAATAGGGTTGTTTCATATTTATAATAACATATATTTATATGAGTGATAATTATGTTATTACATTATAATGAAACAAAAAAATAAGAATAAATAAATTTGAAAGAATCTGTAGAAGAGATTAACTCTTCCTCAATGTGACTCCTTTAAATTTCCTCTTAGAGAACTAGAGTTGGCCTTTTGAGAAGGAAAGAATCTCTAGAATGTTACTAGGGAAGTTGGTAAAATAAATGGGTAGGGTTTTTTTGAGCTTGAAAGCTCCTAAGGGATTGAAAATGATAGGGATGAGGTTCCCTTTTATTAGAGATAAGAGGGGTACTTTAAGAAACTCTTAAAAAATAAATTATTATCAATTCAATTTCGATTAAAAAGGATCCAAAACTTATTTAATTCTAAAATAAGATGATTTTGGTTAAAATAATCATCATCAATTATTTTTTAGATAGGTTTTGAATATTTTTTATCTTTATTGTTTTGGTTTAACCTTTATTTTAACCATTGTAATTTTACTCAAATATCATGTTATTTACACATTATGGGTTAATGTAACTAACATATCATGTCAAAAGACCCCAAAAAATTTATTTATGACATATTTGGACTTATATTAAACCTTAGGACGAATATCATATTTTGAGGAATCAAATATCATTTCATAAAGTATTTTATGTTTTAAGATATGAATTATGTCATTTTTGGCCACTATTCATACATGACTTTAAAAAATATATATAAATACCTAATTATTTAATAAAATGGCATTAACTCATACCAGGTATGTTAATTTAATGAAAAAAATTCGTTGATTTTATCAAAATGTTCAAATTAAAGTTCTTTTAATATTTGTAAATTCATTTATTTGATTCATTATTTGATGAAGTAATCACTACATTAAAATTGTGTCATAAGTAAATATATTTCTCGAATGTCTAAAAATTATAAATAAAATAAATTGATGTACTAAATTTTTTCATATTTAAAATGAAAATTTATATAGGTAGATATCATTCATATAACCCTATATTAAAATTTATTTAGTAAAAGATTTATGTTTATGTTACAATTTTCATTACATTAAATTAATTATAATAAAAAGAAATTTTTACATCCAAGTGAATCATTGGGGTCCCAAAATTGACCCAAGGATTCCTATGGTCCGAAATATCTCATATAATAGTATTATGATCTGTTTAGGATAGTTTTATACAATTAAATAATTATTATATTTACCCTTATTTACCAGATTTACCCATTAACCATGGTAAATAAAATAATTACTGAAGTTAATATTCATAATGTCCAAAAATGATAGGCAACTACCCAAAAAATTTATAACTTATGATTCCAAATACGGATTCCATTTTTTATAATTCAAAACAAAGAATTTGCAGTAATTAATTTAAAATTTTCCGTGTTGCTGAAATGAGAAAACAAGTTTTAAAATTTAAAACATTAAAAAAGATTGAAATGTTTTTACATTTGAATTCAATGTAAAATTAATGATAATGACATACATTATACTAAATGTTAAAAATATACTTTATTTATACTTTAAAATCCTTAAACATTATAATTTAACCAAATAAATTATCTCAATGAAAAAAGTTGTTTTTAATTAAAATTTAGCATATTTTTACTATTCCTAAAAACATGAAAGTTATCAGAAAAATATGATAAATTTATCCAATGTAAATTTTATATATCCCAAATAAAAATAACATTTTTATTTTTTAATATTAAAATTATTAATATGTCAAAATATTAATTTAAAATGTGAGCACCATTCAAAGGTGTAAGAAAGAAACATTCAAAAAAAGGTTTTTATACATAAAATCGGGTTTTATTCATATCCCATGACTAAAATATCCATTCTATGAATATAAAATATATTTTATTAAGTATATAACACACACATATCTCATTAATTTCATTACCAAAAGTAATTTACTCTAAAAATGCAAATATCTAATCGATTTGTAATTTTCTAAAGTAATTAATAGCCAATGAATTCTTAATTCATTTCCATAAGTCAGATATAATTATTCCCACTAACCTAAACCTGGGATATAATGGTAATTTTATAATAATGGAATCTCTTGGTTTGTTAGAACCCATGATTGTGTGTAAAGAAAGATATTGAAGAATAAGAATTATTTAATGAAAATATTTCCTTAAAACATCTAGGTGCTATAGTATCATTAATTAATATCCCAAGTAAATCATAATAATCATTAAGAGATGTTGACATAGATGAAAAATCATTTATAGAAAATCTAGGTAGCTGAACACTTTCAAATGGTATCACATAAGAAGAGATAATGAATTGGAAAATTTTATGTCGTATGTTTTGTATCCTAAATTAATAAAACATAAGAGACTTTATAGGGTAATATATGAAACATAACCCTAAAATAAATATATATTTTATATTTTGAGAGAAAAATTAAACTGAAATTATATATATAATTTCATAATTTTTTTTTAAAATAGTTGGAAAGGAAATATTATAACACAATTCCAATATCCATTTCAAGAGTATTAAAAGAGAACATTTAAAAACATAATTTTTAAATAATCAAAAATATTGAATCATTGTTAATAAATTATGTTAATGTTAATAAGTATTGAGTGGAAGATAAAGATATACATAAGTGGAATGAAATACCTTTTTTAATTCTCATAAAACAGTGACTGTTATTTTTAAAATGAAAAAAATAAATTAAAATTAATCTATAAAATCATGAAAATATGCGGAGTTGAAATTTTTAATAAAAATTATTTTAAATATGTGAAAAAAGATTAATTTATAAAACTGTAAAAATGAAATTATTTTCAATATTTTATAAGGTACAAAAACAGAAATGTGCTGAAAACATTTAAAAATTTAACAAAAAATTGTAAAGGGTGAAAAAGTAAATAAAAATGATATTTATATATTATTGATGTATACAAACTGTGTTTATAAAAAAACTAATATTATGGACATGAAAGAGAATATTCTCAATAAAAAATAAAAGATAAGGTTAATTTTTTTACAGGAATCATTCTGGATGAATTGTAAACAAAACAGTTGTAAAATGGAAATAATACACATGAAACCGAGAAATAATAAGAGGAGAAGAGGATATAGGGTGTTTCTAAAGTAAAATATCATATAATTAACTCAAATAGTAATCTATACCTAAATAATATTGAATTCAGGGTTAGATAATAAAATAAAATCGTACAAACACTGTTTGGTATTAAATACAAATCCACAAGAGAGTAAAGGTGACCATAAAATCATCATAAATTAATGTAAGCGATATGGTAACTTTTCTGGAATATTAAAATAATTTATAAAATATATATTATAATATTTTAGGAAAATTCATGATTTCAGTGGAGACATAGAAAGGAAACATGTAATATGAATGATACATATTAGGAATGATATCAAGGAAGTGGTTATGTGAAATAAATAAAAATACACATAAAAAGTAAATTAAATTCATAAAAAATATGATGTTGTTGTTTATATAATTATATAATAACACAATAAATGAAGTAAGTATATAGATGAATGAATGTAATGTGTGTTATGAATTACCATATAGATTTTAGTATATATAATTAAAAAGAACACGGATAACGATCACTAGATATAATTTTAAATAACATGAATAATATTTAATTTATGATAAAATAATTAAATGGATGATATTTAAATTATTAAAATTAATAATTGGTGAATAATTTGAAATATGTATCAAGGAATCAAAATCGAAAAAACCATAACTTTAATTTCTACATGTTAGTGAATAATTTTACATCATTTCTAAAAAACTAAGACATATTAATAATTTTTTGATGACCTTATTAATGTTTATTACCATTTATATTAATCATCAATATTAAGTTATTATATATTTATAACATAGTTTTAGTTTATATTGATGATCATTTTTTAGTAGTTTCAATCTCTCTTTGTCTGTTTCAATATAATGATGTTGTAATCATTACATATTCACGAGTTCGTTATATCAAGAATAATGAAGGTATTGGAATAAAATTTCTATAATGATTTTTGATACTATATGTTAATTCCCTGGTAGTTTTAGGAGGGGTTTCACAAAATGAAATCTATAATGTTCTTACTTTAGTAATTTTAATGAATAAAAGTCTATATATTACTAATCTTTTAAAAAATTATATTAAAATTTCAAAGAAAAAAATAAAAAAATTATTTATTTTTAAATATCATATATTTCTAGTATATATGTTTCTATAATAATACATGACAAAAATTTAAAAGATCGTTCATCTTGGTGATTAAATCAATAAAAACAAGAACATTATATAATCAATGAATGATTACAATTATATCTTGATTTTTTTATAATATCATAATTATATAAATATAATGAAATTATTTAGATTTTATTAAAGGTATAAATCCTAATTTATAAGAGGTGGAAAGGTAATATAAATGAAAAATTATGATAATAATTTTTTAATTATGAAGAATAAATCATATGTCTTACTAAAATCCAAATTTTTTTTGATGGTGTTAGGGAAATATATTGTGAAAATGGGATAAATAACATGTCACAAGATTATTATGTAAGTAAATATGAGAAATTATTGGGAGAAATTATAATTTTTGGTGTTTCTTAGACATGATGGTGGAGGGGACCTTTTATATGTAAGAGTGGTGAAATGTTTTTAAATATTAATTTATTAATATAAAATGAATGACATATTCATGTAAAGTGGATATAAAATTAAAAATTATGAAATATAATATGATTATTTCGCTATAATACCCTAATACACCCATTTAATGACAGTATTTGTGATGTTTTATCACCTTAACATTTAGTTTAACATTGTGACCTTATTTTAGGTTTTACCATTGTTATTAATGTTGAGCATAAAAACTTATTTTTATTCAATAAAATGAATTTGACCAAGTTACATAATATTTTTTTATGTTGATTCAAAAAATTAAATACATTTTATTGAATTCATTATATAATGGTCATAGAAATTAACTTCAATATAGGTATTCAGAACAAAATATTAACAATTTTTTAGAAAAATAGAATGTTCAAGAATAAAATTGAGTTTACACTAATTTATTCCTATAATATTTATTACGATGAAATTTGTTGGATTAATATTATATAAAAGAGACATAATTTACTTTCAACACAATCAAAGACATATAGAATATTAGGAATAAAAAATTAAAAGAAAATATAATATTTTTTCTCAATAAAAAATAACTTATGTAATAAATTCAATACAATATTTTTAAAGAAAATATTTTAATAACTAAATAAATATTCCATAAAAAATGGTTTTTACATTTTAATGTATTTTTATATTATAAAAATTTCATAAATGTAAAGGAATTCTCGAATGTTTTATTATTTATTTATTTTCTAAAAAATTATCATTTTTAGAAAAATCCAAAAAATTAACCCGATGATAATTTGGAAATGTTGAATTAAATAATTAATTTCATTTAAGAAAATTAAAACTATAAAATTTAATAATTTTTCTTAGATAGAAACATATATATAATATAATAAAAATAATATAAAAATTGTTTTTTACATGAATAAGTAAATTTAAACTCACTATATTAGATAAATAATTTATTGGATGTTATTAATCTCTTCTAATAATAACTAATTGTATTTAATAAATAAATTTTTCATATAATTCTTTAAAAAAATAAATATTTTATAAAAACTATTCAATTTATTTAAATCATATTTTCTCAAATGAATTTTTATCTTTTTTAATATTATAAAATATTTTATTTGTTTCTAATAAATAACATATAAAACATTTTATACATTAGATATGTAAGTAAACTATAATTTTGATAACTATTTAGAAAAAATTTACACCATTAATATTATAATAAATGGATTTATACCATTAAAATTTGATTTATATGTTATATGATTCATTTCTCTCATGTTAATTTTTTTAATAGAACATATTTATAATCGATTGAAAAATTGTTTTATGAATTAAAATGTGTTTTAAAACCTTAGGTGTTTCACATACCTTTCCCAAAAAGGTCATGTGATTGAATTTAAATAAATTTATGGATAAATTGTCTTGGGTAGAAAGATTTTATATTTCATGTCGAGTGAAATAGTGGTAAATCATATGTATTTGTTTGGAACTGACTACATTGATATAGAAGAATCCATCTCACTCAATACATCTAGATGAAATAGTTCAGACTAGTAAAATTCACTAAATATAAAAATTCCATAAATATAGACATAAGTGGTGAAGATAACTATAGTAATGAATGAAATAGTGTAATGTGGGAGGAATATTTGTATCCTTACAATACGAAATTCCCTATGATGAAAGACAATAAAAACTGAGGAGAGATAGAGTAGAAATGCTACTTAGAAGGGAACAGACCAATGGCAAGGGGATATGGCTTGAGAAACTAGAGATAGTAAACTGAGGGGAAGATAAACCTTAATATTTAGCAATTTAAATAAAAAATATTGTTTTTTTTAATATTTAGGTTTCAATAATATACCCACCATATTTATACTAGTTACATGGGTTTGTACTATTTATCAATCATATGGTTAACAAACACTAGATGTCGATGATAGAATTGCTCCACCCCTAGTGTTCTCTATTGGGTCCCTAATACTAATCCATTAGGTACCCAATGGATTCTATAACAAATATAGAGGTTTGGGGTCCAGTCTATTATTAGAAAACTATGTTTTGAGCCCAAAAAAAACCTCAAACATTCATAATCATCCAAAATAATTTATATTTACAAAATATTTAAACATGATCACACCATTAAATGGGTTGGGTTTTATGAAGGTTTCTTTGCTTGAGAATGGAATTCCAAATATCAAATCTCTAATTTCCTGTTGAAGATATATTTTTTCATCCATCAAGACTCTCTAGTAGAAAATTGTGTTAAAGGTCACACATTGGTAGATTCATCCCATCGATTCATCAATGAATCATAGAGATTTAATAGAATTCATTTTTTGGGTTAATTGATCCATGATATCTGTTGATTAATTTTATATATAAAGATGACCTTGTTTATTTCTAGTCGAAATATCATCATGTTCTCAATAAGAAATGATTCTTCATATTCATATGGAATTAGGATTTTCAAATGAATCCTAACCCTTTAAACAATAATGAATTGAGTTTCTCCCAAATTACCCCTACCATTCCAAAATACGTTAATCCTTAATATTGTTGGAAATAAAATTGGAATAGTTTTTTTTTTGTTTTTATAATAAGATATAAGTGATGTTCTAACCCATTAAACCTATAATATGTGTTAATTTAATTTTCAAAATGTCCCATATACATGTCATTTATATTGAGATTGAAAATAATGTCAATGTGAACAATTATTCAATGCCAAGTCTGGGTGTTAGTTGTTTCCCACATGTAATATAATGGCACATATTCAATAGGATCCATAGTAATGGATATTTTTTATCAAAGAATTTTCCTTGGTTATGTTTGAAGCTGGTCCAGATAGGGATATTGAAAATCGAATTTTATCTTAGATATTTTTTTACTTATATTATTATCCTGAGGTACATTTCCCAAATCGAAGAGGTTAATTCCATCCCAAAAGAGATGCTAGGGATGTCGATTAATCCTTAATTGTAGGATTCAAGGCATTGAGGTATAGAAAATGTCTTCTCTTATCAATGTTTTCAAGGTCAAGAGGGGGAAATTGATACTTACACTAATGCTTTTCTGCCCATTTTTTTCCCAAACTAGTTTTCAAAGGTGGGAATTAAAACCTTTTGTCCAAACTATTCTACAATTAATGTTGAATCCACTATCTAGGTGTTAAATCTATAATAGTTAAAAAATATACAATTATAATAGTGTAACTTACCTTTATTTGGGGAGGCATATAAATGAATCTATATCAAATTCATAATTCTTCTCTCAACATTGACCTATGGAATTAGTTTGATGAGTTTAAGGAGGAAACCACATAGATGAGGATGGGTGGTAATTATTTTGGTCTATATGAAAGAAAAGTGTTTTTTACCTAAATACATAAAGAATATATATTATAAAAGGGTTTTTATGAGGAGAATACTGATCAATGAACCCATTATAAGAAAGAAAACATACATTATATCTCATAATTCATTAGAAGATGAACACATATTATAGGATGAAGAGTATTTTAATATATGTGTAAATAATGGGACAAAATCAATTACCACACCATACATTAACTACATGTATAAAGACTATAATATATAATGACTGGTGTATTGGGGTAAAAAAACTGGGATTGTTTAGTTCAATATTTTAGTATTTAATCAAATTTAATAGATTAATCACTTGGAAAAAAATAAAAAACAACCCTAAAATCTTATAGAGATGATATTTTACACATAAATTATAGTTATATTAAAATAATAATTACCTCAAAGGCAATAATTCTTCTTGAACAATTCTGATTCCTCTATTGTCATTTCATCTTGGTTGTGGACAATCCATTAAAGGTTTCCTCTAAGGGTATCTACACATGTTCCAAGAATTTTAGAATAAATTTAATTTTATTATAAGTTCTAGTTTCAAGTAATATAGTGAATTTTTTCATTTATAATTAATATGAAAAAGTGATTCTCTTGTTCTCTCTTCATTGTTGAGGGGGAGGGTAGAGTATTTTCTCTATTTGGCATGAGATAATTACATGAAATTATTTATTTTTCAAAATAACTCTAACTCACTAAAAATATATAAGTTTGGATATATACATAAGTTTAATACATGATATTTGGGAAATGTTACTTCATCAAATATCCATACTTTTTAATTCCACATTTATAATAATAATAATAATATTTTTATATCCCATAACATGGGAATATTTAAATATCATTTCTTAAATAAATCAAATAATCCTCATTTAAATTATAAAATATAAAATATATCATTTCCATCCATCCATTAATGTGTCGCACCAATCCCATCCATGAATATTTATGCATTGATGTCTATATTAATAATTCTTGTTAAAATTATTATTCAAAAAATAAATACATATTATATTCACAAAACTGAACAATAAATATTAATTTTAATATTAACATATATAAATAAATATTTAAATTATCCTATTCACTATATTGGTGAATAAATAAATATTTATTCTTTATATTGTTAATAATACCCATGAGACAAATTTCAACTCACATATTATCATATTAAATATCTGGTGATTAAATTTATTTGATAAAAAATAAATTAATAATTGTAATTCCACATGTTGAGAAAAATAATTATTATTAATATTATATTTATTAAAATTCACTATGATTTTGGATAAAATTACTATTTTCCCTACCTAGCCTATTTTCTTGTAAAATTATGTGAAATTACCTAAAATCCAAGATCTACATCTTGCAATGTGTCAAGAAACCGATAATGAAACAAGATAATTTTTCAATGAATTCAATGTTCCTATTAATTTTATCACATAATATAATCTATTTATATTTATGACATTATATAAAGGATGTATTCTAGTGTTGTATACTTATATGTTTAATTTTTATTTCAATAATTTTTTGAAATGAACTCATCCATGAATTTTTATACGTTTGATTTAATTAGATGGTTCAAATTTAATCACCGATCTAGAGATATCTTATTCCATTAACATGAAATGGAAAATATTTTCTGGTTTTTTTTCTATCAATGTCATATCACTTATGAAACACCCAGCCTATGCTACATCTCTATGAGCATATGTTATCACACTTGTTATATGTACATAAATGTATATGGTATGTGATATAAATTAATTGTAATCACAAATATACTGAACAAAAAACATATCCTTAGATAGGAATATCTAGTAAAAAATAAATATATTTAATTCTTATTGGTAGTTTTGTATCCACGACCTCCCTTATTAGGGATATCTAGGTGAAAAATTCATGAGAACAATTCTCAATGTCTTATGAGCCTCTAACACCTGATTGTAAAATATAGTTTCTCCGTATTGTAGAAACTATAATAACCTTTTGATGAAATAATTACAAAAATAAAATTACCTCATTAGTGTCACATGAAAGAATAATCATTAAGTGATAAGATCTTTTATAATATTGGTCAAATTTATAGTATAAATTCACCTTGTTCATAGTAAATAACTCTAAATATTTGGTGATTTTAATGTGAGGTACGAGTAACCTGATAAGGATTTATCATTCATATCAATGTGATTAATGATAAAATTATATGGAGTTTTTAATTTTCTAAACGTTTTTATTAATTAGACACATAGATAATAGTTATTCCTGGGGTCAATATACTACCTAGGATAACCGTATTTAGTATTATTACTCAACACTGTAAGTGAATTTATGAATTATTAAATATTTTCTAAGTGAATATCAGAAGGTTAAAATTGTGGATGAACATATTTAATAGATATTGATACTGGTTAGGGGTTTTATATTTGTTGTATTCCTCATTATGAAAATATCTATTATGTAATCTAAAATTAGGTTTATTCAACTTCAAGAAGTGTTAGTTTTTCCAAATGATTCATTTGACTATCTTATATTTGAAGGTGGAAATAATTTTTTTAATCATGTGTTAAAGTACATATTTTATTATTCATCAATATTATGGTTAATGGTGTCTTATTATAGCTACTGAAAATTTATATTGATAGAATCACATAATTTAAGTGTTTACCATGGGACAGGTTACTAACCCATGTCCAATAAGAGGATGACATAAGGATTTAACTTACTTCTCTAATGATACATGGTGTATTGTTATATAATAATTAATATGGAGTTGTGATATAGAATAATATAGGATTTGTTAGGATATTAAGAATCAATTTTCCCAAGAGACATAGTTCTTGTTGTTAGATTATAAAACATCACAAAGGGTGAGAATAATATAAATAATTATTAGAAAGACACATTTTTAGGACTCGTGAATGAGAAGACATAGTATGAAAATGTTAGTTATAATATAGGGGAACAATAAACCTATATATAGAGTTAATTATTGTATTAATCTATGTTTTTAAAATTTAAAATAGTTTACTGGAAAACAATAAGGACCAAACTAAGAGAATATCTACTAATATATAGATCACATTCTATGATTTTAAGATAAAACAATTATTTGGAAAATGAAAATTATTTCATATATTGTAGTATAGAACAAGAAAAAAAATTAATATTATCCATTTAATCTCAATTTTTATTTTTTTTATGTGGTGATATTTATTTCTTATGGACAGATAGATAAATTCATCCTTGTATTTGTACATTCATTCACATTTTTTTGTCATGTGTTTATTTGTTGTTTTAATTTGATCTTATATTCTATTCTAAATGCAATATAATTTTTCATGTATTCAATATTTTATACCACTAAGCTATATTGATTTGTGTACCGTAAGTGGTCAATTTTTACATGATGAATTATTTGTAATTCGAGAAATGTAGAAAACAATTGAAGTGATGATAAAAGTTTATAGCCTGGTGATATGTGGTGAAATAAACTCTATTAAGAATATTCTTGATTCTCTTATCATAATGATATATATATGGTTATAAGGATTTTTTTAATTTAATTAAATATGGTTAACAAACATGTAGAATTTTCTGTTGGAGAATTTAGAATGTAATTTATTCTTGGTTTCAAAATTATAACACTCCATATGATATATATTACAAGGATTATCTTTCATTATCAGCCTAATTATTGATAATACAAATGTATTAATTGAGAATATTCTAGGAATATTAGAGTGACATTTTTAATAAGGTTTCTGATTATTTTTAATAGATTATTTCTTTGGATATTTATCTACTTAAATGAAATTATATTACAATTTAAAACCATTTTTTATTATGGTTATTATATAGAAGATCATATTTATGGGATATAGTGGAGTCTAGTTAAAAGTGTTTTTATGTAATTATTTTATTCTTTTGAGTTCCACTTTTCTTTTATTAGGTGATATTATGGGGTCTAGAATAGACTGATCAATGTCATCAATAATGTGTAATGGACCATTCACTTTAGTTATAATGATAAGGGTACCAATAATCTATTACCCATTTTATATAATAGTCAAATGTGGTAGGGTACATATTGAAAACAAGTTTAGTATAATCTTTTGTATTAGAGAGGAGATGAACAAAATGAACCTTCACCTTGTTGATAAAATTACGATTAACCAATGTTAGTGGAAATTAATTCCTATATAGGAAAATAATATATTTTATTTATATGATATTTTAGTCATTTATTATTAATGGGATGATGGTAAGTGAATGGGGTGTTCAATATGTTTCTTTTGTAAAATGTAAGCAATTATTTTTTGATCATCATTATTTTTGGTACTGTGATTATTAAAAGATGAAATGAAATGTGTTTTCTTTTGAGTAATCTAAATATTATAATTACAAAAATCCATTATCAAATGATTTAAGTGATTGGTGGAAGAATGAAAATCATGGTGTTATGAGTTTTTTCTGTGAATTTTGTAGACAATCATGAATATGTGATAATATTGAGTAGATATTGTTATTGGTTAGGGTGATAAACAATGCTATAAGCAATTATTTATATAGTATAAGGAAGTAGTGATGAAATTATTAAATTCACTATTAGTTTTTGTTATCTTTTCTACAATCATATTGAATTGAAATATTTTGTAATATATTTTTTCATTTAATTTATGTAAAATAATATTCTCTCCCCATTAATTTATTTTTCTCTATTCATTAGTTCTATCAAAAAGATATTTATTTTTTTCTTTGATGTGTTATATTCTTTTGGGGAAATTCTAGAGTGGTTGAACATTTTATGTTATTTTTCTTGACACGAGTATATGATGATGGTATTTGATATGAATAATTCAAATTTTGTTTAATAGGAAGTTTATTAATAAAAAATGATTACCTGTTTTGTAGTGTTGATTTGTTCATTTGCGTAGATTACTATGTTGATGAATTGGTAAAGATATATGTGGAATGTAATCATTATGTTTTTGTATTCATTGAGTTTGTTTTATTTTGAAATTTTTTTGAAAGAATATTGGTCAACATCTAAAGTGTTTAGATGAAAATATTAATATTACTTCTTAATGGTTGGGTGCTTGGTTCACCATTTTAATGAAGGTTGGAAGAACACATCAAGGTATAAAAAATATAGTTCGATATATATAATATATTTTTTAGTGTTTTGAGTGATATCATATGAATCATGAAGATTAGTTATTGTGTTGTTTGAGTTGGTATGTTTTGGAAAAGGGTGAATTTTATCATACATTTCTTTCAACATATTATATAAAATTTCTATCATTGATAAGACATATGGTGGATTTATTTTTTTATATGTATATAATTTATAAGTCTTGATTAATGATCTTCAGTTCATATTATATAATTGAATTATGGAATCCTTATAATGATTTATTCAGATTTAAACCAAATTTTAATATTTTTTCTTGATATTGTGTAAAAAAATAGTTATGTTTTAACTGAATATTTTTTTTATATTTTTATTTACATTTATTAGATAAAAAACATATTAAAGTGGTATTATTTTTTAAACTAATGGTCTAGAGGATTAAATTTATTGATTTTTCTTCCATAACAATTTTATATTTTAAAAGGTAGAAATATTCAACAGAGGGAGGGTATTATAATTAAAATTTTCTAATAAGAATAATTTTTCATGTACCTATAAATTGGAATATGTTTTTGTTTCATTATATTTAACGATATATATTTTAATTAAATGAAGTCTTTTAGGAGGTTTTTAAACACTTTATAATGATCTTAAAGAAATATGAATTTTTTATTGAAAATGTTAAAATAATAATTTCCATATTGAAAATGCGTTATATTGTTAAATGAAGTTTTCCACTGATTCTAGAATGAGTTGTTTCATTTGGGATGGAATTTTATGAATTCTCAGTGTTATAAAAAATTATCATAATGGTAGAATTTTTTTTTAAAAAAAATTATAAATATTGTTTTAAAATACTATTATTTTACTTATTATTCATATATATATATTCACACTTTTGTTGAATTGATATTTATTCCATGTCTTGGTTTTATATCAATATGGAGGTTATCACCAATGTTTTTGTATTCAGTGAATATTATCGAATCTACAAAAAACATGAAGGTTTTTTTATCTTTATATTTCAAAGTGATAACTTATTTACTTGAAAATTATTTATGTACTACATTCCATACGTTTCGAATTTTAATGTTAAATTCATAGAAAATGAAGACTAAAAAATACAAATATGACAACTTTTGAATAGAATCAATTAGTGTTATGGATTACGGATAATCTTATAGAGAAGTTTGATTATAAAAAAACCTATATGTTTTAAAAGATTTGACTTAACATTTTAGATTGAAGGATTATATATTATGATTATAAGTTTCAATATAAAATTTTTCGTATAATGTTTTTTAAGTTTTAGGTTTTGGATTAAATGATGTTTTAGGGAGACAATTTGATTATTTTTTTCAATAATTTTCATAATCAAATGAACTAGTGACAAATTTATATATAAATAATATATAATTCTATAAATATCATTAAAATATTCAAGATAAAAACAAATAATGAAACTACCTAACAAAACATTTCTTAATCATTTGTTAGAGATGTTTTAACATCTCTCTAAATTTTTGGGGGCCTATACATTTTATTATGGTTAAAATAATATATTTTTATAACACCCGTGTTTAGTTTAATTTAATAATATATGGTTCTTATAAATTAACATGATTGATTTTAATGAATCAACTACAAAGGATTCAATAAAACACTTTTTGAACATGAATATCACATGTTATATTGATAATCATGAATCATTTTAGAAGGTAACCACATAAATAATATCATTTAGTGTCAAAACATATTTTTTTGAATTTTCTAAATTATTTAATAATTTAGTTGTTTATTAAATTTACAACACCCCATATACATATATCATAATTTAAATACATTAAATAGATATAGGGTGAAGGAAATTCCATTCTAGTTCAATAAAAGAGAAAAAAATACAAAGAAAACATGTTTTCCTTTTAATAAATGTTTCATTATTAACATTTTATAAAAAAATTATGCTTATAAAATTATTTTAAATATTATATATATAACATTTTATTATATACTAAATTATATAATAATATAGAGGATAATATAATATTTATTTATTCATTTATAAAACCCCATGAAATTGCACAGACCACTTTGTTCCATTACATTGTGAGAATATGGTGTTTGAGGTGTTTTAGGAGTCCAAGAAGAGACATTTCAACACTTGGAAAAAGTTCCCATATTTCCATGATTTTAATGGTTTCCCACCCTGATGGTCACTCACTGGAGGTGGCTCACTAGTGGTCGCTCGCTGGAAGTGGCTCGCCATTGGTTTCTTGCCCAGTGGGAGGCTCATCCAATGGTATTTCAATTCGTGGTGACTCACTGATGATGGAAGGTGTTTCATCTAACGACACCTCATTAGGTTTGGCTTCATCAAAAAATGGCATGAGAGTAGTGCCTCATCGATTGGTGCATCCCCAAACACTAACTCATGAGTGGTTCCTCATCGAGTGGTGCCTCGCCTAACAGTTCCTCGCGAGCCATGCTTCATCAAGCGATGACTCATTTAATGGTTCATCATGTACAATGTTTATAGTTTCTTCATCTTATACCCTTTTAACATCCATTTTTATGTAAATAACTTTTAATTCCCTATTTGAAAGGATTTGACACCGATTCTAAGACCATTTTCTTAAGATCCCTTCAAATATTAGTTATTCAAAAAATGTAATCTTGACCATATCCACCATTATTGGAAAATAAAAAACATATCAAAACTTGTGACTTTGTTTGGATATTCCCAAATATGAGATATCTTACCCCTTGCTATTCATTCTTTATTTCTATTGGTATAAGACACTCAAACCCGTCCTCCCATTGGATTCATGTGGTCGGGCGACAACTTTTGGTTCATGTTTCCCTAATGATTTTTCTCCTCCATGTGTACCCATGTTCTGGTGCAACCATGAAGTTCCTATCACCATTTATTACAAGTAGTATTTCCTCTATATTTCATAATTATTAATAATTTTGGATTGGTATATGAATTATTTCCTTGGTGAATATAGATGATTCTTGATTAATAAATATAATTTAACTGGTTCAAAATCAATACATAGGGGTCCGTAAAAGTGATGCATTTTCTACTATGTGATTTTCTTGATATTTCGGTATGTTTGGTCTTACTACCCAATGAATATAGTTGATCTTGGTGGTCCTTTTCTGTTCACTAGATGATTTATGGGATGCATGTTTTTCATTGAACAGTTATATATTAATATTTGGCCAACCACATATATTCAACTAATAAAATTATGCACAATGATAATATAGTTTTTGTGATAACCACTAAATTAACATGTAAAAATAAATATGGGATGCCTTATTTAATATAAAAGTGTTCTTTCTTTTGTTTGAGAGGTGATGTGATGTGTTTCAGTTTTTTGGTTTCTGTGTATGGGGGGAAGTTTAAGACATGTGGCCCTATCATGGTGTAGTGTGAGTATGCAGCAGGGCTGTGGTTTTTTATTTCACATTGGCGTGTTGTAGGATGTGGTTTCAAGATAGGGGTTGGTTTAGTTAATATTATGAGTTGGGCAGATGAGCATGAAGAAGGACTATAGTGATTGGTATGGATATTTCTCCATTTATAAAATTCATAAGTATTCACCCTATACTAATAGTTCGTGGTGACATATCTTTAATGTGAATTGTGTTAATTTCCCATGATTATTATTATGTTTCATTGTTTCCCGGGTAATTATGGAATGAAAAAAGAATTGTTTAATAATGTTTAGAATGGATTTGGATAGTTTTGTTAACATAGTGGAAATGAATAAATTAATTGGTTGTCAATGTGGAATGATATTTTATGGCTTTTTGTGTGGTGGTGTGAATTTAGAGGTTCCAGTAAAAGATAAAAAATTTTGAGTTGTTTTTTTTTTCTGAAAACCATAGGTGGCGCTTGTATGTTTGGTATTATTTATATATACATGTATTTCCTGGAATTTCAATATTTACCCCACCCATGTGGAGCACTATGTGCTGAATTGACCCATTACCATGTGGTAGGGTGTCTTTCCCAAAATCCTAGTGGGATGATGTATGGATGAAAACCCATAATTTCCTACTCTCTCTTGTAGATAGTGAAGAACCAGGATTCTTTGGGAAGGATGTGAAGAGATGTGGTGTCCTACGTGTCTTCAGGATGTATTGTGACATGGGGTCCTAGGGGTCTTTGGGGTGAGTTGTGAAATGGTGTGCCAGGTTTCAAATGGACGAGATGTGATGTGCTTTCCCAGGTGCCCACAATATGATATATGATGTCATCAAAAGCCAAGGTTTTTACAGGCGGTATGTGTTGAGAGGCCTAGGTAAGTGTGGTCAGAGTGTGATGTTGTGTATTTGTATGAGTTTGTAGTGGCAATACATTTTCCATTGGGGTCTGAGTATTGCTAAATAGTGTAATAGTGGTCTGTGGTACCATATTATCGATGTGAATTATATTATATTACTTGAATTTCATTACTTGGTGAGTGTGTGTTGGTGAGGATGGGCTTGGTTCATATACCGGTTTATGTGATGTATTTTCTGTTGTTTTCTCTAGGGATCATTAGTACAATTCTTTAACATGTGCATGAAATAATTTTGTTTTCCTACTGAGTATACTGTATGTTCATCCTTTTTATATAAATATATTTTTAGGTTTCCAGGAGATTGTTATGGGATGTAATGGACTTTACTAGCTCAAATCCTTGAAAATTATTGTGCTTCATAATAGCTTTAATTTTTGGTATTGACATTGGATACATTTTTATTTTGTATATGTTCTATGTTATATATGCATGTAGGATGGTTTTAGCTTACTTTTATATTATAACATGGATTTGTTGTGGATGATTCATTCTATCTCCTAATATTGTTTCTTATAAAGGGAAATTCATCCCATATTGTGAGGTTTATACACCCTTGAATCTCGGTACCTACTCAGGGCCTAGTAGAGGAGGGAATCAAGGGTCCATTATTCGCCTTTATACATTTGCATCCTAGGAGGGGTATATTTGGAGGTAGGGGACATGAAAGATTGGTATCAAAGGTGATTGTGGAGATATAGGATGGAGTTTTGAGTTAGGTATAGTGGGGATTTCATTGGATGGTATGGGAATAGTTTGAGCCCACCTAGGTGCATTACATTGGCCAGGGAGACTGGCTATAACATAGAATTTTAGGGCCCTCCCTGACCGAGTGCACAAACATTGAGATTATTGAAAGAGAAAGTTAGATGGACCTGATTAAATGGAAGAGAACAAGGAAAGATACATGAATTATACTAACTTGTGTTCTTGTTTGAATTCGGTTGTTTAGGGAAAATTAAAATGGATAAAATGATATCAAAGAATTAAAATAAATATAAATAAAATTCTATACTACTATGTCTTATAAAATTCATGTTTAACTTTTAGCTATGGTCTTGGTAATCATCTCTGTGTGGCTTCGGCAGTAGAGGTGCGGCTGGCTAATCCAGGTTAGTACCGCAAGGTTGACCAAGTTGAGGAGGATGATTAGTGGTGTATGACATTGTGTTCTTTCCAACAGTAGGATTTGGGAAAGTATGAAGGCATCATATCTGATGTGGAGACAAAAGGTGGGATAAAGGATCTAGATATTTCCTTCAATTTGATACGAGCCCCAAAAGAATACGAGGTCTCTTTTGCAGTCATTCAGATGTGGGGATTTACATGTTAGTGGTTGACAATGTATCTGGGAGATCACAAGGAGGCATATTCTTTGTGGGATGACTTCTAGAAGGGGTTATGTAAAGAATTCCATTCATTGACCTCGAAGGCTGAGAAGAGGAGTCAGTAATTCTAATGGAGTATATCAGCGTAGTATATAGGAATCAATTTCATGGGTCAACTTCATTTTTCCCGATAAATCTTTCAAGATGAGGTGTCTCCCGTAAGACATCATTAGAAGAAAATTCATTCTTCTATCCAGTATGTTGTTACTCATTTTACATTTTTGATGTATCTAGGGGTTCAAAAGAATGATGAGGTGATTTAGTGGAATCACTAGTGAGGAGGGATACTATGATAAGGGATCCACAGAGTTGTCTGAGAAGCATATTTTTCAGTCGAATATCCATGGATCTAGGACCTTCGGGGTTTCGACCGAGATGGAGATGACCTCAGTAGCTTCTATAACATAACTAATTTTTATTACACACTTAAACATGATTTATTACATAAACATACACTTAATAAAAGTTTAAGGATACATATATCTAGTTTCTTGGGAAATTAGGTACATTAAATTACAACTTCGAACCTAAAACACAACATCTTTATTGAAAACTTTTCTTTTCATGACCATAACATTCATTTGTACATAGCATTGCATGGGATAAACTAAGAAAATTCAAAAGAAAGTGGAGAAATATAAATTCCAATAATGGAGTAAACAATGAATAACATTATGAATATAGTAAAAGTTAGGAAATAGGCATATCAATAGAGCATAATAGAAACATGAACATAATGGCATGATATAGAATGATTATTATAACATAGAAATGTGGCCACATAATTTAACATGATATTATCATGAGACAAGGCTAAATTTACATTTAGCCTGAGTAAACCCTAATGGAAGATTAATTTGTATGAGTAAACCCTTATTGCACATGGGGTATCATAATACAATTCTTTACCCAGTGAATTGGAGGGCTATCAAGGCGCACAATTTATAAACATTTCATTTCTTTGATAAGTGTGCCACATAGATCATACAACATGGATTAATTAAACAACAAAATTTATTCCATGAATAAGGGATGTGGAATATATATAAATTTAATTCCCCAATCAACAAGTATATGTGTATTAAGGTGAATACCCTTGATAGAGAAATGGGTATGGTTTTGACTTATATAATGATTTAGGAATGGAACTTTTGGTGTAACTTCGGAAGCATAATGACATCAAATAGAAATTGTAAAATGGTTTGATGAGAGATAAATGGGAATATAATCATTTATAAGTGAAATGTATAGTAAGGGGGTCATGGAACATACTATCCCAATATATGTAATGGAATTTAGATAAATAATATAAATTAATTAATTGAATGTAAATGAGTATAGAAAAATTCCTTTTAAAATTTTGGCATGGTAACAAGGGAATGTGGGAGGAATTAATGATTTAGAAAGAGGTATCTCATCATTCAAACATAAGTACAGAAGTATGGGGGAGCTACAAAATCATATGCCAACATTTTTAATTAAAAAAATGGTATAACAACATAATGAAATTTGGACAAAAATTATAATGGAAGATATCCCTCACTGAATTTTGGCATGGTAACGGGTGTACATGGTGAGAATTAATGAGAGAGAAAAGGGAAAATAATCATTAAAAATAATGAGGGAAGTGTAGGGGAGGTGAAAAATCATACCCAAAAATTTATAATTAAAAACACAGGGGTATAACAATATAAATAAATTTGTAAAAAATTGAGAAAGAAGAAATATTTTACTTGGATGTGTGGTCCCAAAGGCTTCAGTGAGGCTAGAGAGAGGCTTCTAGGGTATAAGGTGTGCCTTGGGGAGATTATATAGAGATAATGGAAGAGGTTGTTTGAGATCCAAATGTTTTTAGTGGACAGTAATGGGATATTGAGTGGGTTTATATAGGAAAGGATATGGAATTCTTTATTATTTAGGTTTTAGAAAATGCACATTAAACTAATAAAAAACAAAAACCATCCCATGGGTTTTTAAAAAGGTTTTGACCAAAGGGGAGTGGAAAACATGATTTCATAAGGCCAGTTTCCTATCTGACTAAAATATTATGCTTTCTTATGTATAGGTGAGTCAAACTATCAAGGAAATCATTTAAAAAAGCTAAAATGTTTTAGAAGTCTTAGAGGGTCCAATAGGGAACCATAATATTAATAAAAAAATCGAAAATCACATTATTTTGAATTTAACACATATATTCGTTGAATAACCTTTTTATATTATATTATTACATCACTATTGGGTCATTGTGAAACATAAAACACATTATATATTTAAACAGAATTTAATGTTTACCCAAATTTTCGACTCCCTCAAGAAAATTATGAAAAATTCACCATTAGATAACTTCAATGTCCTAAATCCAAAAAAAATATTCAATTTATCTAAATAATTTTTTAAAAATGTGAATTTTTAATTTTAAAATAAAATATATATTTATTGAGAATTCCCGGGTTTAGACAAAAACATCTTTCAAACCTTAATCAAAATTACTATTGTATAAAAATTATACGATTATTTATATTTAATAAAAATTAATTTAGTAATAATATATTATTAAAATAATATTTAATTCAAAAACTCATTAATTTATCAAAATAAATATCTTAACTGAAAATACTTGTTCTTCTTTAAAAAAATTTACAAAATAATTATAATTAACTGACTGTATATTATTTATAAAAACAATAATGCACATAATCATCATGATAGGGTCTTGTTACAAACCCTCTTATAAAACCAACATAATACCTATGGGTATGTTGTGTAATGGTGATAGAATCTTTGGGAAGCTATGATAACAACACTCATGTGGTAATCTCTATTAACTTCCACTTCTCCCATAGGTGGCTCTGTTCAACCATAACAAGTTGAAGCTCAGCTTTGGATTGGTCAAGATAAAATACTAGTGATTCTACCTCATTTATAAGTGTTGACAAATGGGTTTCGTATGATGAAATTCTACAGTATGAGGACATCACTTCCTTTGTCTGAGTAAATTGGATTTGTTAAATGCCTATATTTATACTAATCTTGTGATCACTATTCAATGGCTATATTAGAAATAATAAAAAATCTTACAAATATTTTTAAATCCAAAAACATAAAACCAATGATGTATATATGTTTTATATAACCATTTTACATAATAATTCATTTAATAAGATCAAGAATATTTTTCATTATAAAAGTTTGGGTCGTTATAATCCCCCCTTCCATGAATTTTCACCCTTGAAATATTCTTTTCCCACACTAAAACAGATGATGCTAGCTCTACTTCATCAGTTCCTCTAATTCCCATGTTGCTTATTCAAACTTGTGGTCTCTCCACAACACTTTGATGGGGGGAATTGTCTTATTTCATAGAAATGTTTCCCAATTATGTAAGATCTTCACAAACTTCTCTTTATAAGAGAGGTCATTATCCAATGGTACCACATCTAGATTGAGTACATGTGATGGATCAGGTATTTACTTCCTCAAGAGTGATATATGGAATATATCATGTACTTGAGACTGGATCAGTGGGAGTGATAGTCGATAGGCCACTGCTCCAATGCCATCAAGAATCTCAAAAGGGCCAATGTCTATTGGAAGAAGCATTCCCTTATTCCCAAATCTCATAACTCTCTTCCACTGTGATATATAGAGGATTACCAAATCTTCTACATCAAATGCTAGGTATTGTAGAAGATTGTTAGAATATATATTTTTCCGACTCTGAGCAGCTTTAATGTGTTTCTCAATGGTCTTAGCCTTCTCCACTATTTCTTCAACCATTTCTGCACCTTGGAGTTTTCACCCCCCGACTTCATCCCAACATACCAGTGTTATTCACCTCTTCCCATAAAGGAATTCCTAAGGATCCATTTGGATGCTTTAGTGGAAAGTATTATTGTAGGAGAACTCAAAAAGAGGAATATGTTGAAAAAATCCTTCATTGAAGTTCAGTGAGCATACTCCTTACATTTCCTCAAGTGTTTGGATAGTCTGCTCAGATTGGACATCATTTTGAGGATCATAAGTTGTACTGAATTTTATCTCAGTATTCAAAGATTGTTGGAGACTCTTCCAGAAAAAAGTGGTGAATCTTGGATATTAGTCGGATTCAATATATAATAGAACTCCATGAAAACATACCACTTTTAAGATGTAAATTCGTGCCAGTTGATCCAATGAGAAATCATCTTGAATTGAAATGATGTGTTCTGTCTTTGTAAGATGATCCAAAACAACCTAAATAGAATTGTTTACATTGGATGTCTTCGGAAGTGTAGGGAAAAAGTCCATGGTGATGTAATCCAATTTCCATGTTTGTATGGGTTATGGTTGTATCATCCCCTTAGACTTCTTCCTTTCATCCTTTACTTTGTAACACACTAGGCACTTTGATGTATACCCAGCAATATCCTTCTTTATGTTATCCTGCCAATAATTCTATCATTGATCTTGTTACGTCATTGTGTTTCCTGGGTGAATGGAGAAATTAGAACTACATGCATCATCCAAAAGTTCATTATTTAATTCTGGATTTGATGGAACACAAATTCTTGACCGAAATCTCACATTTCCTTCTTCATTAACATTGTTCTCCAAGGATTTACCTTTTCTTATAGTTTCCACTTTCTTCTAAATCCCCAAATCATTATTCTGATCATCCTTTATCCTTTCCAAAAAGACGGTTGATAAATCATTTGTGAAGGGATTGATGATGTTACCTTATTTATGATTCCCCTATCCATCTTCATCGAATCTAAGTTGATTGGATCCTTCAAAATTCTCATCAACGATAGAATCATTGTGTCCTTTATACTTAGAGAATCTTCCACCTTGTTCGCTTTCCCAGAGTGGTAATGGATTGAGGAGTCATAGTTTCTGATCATCTCTAACAATTACCATTGGTGCATATTCAACTATTTCTATGTGAATATATATTTGAGGATTTTTTGGTCCCTATATATTTCACATTTCTCTCTAAAGAGGTAATGTCACAAAATTTTTAAACTGAAGATTACTGCATCCAACTATAGAACATGTGTTAGATAGGTTTTCTCTTGAACATTCAATTTACTTGAAGCATAAGAAATTACTTGGTCATTTTGCATCAACACACATTTGAATACCTTATTCAAAGAATCATTGAATGCCACAAAAATTTCTCCACTTGTTGGTTGTGGGAGCATGGCTGTAGTGATAATCTTCTTTCTCAAAAACATAAATTTATCTTCACATCCATCACTCCAAGAAAACATGAATTCCTTTTGAATTACCTAGGTAAGTGGGTTGGACAATCGTGAGAAATTTTTCACAAATCAGCGATAATATCCATATAACCCCAGGAAACTATAGATATCCATCACCGATGTTAGACTCGGCCATCCCTCAATTGCAGTTGTCTTGGAGCGATCCATAGATATCCCATTTCATGTAATGATATTACCCAAGAATGAGACATCCTTTAACTAGAACTCAGAGTTTTTTTACTTTTCATATAGCTTCTCCTTTCACAAGGTCTCTAGTATAGTGCTTAGATATTCCACATGCTCCTCAACGGTTTTGGATTAAATTATAATATCGTCTATAAAGAATACCTAAATTTTTTTGAGGTAATATCTAAAGATTCTATTCACCAATTCCCTGAATATTTTTGGAGAATTTGTGAGTTTTAAAGGAATTACTATGAATTCATAGTGGTCGTACCTTGTACGAAAAGTAGAGTTGGGGATATCCTCCTTTTTTGCCCTTACATGGTAGTATCCTGACCAAAGATCCTCCTTGGAGAAGTATTGTGATCTATGATGCCGATCGAACAAGTCATCAGTTCATGGAAGATGATACTTGTTCTTTATCATGATACTGTTGAGCTCACAATAATCAATGAAATTGTACATTAACCCGTCCTTATTCATGATGAAGAGGACTGGTGCACCCCATGGTGAAGCACTTGGTCATATAAACCCTTTAAAAATATCATCTTGTAGTTGTTTCATAAGCACCTCAATCTCCACAACATCTATTAGATACATGTTCTTGGATATTGGAAAAACCCCAGGTATGAGATAAATTGATAATTCAACTTCCTTATATGAGGTAGACAAGGAAATTCCGTTTCAAACACTTCATAGAATTCCCTCACAATAAGAATGTCTTCAAGGATTGTTTCTTCTTTATACTTAATCTTCAGAAGAAGATATGTGTGCTCATATAGGCAGTAATAACCACAATTGAAATGATGGTGCTGAGTCAGATTCATCATTCTACTTACACTTGTCCTGAATCAGTGGTCGATTCTCTATATGGAGAGTGATTTTCCAATTATGGAAAATTATTTTGGATCTATATAGGGAAATCCAATCTATTCCAATAATTGCATAAAATTCCACCAGAGGGAGTATGATGAGGTTCACTGGGAAGTTAAACGGACATATTTTGGCAGGGTATGAGTTATATTCATGGGATACAATGGTTTTCCAATTTTCTATTCTCACAAAAATATTTAATTCAATTATTTGTGGCAGTGTTGGGATTGTTCCACAAAACATTTAGGATATAAAAGAATGTGTAGAGCCAGAATAAAAAATTCCATTTTCTATTCTTTAATAAATAACTATCATACCTATCACCACTTCATTGTCAAGGTTCACTTGGGTGATAGTAATGGAAAAAGTTCACCCATACAGCCTTGGTGGTTGTTAGTTACCTCGAAAACTCATTCCTTTGGGAACTAGTTTCCAATGTGACCTAGTTCTTTGTAGTTTAAGAAATGAACAATTCATTGAGGGTCGAATGAATCATTCCTCTCCTCTATCGCATAACATGGGTTTTCTTGGTAGTTAATGGTTAGGTTACCTTCTTTTCCACACCTAAAGCATTTCCTTGTCCCTTTCAGGCAATTTTTGTGGTGCTTCTTTTCTCACCTTTATCAATTTGGGCCCTAGAATTTTTTAGATCCATTATATTTATCCATTGGACCACTAGAATTAAATTCCACATTCCTCTTATTATCCCCATGATACCCCTAAGATTTTTCGACCTCCATTTAGGCTTTAAGGGAACATCAGACAATTTCCTCATAGCTAAAGAAGTCATAGATTATCAAGTCTTTCTGTAGGCAAGGTTTTATCCCACCAAATAAGTGTCCATCCTTGCATTCGGGTTAACGACAATACTGAAGGCATATCATGAATGCCTTGTGAAGTTTTCATTGTATGCTTTGATGGATTCGTCTTCATTTTTCTTGAGGGAAAGGAAGTAATTTTCCATCTTAAGTCAGAGGGTGTGCATAAAATATTTATCAAAAAACATTTTACAGTAGTCCATCTATTACAACACCTCGATCTCTTCCACATGATTTGTATTTTTTTATCAATTTCCACCATTGATCGGCCTCTCCCACTATACAATAAGCATCCAAAAGAACCTTCTATTTTCATAACATTGAAGGATGAATAATTTCTTCTCAATGGATATGATCCATTGTTAGATGATTGAGGGATTAGATGATCCATTAAAAATAGGTGGCCTATGTATAATGAAATTATTGATTTCCCCCTATTCTTTCTTAAGTGGTTGGATTTTCCTCTTGACCCATGTTTCTATTCAAAACTTCAGTTTATTGAGAGATTATTGTGATAATGTTTGTGATTCCAACTCCCATCAGATTGGGCATCCCATCAAAGCAGTCATCACATTTATCTTCACATTGGTTTCTAGCTTGAGTCCTCCTATTACTGATCACTTCCTAGAATAAAAGGAATATTAGGGGTAACACATAAAGGGGAATACAAAGACAAAAATATATAGCTTATAATTTACATTTACTTTCTTACCTTTCGAATTTATAGTCTTCAATATATGTTCTCTCTGATATACTCCCCAACATATATTTCTAGGGTCATTTTTCATTCCCTTAATAATGGTTCATAATAAGCTTATGAACTTACCAAATAATATCCCCTTGGAGTGTCGCAAACAAGAGTGTAGAAAGGCCTGTTGTCATACACCAGTTCTCGTTCGAATCTAGTTCAAAGTGTTGTTTTCCGGTTTTACCCCTATATACATCTGTTCTAGAGCCAACTCTACTTGTTCTTATCCAAATAGGGCTATATTTTTTTGGTAAATAACATAACCTATACTCACCAAAATTTTGGGATGTTTTTATTATACTTAGTCTTATCCCAAAGTCTTTCACTAGGATTTTCTAATCCTAATCCCAAAAATAACTAAACCTATCCTCTAATACCAACTATAACAACCCTGCTCTTTATTTTACACTTAAACATGATTTATTACATAAAAATGAAATTGAGAAAACTATGATGATCGAGAGGCCTATTCTTATGGGAAATTAGGAACATTACCTAACAACTTTGAACATTAAACACAACATCTTTATTGAAAACTTCTTTTACATGACCACAACATTCGTTTGTACTTAGCATTGCATGGGATAACCAAAGGACATGCATAATAAAAGGGTGAGCTATAAATCCCAGTAAGGGAGTAAACAAGGAATAACTTAATAAATATATAACATGTTAGGAAATAGGCATATAAATGGATCAGAAGAGAATGATGAACATAATAGAATGATGTAGCATGATTATAATAACATGGAAATGTGGAAAAACATTTAACATGATATTAGCATGAGCCAAGGCCTGTTTCACATTGAGCATCCGTAAACCCTCGTTTCAAATGAATTATCATGGGTAAACCCTGATTTAACATGGAGTATCATTATACTATTATTTACCCAATTCATTGGAGTTCTATTAGGGAACACCCTTTATAAACATTTCATTTCATCCATAAGGGTGCCACATTGATCATACACCATGGATTCATTAAACAACATAATTTATTCCAAGAATAAATGATTTTGAATATATAAATGTTATTCCTAATTCAATAATTACACTTTAATAAATATGAATACCCTTGATAGATAATGGGTATGGTATTCACATATATGATGATTTTGGCATGAAATGTTTTGTGTAACTTCAGCAGCATAATGACGTCTAATAGAAATCGTAAAATGGGTTGATGAGAGGGAAATTGGTCTATCATAATTTATACATGAAATATATAGTAAGGGGGTCACAGAACTTAATATCCAAACCTATGTAAAGTAATTTAGATACATAGTATAAAATAATTTATTGAATGTAAATATAGAGAGAGAAATTCCATACGAAATTTCAGCATGGTAATAGGTGTACATGTGAGGCATTAATGATAGAGAAAGAGGTATATAATCATTTAAAAATAATGAGGGATGTATGGGGTACGTGAAAAAGCATACTCCAACTTTTTTAATTCTAAAAAAGTCTATAACAACATAAATAAATTTGGAACAAAATGAGATGGGGTGAAATCTCTTATGGAATTTTGGCAAGGTAACGAGTGTACATTGGAGGCATTAGTGAGAGAGAAATGAGTCTATAATCATTAAAAAATAAGTATGTATGTGTTGGGGATGTGAAAAATCATACCCCTACAATTATAAGTGAAAATAAAAGGGTATAACAACATAAATAAATTGGGAAAAAACCTAGAAATGTAGAAATACCTTACTTGGATGTGAGATCCCAAAGGCTTAGGAGAGGCTGGAGAGGGGCTTCTATGGAGCTTGAGGCATCTTGTGAGGATTGTAGAGAGAGATTATGGTAGTTTTTGGTTGATACCTAAAGGTTTTTAGTGGATAATAATGGGAGATTGAGTAGGATTATATAGGAAAGGAGAGGGAATTCTTTATTATTGAGGTTTTGGACACTACACATTCAACTAATCCAAAACACCAACCATTTCAAGGTTTGTACCCATAGTTTTTCCCAAATAGGTGTGTAAAAAAATTATTTTGTAAGGAAAATGTAGGAACATATTTAAATATTAGGATTTTTTATGTGAAGGTGAGTCACACTCTAAATGAAATCATTTTTAAAAGTTAAAATGTTTCATAAGTTTTGGAGGGTTTATTAAGGCACTATAAAATTAATAAAACAAACCTAAAATAACATTATTTTATAGATAAAACATATATTGGCCGAACAACGTTTTTATAGTATTTTATTACATCACTATTGGGTCATTATGATGTCATAAAACACATTATATATTTAAAAAGAATTTAATTTTTACAAAACAACTTGATTATCTCAAAAAATTAAGAAAAATTCACCATTATATAATCGGTACATTCAGAATCAAAAAATACTATTAATCTTATTTCAATAATTTTCAAATTATGTGAATTTTTTACTTTTGTAATAAAACCAATATTTATCGAGAATTCTTGGGTTTTGAAAAAAATAGCTTTCAAACCATAATAAGAATTACTATAGTATAAAAGTTATATGATCATATATATTTAATAAAAAGTAATTTAGTAATAAAATTGTATTAAAATATTATTTAATTTATAAATACATTAATTAATCAAAATATATTTGGTATGTAAAAATACTATCTGTGCTTTAAAAAATATTTAAAAAATAAACAAATAAAATAAATGTATATTATTTGTTAAAAAACTAATACACATAATAATCATGCTAGGGTCTAGTAACATAACCCCTTATAAAACCAACATAAGACCTAAGGGTAAGGGGTGAGATGATGAGAGACTCTCGGGGCGGCTCTGATAACATCTCATGGGTTGTAATATCTATTAACTTCAACTTTTTCCATAGCCAGTTATGTTCAAGCATGAAATGATGAAGCTTATCTTGGTCTTGGTCAAGAACAAATCATAGTGACACTAACTCCATTATGAGATTTGACAAATGGGAATTTTATGGATCAATTCTACTGGATGAGTTCGTTGCTTACTTGGTTTAAGTAAATTGGATTTGTTAAAGACCTATATTTATACTAATCATGTTATCATTTTTTAATGTCTATATTAGCAACTGTAACGATTATTAATATTATTTTAAAATCCAAAAACATAAAACCACGGAAGATCATACGTTTTATATAACCATTTTATATAATAATACATTTAATCAAATCAAGAGTAATTTTCATGAATAAAAGTTTGGGTCATTAAATATTCATTTCAAGACTTCTGGTTCATGTGATCTACGTACATTTCCAATGGTCTTGGGGGTGATGTGTTTATTCTATGGGTTTCATGGACATCATCAATACAAGTTCATAGGGGATTCTCGATTTTAGTTTTGAGAAGGTGGAGAGGTTCAACACCATCTCAGCTACCGTTTCCAATGACGCCATTTCAGTAGGAGGGGCAGTAGGTTATTGCTTTACCAGGGGTGGGGGGAGAGATGCAGCTTATAGAGGCCATGATCTAGATCTCACTTTTGTTTTGGTACCATGACCTAATAATGGAAATGGAGGTGGTCTTATGTAGATAGGTATGGGACTTGGGCGTGGTTAGCTCCACGCAGTGTAGCTAGTTGTTCTAGCAGGTCCAAAGATCTTCAGAGGTTTGAACAGTTTTTAGCAACCTGTATTGTCCCTTATTTGAGTCAGTTACTTCATAGTTTTTTTTACACCTAATGTTTACCTATATTTTCAATTATACCTAGATTGGATTCTTGTGCCCCTTGTGTTGAGTACGCCTGTTGAAAGCAATACCAGTTTGTTAGATGTGTTCCAGGGGTAAGATAATGGTGGTTCCACACTAGTCATATGGGGATACATTATTATTACATATGCAACCATATAATTCCATCGTTGACATAAACTAGTTATATTACATTGATTCTATTATCGACTATTTTCAGAAGTGATGCATTTTTTTCTTATGTGGGTGGCCAATGTGTGGTTTTCATTAGTGAGTGGAACTATTTGGTGGGCAGTCAGCATTTGGATCATCTTCTTTCCTTAATTGATGATCAGTTAGTGGAATCAGTAGACACTAAGATTATGGAGGTTCCCTAGGTCATAGGAGAGTTCATGGATGTTTTCCCTTAGGTTTTTGTGATTAAACCCCCTCGATGTGATGTGGATTTCAGGGTAGACTAGAATCTGAAAGATTCAATGATTTTGATGGCTCTTTATATGATAGTACCTTTTTAGTTAATCGAGTTGAGGATTTAGGTAGATGATTTAATGAAGAAGGTTTTATCCATCCTAGTGTGTCCTCGTGAGGTGATCTAGTGTTGTTCGCAAAGAAAGTCGATGGTGGTTTGATTTTATGTATTAACTACAAGAGGTTGAATCGAGTGATGGGAAAGAACCATTACCCAATTTTAAGGATTGAAAATCTTTTCAACAAACTAAAATGGGAAATTTGGTTTTCTATGATCTATCTACAGTCTAGATGTCACTAGTTATGGGTGAAAGTGGTGATATCATGAAGACTATCTTCGAATGAAGGTATGGTAACATAGAGTATTTAGTTATGCCATTTAGTGTTACGAATGCACAATCCATGTTCATGGAGATTATGAACTCCAAGGTCCTTTATTTCATAGATCGGTTCATTTTTGTATTCGTCAATGATATCTTAATCCAATAGAAGTTAGATGTGAAGCACGATAGGCATCTCAAAATTTTCCTGCATGTTCTTTGATGCCACCAGCTCTATGGAAAGTTGTCCAAGTGTTTGTTCTATCCACAAGAGGTTCATATCCTCAGGAATGTGGTGTCTCATAAAGGGGTGGAAGTAGACCATCAAATGTTGAAGTTATTGTTTCTTGGGAATCACCCAAGATCTTAGAAGATTTTTTCAAGTTCTTTAATCTCATAAGCTATTATCGAAGGGTTATACCCAATTTCTCCCATGATATAGATTATTTTACTTTCTTGACTAAGAAAGGCCATGAATTTGTGTGGATTGATTAGTGATAGCTAGTGTTTTCTTACCTGAAGGGGAAGTTGGTCAATGATTCAGTGCTCTGGTTTCCAGAGTAAGTGGTGATGTTTGAGGTTTTTTGTGATGCATATCATCTAGTATTGGGATTCATAATGATGTAGAAATTGGTAGTGATTTATTATGGATCTTGGAAGGTACATCCCCAATAATTTAACTATGCCACCCACGATCTAGAGTTGGAATCCTCAAACATAGATGAAATAATAAATGGGGATCAGTGGTTCTCTTGTTTCAAATGAAAGTGAAATATTATTTGATGTTGTGGGTGGGGGAGTCTCAATTGGGAGACTCAGAGGAAGAGGTGATGTGTGATCATGTTGATCACGAGGATGGCAAAGAGGGTGGTCTGAGGATAGTCAGGACTAGATGTTTTTTTGTGGAATTTGTCTGTTCTGGTGGTGATGCATGATAGATTCATTTGTGAGATTAATAATGAACTTTTTGAGGTATACCTAAGAGTTTTTAAGATGTATTGTGTCTTGAGGATGTAGTTTTTGGGGCCTGGGATGAAATGAGTAGTGGTGGGGTTCATGGAAAAGTTCATGGTTTTCTAGGAGATGAAGGTCAGGCATTTTTTCCCAGGACATTTGATGTCGCCTTTGGATGTTCCCAAGTAGAAATGGGATGAAATTTAAATGGATTAATTTAAAAGGATACCTAGGGTTTAGGTAGGGTGTGATGCTATATGGGTGATAGTGGATGAGTTGAAAAAATCACCCTACTTCTTAGTAATCAATGATTCATGCACATTGGATTTTTTGTAGAAGAAGTACATATATTAAGTGGTGCAGTTTCATAGAGTTACAAGCTCCATTATCTACGATTGGGACACATGATTTTACTCAGGATTATAGGGGGAATTATATCCTGATTTTGGAAATCAGTTTCACCTAAAAACTCTTTTCCACAATCATTCAAATGGGAATATGGGATGAACTATCTAAACATTGGAGGATATGCTGCATGTGTGCATCTTGGAACTTGGTAGATCGTGGGTATGAAACCATCCCTTGGTGTAATTTCATTATAATAAAATCTATCGCCCTTACTTTTTCATGGCTTCATTTGAATCATTTTATGGAATACCGTTATGTTCTGCATTGTGATGGAAAGAGGTTAGAGAGACAGTTGTTCTTGGTCCCAATGTGGTGCAGAGCACGACCAAGAAGGTTCAACTTATTTGTGACAGGTTTAAAGTATCATAGGACCAATAGAGGTATTTTGTTGATTGGAAAAGGAGGTCCTTGGAATTTCAGGTTGGGGGGCCACATGTTCCTAAATGTTTCACCTCAAAATGGTCAAGATAGGTTTTGTATATTCGGCAAGCTTTCTATCATGTTTTTTGGACCCTTTGAGGTGGTAGGGTGAGTTAGAGAGGTGGAATACAAGGTGGATTTTCTACCATGATTGGAGAGGATCTTTAATGTATTTCACATCTATAAAATTCATTATAATCTTCATGATGACACCCATGTCATTGATTGGTGATTGTTGGATATTGAGGTCAATGCAATGTGTTTGGAGAGGCTAATAGAGATATGGGATAATCAAGAAAAGGTGTTTCCTGGGTGTACCATAACATTGGTTCATGTGTTTTTGGAGAAATGGTGGATATAAGGAGAGAACATGGGTGCAAAATACAGAGACATTTTCCCAGTACCCATAGTTTTTTTGAGTGTTCCTTTTCCTTGATTTACTTTTTAATGTGATGTTTAAACCCAATTTTAAAAAGATGATATCTTTTACTGGATTAGTGGGGTGTGTGTTGTGATGTGTGAAAAATTATAAACATATGAAAAGGGGCAAACCAAATTTCTAATCTAGTTGTATTTATTTTTATTCAATTAAACCAGTGTGGCTGAGTCAGTATCGCCCAGAGTGGACAGTATCATGACATGGAGGATGAAACTCCCTGATTTTTGTGTTCGAGACAACATGGTTTTTATTATTGTGTGGTGTGTTATGAGTTCATTTAGGGTTTTGTGATGAGCCATATATTTAAAATGCTAGAGGATGTGTTCTTGGATGTGGAGGTTTCCACCCAATATTTCGAACAACATAATGTGGTTTATTATTGAAACACGGATGTGTTTAGTTGATAATAGTGACATCACGACCTCTATTTTGAATATGACCATTTCCCATCTCACAATAGGGTATCACCTTGGAGGCGGCTTAGAGGGAGGGGGGGGGGAATTGTGCAACCATTTATCAACCTCTCCCCCTCTCTTAAATTCTTACTTATATTTCTCCTTGTATCTTTTCTAGTGGTGACCTCTGGTATCACTCGAGTGTTTTATGATTTATCATCGTCATATTCTTTCAATTCCTAAAAAATGATGTTTCTTTAAAACCCCTTGTAAATCATACCCTTCTCTAACCTCTCATACCATGATGTATCTCCATGTAGGATATAAAGAAGTGAAAAAATAGAGGTTTTGAGTTCTGCAGTTTGGTAGTGAAAGTCTATTAGGAACGTCCAGAGTCAGTTTTCCTAAGTTTTGCTGGCTATGGTCTTCTACCTCATAGATAGTTTTGATGCTCATATCCCTAGACCTCTTTCACTACTCCGATTTCACATTATTATTCACCCCTCCATGGTGGATCTAGAGTTGTGGAATGATGAGTTTTTGCGATGGTCCATTCATTAGCCATATGTGTGCCTGACACGCCCCTTCGACGATGGATCTTTTATGTATGGAAACATCCTGGTGAGGTTTCTGATATTTTGATTTTTCTCAGTGTTTCCTAAGGCATTAGTGACGTTTTTAGTTTTATTTCTGCAATTATTTTTTGTGACAATGATCTAGTCTTGGGTAATGTTAATTTCTTGTTTTGGTGGAGTTCATTTGATAACTTTGACAACAATTTGATGATGGTTTCTTTTGAAGATCATGGTTCTTATATTATGGTCATTTTATGATGTAGTTGAAGTTTTGTTTGCAAGATGTTTCAAGCTGTTTCTGTAATGGATGATCGGTTCTTTTCGGTGATGTCTGAAAAAAAGTGATGTAGGTGATGACAGGGGGTGGTTATATGGTGGGGTTAGAACTCGATTAGGCTTCCAGATTGAGGATCCTTATCACAAGGTGTTCCGTCTTAGCGATGATGTTGTTTTTGAATTTTTATTCAAATGTGGATTTTTTCAATCCGCGGTTTTAAATATGGTGATTTTTTATTTTCTTGTATGGATCAGTTCCTACCCACCCAAAAACCAGATGTCAAAAGTCAAATAAAAATATACTTTTTAGTTAGTTTAGATGATATTAGTGTTTCATGTGTAGCGAACTCATGGAGAGGTATCTCAAGGGATGATTTTTTGGACCATTAATCCTTTTTCTTATGGGTTGTTTTTTAATTCTTGATGGAATGAATAGTTTGATAGGTAATTGATGTAATTGATCAGACGTCTCTAGTCCAATAATTTATTGGATTCAGGTGTTTGAGGTGTTCTGGGAGGCCAAAGTGGCACATTTCAACACTTTTCAAAATTCCCAGTTCTCTATGATTTCCTATGGTGGATCACACTAGTATTCAATCATTGGAGGTGTATTGAAAGTGGGGGCTTAGTAGAGGTGGCTCAATGTTTGCAGCTTGCGGGTAGTCATTTGTGGGTCATGGCTCATTGGCAGTCGCTCGCCCAACCATTCCTTGTTTAGTGGGGTCTCTCTTCTCGGTGGCTCACTGACGATGGTAGGTGCTTCATATGATGGTGCCTTATATGGAAAGTTTCATTTAATGGTGGCTCATGAGAAGTGACTTGTCAAATGGTTCCCCACCTAATAGTGTCACCTGAGTGTTGCCTCACCTAATAATGGCTTGCGAGTTTTGCCTCTTCGAGTAGTGACTCATGTACAATGTTTCCAACTTCTTCTATTTTTTCCCTTTTGATATCTTTATTGGCCTAAATACTTTTAATACACTATTTGAATGTATTTGAAACCAATTCAACACCCATAAACCATATCTTTATTTTCCAAAGAGTCTATTAGATTTTAATTATTCATAACACATAGTCTTGACCATATCTACCATTAATGGAAAATCAAAAATTTATCTAAACTCATGACTCTATTTAGATCTTCTCAAATCCGAGAAACCATTAACCCTTTTTGTTTCTTATTTTTCTCTCTCGGTATGGGATGACCTGATCCCTTCTCCACAAAGGAGTCACTCGGATAGGCTCTTCATTTGGTTCGGGTTTCCCTAACATTTTTTCTACTAACATCACGCCCCTGTTTTGGTGTAACTAAGAAGTGTTGGTCCCTTTTTCTTCAATGTTGGTATTCCTCTATCATTCTTAATTATTCCTTACTCTAGATTGGTATATGGATTCCTTCCATTGTGAATATTATTTTACAGATTAATAACAATCATTAAACCAGTTTGACATCAATATATAGGGGGTTAAGAAAGGTGATGCATGTTCTGATGTGTTATTTTTTTGAAATTGTGATCTGTATGGGTTAACTGCATAATGAAAATTGTGGTAATTGGGGGTTCCTTTTTTGAAAACTAGTTTATTTATGGAACACATGTTTTTTTTCTTCATTTAACAATGATATATGAAAATTTCATTAACCACGTATATCCAGCTCAATATTGGATTCCCTAAGATCACCCTGTTTCAATGATAACCCCTAAATTAATAAGTGAAATTAAAAAAGGGATCCAATATTAAATATGAAAATGTTTTTTCCAAGGTATGTGAGCTGATGTGATGTGTATAATTGATGTGGTTTGTATGTATGGGGTGGGGGGGGGGGGGGTGGATGACATGTGGCTATATTTTGGGGTTGTGGTGGGTGTGGCGTGATTATGCCATAGGGTACAGTTTTTTGTTGCAATTCAGTGTGTGAATGGTTGTGGTTGTAACTTAGGTGTTCGTCATGTTAATATTATGAGTTAATTTAATGAGTTTGAATAAAGATTGTAGTGATTCATATGGTTTCCTCGCCATTGATAACATGCCGAATGCTTCAACCCATGCCAAGAGGTTGTGGTGATGTGTCTTTAAGTTTAAGGGTGTTAATTTACAATGATTTTTACTTTGTTTCAGAGTCTCTCGAGTAGTGATGGAATAAAAAAAATAATTATTTAATAATGTTTGTAATGGATTGGGTTGGTTTGGCTAAAAAGTGGAAATTGTTAAATAAATTGGTTGGGAATGTGGAATGGGATTTTTTCCCTTGATGTGAGGTGTTGTGCTTTTAGTGGTAGTAGTAAAAGGCCACAGTTTTGTGGGTTAGTTTTTTGTCTATGAAACCATAGGTTGAGATTTAGTGTTTGGTATTATTAATATGTAATTGTATATAATTTTTCATATATGAACCCCACCCTAGTTTAGCACCAAGTGCCGAACACCCCCATAGTCATGGGAGAGGGTGTCTTTCCCAAAATCTCAGTGGGAGGACAGATGGTCGGCCACCCAATCATCCCTTCTCCCTCTTCCATAAGATGATGCCTGAAGTTTAGTCAGGGAGGATGTGATGAGATGTGGTGTCCCAGGTTCTTCTGGATGATTTGTGTCATGGGGTCCCAGGTTTCTTCATGATGACTTTTGAAATTGGGACCTAGGTGTCTTCAAGAAGAGTTGTGATGTGCTATCCCAGGTGTCCACAGGATGACATGATATGTGTGGTGAGAATCAGGTGTGTACGGGGGGACGTGTTGTGATTCCTAGGTGTGTGAAGTTGGGATGTGTTGTGAGGCCCAAGTGTGTGTGGGCGTGATGTGTTGTGAGGCCCAAGTGTGTGCGAGCGGGGTGTGATGTGGTATATTTGGAAGAGGTGGGAGCACTATGAAATTTTTTGTTGTGGTGTGAGAGTGACTAATTTGGGTGAAGGTGGTTTAGGGTACACTATCATCGATGTGATTTATATTATATTACATGAATTACATTACTTTGTGAGCTTGCCTTTGTAAGGCTGGTCTTGATTACTTTACTTTTTTAGGTGTTGTTCGGTTTGAATGATTTCTCACTCGAGCATTATTATGCTTCTTTACATGTATATGAGGTAATTTCTTTTTCACACTGAGTATACTTGTATGATCACACTTTTTATATAAAACTATTTTTAGGTTCCAAGAAGGATCATGTGGAGATTCAAGAATAATATTGGTGAGATGATATCATGAAATATAATAAAGTATAGGCCTTATAATTGATAAAAGTACATTGATTGAGTGGTGTGATTTTTTGGCTTATTTTGTTTACAATATTGTGTGATTCAGTTTAACAACTAGTTTATATTGATAGTGGTGGTGGATTAATATGAATACTTTCATACTCACTAATCAACATTGGTCTAATATATTCAGTATCATCTATGTATTTACACCCCTAATATACTATTATGGGTGAAGGTTGGTAATGTCCTATGTTTGTATATATTACATTTCCCCGATGATATAGGTTTATAGGGTATTGATGATACATAAGATTGAGATACATGATGATTCACATGAGTTTTTACACAATTTATCTAACCAAGCTCCAAGATCAATGTTGAAAATGATATAGGGTAATACTAATATGTCAGAAAAAACTCTTAATTGGGGTATATTAGATATTCAGTTGTGGTTTTCTTAATTAGAGATTTTCCAAGACTCCAATTATTTTTAACTTTTTCTCAAAAAATTAAATTTATTTGATGTAATTACATTAATAATACATGATGTTAAACTTAGGTAATATGATACACCAAATTAATCTTTTTCAACATAAAACACCGGTTTAGCTTGCATTATATGAAACATTGAGTTTTAATAAAATAATGATATATTAGTAATATATATATTTAAAGCCCAAAGAGTATAATATATCCATTAAACATGGTAATATTAAATTTAATAACTAATTTCTATACATAATGTTTTTATAAAAAGAAAAAATATTCATAATAAAATTCATAATTTTTTTCGTTAAACTCTATATATATTTTGAAAATAATATTTTCATAAAAAAGTATTTTTATTCCTAGTTGTGAACAATAAAAAAATTAATATTTTACAATTTAATAAAATTAGTTTCCAAAATAATATTTATGTATTTTTATCAGAATTTTAAAACTATTTAATGGTTAATTTTTGTGATTTTTATAGAAATATTTCATTTTTGGATGAATAGTGAAAAATACAAAATTTTTGTTGAAAAATTCCCTTGATATGTTATTTATTTATAAAGTAAAATTAAATTTAAATTTTTTTAGTATAATAAGTTCAATAATATATTAATTAATCCAATTTAGGTTATTGTTATCACTTTTCAATGTGAACATTTATAAAATAAACAATTCAAACTTTTGAACATTTTCATTTTAAAAACTCGTTGTCTCATCACATCTACATGATTAATTTTAAAGTTATTCCTGAAACTTATGTGAAATAAATTTTTAATAATGTATTAAATATATTCAACCACCATGATTCATAATTTAAAATACGGAAAAATTAATTCATTCCCGACCTAATTATTGAAAATAGTTAAATTTATTTATGGCGATTTAGAGAAAAATGAGTTTACCAAGGGACAAAACATTAATCTAATGAGAAATAATTACTTAAAAACTTCTAAAATATCAATTTTATGGAATTATTTTTACACTACACATTAATATAGAGAATATTTTGTATTATTGATACCTTTTTAATTAGTAACATGGGTACATCTAACTTTCTCTTCAAAAATATCATGTGTGTCATCTCCCCCGCTTTTAAATGGACACCACCTATCACCCACTCTTCACACAATAAAAAAAATTATTTGGAAAATACCTAAAAAAATAGCTTATAAAAATCCCTACCCTCATCCTATAGTCCTCATTTTGTGCATAAATCACACCAAGGAATCCCTTTGGTGAAAACCAAAAGGAGATACATGAAGAAGATGTAACATTTTTCAATGAATGTTTTTAGTTTATTTCATTCTAGAAACCCATTAATTATTTTTATATCATAATTATATAATAAAAAAATTATATAAATATACTTAGATGTTCTTGTGTTAAATGTATGACCAAAAACCACACCCAATTCAATCAAATGGGCTACAAAATCATTATTCATATGTATGGCGGACTACCACCACATGAAACAATGTCATTAGTTTTTCATTAACACCAACAAAAGTTGGAATAATTATGGAAATACTATTTATATATGATAATTATTATTATTATTACTCTATTTGGATTTATTAATTATTATATGGTACATACCTTATCATATTCCATTTTATGGAAATATAATAACATCGTTTGTATGTACCTGGACTACTACCTCGCAAAGTGATGTGATTCATTCATACATTATATTGACTTTATTATGGAAGGTTTTAATAAAAATATATGATATATTTTTCTTTTAAATTATTTTGGACTTAAAATATCTTATATACATTTCTTTCTTTCTATCGAAAATGAAATGGGAAAAACATTAATCCATATGTACGACCTACAGTCTCTTTGAATAGTGCATTTCATTACATATTTCTATCATTTAGAGACTATTGTAACAAAATATATTATATATATATATATGAGATTATTAAAATATTTATAATTATATAAATAATTATATCATGATTAAATTAAGAGGGAAAATGATATAACAAATCAAAACATATATATAAAATAATGCAGTTATTACCTGAACAGGAACATTAACCTGGAATTGTAAACAAATGGGTAATAAAAGGTCATAAAAAGAATATATGGTATCCTATAAATGAATATTGTTATTTAATAGATTTATATTAAAAATATATTTATTAAACATGAGTATTGTACTAGTAAAATTGAAATGAAGTTTTAATGTAAGGGATTTCCATCTTACTTTTTTCTTTGGTGAGACTTTCTATATTCAACACCTCTCTATCCAATGTGGTGTATATAATACCCATTAATTTATTTTATGATTCTTCTTATAAAATTTATTGGTATATATATATATATGTCTATTTTTTCATCATTATTTCATGGTATTTATGGTTAAGAAGATACCAAAACCGTAAGCTAGTTTAGTCTCAATTTTTATTTTGGAAGTCACTTGTTATGTTATGCAATTAAATTATATTAAGATGTCCACGTACTGACCCATTGACTTGTTATATCATAAAATATATTTCTTATGATGATATTTTCTGTTCCATGTAATTTTTTTCTTGTATGACCCTATAACACCTTGAGAGGTGAGGGGTAAATAATTGTGTCTACATTTTCTTTTAACGTGACATATACTATTCCCACATTGGCAGGAACTTGTAAAACTTGTTGGATGGAATCATGAACTTATGAAATAGTCACATGAATAAATTGAACTCAATTGTTTTACATGGTTCACCACTAAGGGCTAGTCCAGTGAATATATAGAGATAATGTTTCATCCATACATAAATCCACAAAATTTCTCTAGTTATTGTGGAGTACATAAGTTCAATTATAGTCACTCGATGATAGGAAAATTTCATTTATATGAATTTTAGGGATAGAATACTTCCTCCCTCAGTATAGTTCCTTCGACTCTCTAAAGGTTAATAAAAAGGTATAACTCTTATTCATTTTAATTACATGAAGTTGTAT
Organism: Viscum album; assembly: GCA_963277665.1. Lineage (NCBI taxonomy): Eukaryota > Viridiplantae > Streptophyta > Magnoliopsida > Santalales > Viscaceae > Viscum > Viscum album. Next base: position 1,939,954,717 of record OY728130.1, read on the forward strand.
TCAGTTGATTTGGAATTCAAGTCTTTGTCCCTTATCACCATGAGACTCGGCTTGCATCATAGTCCTGAGTTTGTGGACTTGAAATCACTGTTATCATAAACCAGATGTTCAACACTACTATTCAAAAAGATAAAAACCTTCATGAATCATCATTTATGTTTCATGGAAATTCCAACATTCACAAACCCACACACTTTCACGAAGTACACTATATTCATGAAGCTCCCACCTTAATGAAGTTCCTAGCCTTAAGGGAACAATAAGTCTTCAAAAAACACCATGTCTTCACAAAACTATCTTTTTAAAAATTATTATCAACAGTTGATAATTAACCATTCTTTTTTATTTATTTTTTTTCGCAAATAATTCATGATTCACGAAGCACCTATCCATCCAAAATTCATAGAGATTTAACTATTTCTATTAATATATTCATCTTTTAAATTTTTTTGCATTGGAATATTTATATACTTTTACCTTAACACATTCATAGTAATGAATATTTACTTTCACCATATCATGCATTCATGAGGCCTCTCATAGTCGCGAGAACACTAACTTTTCATCGAGCGTTCATGAAGCTCAATACCATCGTAATAACCCAACTTTCATGAAACCAAACCTCCCGGAAACCATGTATTATAGAAACGCATGTATTTACCATATTTATAAAGTGAAAATCCTTGCAATAAACCTTTAATGAAGGTTTCTCGTTACCACTAATATTGTGCTCCAAAAATTTGGCACGCATTAGAAAATGACACCACCTTTAACTCGGAAGCAATATTCATTATAAGATTCCGTCTCTTTCATAATACCTAATAAAACCTACCTTTTCTATGGTCTTGGGGTGATGTTTTTATCATAAGGGGTTCATTTCCATCTTGAAGACAAGTTCTTATGGGATTCTCGATCATAGTTTTGTCGAGGTGGATAGGTTTAGCACCATCTCAGCAGTAGATTCCAATGATACCATTTCGGTAGGAGGGGTAGTAGGCTTTTTCTTTGCCCGATGTGGGGGGGGAGATGGAGCTTGTAGAGGATAATATCTAGATCTCACTTTTGTTTAGTTACCATGACCTAAGAACTGACATGGAGGTGGTCTTATGTAGAGAGTTATGGGACTTGGGCATGGTTAGTTCCACACAGTGTAGGTAGCAGTTCTAGTAGGGCCAGAGATTGTCAGAGGGTTGAACAGTTTTTAGCACCCCACATTGTTCTTTATTTGAGATAGTTAATTCATAGTGTTTTTTACACTAGCTGTATCCCAATATTCTTTACTATATGTAGAGAGGCTTCTTGTGCCCCTTATGTTGAGTACACTTGTTGGAATCTGGACCAGCTTGTTAGATGTCTTCCGGGGGTAAGATAATGGTGGGACCACATCAGTCCTATGGGGATACATTATTACTTCATATGAAACCATAAAATTCCTTCCTTGACAGAAAATACTTGTATTACATTCATTCTATTATTTACTATTTTCAGAAGTGATTCATTTTTTTCTTATGTGGGTAGCCAAAGTGTGGTTTTCACTAGTGAGTGGAGCTGTTTGGTGGGCAGTCAGCATTTGGATCATCTTCTTTCCATATTGGGTGATTAGATAGTGGAATCTATAGACACTGAGATTATGGAGGTTCCCTTGGTAATAGGAGAGTTCGTGGATGTTTTCCCTTAGATTCAACACCCTTGATGTGATGTGGAGTTCGGGATAGACTGGAATCTGAATGATTCACTGATTTTGATGGATCCTTATCTGATAGAACATTTTTAGTTGAAGAAGTTGAGGATTTAGATATCTGATTTGATGAAGAAGGTTTTCATCCAGCCTAGTGTGTCCCCAGTGGTGACCTAGTGTTATTCGCAATGAAATTAAATGGTGGTTTGAGTTTGTGTATTGACTACCAGAGGTTGAATCACGTGATGGGAAAGAACCATTAACCAATTCTAAGGATTGAAAATATTTTCAACCAACTAAAAAGAGAAAATTGGTTTTCTAAAATCTATCTACAGTCCATATGTGACTACTTATGGGTGAAGGAGGGTGATATATTGAAGACTATCTTATAATGAAGGTATGGGAACATTGAGTTTTTAGTAATTATATTTAGTATCATGAATGCACTGTCAATGTTCATGGAGATCCTAAACTCCAGGTTCCCTGATTTCTTGGATCGGTTCATTTTCATATTTGTTGATGATACATTGATCAACACAAAGTCAAAGGAGCAGCACGATAAGCATCTCAAAATTTTCCTACATGTTCATTGATGCCACCAACTCTATGGAAAGTTGTCCAAGTGTTTGTTCTATCCACAAGAGGTTCATATTCTTAGGAATGTGGTGTCTCCGAAAGGGGTGGAAGTAGACCATCAAATATTGAAGTTATTGTTTCTTGAGAATCACCCAATAATTTAGAAAAGTTTACAAGTTCATTAGTCTCGTAAGTTATTAACGAAGGGTTATACCCAATTTCTCCCATGTTATATATTTTTTGACCTCCTTGACTAAGAAAGGCCATGAATGTTTGTGGAGTGAGTAATTCTAGCAAGTGTTTTCTTACTTGAAGGGGAAGCTAGTTAGTGCATCTGTGCTCTAGTATCCAGAGGTAGTGCTAATGTTTGAGGTTCTTTGTTATGATTACCATCTAGTATTAGGATGCATAATGATGTATAAATCAGTAGTGATCGCTTATGGATCTAGAAAGGTACATCCCCAAGAATGTAACTATGCCAGCCACGATCTAGAGTTGGAATCCTCACACATAGATGAAATAATAAATAGGGATGGATGATTCTGTTGTTTCAAATGAAAGTGAAATATTCTTTGATGTTGTGGGTGGGAGGGTCTCAATTTGGAGACTCGGAGGATGTGGTGATGTGTGATCATGTTGATTGTGGGGATTCTAAAGAGGGATGGATATAACATGGTTAGAACTATATGTTATTTTGTGGATTTTTTTTGACGGTGATTCATGAGGGATTAATTTGTGAGATTAACAATGATCCTTTTGAGGTATACCTAAGAGTTTAGAAGATGTATCATGTCTTGAGGATGTAGTTTTGCTGTCCTGGAATGAAATGAGCAGTGGTAGGGGTTCATGGAAAAGTTCATGGTTTTCCGGTAGATGAAGGTCGATCATTCTATTCCAGGATGTTTGATGCCGCCTTTGGATGTTCCCAAGTAGAAATGAGATGAAATTTAAATGGATTAATTTATAAGGATTCCTAGGGCTCAGGGAGGCTGTGATGTTATTTAGGTGATAGTTTATGAGTTGAAAAAATCATCCCACTTCTTGGAAATCAATGATTCATGCACATAAGATTTTTTTGGTGAAGAAGTATGTGGATGATGTGGTGAGATTTCATAGAGTTACAAGCGCCATTATCTTGGATGGGGACCCATGATTTGCCTCAATATTCTAAGGGGAATTACATCTTGATTTTGGCACTCAGTTTCACCTCAAAACTTCTTTCCACCATCATTCAAATGAGAATATGGGATGAACTATCTAAATATTGGAGGATATGTTGCGAGTGTGAATCTTGGACCTTGGTGGATCTTGGGTATGAAACCATCCCTTGGGAGAATTTTATTATAGTAAAATCTATCACACTTCCATTGGCATGGCTCCATTTGAATCTTTTTATGGAAGGCCATCATGTTATGCATTGTGATGGAAAGAGGTTGGGGAGACAATTTTTCTTGGTCCCGATGTGGTGTAGAGCATGACCAAGAAGGTTCAACTTGTTTATGACAGGATTAAAGTATCATAAGACCAATAGAGGTATTACGTTGATTGTAAAAGGAGTACCTTGGAATTTCTGGTTGGCAGCCGCATGTTCCTAAATGTTTCACCTCGACATGGGCAAGAGATGTTTGGTATATTCAGTAAGGTTTCTCCCATGTTTTTGGTCCCTTTGAGGTGTTAGGGTGAGTTAGAGAGGTAGAATACCGAGTTGATTGTCCACCATGATTGGAGAGGATCCCCAATGTCTTTCAGATCTATAAGCTTAATTAGAATCTTCGTGATGACACCCATGTCATCGATTGGGTATAGTTGGATATCGAGGATGATGAAATGTTTTTGGAGAGGCTAATAGAGATAAGGGATCATCAAGAAAAGGTATTTCCTGGGTGTACCATAACACCGGTTCATGAGTTGTGGAGAAATGGTGGAAAGGATGATAGAACAAGGGAGTGAGAGAAAGAGAAATTTTCCCAGTACCCTGAGTTTTTTTTGAGTTTTTCTTTTAATTGATTTTCTTTGTAATGTGATGTTTAAACACTATTTTAAAAATATGATCTCTTTTACTGGAATTGTGGGGTGTGTGTTGTAATGTGTGAAATATTATCGACATATGTAATAGGGAGAACCAAATTCCTAATCGAGATTTATTTATTGTTGTGCAAATTAAACCATTGTGGGTGAGTCAGTATCGCCCAGAGCGGACAATATCATGAAATGGTGGATGAAACTCTCTTATTTGTGTGTTCGAGACGACATGGTTTTTATTCTTGTGTAGTGTTTTATGAGGTCATTTGGGTTTTTATGATGAGGCCTAGTTTTCATAGTTCAGAGGAGGTGTTCAAGGATGTGGAGGTTTTCACCCTAGCATTCGAACAACATAATGTGGTTTATTATTGAAACACTGATTTGTTTAGTTGATAGTAGTGACATCATTACCTCTATGTGGAATCTGACCATTTTCCATCTCACAATAGGGTTTCTCCTCGAACGCGGCTTGGAGGGGGGTCATTTTTCAACCATCTATAACCATCTCCCACTCCCTTATCTTCTTTATTATATTTCTCCTTCTATCATATTTAGCGGCGACCTCTGCTCTCACATGAGTGTTTTATGATTTAGCAACATCGTATTCTTTCATGTCCAGAAAAAGGTTGTTTCTTTTAAACCCCTTGTAAATCATACCCTTCTCTAACCTCTCAAATCATTATGTATCTCTAAGTAGGATATGGAGAAGTGGAAAAATAGAGGTTTATTGTTCTGCAGTTTGGCGGTCAAAGGCTTTTAGGAACTTCTAGCATCAGTTTTCCTAGGTTTGGTTGGTTCTGGTCTTCTACCGCATTGATAGTTTCGACGCTCAGAGCCCTAGAAATCTCTCAATACTCTAGTTTCACATTCTTATGCACCCCTCCATGGTGGATCAGAAGTGGTGTAATGATGAGTTTTTGCGATGGTCCATTCGGTGGCCATCGGTGTGCCTGACACGCCCCTTCGACGACGATGCTTTTTCGAATGGAAACCTCCTAGTGGGGTTTCTGATATTTTGACTTTGTTCAGTGTTTCCTAAGGCATCAGTGGTGTTTTTAGGGATTATTTCAACAAATGTTTTGTGTGAAGATGCTCTATTTTTGGGTATTGTTAATATTGTTTTGGTTGGGGTCATTCGATAACTATGACGATGATTTGATGATGGTTTCTTCTGATGATCATGGTTATTATGTTATGGTAGTTTTATGATGTAGTTGAAGTTTCTTTTGTAAGATGTTTGAATATGTTTCTGAAATGGATGATGGGTTCTTTTTGGTGATGTATGAAAAAGGTGATATAGGTGATGACTGGAGGGGTGGTGGTGGTTATACGGTGGGGTTGCAGCTCGATGAGGCTTCCAGATTGAGGATTCGTGTTACGTGGTGTTCCATCTTATCAGTGATGTTGATTTTGAATTTTTAATCAAATGTGGGTTTTTTCTGTCCAAGGTTTTGATTATAGTGATTTTTTATTTTCATACATGGATCGGTTCCTACCCACCCAATAATTTGATGTCAAAATTCAAATAAAAATATAATTTTTAGTTAGTTTAGTTGATATTAGTGTTTCAAGTGTAGCGAGCTCATGGAGAGGTATCTCAAGGGATGGATTTTTGAACTATTCCCCATTTTTCTTTTGGGTTGATTTTTAATTCTTTATGGAAATAATAGTTTGAGAGGTAATTGATGTTATAAACCAGACGCATCCAATCCATTAATTTATGGGAATCTAGTGTTTGAAGTGTTCTGGGTGGCCAATGTGGCTCATTTCAACACTTTTCAAAACTACCAGTTCTCAGTGATTTCCAATGGTGGATCACCCTAATAGTCACTCATTGGTTGTGTATTGTTGGTGGTGGATCAGTAGAGGTGGCTCATTGGTTGTGGCTTGCGGGTGGTCGTTTTTGTGTCAAGGCTCATTGTTAGTCACTCGCCCAACAGTTCCTTGTTTAGTGGGGTCTCGCTTCGCGGTGGCTCACTGACGATGGTAGGTGCATCATATGATGGTTCCTTGTATGGAAAAGCTTAGTTTAATGGTGTCTCATGAGTAGTGACTTGTCAAACGGTGCCTCACCTAACTGTGTCACATGATTGGTTCCTCAACTAATGTTGTCTTGTGAGTTGCACCACTTCGAGTAGTGCCTCTTGTACAAGGTCTCCAGCTTATTCTAGTATTTCCCTTTTGATGTCTTTATTGGCCTTAAACACTTTTAATACCCTATTTGAAATTATTTGAGACCAATTCAACACCCATAAACCCTATCTTTGTTTTCCAAAGAGTTTTTAAAATTTTAATTATTCATAACACATAGTCATGACCATATCTACCTTTAATGGAAAATAAAATATTTATCTAAACTCATGACTCTATTTAAATCTTATAAAATCTAAGATACCTTTCCCCCTTTTGTTCCTTTTCTATCTCTCTCCCGGTATGAGATGACCAGATCCCTTATCCCCAAAGGAGTCACTAGGTTAGGCTACTTATTTTGGTTCATGTTTCCCTAATGTTTTTCCTGCAGCCATTACACCCCTGTTTTGGTGAAACTAGGAAGTGTTGACCGTTTTTTCTTCAAATTTGGGTTTTTCCATATTTCATAATTATTCATCACGCAAGATTGGTATATGTATTCTTTCCATTGTGAATATTTTATTACATATTAATAAGAATCATTAAACCATTTTGAGATCAATATATAGGGGGTTAAAAAAGTGATGCATGTTCGGATGTGTTAATTTTTTTTGATATTGTGATATGTATGGGTTAACTACATTGTGAAAAATGTGGTAATTTGGGGTTCCTTTTTTGAGAACTATTTTATTATGGAACACATGTTTTTTTTCTTCATTTAACCCTGATATATGAAAATTTCATTAACCATGTATATCCAGCTAAATAATGGATGCCCTAGGATCACTCAGTTTCAATGATAACCCCAAAATTAACAAGTGAAATTAAACAAGGTACCCCTTATTAAATATGAAAATGTTTTTTCCAAGGTATATGTGGTGATGTGATGTGTAGAATTTATGTGGTTTGTATGTGTGGGGGAGTGGATGACATGTGGCTGTATATTGTGGTTGTCGTGGGTGTGGCATGATTATTCAATATGGTACAATTTTTATTGCACTAAAGTGTGTGGTTGGATGTGGTTGTGACATAGGTGTTGGTTTTGTTAATATGATGAGTTAATTGGATGAGTTTGAAGAAGGATAGTAGTGATTGGTATGGGTGCTTCACCATTCATAACATGATGAATGCTTCAGCCCATACCTAGAGGTTGTGGTGATGTGTCTTTAAGGTTAAGTGTGTTAATTTACCGTGATTGTTACATTGTTTTGTAGTCTCTTGAGTAGTGATGGAATAAAAAAAAATTATTTAATAATGTTTATAATGGATTGGGTTGGTTTTTCAAACAAAGTAGAAATGGTTAAATAAAATGGTTGGGAATGTGGAATGGGATTTTTCCCTTGATGTGTGGTGTTGTGCTTTTAGATGTAGCAGCAAAAGGCAACAGTTTTGTGGGTTAGTTGTTTGTCTAAAAACCCATAGGTTGAGATTGAGTGTTTTTTATTGTTAATATGTACTTGTATTTACTTTTTCCTTTATGCACCCACCCTAGTTGAGAACTAATTTCCTAACACCCCCATAGTCATGGGAGAGGGTGTCTTTCTCAACATCTCTGTGGGAGAACGGATGGTCGGCTAGCCAACCATCCTTTCTCCCTCTTCCATGAGATGAAGACCAAAATTTAGTCAGGTAGGATGTGATGAGATGTGGTGTCCCAGGTTTTTCTGGATGGGTTGTGTCAAGGTGTCCTAGGTGTCTTCATGATGAGTTGTGAAATGGGGACCTAGGTGTCTTCAGAATGAGCTGTGATGTGCTATCCCAGCTGTCCACAGGATGGAATGGGATATGTGGTGAGCATCAAGTGTGTGCAGGTGGATATGTTGTGATTCATAGGTGTGTACATGTGGTATGTGTTGGGAGGCCAACATGTGTGAGGGCGTGATGTTTTGTGAGGCCCATGTGTGTGTTGGAGAGGTGTGATGTGGTATATTTGGAAGAAGTGGGAGCACTAGGACATTTTTTGTTGGTGTGTGAGAGTGACCAATCAGGGTGAATGTAGTTTAGGTTATGATTCCATCGATATGATTTATATTATATTACTCTAATTAAATTACTTTTTGAGCATGAGTTTGTAAGGGTGGTCTTGATTAGTATACTTGTTTAGGTGTTGTTGGGTTCTGATGATTTCTCACTTGAGCATTATTATGCTTTTTTTACATGTGTATGAGATAATTTATTTTTCATATTAGTGTACAAGTAGGCTCACCCTATGTATATAAAACTATTTTTAGGTATCAAGCAGGATCATGTGGATCGTGATAGACCTTACTAGCTCAGATCCTTAATAGTTATTATTTTGCTGGAAAGCTTTACTATTAGTATTTGTTTTGGATACTTTTGTATTTCATATCAGTTCAATTTTGTACTTGCATTTGAGATATTTTTGGATTTCATTTATATTATATCTAGGATTATATGTTGATGATTTTTTCTATATGCTGATCTTGTTTCTCATAATGGGCAATGCCTCTAATATTGTGAGATTTTAACACTAATGTTTCTAGTCACCAACCTGAGGCCTACTAGACACGAGACATGTGGGAAATTATCCCCCTTTCATTACTACCATACCAATAAGAGTATTGTTAGAGGGAGGGTCTTGTGAAACCCCATTAATAACGTTCAGGTACAATATCAGATTTATGATATGTCCATTATAAGATGTTTATGAACTCAAGATGAATGATTGAAGAAAAACAATTGATATAAATTTTCAAACCAATGTATTCACCTTAGGCTCATGATGTATTTTTTAATCTCTATGACTGAATTAGATATATAATTTTCACCACATTACTATTTTTGGATAAATAAAGAGCTACATTACTCATTATTACATGCAGATCATGATGATTTAATTTTGGAATCTATTTTTTCTCGTTAAATAACATTTATAATGATGAAAATATTATTTTTGAGGAAAATGGAGTTATTAATTAATTTTATTATGAAAAATATATAAATTTTTATTTTAAAATTAATAAAAAAATTAACATATTTTTTATGGACATAATTAAAATCCCTTGTACTTTTGTAATTATTTATAAAGAATAAGATATAGTGAATTTATGTGGATAAAATCAAGAGGGATGAAAAATAATTATATTTATTAATATATTTTCATCATGGTAGTTAAATAAGAAAAGAATTAATGGGGATAAATTTTTAAATCATTAATAATTTTCCATATGTTAATTTATGGATTTTAAAAGTAATTAATAATTCATTTTAATGAAATGAATTTCTATGTGATAGAGCATAACTAATGGAAAAGGGGAAAATACTGGTTATTAAATTAAATTAATATAGTTTGATACTTAATAAAAAAATTCAGGTGATATATTTAATGGTTATTAGAGTTTAAATAGAATTATAATAAGAATTAAAATCGAATTTAGTTGAATAAAAATGATGGAAAGAAATTACTATAGTATGGGTAATTATTAATGTGGATATATTAATTTAAATTAGGTTATTGAAGATAAAATATAGAATAGTTATCTTAATAATATATATATATATATATGAGTGTGTGTGTGTGAAAATATATATACATAATTAATTTAGAAAATACTTCCAAATTACAAAGGATGAATTATGTAATATAGATGTTTAATTTTGAAAATGAAAATAATTTCAAAAATAAATTCTGGAATATAAGGATGAGAAAAAAATATTTTTAAAATGAGGAATATTCCCTTGATGTGGTTATCAATATTTGACCGTTGACTTTTGATTATTGGGTTGGTTATAATGAATGATTATATATACCTTTTAAATTAAATAGGTTAAACCCTTTGGATAGACTAAAATTAAAGTAATAGGTATATTGGGAATATTATTTTAATCTTTTAATCATTTATTATTATTTTAACAGAATTACTATATGTAGTTATTAATATTAATTTTAATTTAATTGTTTAATATTGAAAAAAATAATATAATAATTGAATTGGAATTTTTATTGGATTTTGATGATCTTAGGATGTGGAGATTCAAGAATAATATAGGTGAGATGATATCATGAAATATAATAAGTTATAGGTCTTATAATTGATAAAAGGTCATTGATTGAGTGGTGTGAATTTTTTGATTATTTTGTTTACAATATTGTGTGATTCAGTTTAGCGACTAGTTGATATTGATGATGGTGGTGGATTAATATAAATACTTTCATACTCACTAATCAACATTGTTCTAATATAGTCAGTATCATCTATGTATTTACTCCCCTAATACACTATTATGGGTAGAGGTTGATAATGTCCTTTGTTTGTATATATTACTTTTCTCCAATGATATAGTTTTATAGGGTATTAATGATACATGAGATTGAGATAAATAATGATTCACATGAGTGTTTACGCAATTTATCTACCCAAACTCCAAGATCAATGTGGAAAATAATGTAGGGTAGTACGAATATGCCACCAAAAAATATTAATTGGGGTAGATTAGATATTCAGTTGTGGTTTTCTTAATAATACATTTTTAAACACTCTAATTTTTATAACTTTTTCTCAAAAAAATTAAATTTATTTGATGGAATTACATTAATAATACATCAATTAAAACTTATGTAATCTGCAACACCAAGTTAATATTTTTCAACACGATACACCAGTTTAGCATGCATTACATGCAACATTGAGTTTTAATAAAACAATGATATATTATTAATATATATATTTAAATCCCAACCAGTATTGTATATCCATTAAACATGGTAATATTTAATTTAATAACTAATTTCTATACATAATTTTTTATAAAAAGAAAAAATATTCATAATAAAATTCATAATTGTTTTTCTTAAAGTCTATATATGTTTTGAAAATAACATTTTCACAAAATAACTATTTTTAATCCTAGTTGTGAAAAATAAAAAAATTAATATTTTACCATTTAATAAATTTAAATTCCAAAATAATATATATTTTTTTGATTAGAATTTAAAAACTATTTAATGGTTAATTTTAGTGATTTTTATAGAAATATTTCATTTTTGAATGAATAGTGAAAAATAGAAAAGTTTAGTTGAAATCTACATTGGTATTTTATTTATTTATAATGTTAAATTATATTTTAATTTTTGTTATAATTAGTTCAATTATATATTAATTAATCCAATTAAGGTCATTGGTAACACTTTTCAAGCTTAAATTTTATAAAATAATCATTTTAAACTTTTTAACATTTTCAATTTAAAAACCCGTTGTCTCATCCCGTCTACAGAATTTATTTTAATGTTATTTCTGAAATTTAGGTGAAATAAATTTTTAATAATTTATTAAATATATTCAACCATAATAATTCATAATTTATAATATCTAAAAAATAATTCTTTCTTGAAATAATTATTGAAAATAGTAAAATTTATTTATTGCGATTAAGAGAAAAATGAGTTTACCAAGGGACTAAACATTAATCTAAAGAAAAATAATTCCTTAAAAACTTCTAAAATACCCATTATATGGATTTATTTTTACCTTACACATTAATTTAGATAAGTTTTTGAATTATTGAATCCTTTTTAATTAGTAACATGGGCACACCTAACTTTATTTTCAAAAATATCATGTGTGTCATCTCCCCCGCTTATAAATAGACACCACCTATCATCCTCTCTTCATAGCATAAAAAACATTATTTGGAAAATAGATAAAAAAATAGTTTATAAAAATCCCTACCCTCATCCTATAATTATCATTTTGTGCATAAATCACACCAAGGAATCCCTTTGGTGAAAACCAAAAAGAGATACATGAAAGAAAATGTAACATTTTTCAATTAATGTTTTTATTTTATTTCATTCTAGAAACCCATAAATTATTATCATATCATACTTATTTAATAACCTAAATTATGTTAATATACTTACATGTTTTTGTGTTAAATTTATAACGAAAAACCACACCCAATTATATCAAATCGGTTACGAAATCATTACTAATATGTATAGAGGACTACCGCCACATGAAACAATGTCATTAGTTTTTCATTACCACCAATAAAAGCTGGAATTAATTATGGAAATACTATTTACATGTGATACTTTTTATTATTTTTACATTATCAGGATTTATTAATTATTATATAGAACATATCATCACATATTCCATTTTATGGGAATACAATAACAACGTTTGTATGTACCTAGACTACTGCCTTGCAAAGCGATGGAATTCATTCAAACTTTATATAGACTATATTAAAAAAGGTTTTAATAAAAATATAAGATATATATTTCATCAAAATTATTTTGGACTGAAAATATCTCATATATGTTTCTTTCTTTTTATCGAAAATGAAAAGGTAATCAACATTAATCCGTATGTACGACCTATAGTCTCCATGAATAGTGTATTTCATTTCATATCTCAATCTTTTAGAGATTCATGTAACAATAATATATATATATATATATGATATTATTAAATTATTTATAATTATATAAATAATTAAATTGTGATTAAATTAAGAGGGCCAAAAATATAAAAAATCAAAACATATATGTAAAATAATTCATTTATTACCCAAACCAGATCATTAACCTGTAATTGTAAACAAATGGTTAATAAAAGTTCATAAAAATAATATATGGTATGATATAAATGAATATGGTTATTTAATATATTTATAATAAAATTATATTTATTATACATGAGTATTGAACTAGTGAAATTGAATTTATGTTTTATTGTATGGGATTTCCATCTTACATTTTACTTTGGTGGACTTTCTATATTCAACACCTCTCTATCCAATGTAGTGTATATAACACCAATTAATGTATTTTATGATGCTTATTATAAAATTTATTGATATATATATATATTCATCATTATTTCATGGGGTATATGGTTAAAAAGATACCAAAACGGTCATCTAATTTAGTCTCAATTTTCTTTTTGGAAGACACTGGTTTTGTTTTGAAATTAAATTCTTCTAAGATGTGTATGTACTGACCCATTAACATGTTATATCATAAAATATATTTATTATGATGATATTTTATGTTTCATGTAATTTTGTTCTTATATGAACCTAGAACACCTGGAGAGGGGAGGGGTGAATCAGTGTGTTAACATTTTCATTTAACACAACAGATACTATTCCCACATTGGTAGGACCTTGTAAAACTTTTTGGATGGAATAATGAACATATGAAACATTCATAGGAATATATTGAACTCAATTTTTTTACATGGTTCACCACTAATGGCTAGTACAATGACTATATATAGATAGTGTTTCAGCCATACCTAAATCCTCAATATTTCACTAGTTATTTTGGAGTAGATAAGTTCAATCATATTAACTCGATGATAGGAAAATTTACTTTATAGGAATTCTAGGGATAGAACACTGCCTCCCTCAGAACAGTTCCTTCAACTCTCTAAGGGTTAATAAAATGGTATATGTCTTATTCATTTTTATTACTTGATGTTTTATTCAGTAGATTTGGAATCCAAGTCTTTGTCCCCGATCACCATGAGACTCGACTTGCATCATAGTCCAGAGTTGGTGCCCTTGAAATCAGTGTTATATTAAACCAGATGTTCAAAACTACTATTTGAAAAGATCAAAACCTTAATGAATCATCCTTTATGTTTCAAAAAAATTCCAACATTCACAAACCCACACACTTTCATGATGTTCACTATATTCATGATTCTCCCACCTTAATGAAGTTCCCAACCATAAGGGAACAATAAGTCTTCAAAAAACACCGAGTCTTCAAAAAACTATCTTTTTTAAAAAATTATTAGCATCAGTTGAGAATTAACCATTCTTTTTTTGATTCTATTGTTCTCAAACAATTCATGATTAATGAAGCACCTATCCATCCATAATTTATAATGATTTCTCTATTTCTCACAATCTATTCATCTTTTAAATTTCTTTTTTATTGGCCTATTAATATACTTTTACCTTAACACATTCATAATAACGAATATTTACTTTCACCCTATCGTGCATTCACGAGGCTTCTCATAGTTGTGGGAATGCCAACTTTTCATCGAGCATTCATGAAGCTCAATACCATCCTAATAACCCAACTTTCATGAAACAAAACCTTAAAGACACCTAGTATATCAGAAACGCATGTATTTACCATATTTATAAATTGTAAATCCTTAAAATAATCCTTTCATGAAGCTTTCTCCTTACCACTAATTTTTTTATCCAAAAATTTGGCACACAATAGAAAATGACACCACCTTCATCTCGGAAGAAATATTCATTATATGATTTTGTATATTTCACAATCCCTGATCAAATCTACTATGGGTTTACAAAAAAAACAAAATACACTCCCTTCTATGCTTTAATTATTTTTTATCTAATAATATCCACCTTTGGATTTGATTAAAATATGTTGATAAATTAAATATAGCACCAGCCTCAACCAAAAATGAGATTGATGTGAAATAACTCATTTATCATTCTAATACATTGTGATCAGATAATAATTTGTAAACAATTATTTGTATGATAGTATTCCATGCCTCATTAGAGAACTATGAAAACCTAGAATTTACTTCCCTACAACCAACTGCAACTATTGAATTCTACTTCTCTCCCCCTCTAGAAATAATCCCAAAGAAACTGTATTTCTACTTTTAGTGATCAAAAGAAATTACCATAGATCATATCTCCCCCATAATTATGTATCATATAGAAAAATAGATTAAACAAATTAACATATATGGGTTTACGGGACCAACCATAAAACCCTCATGCACTAAGTTGTGTCTTAACCATAAGGTTCAATTGATGTTTCTCAAAACTTAGCATGGTCAATATCTTAGTTAGGATGCCACCCTCTTGATCATCATTCCTAAAATCCTCTGTTTTAATCGCACATTGTCCCAAATTTTCTCTTCAGGAAGTGATATCTAAACCCAATGTGTTTAATAAGATAGTGTTAAACTATATTCATTATAATATTGGTCACACTACTTTTATCATAGTGAATCACCATAAGATGTTTCCCCTCATCACAAATATAATTAGGTTATTTCTTCATACATAATAGATGATTGCTTGTCTTTTTGTTATATATATACTCTACTTCAGCTATAATAAGTGCATTGATTTATTTTTTCCTCCTCAACAAGCCCACACATATGTATCCAATGATGAATGCTCAACCACTTGTAAAATTTATATCCACCACATATCTAGGCCAGTCTGCATTAGAAAAATCTGATAGTTCATTATCTCTTTCTTTAGAAAAATATGATACAAATATGAGAGTACGATGAATATACTTCATGATTCTATTAATGGAAGAAAAATGAAATTATTTCAGATTACATTGGAAATAATAATCTAAGGATGTTACTATGAAAATATTTGTCCATGATGTAGTCAAGTGTAATAAGCTTCAAATGATCCTATGGTATAATGTAGGATCCACCAATTTCCCATCCTTGTGTTTTATAACTTTTTTTAAACCATAATTGGAATCAATATTATTTTTGAGTCAAGAATGTTGAAACTATTCAGCAGCTATCTTGCATATTTTTCTATAGAAATGAATGAAAATTCCATCTATTTAACTATATGAATCCCAAAAAAGTATAATAGTTCAATAATAATAAACATCTCAAATTTAAATTTCATTTGATTAGAAAATTATACCACTAATCCCAAAAAATATCCACCAAAAATATTATCATCCAAAAAAATAATCACCATAAATTGATTTTTCTAATAATTATTTACATAGAGATTCTGTTCGAAACCAAATCTTTTAAATTCTAGATAGTTTAGATAAGCATCCAATTTAGAATATTGTGATCATGTTGTGTTCCTTAGACTGTAGTGATCCGTATATAATATTAAAACACACATTTCATCATTTCAAATCAGAAATCCTACTAGTTTTTCAATTTAGTGTTCTTATTCTTTAGGAAGATCCTTTATGAATTCCATTTTGTCATCCATCTAGTAAACATTGTACCATCACTGATTTTACATTGTAAGGAAGATCATGATCGACTCTAGTATAGATACTGGTGAAAATCTTTCTGCAACATCAATGCCTTCAATATATGAATAGACATTACAAACTACGAATGCCTTTCTATTAATCACTTATCCTTGCTCATCAATTTTTTTAAAGATATAATTTTATACTATCTCATTGATAATTTATGGTATATAAAAAGATTCCACATCTGGTTATTTTTAGTATGATGTAGTTATTCATTTAATACGACAACTCATGATTCATCATTCACTTATTCTTAAAATGAGGTTGGTTCCCAAATTTATCTGATGGTATAATGCTCTTCAGTCCTCATACTTCTTGTTTGTGTAGGTGTGGTCCAATCAAAAATGATGTCAGGTTGATCATTTTATTCTCTTCTATTTCTCCCATGAATGTATGAAGAATATTCTCTAGAAATGATTCACTATTCTGATTCCTTTTCCGAATCATCATCATTCTTTGAGCCCTGAATGTTTTCCAAGATTTCCAATATTTCATCACATTAATCTATCACTTTTCCACTTTCTTATTCATCATAAATCATATCAACATATGAAATATTTAAGGTATTTGTGGTTTTATGCCCAAGGATATTGAAATCATTACATTCCAAAATCTTTCATTGATGATTGTTGCAAAACTTATAGGTATTAAAATTCATATAATAACAAATTAATATTCCCTCATTTATAGAATCACCAACTTTCTTCAATTTCGTTCATTTTTTCAATAAAAAAATTTACATCCAAAAACATGAGAATACATAATAGTGGTATTAATTATATTTCATATATCATATGGTTTCCTAGTATTTATTATAAAATACTTATTCAATTTTGAGTGTACACTGCTACATGTGCATTCTCTTTCCAGTAATGATGAGAAAAGATACTCTCAATTAGAATTATTCAATACATATTATTCACCTGTCAATTTTAGTGTTCGACAACCCCATTTGGGGGGGGGGGTTATCATTATAAAAAACTCATTATTTATCAAAAAAATTACGGTTGTTGTCAAATTTAAAGGATGTTTGTTCTCTTCCATTTTCAGATCAATGAATCTTGATTATCCCTCGAGTTTTATGATCATCAATTTGACAATAACTCTTTAGGAAATCATCCACTTTTCATTTCTTCTAAATAAACATCATAAAATACATTATTATAAAATCATCAATCAAAACAATTAATTACCACTCTCAAAATGATCCATCCACATTAATTTGATGGAAAATGTATTTTTTTAATGAGATAGAGAATATTTGATTACCTTTTTTATACACTCAATATAAACTCCCAATCATCTTTCCTTACATGCTGGATCACATGTCTTTTTATAATCAGGGTAATGATTTGGAATGTTGAAAACTATTTTACCCCAATATATGTATTCTATTCTCTGTTGATTAATGTTACCTAACCTCTAGTTCCACACATTTATTTCTTCTTCAATTTGTAAAAAAATGTTCTATGTACAGTCAACCTAGTATAAATTAAAATATGTTATGCAGCCTTTCATTATAGAATTTACTATCATTCCTTTAATATTTCTCCCCTTATGATTAAATTTCCCTACTATTATTGAGTCATAGAGTTGAATAATACTTTAAATATTTTGATGCAACCCATCTACGTAGAGAACATTAAATTAATTTGTCCCATTATTTTCAAGTTAGGTATTTTCAGTACCTTTGATCTTTTAAGAACATTAATTTCCAAATACCATAGTTCCATGAACCCTTATCATGACATTAAACTAAAATTCTACATTTCCTTCCACATATGAAGATCATAAAATGTCCAGAATCTTGGAGCTAATATTTTTTTTATCTTTGGTGGATATTTATACAAGATTGGATTTCTTGATATTTTTATTTTACTCCCATGAGATACCTGATTGAGTTGTAGAAAAATATGGCCTTTAACAATATCTTTTAAATATGAAAATTTTAATCATAGTCATATTATAATTCAAGAGAATAAAATCTATTTTTATGAGTAACTCTCCCTTCATGATGGGTATTAACTTGTCACTAATTTTGGCTGGTATGATTCTAAATATTACACTTCCTATAGTCAATATCTTTATGACCATAGGTAGAATAGTTAAAAATATAAATAGAAAATATTTCATCTATATAATAATGGATATTCTCTCATCATCCCTTTTTGTCTTCCAGGTGCATCACCATTCAGATATCTCCTTGCCTCTTTATAATAAGAAATAATATGGCATATAAAGCCACAAAATTGAAATTTCATAATGGGAAATATCATCTCATTTATATTCCTCCACAAGTATTGATATTTTTTAAAGTAATTTGATAGCTGATACTCTCTTGGTACTTGAGTACTTTTAGTTCTCCTTTCTGATTGATTCAAATATTTCACTGTTAGGACATTAGGATCCATTGTGATATATTTAACTTTATTTTTTACATTATTTTTTCTTATCACATTTCAAACCTTTTATGTTTCTACATCTAATCCAATTCAACTTTTTCCCATGGTGGTCGATATTTGATCATTCTATCCCTTATCTGTGAATTCATAACTACCTTTATCACCTTCTAAAAGTTCCACATTTGAGAATATTCTACACAATAATTTCTCCTTTGTTTTCATTGATTTCGATTCAATTTCATGATTAATCCTTAGATTAATAACTTCTTCACCAAGTACTTTAACCATATTACCATTTTCATTTAGTATTGATGTATGGTAATTCACGTCTTTTTCCTTCACTTTAATACTGATTTTAAATTCCACTACATATTCTATTCTTTCAAGAGTTGTCACATAATATTTTTCACCTCATTAAAGTTGATCAATCTATTCTTTATGATGATATATATACCCTAATGACTCATTCATCAAAGACCCCAACCTTATATTTTTCATTATATTAATTTCATGCTCATAAATAGGACCCTAAAGATCATGCTCGAGATCAACAACACCATTTAACTGATCATCATTTTATTTTATAAGCTTTACCTATTCAACAGTAGTAGTCCTTGATTTTTTATGGTCATATTTAAACACAAGTTCAATATCTCCCAAAATTTCATTATCAACTTATTCTTTTTTGATAATAAATATTTTTCTCTATAATTTATTTCCATATTTTAAGTATCTATTTTTAGGAGATAACTTATGAGACTTTTTCAGGATTTATGTTTCACATTCTACATCATTAAATTTTATTGGGAATCAATTGGAAATGTTCCATAAATTTCCACATAAAAAATATTATAATAAAAGGCATCCTTAAAATAATTTTTTTAATTTATTGAATTCCTTATTAAAAATATACAGAATTTCAT
Source organism: Viscum album (assembly GCA_963277665.1). Classification (NCBI taxonomy): domain Eukaryota; kingdom Viridiplantae; phylum Streptophyta; class Magnoliopsida; order Santalales; family Viscaceae; genus Viscum; species Viscum album. Next base: position 1,939,974,454 of record OY728130.1, read on the forward strand.
ATTCCACCTAATCATCACTTACCCAGTAAATTTCAATCTTTTCCTCGTATTTGATTACCATTTACTTTCTTACACAAGTTATTACATCTTATGGTTTCACTCTCAATCCATAGGATACATGACTACCCAATATATCATCAATAAAAATATTAGGCAAATCTATTTCCTCAAGGGCGGACAGTTTTGGATTGTATAGAGGTGGGTGACTTCTTAATATTTTCTTACAATTTCAATTTTTCCAATTTCTTCACCATTTCCTTGAATTTATATAACAATATAAATAATTAAATTAAAAATATATCTAAATTTTCATCTAGATGAATTTTTATATCATGGAATTTATTGGGATGAAATAGAGTTTGGACTTCTTCACGTTTTTTTACTTTATATATTTTTTCTCCCAACTGGACTTGGTTAAAGTTGATCTCATCAAAATCAAATATATTTGATTAGATAGTGAGGGTTTAAGAGAATATTGAGATTTTTCATGCACATAAAACATTTTATAGTCATGTTTAGTCATATAAGGAACTATTGAAACAATGAAATGAATCCATTGAACTATGTGAAAGAGAAAATACATCCTATTGGATTATAGATGAGATCTCATACTATTCATCCAAATCTAGATGATTCTTCTATTAAAGTGGGTAAATACCCTATCATTAAAAAAATTATCAATGAAAATAGAAGAGGTCAAATTTTACCCCAAAACCCTTTATGCACTAATACCACATGTAGGATCATATAATGCCCTAAGAGGTGAGTTTGGATCATGGAATAAACATTATCATTTATAGTGACAAATATTGTTCCTAAATTGGTAGGAAGATATAAAACTTGTTTGATGTAATTTTGAAGTAATATAACAGCCACAAACAGAGAGAAACCACATCAATGTTACATGGTTCACCACCAAGGGATAGTCCAAGTATCATATTCCAAAATTCTATGTTTTTTACCTAAATATACTAAGAACAACTATTTTTATAGATTATAGAAGATAACTCATAGTAAATCTATTTCAGTAACACTTCCTTTAAAATTATTTTTGGGCAAGAACACTAATTTTATCAAAACACTTCTTTCGATTCCCCTAGATCACTACCTTGGGTGAAGTCTTAATCAGTTTAATAATATAAAAGTGACCACATTATATTTTTAAAATATGTATTTTTCATTGATCAACGGATGTCTCTCCTTGTACCATAGTCCTCAATGCATGCACATGAAATAACTATTCACTTAAACTATATGAACAACACACCTATCCACACAGCCCCCAGCCTTTGCTAAATCATCATTATGTATCAAATAATTACCTCCATTCACAATCCCAGGCACTTTCATGAGGATCTCTACCTGTATGAATCTCTTATACTTCATTATTCTCCCAACCAACATGGAACATAATGTCATTAAACAACTCACAAACATCATTAAAATACCTTTTCTAAAAACCATTAGCTTTAGTGGATACTTAACTAGTGTTTTTGTGATCATTAAGGTCAAAAATTATTCTTGCCTCACGAATCGCGTAGAACTCATGAAATTAGAGTGAGGCAAACTTGTCTAAAAAATCATCATATTTTAAAAACAATGGGTATCTACCTATTTGTGTAATTTTCCCTTCAAGAATATCCCAATATCCAAGAATCTATTTTAAATACCTCTTATATGTTTTTCATTAAGCTTCATTATTCATGATGCTCTAATGAAATTTTACCTCTTCATGAACCTTTTAATAGATTTTTATATTTACTATCACCCCATGATTTATTCTCATGGATTCTCAATGTTATGAGAACACCATTATTTTAGTATGTGTTTGGGAGGATCCGTTCCTTCATGAAAACCCAACCTTAATGACACGAAGTCATTTCAAATCTCTTGTTTTTATCATATTTAGGAAGTGTCAATCATTGAAATCAACCAGTCATGAATATTTATCATTCTTTCTGATTTTAAGCCCCACATATTTGGAAACCACTAAGAAATGATTCCATCTTCAAAACTAAATCCATATAAACCATAATATATCTTGTAATGTATACTCTCTGATCAACCCTTGGGTGGATTCACAACAAAAAAATCCATGAAAGGCTATGATATTGGTCGTTTGAAATAATTATTTCATATAGATATTGACTCAAAGATACTGAATTAGTAAGCATTTATTTCTACAATATCATCATCTATCAAGATTGTTTATGACTACACTTCCATCGATAAAATAGTATAGTACATATCTCAATAATTCTCAGGATTTTGTTATCCTCTAGTTATTCATGATATCATCATGTAATGGTACCATTTTTCCACTATTTTGTATTTAATGCAGTTAATATTTTTTTTAAAAAAAAATAAACTTTATTTCTCTTTTTTTAATTAGTTTTCTTTAATAACCATATTTTATAAAAAATACAATGTGTTTTTAGACTTTTCATTGTTATTTATTAAATAAACTTCTACCCATTTTTTCTATTTTAAAAAATGCATTCAAAGGAATCAACGTTTCATTTCATGATAAAGGAACTCTTTTAAACATTTTATAGGGTATAAGAAATGTTAATTTAACTTGTATGACCTTTATGGATTTTTCCACCGTTATAACCATAATTTAATTGAATATTCATTTGGAAGTTATCAAATTTTTTAATAAAAATTTTTCATTAATATTATTGAAATAAAATAATTTTTATGTGTTTATTTCTTAGAAATCATTTCAAAATGGTTTTTTGTTTTAAAAATAATATTAAAATAGGAATGAAAATTTTCATTAAGATGTTTTTTAAATGATATTTAAAATTTATTTTCCATATATGATAAGATATGCTGGTTTAATTCATTACTTATTGGGGATATTATTCAATAGTACCATTCATATTATTTATCTAAATTATTTATGTCTTTATGTCATGATATATATGAAACACATTTCTCTTCAATGGTTTATATGATTATCAAACCTATTTCTCTTCCAGAAGTTATATTCTTATGAAACCTTATTATTTTTATGGGTTATGCTATGGTGAAATGGTTAAGAAACCTTTCTCTTTTACACAGGATAAGATTTGATGAAATATTTATTATACCGATTTCATTCATGGTTTATCATATATTAAATGTTTATAGTCTTGTAGAACACATTTGTATTACTTCATTATGTCATAGGTGGTATGTATATCTCCCTATAAAAAATTGGTTAATGATTTACATATCAGGAGATGTACCTGGATATAATGGGAAGTGAACCAATTTCAGTAAATTACATTTTATGCTATGATGGTCTAAGGAGTGAACCATGACTACTAAGATGGGATAGAGAGTGAACTCATTCGTCTAAGATATCATTGGTGGAGATTCTTGACCAATATAGAACCAATTTTCTATGTTTATCTGTTTTTAACAATTCTATGTCTTATTCCAATGTTATTCTCACATGTATTATAATCATTAATTCCATTTTGATTCATTTATTATGATAGGTAATGTGTATTTCATTAACCAATATTATTATCTTAGATTAGAATGTAACGATCTTCTAATGTTATTCCAAAGTTATTACACCCTTATTCGAATAATTATTCTTATGTATATTCCTTTTTTAACCTTAATGAGCATCAAATATCTGCCGTTCATATTCTTTCTTTCCATAGGTTTTGATGAAATTTTTTAATGTGTGTATCGTTTTGATGAGTAATAAAGGGGAAGAAATTTTTGGGTGATTTTAAAGATCACTCACTAGGTTAGAATAAGGGGCAAGATCCTATCATTTTTAGGTGCATCTACCACCCAGTTATCAGCCTTTGGATAAATGGGTTCAGTGTTTCTTGGGTTCTTTATGAGATGGGAAATATTAAAAGCGTTTCAAATTTTTAAAAATTAAAATCAAATAAAAAATCAACTGTATAAAATTCACTCACAATGTAAATGTATGACCCATCATGTAATTGGTTGAGGGTTTTATAAAAATAAATCCTAATTGACATGTTTTTAGAGAATTAATTTAAAATAATTTACATGATTTGTAATCAAATTACATGACAGGTGAATTCTTAACCAACTGTTTTAAACATGTTGTGAAACAAAATTCTCAATTTGTTTTGATTAAAGCTCTCCAAGCCCCGTCATCGCCTCTACCCATTTCGAATCCTCCACCTACTTTTCTACCAAATCCACCCCTATTTTCTCATGTAGAGACATTTTTTCTTATATCCCCAATACCCTTTCCTCCTCAGTCATCTCCCCCTCCATTCTTCCACGTCTGAGCCAGCGGGCTTTCCAAAGGTAATGATATTTTTTGCAAAGACCCTCCTCTATCATCCACCACTATCTGAGCCTATGAACTCCAATTAATCACTATTTATCTATCGAAATTCTATATTGAATTACTGCATGTGAATGATTCTTCCTACCCAGCTGCATCATCTAGGTTGAACTCCTGCTCATACCATATATATTTGGTGATAATGACATGTTCCTCTACTTCTTTCAGCTCTCCCTCTAGTAGGATGTGAACAGGATCTCAATTTATTTCATTTATTACTTCTTAAAGTGATCATTTCTCTTGGACCTCTTTTTATAGGTATAGATCTATGAGATATTGATCTTAATGTTATTAATGATAATTTGGGGACCCATAGCCTAGAAAAATCAGAGTTTATTTCCAATAATGTGTATAGACACCAAATCTCTCTTATAGTGGTTCTTGAACTGATGAAAATCTCATCCAAGACATGGGAGATTGGGTAGAGATTTAAAATGTGGTGTTATATGCATGTTGAGCTAGAAAACCAACTAATTTGGGTGTTAGGGAAGAACCTTATCATGGTTGTGATGTTGTTATCTTGTGACCAGTATCTATTTGTTAAGGGGGAAGTAGGTGGTTGCTTTTGTTTCTGATCATTCTTTTATGAAATATATGATACACAGCTTCATGATATGATTGGTACTGATCATATATCCTTAAATCCCATTGTATAAACATGACTAATATGGGTGAATTCAACTCTATTTTTATCCCATCTGAGAAGAAAGGTTGAATCTATATACCACATAATGATACAATTCAATTATCCTCCTTTGTGGATTAGGAGGGTTTCAATGGCCTAGGCTTTGTTATTGATAGGTTTACCTGGTTTAGAAACCAAATAAGAAACCAGAGTAGTATGTGAAGATTGTACTTGTGCTTAATAAATCTCCAAGCTATTTCAGAATTCCCAAACTCTGAGGCCATTCATCTGACATGTGAATTGTCTGATCACTATCTTCTCCTTATGAACCTAGAATATGACACTCCTAGAGGGAATACATTTTTTTCTCCTAATTTTGGACATATCAATATGAATATTTTGATATGGTTCCACACTCTTAGGATTCCCCATTCAAAGTAAGGAATATATTTGACCACCATAATAAAGTACGATGCATAAAATATGATCGGCAATCCTGGTCATTCTCTCTCCCACCAACTAGTGCATCTATGGATGAAATCAAGGGAGTCATTGAGAATGTGTGGATGAGCCTAGAAGTTTCTTGGGATGAGGATATTCTAGTTTCATTGTGTACCAAGAAGAAACAATTAAACGTTAATTGGCTAGAGCGAGATAGTTGTATTCAAGAGTTCTCTCGAACCACCTATCTTAATAAAGGTAATCACAACACGACATATATTCACGCTTATTTGAAAGAGAGACAACAGTGATGGGATTTGAATATCCAGTTGTATGATGGTTCCTTCACCAGTGATATGACAATTTCTGGTGACATGGTTGGAAATTATTTTAAATCTTTACATTTCACTCCTAACCCTTGCAGGAAGAATGGAAACTAGAACGATCAAGATGAAATCGTAAGCATGGTTCAGGGGGTTGGTTTTACTAGTGGATATGATTATCTCATGTGTGCCCCAGAGGAAATGGGGGTGTTAACCATTTTCAATTCCTTGAACCAAGAGAGTTCTCCCAAACTTGATGGATTCCAAAGGACATTCTTAGTCCGCATCTAGTGTGTGATTAAATATTGTATTTTTAGAACTATCTTGGATTTCATTTATAGGGGTGGGATTCCATGGGTTTCTAGTGCCACTACTTTGATCCTCATACCCAAAGTGTGTGGTCCCTACTCTATTTTACAGTATCATATAATAGGTATGTGTAGTTATACATATAATGTGTTTTCAAACATCATCAATATGAGTTTTTATTTGTTCATTCATAGTTGGGTTTTTGGGGATCAACATGAATTTATTCTTGGAAGTTCCATCCAAGGGAAAATTTGGATTGCTCATTATATGATTGATGAAATCACTAATAAGTTATAAGGATCAATCATTGTAGTAAGGGTGGATGTGGAAAAATCCTATTATTGGTTCTAATGTTGTTTCATCATCTAAATCACGTGACATATGGGATTATCCGAATGGGTAATTGACATGATGTTATGGTGATAAATTTCACATTGGTTCATTTTTTTTATGGAGAGGATATTTGGATTCTTGAAACTAGTTAAAGGGCTCAACAAAGGCGTCCATATATCTCCCTTAATTTTTATCTTGGTTTTGGAGGTCTTAAGAATGTATTTTTTCTCCACTGTTCAACATGGGCTTGCCCTTTTTTATCACTACAAGGATCGTGTATAAATATTTTCTCACCTCCTCATTTATAATGAAATCATATTCTTCATTAATGGTCATATCTATTCTATCATTGGATTCAGAAATAACATAGATGTATATAATTATTTTAGTGGTAAAATTGTTCATTGGGACAATAGTGGTGTTTAATATCCTACCTCCTACCTAGATAGGAGAAAGGATGCTATTGGATCACGCTTGGGAATTATGAGTAAGATTCTCCCAGGATCTATCTGGGTGCCTCCATCTCCCCAGGAGTGATTTTCATAAGGCATTTTGAAGGTATGTTTAGAAAGTTCATTAAATGAATTAACAATTTTTGGAAAAAGTTCTTGTCATTTGTAGGCACACTCGCCACTATTTTTTTGTCATCAATTCCCAGGCATAGTATTTCTATCATCAAGGTACTCAACTCTATTATTAAAAATATTGATTGTACCATGAATGGATTTATATGGGATGATCAAGGGGAGAGAAAGTAATATTGTTTATTTTTGATTAAAATTGAAACTCTGATTGAGCATGGGGGAATTGAAGTTAGGGACATGGGATAAGATGTGAACTTTATTCAGGGTAAGATTTCTTGGGATATTATGGAGGTTCAATCCCTGTGGGTACAGTTTGTTACCAGTTTGTATAGTTTTGGCACACACAAGAATGGTAGCGCCCCCTCTTACTTGTGGAAGTCTTTTCATGTTCATATTCTAATGCATAATTACCATTCTCATTGGATCCTAGGTTAGGGTGATATAAACTTTTCTAAATGAAATTGGGGGGGGGGGGTTCTTCTAGAATTCATAGGTTTCCCTACACCCAACTTGTCCTTTAAGGAGTCCATATATCACCTCCCATTTATAATGGAGGTCCACAACCCCACATAACAAGCTCTGTTTGATAAAAATATTCTAAAGGAGTCCCCATTCCAATGTTCCCTCACTATATACCCTAATGTCATGTTTACGACTATGTCCTAGAGATATGAGATGCTCTCTCAGTCCGCTAGTGACTCTTTTGGATCCCACCACTAGTGCAATGATATTATAAATAAATTTAACTTTATTCTATGGATAATATGATATCAGGCATTACCAATGGACTTGGATGTGAAATAAAGGGGTTTGCATCTTTCAGTTATGTGTATCTACTATTCACCTCCATCAAAGGAGTCTTTGTTGCACCTCTTCATTCGCAGTGGATGTGTGGGCCAAATCTAACAGACCCTTGGCATGTTCATGTCTATTGACATAGACATGTATTGGCTTGATATTTTTCTCTATAAATGGTTCTATAGATGCAATAGAATCAATTATGAGGAGGAAGCCCAGATGAAACTTTTGGTGGTAGGGTGATGGTGTATCTGGTAGGCATGGAACCAGGCTCGGCATGGACCTCTTCTCTTTGTCTTGGTTCTGCTGGTGAGAGCCAGGTCCATGATAGAAGATTTGGGAAATCCACATGAATCAGGTGGAGGAGGCACCTTCCCTCAATTTTTATCTCCTTATATGCCTCCCCTTAGGCCCATATAGACCAAAACATAAGGGTTATTGGGTTTGATTTTCCCCACCCACTAATGGTCTCATGTTCAACATTGAGAATTCATGTACTCATGGATTCTTGCATGGGGGGGTGTGGTCTGTGATGTTAAAAACATAGTTCCAATTGCTTTTCGAAGCTTATATGGGACTGGCTACTCCTTAGGTGTGGATTCAATGGCCATGCTTAATGCCCTATCACTATAGAGATCAATGAACATCATCCTAACTACTATTGAAATAGATTCCAAGATTATTTGGATCTCCCTCACTGGTGTCTCAACCACTCTGTGGAACATCACTTATCAAATTCATGTGTACAAGGATCTTCTCTCTAACAACGTGATTATCCTTCACACATGGCACAAAGGCAATCAAGTGATTGATTTCATGTCTTCCTTGGATGCCCAGGATCACTCCCTCATGGAATTTTGTTCCATAGACTATTTTCCTCTAGTTCTGATGGCCCATGTTATTGGGGATTTACTCAGTCTTCCATATCAAAATCTCATAGTGTGAAATTTGATAATTAATGATAAAAATGGAATTAAATTATATGATATCCATTAGGGATAGTTTAGACTACGGAACGTGCCAATATAGGTATTGAGAGTTCGGATATCCTTAAAAACACAAGTTGTTATCTGTTTATGTAAATATTAATTGAATAAATGTAAAATGATTACATTATATGGAATATTTTTCTTTATATAATTGCATACACTGTTTTGACTATTTATTTTTTTGGAAACCGTTCGTGGTGGTCTACTGAGTAGTAGTCACACCCTACCCGGGCTGCCTGATCGGTACTCGAATATACATCCAGTTTCCATGATAAGATAATGAAAATGGCCTAGTGTTAAATGGATGATTTGGGATAGATCATGGTTGAGGGAACTCGACATGGTTCAGTAAATTCTTGGGAGTTGTCAATGTATTTAATTTTGGGTTTTATTTTTAATCCAAAAACGTATTAGCATGACATATCTACTATTTAGTTTTGATGTTGTATTTTCCTATTTATGTTATCATGTGATTATAGAATTTTTTTGTCTTACGGGGAGGCACACATGAGGTCATGTGGCCACTATCTTGGGGAATCGGTGTGTGGCACCCTGTCTAGGGCATCACAAATTGGTATTAGATTATCATTATTTTCTTTTATTTTCTATTTCTATTGGGGAATGGTATACAAGAGACTAAAAAGAGCCAAGACATGTTCATCAGATCGTGCATGGTAGATACAACCCCATGTATGGGGAAAACCATTTACCCATGTAGGGATACTGTTACTGATTTGTGTTGTTAAAATTGGATTTTATTTTACCTTGGGTGATGCATTGGATGTGTTATGTGATAATTATTATTGAAATTTTATGATATTGGACTCGTGGCCCAGTATGGAATAATATATGAGTATTCATGAGTCATTCTAGGAACTCTAGATTATTTTTTGATATGCTTCATTTTAGGTATGCATGAGATAATGGGTTTTGGGTATATTTTTAACTCAAATTTATATCCTTTATTATATAATTGAATTGAAAATAGTTCCTAATATAAGATAGAAAATGGTAAAAAATGATGATAAATGTCAATAATTGGGTGTCTAAATGATAAAATTCAAATAAAAATTACCCTTTTTAACCTTGAACTTGACAAAGGTTGGTTTAGGGTGGTTATAACACCTTGGTTTTCATTATGTGGTGGGGTTTGGGGGAAAAATCACTATTCCATTTTGTTTTTTACTCTTATGTAAATGTGTGATGTTATGTGTCCTGAGATGTGTGTTTATAATGTTAGAGATATTCCTCCATGATTACACTTGTGGGGAGGATAATAGGAGGACATAGTTGGAGTTATCCCTCTTGTACTGGAACCTGAGTCACTAGTAGTGCAGGAGGAGGATGTATGAGAGCTATTCTGAGTGATCTTTTCATGATTCATGAATTTCATTGGAAGAGACCCACAAGGGGCTATGAAAAAAATTTCTAATCTGACGAAGGAATTTCAGTCGTATGACCCTCAAAATTTTACTAGGTATGGTGGACCTATGGGAGATGAGATCTTGATTGAGTCTATTAAGAATATATGTGACCATTTGGAGACTCCTGATAAGAAGTAGGTGAATTTAAATTCATATATGCTTTGAGGATTACTGAAGCACAGTTGTGACGTTAAGGTTCATATTGGAGAGGTTGAGGGTATGTTGTATAAGGACTTCATTGAGAAGATCATGGACCATTTCAATCTAGAGATGATGAGGTAGGAGAGAGTTTTTGAGTTCATGTGGATGAATCAGGGTATAATTTCTATGATGGAATATGATGGTCCCTGTATATATTTCTAGTTATCATATCTAGAATTCGAAGGGGATGCGACAGATCTAGTGAGAAGTTTCTAGGATAGACTTAATTGTGAGATTAAGTATTATTTTTACCAATTTTGGTTAAAAAATATTACAGAGGTGGTGGATTAGGCTCCCATAATTTAGTTTTACCTAAGGGAGGCTGCTAGTGTAGGAAAAATGATTCTATCTAGACGTTCAAGAGGTACAACTTTCAAAGAGTTGGAAGCATCGCTAGAAAAATAGTAAACAAGGTATTGGTAAGAATATCACCTAGACATATGGATGGGTCGATTAAGATGTTAATAGAGTGGTTTTTAACCAGTGTAGTTGGTCATGATACTTCTAAATATAGTTCCTACCATCACTGGTAGAGTGGTGATCCTTCGATAATATGATATATAAATAGTGGTTTTCAAAGGGGATGCGACCGATCTAGTGAGACGTTTCTAGGATTGACATAATTGTGAGATTAAGTAATATGGTTATCTCTTTTCATTAAATTTTTTTACAAAGGTGGTGGATTAGGATCCCATAATTGAGGTTAACCTAAGAGAGGCTGCTAGTGTAGGACAGATGGTTCTAGCTATATGTTCAAGAGGTGCATCTTTCAAAGAGTTGGAAGCATCACTAGAAAAAGAGTAAACAAGTTATTGGGAAGAAAATCACCCCAACATATGGATATGTCGATTAAGATATTAATTGAGTGGTCTTTAACCAGTGTATTTTGTCATGAAACTTCCAGATTTAGTTCCTACTATCACGGGTAGAGTGGTGAGCCTTCGGTAATATGAGATATCTATAGAGGATTTTCAAGAACCCACAACATACTAGTAATGATGGAAGCAAGTATATAGAATCATTGTGCGGGAAGGTGATATTCTTCACAATATAATCATGGAAGCTTGAGTTCTAATGGATGATGAAGAAGAGGTAGTTGATGAGGTGATTCTCGTAAAGAGTGGATGTTTCAGTATAATGGAGCAACTTAGGGTACATGGACTGCCTCACAAGAAAGAGGGGAAAGACAGTTACGGGTCATTCATCCTACAATTGTGGATAATTAGGTTATACCATTGATAATGAGTTGTACTATTTATATAAATTCAACATTGGATATATTTTTAATTAATAATGGTGTCTCTCATTCATTTATTTATGAAAAACTTTTTAATGATTTGAGATTGGTGGTGGAGTTCATTAACAATGTGTTGATGATAGATACACCATTTGGAGTAGGGTTGAGGGACTTATTTTGTGTAAGGTCTATCCTTTTGATGTCGGGGAGTGTCACTTTCTATGAGTTATTTTTGAACTCGACGTGGAATTTTTTTTCCTAATTATGGGTATGGATTATCCAGTAGCATACTGAGGCCATATAGATTCTTACTGCAGGAGGGTGACTTTTACATATCCTTAGTGTGACAGGTATATTCACCATGGTGAATGGGATATCCAGGAAGGAAAAAAATGGAAATTACTCAGTATGTAAGAGATCTCAAGTCCAGGTTTCATGTTTATTATTGGATGACATAAAAGTGGATCATTTATTTTTTCACTTGTGGATGGATGGTTTTGATATTTGTTTCCTGAATACTTGTAAGGGATGACACTTTAGGGAGACGTGGAGTTTAAAATTAATCTCATGTTGGCGTGTAATCTAGTTTCAACTCAACTATATAGAATGGAACTGATAAAGCATCAAGATCTCAAGACTTAGTTGGATGAGTTGGAGGATTAAGGGTTTATTTGACTGAGTATGAAACAATGGGGTTATCTAGAGTTCTTTACTAAGAAGGATGTCATGTATCTATGATTTTTCGTTGATTGCATGAAGCTGAACTGGATGATTATGAAGAACATTTATCATCTTCGACGTATTGAGGATGTATTTGACTAGTTGGGGGGGATCATGAATCTTCTCAAAGATTGTATTGATATTTGGGTATCATAAATTGAGTGTTTGACCTTCTCATATACGAATAAAGACTTTCCTAAGAAGTTATGGCATGTATGAGTTCATCTTAATGCCATTTTTATTGAAAAAAGAAACCTGTATTATTTAGGGAATTGATGAATATAATCTTTCATAGGTACCTGGATTAGTTTTTGTGGTGTTTAGGTATGAGTTCTTGGTGTACTCCCAGACTCATGAATATCATGGAAAGTATCATAATATAGTGTTGAGTACACTGATAGAGCATTGACTATACACCAAGATATCTAAGTTTAATTTTGGATTGATTAGGTACATGTCATGGTTCACATCATATCTGAGGAATGTGTGTCTGCGGTCCTAGACACTGTTCACATAGTTGTTTTTTGGGAGAAGTATAAGAAAATATTCGATATTCATATAGTTATGGGATTAGTTTGATATTATAAGTGGTTAATTAATTAATTTTCTCATAAATAAGTACCACATTGAGGCCTGACCATGAATGGGGGAAATATTGAATGGTCTGGAGCCTGTGAGAGTTCTTTCTTGGAGTTGAAGAAGGGATTCACATAGGTAACGATCTTGATCCTAGTTAAGCTAGGTGATGAGTATAATAGGTTTTTTGATTCTTACAGGATAGTTATTACAGTCGTGTTGATATAGGGAGATCCAATTATAGTGTATGGGTCTCAGAAGTAGAGGTCACATGAATGCAACTAACTAACGCATGACTATGATTTAGCAGTAGTGTTTAATTGTTTGATATGTTGTCAGTATTATCTATTGGGGGAAAAGGTTTACAGTGTATAAAGATACCAATTTCTTAAATTATATCTTTTCTCAATAAGATTTGAATCCCTGGAACCAAAGATGGGTTGAGTATATGAATTCATTTGATTTCAAGATAAAATATATGCTTGATAAGAGAAACAGTGTGGATGATACTTTGAGAAGAAAAAATCAGACATAGGCAATTCATAAGACTAGTGATAAGTGTAAAATGATGAAATTTCTAGATAAAATTCATTTTTTAGGAGATTCATGAGAAGATGACCCTCATGTCAGTTTTAGTAGACTGTACACATTTTATCCATAATAAAGATAAGAAGTATGAGGATTTGGAGTGCTTCACCTTGATGGATAGACTTGAAGGTGGGGAGTCACCTTAAAAATGGAGCATAGATGGAAATGAGATCATATATGTTAGGAATTTGGTTATTTTACCAAATAGTATGTGTGTGGAGATAATGTGTTTATTTCATTCCTTGAAGTGGGAGGTAAATACAGGTGTGACCAATATGTATTGTGACCTATGTTGAAATTTTTGGTTTCTCAGAATAAAGAAGGTTATATCAGGGTTGATGAAACGATACTACACCTTCCATAAAGTGAAGGTCGAGCATTAATGGCGTAGTGTTTTTCTATAGTAGTTTCCCATTATTGAATGTATGTGAGAAAAAAAATCTATAGGATTTATTGTGGATCTCTTACAGATGCCTTAGAATAATGACACTATTTTTGTGACCATAGACTGATTGGTGAAGGTAGAAAATTTCATACCAATATGGGAGAATTTATTAGTTGAGTGTATGGGAGATCTATATATACATTAAATAGTCTGTTTTCATGGGATTCCATAAACTATTGTTTCATATCATGACTCATGCCTTACTTTGCAATTCTAACAGGGCTTACAGAAAGAACTTAGTACACATGTTTTACTAAGTACAACATCCCACCCACATAGATATGGGCATTCATTTTCTACTATATAGGTTTATGAGGATATGATGAGAAGGTGTGTTCTTGATGTTGGTGAGTCTTGAGAGAAGCACCTAGTAATTATGGAATTATATTATAAAAATATTTATCATGTGAAGATACAATTGGAACCATATGATGAACATTATGGTAAGTCTTGAATATCACATCTATGATAGATGGTGGTAGTTGAGTTCGAGATTTTGGGACTAAGTCTCATCCATGATATGTCAAAGTAGGTTCATCTTATTCAGAAGCATATGGATATGTCTCAGAGTTAACTGATTTCATATGAAAACAGACATCGAGGAACCATAGAGTTTATAGATGTTGATGATGTAATCCTTTAAGGGTCACCTATATTATGTCACTATAGGATACTGAGGTAGGGAAATCTAGTCCCAAAGTTTGACAAACCATTTTAAAATTTTGAGAGGATTGGGATGGTGGCATACTAATAGGCTATTCCACTGAGAGACAATGTTAAGCATGATATTATCCATGTGACCAAAATATTGTATTATCACCCCAACCCTTCTCATGTGATCGATGTGGATAATGTTGAGCTTTACATAGATGCAACCTCTGAAGATCATCGGATATATATGTTGGATTGCAGTGAGAATGTGTTGTGGGAAATGGTTATGTCAATATTGTTGGTGTTCTGTAGACCTATATAGGTTCAAGAATAAATATGGGAGATAAAATAAAACATTAGGGCTCAGTGGGCCCATCCTTTTTTACTTGGTATCTTAGAGAAACATGGTAGTATAGCTTGAGGATGATCTGTTATAAGGTGGGGCAATTGTAAGATCTTGTATTTTTTCAGGTGCATCTCTCTATACGTTTTGAGTCTAGGCATAAATGGGTTATGTTTTTCAAGGGTTCTTGGTGAGATGATAAATTCTATAATATGTTTTGATGGTAAAAAATATAATGGGATGAAAAAAACTTTAGAATATTTACACACAATGTTAATGAATTAAAATCCATTTAATTGAATGAGGGTTTTAATTAAATAAATATAAGGTTATATGCTAATTCGAAAATTCCATTAAAAATAATTACATGACCTTTAATCACATTAAATTCCATGTAAATTCCTGACTTTCTATTTTGAAGATTTTTTGTGACTGAATTATAATTTTTATAACTTATAGATCTCCTATTCCGACCCTAGATTGACTCTTATAAATTTTAGATATATTTATTCATCTTTGATAATTGTAGATTGGTTCAAGATACCTGGTATGACCTTTTTGATTTGGATCCCTTCCATTCCACCATCAGATGAAGCAGTGGAATATTTGATATTTTTGGGTTTGGGTGTTTATCCTGATCCACGGTTTTGTTCTATATCTCTTCACATGTTGTCGATTCAACCATCTTACACCAATTAGGGTTTTCCATTTGGGAGCCTTTTTTCATCAATTTTGAGGTTGGTGGTATAAAATTCAAATCACAATGTCTATATTTTTATTTCATGTATGTAATTATAGAATTAATAATGTATGCTTAAAAATTGAGTTATTTATTAAATTAATTTATTTATTGAATTAATTAATCGAGGTAGTTGTAAAATTCAGAATTGTTATTGTGGAATTGGGATAATTAATATTGGATTTAATTATTGAGATAATAATATTATTGAACTAGATTAATTAATTATAGAATAAATTAGTTGGAATATTGGGGATTACAAAATTGTGATTTGGAAAAATTAATTATTGAATTAATTATAATTTTATTATAGTTTTTGAATTGGATAAATAGTTGTATAAATAATTATTAGAGATTTTTGTGATTATGAAATTATTTCATGTGATTTATTAGTAGTTAAACTAATTTAGGGAATTTATCAGATAAATTAATTATTAAATTAACTAATGAGATGACATGATAATGAAATTGTATAATTTTATTTATTAATTTGTGAATTTATTGTCAAGATAATTGTGTGTGGAACATGGTCTGCTTTATCCAAATAACATAGTGTGTTATGAAATGGTGAATGGTAATAGTGAAATTCACTTGTGATAATCCTGAGTGGGACATTATCTGCTGTGTCAAAAGAACATAGAAAGAATTGAAATGATGAATGGTAATCGTGGAATTTATTTGAGATAACCATGTGTGGGACAAGGTCTTCCATATCAAAATTTCATATTATGAAATGATATAATGAATGATAAAAATTGAATTCAATTATATTAAATTCTTTGGGGATAGTTCAGACTCCGATATAGACCAAATAATTTATTTAGAGTTCGGGATTCCTTTGGAATACAAGGATTTATGTGGTTAAATAAAGTGAAATTAAATAAATGTAACGTGTTTATTTTATTTCATGTATTTATTATTTATACAACTATATAATATGTTCTTACTATATATTGTTTTTGACACTATTGGTGGTGTCTTTCTAAGTAGTACTCATACCTACATGGGTTTCCTAATCGGTACCTAAATAGACATTGTGTTTATAAGATAGGATAATGGGAAAGGCCCTGTTTAGATGGATGATTTTGGATATAAAATAGTTGAGGGAACATGTCATGGTTTGAGACCCACATGGAATTTGTTAGGGTTTTTACATTTGAGTTTCATTTTGACACATGAAATGCATTAGCATAAAATATATATTATACTATTTTGATATTGTATTTCCCTATTTTTGTTATCATGTGATTCTAAAATTGTTCTTGTTATTATTATATTCTATTTGTGTTATTTTTTTTTTGTTACACTATGGTATTACTCCGATTAAAAGGGTATAGTCTCACCATGAGAGATAATATACCATCTATGCTATTCGGTAGCCTCAGGCATATGTGGAGGTGCACTTGAGGTCATGTTGCCACCATCTGGGCGGCACTGCTATGTGGAACCTGGGCCCGGATTTCATAGATTGTGTTCCTAGTATGTGATAGTACTAAATAAATATAGTCCTCAGGAGTGTAATTTTTTTACTTTATTGAATGTTTATTTCAATAAATGCAATG
The DNA here is from genome assembly GCA_963277665.1 of Viscum album. Lineage (NCBI taxonomy): Eukaryota > Viridiplantae > Streptophyta > Magnoliopsida > Santalales > Viscaceae > Viscum > Viscum album. The sequence continues at coordinate 1,939,991,672 of OY728130.1, forward strand.
TTTTGTATGGAAATCCTTGGTCTCAATAGTTGGTATTAAAGAAAAGGTTTAGTTTTCCATTTGAAACATAGTTGAGAAAACTCTAGTATGAACACATGGTATTAAACTAAGTATAGGTGAACATCCTAATTTATTGTGAGGAATAGAATAAATGTATTATCTAAATATAAAACCATATTAGGATATAACATGTGGGTGCGGTTTTAGAGTTTATGTGTCAAGGGGTAAAACCCTGAAAACATTGTATTGAGTTAGACTCGATCAGGAACTGGTGCATGAAAATAGAGCTTATTGTGTATTAGGTTTGACACTCCCCAATGATATCCTATTATTAATTATCATTTTCATTACAATCTTTTAAGAAGGATTGTTAACCAAGGATGATCTTGGGTGACCTAGGCTAAACCAATACTAGTTTAAATTGGAATTAATAAGTAATTCCTATTGATTGTGTGGTTTGAACACTATGATTACTGTTCCTCATACTATGCATTTATATTTTATCCAATGGATGGAAACCAAAGGAACCATGTTAACACTAATTGTGATAGATAATGAAACTACTCCACTATTATAAAAAAAATTCTATGTGATATAAAAGGAAAAATGATATTTTATGCTCATATAACATTCTAAGGCTATAAATCATGCTGGATTCCCAAATTATAAAATAAGGGAATAACATTTTTTTGAGTCTTTCAGGAAGCAACATCCACCTTCTTTTAATGGATCTTCTAATCCAGTAGTTTTTAGAAAGTGATTTGAAAAAATAAAAATAAATTTAATCTTTTCCAATATTCAGAACATGTGAAAGTCATTTTGGAATTTTTTTATTTATAAGGTGAAGAAGATCAATGTTTGAGTCTAATTAAGAATATAAGTCATCAAGATGAAATTTACTATGTATATTGGGATGCGTTAAAGAGCCTATTTTTCAAAAAGTACATTCCATATTTTTTTCATATGATAATAGAGTAGAAGTTTAATGAGATAAATAAAAGGGGTGATGAATTTGTTTGATCCTACGGATCCATTTTTAAATTTCTTGTGATGTAAACTTCTGTAATAATCATCCAACATGAAATTAAGGATGATCAATTCTCCACTGGATTAAATCCAATTTTCCAAAGGGAATTATCCACAAGAGAAATTAGTAGCTATGAATAAATTGTACAATATTGCATTAATGTGGAAATGGAGGTTTGATTTATGCATCAATATCAAGGGAGTAATAATAAAAGAAAGAAGGATAAAATAGAAAAATTTTTGAACCATGAAGAAAAGAATATGATCTTTCATTTATGCTCAAAGTTTCAAAATAATCATGAATTAAATTTTTATTAATGTGACTATAAATTTATATAATAGTGGGAATGATGGTCCTCGAATATTTGACTACCAAAGTGGTGGTAAAATATTAGATAATGTAAAAAATTTAGAAAAACATTACACAGAATGCACATCCCACACCTCAATTCTTGAGTGTACTAAAAATGGGAATTTTTCTAACATGTTACCAAATCAAATGGTTGATGATGATGATCAATGTCACAACCTCTTAATCCAGGGGACAATGTGAAATCCCATCTAATCATTATTTTTTATGAGGGGTGCGATAATAATGTGGTGAATTGTATAATAATCGTCCACTCTAGACCTGCTATTGTCTTATTTAACTATGCATCTACCAATTATTTTATATCTAAATTTTTTTCTAAGGGTATTTAGATGTTACTACGTCAATCAGATGATTAATTAGTAATAAAATACCTCAACAGTATGATGATAACATTAAATTTATATGTTTCATCTCTAATTTATATTTTTGGGTTTGTGGTTCCAAAAAATATGGTTATTCTCCCTTTGGTTGAATTTTTTGTTATCTTATGCATGGATTAGATTTCTGTAAATTAGGATCACATCAATTTACATATAAGGAAAGTTATTTTTGACATTCCAAAAGAGTTTATGGTCATCAAAAATTGTTTTGATAAATATGAACATTTTATGGAAATCAAATCCATTGTATAGGTTATGATACCTTCTCATAAGGGGTGTATATATCTGATGGTCAGGTTGTAACATAAAATTGATGATATGCCTATTTTTTTGAAATTTTTTGACTTCATTGGGGAATAATATTCAAGTTTTCCACCAAATCATGACGATGAGTTCTCAATAGAACTCATGCCTAGTTCCTCGCTTCTTTTTAAGAATCCTTATAGAATTGACACAATTGAGTTGCAGGAATTGACGAAAAAACCCACAACAATCTTTAAAAGGTGTTCATTCAAGAAAGTATTTCTCCTTAGAATTCACCTTTTCTATTTTTTAGTGGGAATATAGATCAATGTGACTTTAAATTTACAATATATAATTTAACAAGATCAAGATCAAGATCAAATATCCTATTCCATGTATTGGAGTCTTGTTTGATCAACTACGCAAAGATAAATACTTTTCCAAGATTAACATTCATTCTAGATGTCATCAATTTTGGGTTTATAATGGTGATATACCAGAGACAAAATTTAATACAAGATATTAATAATATGAATATATGTTGATGACATGTGGTCTTACTAATTCCCAAAATATTCATGGATTTTATTAAAAATGTCTATAGAGATTACCATTTTCAATTTGTTGTTGTCTATATAGATGATATTATTATCTATTAAAAGATAAAACAATATAGTAAAGATCACATGTGAATTTCACTATATAACCTATGACAGGATAAAAAATTTTAAAATTTTACAACGAGTTAATTATTTTTTTCAAAAGGATTCATTTTGGAATCATATAGTCTCCAGAGAGGGTATATCAGTAGATCCAATAAAGAAAGAGGCTATTGAATGGTCGTCCATACTACCATGGTGACTAATATATATATTTTTATGGGTTTAGATAGATATTATTTATTTCTTGGGGATATTTTCTCATTACTATCTAAACCTCTAACCGAGTTAACTCAGAAGGGTGAGAAGATCCTCTGGATAGATGGATGTGCATATAATATTATGCAATTAAAGAGAAAATAAGTCAACACCCCTAGGCTTAGATTACCCTTTAGTGTAGAATTTTATGTAATGTATTGTGATGCATAAAATAAAGGATTTCGTTTTGTTATCATGAAAAATGGCATGGTTATATGTTATGCCAACAAAAAAATTTTGGATCATGAGAAAAAATACCCAAATCGTTATTTAGAGTTGTCGATGGTAATTTCTTCATTAATTATATAGAGGCATTCTCTTTTTAAAAAAAATTATATACATATACCAATCACAAAGGTTTTAAATAAATATTCACATAGATGGATTTGAATTTTTCCCAATGAATATGACGCGATATAATTAAATACTTTGACCTCCAAATATATAACCTCTTTTAGAAAGTTAACATGGTGGAAAATACTTTTAGTTGAAAGAACTATTATAGAATATCTATAATAAGGATCATAAAATATCTAATATTTATAGATTTAAAAAGGTTGGATAATGAAATATTTAAGGATGGGGATAATTATTATCTTTCACAAACAAGTTTTAAAAAATCTATCCATGTGATGACTAAAGAGTTGAAAAATGAATATATAGAGCTCAAAAGGATGGTGAGGAATGTTCATGATTTTAAACATCATCATGAAGGAATGATATGATAAAGGAACCATGTATGTGTTTTTTCCATACCAAATTTGAAGAAGGAACTTCTTTAGGAGGCCCATAGTTCATTATTTTCTATTCATCTTGGAAGCACTACAATGTATAGAGATCTGAAATAGTTACATATGTTGTTATGGCATGGAAAGAGGTTTTATTTAGTATGAATATGGATGCTTGGTATGTCATAATGTGAATTATATAAGAAAAAAGTATATGTACATGATATAAGTATAACCCATACCATAATGAAAATTGGAAAACAACACCATTGATTTTGTTACAGGAATCACTAGAATGTCTGAAGGGACTAATTCTATATCAGTAGTATTCAATCACCTTATAATGTTAGAAAACTTTATCATTATCCTAGAATATTCCATTATGGATATTATTACAATGATATATACCAGGATGTTGAATGATTTCATGGATCCTGACTATAAATTGTATTTCATTAAGATATGAGGTTTACCTAGAAATTCTACAAAATTCTTCACCAGTCTCGGGATAGAGAGATAAATCTTCAACACTGCATATCATCCGTATAAAAATGATCATCCTTAGGGAAAAATTCAAACCATAGAGGATATTATGATATATTTTTGAGGGGTTTAAAATTTATTTGTGATAAAAAAACTCCTCTATAAGAGTTTCAAAACATAAAATATTTCACTCTATCATTCAGATGTCCCCTTAGGTATCCCACAATGGAAATAAGTGTAGAGCTCTAAATTTCTGTAGTGAAGTTTGAGAAAGAAAATTATTGGGACCTGAGCCTACTGAGGAAATGCAAGAGAAATTTAAATACATTAAAAAACACATCATTGGGGATCAAAGATGGTAGAAAGGTTATGTGGATAAAAATGGGTGTGATATATAATTTAAATTTGGTGATAATTTGTTTATATGAATCTATACATAGAATAAGGTTATGATATTTAGAAACAAAGGGAAGTTGATCCCGATGTATATTAGTCCTTTAGAGATCCCTGATTGAGTAGGGATGGTTTTTTTATAGTGACTTACCCAGAATCTATATGAAGTCCATGATATTTTCCTTGTATCTATCATGAATGTTAAACACCCGACCCTTCACAAGTATTAAACTCAGATGTCATACCATGAGAGCATGATCATTCATATGTGGAACAACCAGTGCAGGGTATGGATGATATAGAAAAAGTTCTACAAAAAATACCACTCACTATGTCAATGTTTTGATGAGGAACCACTAATTTTTATAAAATACATACGAACATGTGGATAGGATGTTGGAGAAGTGTCCATATTATTTTTGTATCATTGTGATTAATTTTGAGGGAAACATTCATTGAAATGGGGATAGAATGTAACACTTTGAGTTTTTAGGATTGTTTTGTAAAATAAATTAAATATATTTAATGACATGAATTTCATACCTAGAACAAGTTAATATGTCATTATACACTACACTATGTTATTCTTGAGCTACATGCCACAAATACTTAGCTTGGGTTAAACATGACACTGAGTTTTACCAAAATAATAATATATTACTAATATTCTTATTTAAAACCCAAAAGTTGTAACCTCTCTATCAAAAGAGGTAATATGTATAATAATAACTAATTTTTAAACAAAATATTTTTATATATGTAAAATATATTTTTAAAAAAATACATAATTTTATGAGAAAATACATTATATGTTTTGAAAATACTATTTACTAAAAAAATAACATTTTACGTATTATTGGGAACAATAGTAAAATTAAAATTTTAAAACAATAAAAAAATAATTTGATAAAATAAAATTCAATTTTTAATTAATAATTGAAAAATTATCTTAGGGTTAATTTTTAATATTTTTCTAAAATATTTAATTTTTTGATGAATAATGAAAAAATAATGAATTAAATGTTAAAATATCTATTTCATTTATTTTATTTATATAGATAAATTATATTTTAAATTTCATTAAAGTATAATAAGTTCAATAATTCATCAATTAATCCAATTTATTTCATCCGAATCAATTTTATATTGAAACTCTATATAAATTAAATTTCCAACTTTTTAACATTTTCACCTTAAAAACCCATTAACTCATCCCATATGAGGGATTAATTTAAAATTAATACCCTTAAATTATGTGAATTGAATTTTGAAAAATGGATTAAATATTTTTAATCATAATAATCTATAATTTTAATAAGGTCAACATAAATTCTGGCAGAAATAATATGAAAAAATAGTTAAAATTAAATACGGCGATGAAGAGAAAAATGATTTTACAAAGGTACTGAACATTATACATAAGGGGAAAATGACCATGAAACATGTTCATTACCCATTGGTTGTCCATAAAACGACAAAATCCTTTAATGTTTTTATTTTTTTTACTATATAATCCTTTTAGTAAGTAAAAACCTGGGCGAACTTAACTTTTTTTAAAAAATTCCTTGTCTATCCTCTTCCTCATTTATAAAAGGCCACCACCTCTGCCCCTATCTTAACTCCCTACAAACCATTTGGTTTGGAAAATAACTTTTAAAATCAATTCTCATATTCAATTAACTCATATTATATTCCATATATTTAGTATAAATCCTTCCAATGGATTCCTTTGTTGCAAACCAAAAGGTGATACTCAATGAAGAGGTAAAGTTTCTTAACAATTATTATTTTTGTTTCATTATCAAATCCATATAATTATTTTTATATCATGATAATAAAATAACCTCATTATAATAAAAATAATTTTATTTTTGGATATTAATCTTACTACCATCAACTAGGCATACATCCATAAAATGGTTTACGAAATCATTGTTTCTGTGTACGACATTCTACCAACTCACGAACCGATGACGTTACTTTTTTCCTTAACACCTATATTGGTTGGTAATATTGATGAACACACTATTTATATAAGATATATAGGATTTTTATGATGTTATTATTAATCTGATATTTTTATATCACACATAACTTCATGCTTTCCATTTTGTGGGAATACGATATTGTCGTTCATGTGTATGGAAAACTACAACCCCACAGTGTTATGTGATTCATTCACACTTTTCATGGAATGTATTGAGGATGGGTTTAATAAAAACATGTTATATATATGATGTTAAAATTAATCTATAATGATTACATTTCATAAAATTTTATTTCTTTTAATCCGACATTAAAATGGAAACAACATTCATGCTTAGATACGACCTTCCATCACCAAGAATAGTGTATTTCATTTCCTATTTCTATCATTTATTGATTTTTAAAATTACATATATACAGAATATATGTGATATTTATATGATATTTATAAGTATGGGGGTAATTAAATAATTATTAAATTAATAGGACCCAAAATATAGCAAATCAAAACATATACGAAAAAAGTGGTTATTACCCAAAACGTAACATTAACATGGAATTGTTAATAAAAATGTAATAAAATATCATAAGAAAATAATATTTAGTATGATATAAATTAATATTTATCCTTTATAAATTTAAAATAAATTTATATTTTTTATACATGAGGATTGGACATGTTCAACAAAATTCAAGACAAAAGGTAAGGGATTTCCGTCTCAATTTTTGTTTTTCTAAGACAAAGGCTATATTAAAAACCTCTTTATACTATGTGATGCATTTAATGAAAATTAAATTATTATATGATTACTCTAATAAAATTTATTGGTTTTTTCATATCCTTTTTAGTGTCACTTTTTCATGGGGTATTCTGTCCAAAAGTTACCAAATCGATAAGGGAATTTTGTTTCAATTTGTCTTCTTTTAGACACATGTTATGTTATGCACCTATATTCTTCTACAAGGTTTATATGATATCAATATTACATGTTCTATCATGAATATACCATTTATAATGTTATTTTATGTTTCATGCAATTTTAATCTTTCAATTTTATTATGATTGAATGTTCCCAATGTGGTAAGATTTTATTTCAACGATCTAATCCATTATCGGTATTGTTTATGATTATGCTTCAATTGATGAAATAATGTTATCCATATCTCAATAATTATTATTAATTTAATTATACTATGTTTTTAATTATATATTCATGTAATGGTACAATATTTATACTATTTGGTACTAATGAAAGTGAAGATAATGTTTTTAAGAAAATATTACTTTGTTTTTATCATCATTTGGACATTCGTTTTCTTTAAAATACTTATTTTTCTTAAAATATTTTAAAAAGTGTTTTTATCCTTTTCAAAATTATTAATTAAATAAATTTCCAACCATTTATTATTTATAAATGTTTTTAGTGGAATCATCTCATATTTTATGATCAAGAAACTTTTTTTAAACCTTTTAAAATGAAAATCGAATGTTTGTTTAACATATAAAATATGTATATATTTATCTTCAATAATAGAAATAATGTGATTGAACATTACATTGAAATTTAAAAAGGTTATTTTAGTGAAAATATTTTTCATACTATTTTGAGTATTATAAAGTGGTTATAAAATGATAACATTTTAAAAATTGTTTTATATTTTAAAAAGTGTTTTTAATGTGGAAATCAAATTTTTCTCAAGAAATATTAAAAATTATCTTTAAAAATTATTTTTCATATTAGATTACATCCATTGGTTCAACACATTCTTTGATTTGTATTTTATTCATGGGTAATATTTAGATAGTTTCTCAGAATGGTTTATGTATTGATGACATCATGATTATGAAACTCATTTCACTTCCATGGTTTATATTCTTATGAAACCTACTTCTCATACATGGGTTATATGAATATCAAACCCACTTATTTTTCTTGGATATTATATGATAAGATTATTTTGAAATGTGTTCATTTTAAATAGGTTAGGAGATGGAGAAATTATTATGATACCCATTTAATTTTAGGGGTGATGATATGATGAATGTTTATGATCACATGGAACACATTATTTTGAATTAATTATGTGATGAGTGGGAAAAATATATCCCTTCATTGAATTGGATAAATATTTATATCTCATGAGATAGATTTAGATTGAATGAAGAGTGAACCATGTTTAGTAAATTATTGTTTCCATTATTATGGTCTTAGGAGTGAACCTTGACAACTAAGATTTTTTGAGGAGTGAACCTATTATACTAAAAAAGCATTGGTTGTGATCCTTGAATAATATATAAATAATTTTATAACTTTATGTGTTTTACACAATTTCATGTCTTATTCCTAGATAATTATCACAAGGATTGGGTTATTTGATTCCTTTAACATTCATGTCTTAGGATTTGAAATATTTATATCAGGACTCAATACTATGATATTTGATATGAAGGGTATGATCATCTAATGCTATTATCATTTTTTAGTAATGTTAAACTCATGATTACTCTTTATTATTTCCCTTTTTACCCTTACTGGGCATCAGGGTTCAACCGTTCTTATGTTTCCTTTAACCATGTTATGATGAAATGTTTTAAGTAGGGTATGATTGTGAATGGTTGTAAGGTGGATAAATTTATGGGATATGTTGAAGATATTTCCCCAAGTTTAAATATTTTTTTTATATAATCTCCAATTACACTTGACAATTATGGTATTCAGGCATGTACAGTAATGTCCCAGAATTCCATGGAATTTTTTAGAATTGTATGAGATTATTTCGAGGATATGATCTCAGACGTCACTTGACACCTTGTTCCAGTGAGCCTAGAATAAGTGTTTGAACTTTTTATAAGTACATTTTGAAAAATAGAACATGATAAGTTTTTAAAACATCAAAATTGGTGCTCGAATTACTAATTAAAGGGAACCATTGCTTTCAGAAAGACTATATTACCTAAGAAAGCACTTAACCTTTACCGAAATGAGATGAGATAAAAATTTAGTTTTCGTACTTTTTAAGAAATTTTATTAAAATATTTTCATAATGAAAAATAAAATAAGTACCAAAGGTTATTTTAATCTTAATTTTGAAATCATTGAAACGTAATGATGCTGCAACCTGAGGTTAACTGAATAACTATTTCATTTATGAAACAACATAAGGACGCTGCAACACAACGTAACAGAAATGCTGAAATGTGTTTTCTTTCATTAGTGGTTTGACTAATTATCAATCGTTTTCATGATGGAGAATTTCTATGAACCAATGGAGATTTCACATTGTCGAGCGACGATAGACAAACAACCATCGAAAATGGATTGTGGAGCGATGAATACAATTGTGTGATCCTCACTAATGAATGATCTGACATTGAGGTAGGGGTTAGTTCAGATAGAAATAGTTTCCCTGTTCTTTCTTTATAAAAAATGAATGCAGATAATCCCAATAATAGGTTGATCTATGGATCGTTTGTTCATGTGGTGTGGATTTAATTATCTTGAGTTCGAATGGATAAAAACATAGTTTCAATGATCTTCCTTTTTTATAACATGGAGGAATCGAGTCGACACGAACATGCCCAGATCCCTTCATTGTGGCGTTCTTGTGTTCATCATGACCGAACCCTTAGATAGATGAAAAGGATGCTACGAGACCTTAGCAGGAATAAAGAAGTCCCAAGGACCCTGAAAGCACTCATAGATTAGAGAAGAGAGCACCGGAGCATGTTCGGTGGCCCACAAAAGGACACGCTAGCGTCGGCTTTGACACATATCGTTAGAGGTCCCCACGACTTTGGTCGTGGAATGTAAGATGAGTGAAGATGATGGGGTCATCAACAGATGCAACATCCAGCCGTGTCACAAAGTTGGAGGGCCATAGTATAGCAGTATTGTAGGGTGGTCATGCAGCGAACCCACAATGTTGAGTGAGAGTGGATGTGCCGACCATCACCGTATCAGGGTGAGGCAAGCTAGCCCGCTCAATGTAGGCCACACGGAAGAATGTAGGCCATACCCACAACCTAATCGGTCATGACCGGACCCAGCCAGACCGGGCTGGGCCCAACCTGGTCAGCCTGAACCCCATCCCCAACTGACCCCTTTTTACAAAAACATCCCTAATATCCAATCCAATAATCCTATTGACAAGTCGCTTGCAGAGATGGGACTCTCGTAATGAGATTTTCTTTTTGACATACTCTAAGAGAGACATTTTGGATGTTGGGATATGATCAATGTCTTGAGGAGTATATTCTCTCAAGAACAATCATGTTGTGACTGGGAATCCTGCAACTAATTGTGATGAGATGGAAGTGATGACCGGAGCATGAGGGCATGACCAACGAGTAATAGTAATATGGACCCAAGTGGACTGGTTGACAAGAAGTTTCCATGAGAACCTTAGTCACATGGTAGATGAGTATTAGTTGAGCAGACCTCAACGACCATGTATATGAGATGTTTCCTAGAGGACCTTAGTGTCCCATGAGACTTGATTTAGCCGAGTGGACCCTAGTAGATGAGTGATAGTTGACAAGACCTTAGTGTTTGAGTTGCTGAGTAGACCTCAGTGGCCCAACAGATGAAAAAGAATCAGTGACTCATTAAGGATGGCTCTCTTAGTAGTACAAGATGTTATACTTTATGACTGATAATCTTACTTTCTACAGATTAGGTTATACCTATGTGATGTTTCCATTACATCATGTGTGCTTTACTTTGTGGTATTTTATTAGTGTTTTGGGGTGGCTAATGAGTATTGTGTTACTCACCCCTACAGGGGATCCGCCTGTATGTGGCGTGTACTATGAATATGAATGACGTCTTGATGGAGACCTTAGAGGCCCAAGACCAAGTAGCACCCAGTCAGGTTAGATAGGTGAGACGTACTCCTACATCTTTCAAGAACTACTCTTCACATACCTTTTAGGTAGGGTTTTCTGAGGATGGATTAATAGATATCTTGTACTCCCTATTTTATATAATTTCTTTTATTAGGTTTTTATTATGGTCCATTTTAACTTATAGATTTTACTTTTACTCTCATTAGTTCTCATAGTGGTATTCTTGTTTACTTTTCAGCATTGTGGGTTTGGATGTGGTGGTGTGTGTGCATATATGTACTCAGGAAAATGCCTCCCACATACAAGATAATGCCTTCACTGCTAGTCTCCATCCCCAAGCCATTACGAGGTAAGATTTGTGTAGTCACGACATGGGACCTGTTGGATAGGTCATGAAAAATTGGTATTAGAGGTGGTCAATCCTACCTTAAAGATGGAGAGTCTATGGTTTGGTTTTGAGGAAACATTGTTGAATTTTTCAAGTTCAAAATTCAGGATCGGGGAGTCCATTGATGGTGTAGTGTAAAGACCTAGAATTCCCATGGATTTTTTTTTAAATACATGGGAATTTTATGAGTCCGCAGTTTCTGACGGCGCCAGATTCCGAGACCCGGTGTGCACAGAATCAATTTCTAAAGTTATTTTGGGAATGTTTGGTAAACCTATGTGCTAGTTTTTATATGTTTTTATGTGGTTCTTATAATTGAAATATGAGGGCACTGTTGAACTCACAGTGCTGATATTCGCTTAAGGATACCTTTACCGTAGTTGCATTTTATCGAGGTTGGATGTTAATTTTTGGGGTTTCTAAATAAATTAAATAAATATATCTCTGGAATATTTTTATTTGAATTGTAGTTAAAACCTCCAAAGGGAGGTTGGAGGTGGGTCCCACCCGAGCATAACCTCCCTTGGGAGGATATTATGTGTTGGGGCCCACACAACCCCAAACCCCCTTTAACCACCCTTTAACCCTTGGAACTCCCAATTTATTGTGGAGCCTTTCCACCTTCCCTCATAATGGTACCAACACACCTAAGGATTAATTAATGACTTAATTAATTAATTTGTAGTGATATGAATTCTTTTTAATTCTCTGAAATGGATGGCATCATTAAAATAATAGAGAAGCTATTATTTTATTTTGGCTTGGCGATTATTTTTTTGTGGAACTTTGGGAGAGCTCTGGAAAGATTGACATCCTCCCAACAAAGAACGCTCCTCTTCTCCGAAGAACGACGAAGACTTTACTCGATCTTCGAACAACCTAAAAGAGAAGGAGCCACCCGCGTAGAACGTCGATGACGCTTCTTCCTTGGACGCTCCCCGACATCAACGAAATGATGCCGTCGTTAACGAACAATTGTCGAGTCAAGGTAGGGGGATTTGATTATTTTAATGTATGATTTTTACCCTCGTTCTTCATCGTTTATTTTTGTTCAAAAGTGGACAATTTTTATCCCCTAACGCGGAGGTCACGGGCTGAATAAACACGACCCGACATCCCTCTGTTGATTCTTGTTTGGTTGACATTAGTGGTAGAGCCGGAAGGGCATGGTGCCATCGCACCCTGCCAGAGAAGAACCGCGGTGGATGAAAGAGGTGTGATGCCATCATGTCGTGCCGTGCAGTAGGTGGTAACTGAGGCCCCGGTGGTCCGCGACAAAGGGGTGTGGCGCCGTCGCGCTGCATTGGATAGGAACCTCTGCTGGGATGGCCGCAACGGATGGTGAAGCGCGGCACCATCGCGCCGCACGGTGGAGCCAAAGGTCGCGGCCAGGTCAGGTCGCGACAGTGATGGTGAGACGCCATTGCGCCACGCGGAGAGAAGGAGGACCACAACATCATCACACCGCGGTGGAGGTGCGATGGTGTCCAGTCGGGTCGGCTACTGTAGAGTCAGACATGCGGGACAACCTGGGTCCCGTAGTCACTGAATGGGCGCAGAGCGCCGGTTCTGTTCGACGATCCGGGGAGGGACGTGACTCACCCTCCCTTGCGTGGCCGGCTAGGATGCCACATGCCAGGCCACCTCGGCCAAGTCACCCCTCGACCGGGCTAGCCATTGGCTGGGCCACCTCTGCCGGGCTGCCCCTCGTCCGGGTCGGCAGGTCCAAGTCGCCCCTAGGCCAGGCCGCCATGGGCCAGGCCATGCCCTCGGGCTGAGCCGCGCCATCAGGTCGTGCCACCCCTTTGGGTCGGGCCGTTCTCTTGGTTCGTGCCGCCCACTCGGGTCGGGCCGCACCTACGGAACGGGTCAGACCCTGGTTCGGACCGGGTCAGGCTGGGTCGGTCTGACGGACCGGACACGAACCCGCTCTGGACATTTTTACCTTTTCGCCCCTATCTTGGGCTTTGAGTGTCTAATTGAAGAACTGCCTACGGTGGTGGAATTCTTCGTTCAAGACAATTCTTTTGGCATACTCCGCTTGAGGTTTTGATGTAGTTGGGGAATATTTGGGTTGGTTTGATCCTAAAAACCAACCATGCCCCTAGAACGAAAATACCAATAACTCACAGACCAGGTATCCGATTGATGCACCGTTGGTCGCGTTGGGTTCCTTATGATGAGATAGAGCTACTGGATACATCAACTCAGGGATTTGTGATAGTTGATGTATCGACACATGGCTCAAGGAGTGTACCCTCCCGGAATCGAGCGTGTTGTGTGTGGGAACCCTAGGGGTGGCTGCGGCGATACTGTAACGGAATCATCCCTGGGTTCGATAGCGATGACTATTGTACCGTAATAATCCATGGATTCGATTGTGATGACTACAATACTGGGACCCACCATGGGTCTGACGGTTTTAACATCTGTTCTAGTATCCTGTGTGGGTCTGACAGAATAGCTGGTCCTGTATCCGTTGTGGGTCTGATAGCTTAGCTGGTCTTCTATCCTATTTGGGTATGACAGCTTATATGAATCAGTGACTACATCTGATCATCTATATCACTCTACAAAATATTTATACCTATGTGAGATGAGTCATGTCTTTCAACCATTATCATCGTGGTGATTGACTTTACATCCTTTGTGGAATGGTTTGTGCTTGGGCTTGAGAGTTGGAACCAGACTGTGATTGAAAACATAGGTATATGTATGGGAATATACCTAAGTAGGGTTGATTGATACTTAGTGATTGTATCATTCTTCTATGGTTTATCCTTTGTAGTTTTTGGGAGACCTTCGGGGTCCCCTACTCAGTTTTGTTATACCCATCCCTACACGGGCTTCACCCGCACCTTGTTGTGTTCTGTGCAGATGATGGTCAGGAGTGATCGAGGCTGAGGGTGATGGACCAGAGGCTACTCGGAGATGGACTAGACACGACATACCACATGGACGAGTTGTTCGAGTAATGTAACTACCCTTCAGGTAGTATTCCTTGCTGGACGATCTAGGAGCTGTTTTCCCTCTTTACTTGTACTTGTTGTTCAGTTTGGTTTGAATACTAGACCACTTACTTTCAGTACACATTTCATTTCTATTTTAGTACTTTTTTTCTTCTATAGCTTGTGTTCAGATAGTGTGTGTTATAGGTTTAAAGGCAACACCTTCCCTTTTTATCGAGATTACGCCTTTGGTGCTTGTCGCAAGCTGCTGGCTTATAGAATGCGGGCTTGGCGAAGTAAAGGAACATGCCCCGAGGATTGGTTGTGACATGCAGTGGCCATCAAATCCATAAAGAAGGACCCTAACATCCATTTTTCTACTCTGTACATGAAATCACCGGTTGCATGGATCATATAAGATTTTGAGTGTTCCTCATGTTCTTCTTGAGTATGAGTCAGCTCACCATGTATAACCTATTGATTGTGGTTTATCTGGATCACTTTTAGGATTCCACCTTGTTGAAATCCAATTAGGATACCACTACATGACAATGAGATTGGTACACCCAGTGATGAGGCATCAATACATGGACCGGTACTAGAGACGGACCCACCAAAAGGTGCACCATTGTTACCACGACCCTATGATCAGTAGTTTCAACCAGAACTACCATTAGAGGATGCACGTAGGCTCAGTTTCTTACATGAGTTTCAGAGATAGAGACCTCCCAGGATTAGGGGTGAGACTGACCCCAAGGTGTAGAGGATCAGCTCAAGGTGGTTACATGATTGTTTCATCTGGTAAGGATGCCACTTGACCAGATGACGATCTAAGACATGAGACTTCTTTAGTACTCGACAAGGAGATGGCGGAGCATGATTATCCAGACACACGATGAGGAAACCCTCAGCTACACATACATTGAGTTCCTCTTTAGATAAGATATCACTCTAGTGATGTTGCGCTCAGTGCGCATACCTGAGTTACTACGCCTAGAACATGGTTGTATGATTGTAGCAGAGTACTCAGTGATATTCATTAGGCTTTTTCTCTATTCCAGGGATATGTTGTGAGAACCATTCATCGGGGATTGATATTTTTAGTAGGGACTAAGCTGGGAGATCAAGGCATCCATGGTATCTCATAATATCCCTTCTTTGGTTGGGGTACTGGAGTAATCCCTACTCATGGAGAGATTCATGGTAGAGTAGGTTCCAACAGCGAAGCTACCAGTAGACCTCGAATGACAGAGTATTCAGAAATGGGTAGCCATTAGTAGAAACATGGGACTATGTGGGATAATAATTTAAAGGGATGACCCTATAATGGAATATCTGCAGTACAAGACCACTCGATTGGAGGGAGTCATCAGAGTGGTAGGTTGTGCTACTCATGTTGCAGGCATGGGCACATGGCTTGTGATTGCCTAAATTGCCACACAGATGACCTATGGACAACAAAGGGACCATTTAGGAAGAGGTAGAGAGTCAATTATTGTATTTTTTTAGGTTAGAAGACATGGAAAATGAGCTGGAAGAGTAGTAGGTAGTGGGCGGAGGATTGATGTGCTACAACACCAACCCCAGGTGGTCCAGCACGGGCTCCGGGAGCCAATGGACTAGGGTGAGGCCAGCTAAAGGTGATAGAGTCCTATGAACATGGTATTGTAATGTTTATTAGAGGTATGATCTACATTGTCATAACCTTAGTTGTAGTTCTTATATACACAGATGTCAGCTACTCTTTCCTTTCTGTGTTCCATGTTCGGAGCTCATTTATTCTGGTGGAGTAGTTGGCTCAATCCTTAGGGTCAGAGACTCATATGTGAGGGGATTCAATGATCACACACTAATTTTGGTAGTGTGAGATTACTCATAGAGGTTAGATATTCAGCTGAGATCTTATAGTAGTAGCATCGAGGCATTATTACATTATCCTAGGTATGGACTATTTATCCATTTTTCATGCTCAGATCGACTACTATGGATGCAGAGTATGGGGAATTTTCCGAGAAGAGACAAATTTTTCCTTCACTGGTGAAAAGGGAGTAATTTCATCACATGATGGACTTTCTTAGAGGAGGTTCCAGCTGATCAGTCACTAGTTTTATAGCCTCACCCTTATTTTGGGGGATTAGAGAGTCCTCACTTTCTTGTAGTGGTGGATGTGTATGAAGATGTCATTCTAGAAGATGTTTTGGGATTACCTCCTTGCAGATAGGTATACATATATATTGATCTACACAATGGCATAACAATATCCAAACAAGAATATCAAATGGCTCAAGTAGAGAATTGTGAGCTAAGGGTTCAACTTGATGATTTTCAGGAGAAGGGCTTCGTGAGGCCCTGTGTTTCGTCATGGGCAGCCCAAGTATTTTCTATAATGAAGGTATATGGGAGTTTGAGGCTATGTGTGGACTTCCAGTTCCTAAACTAGTTAACCGTGATGGACACTTATCAATTACCAATGATTGATTACCTCTTCGATCAACTAAATAGAGTTATATTTTTCTCGAATATAGATCTGAGATTAGGCTATCATCAACTTCATGTATGGGAAGAGGATATATTGAATATATCCTTTAGATTTCATTGTGGACACTATGTGTTCTTGGTTATTCCTTTAGTCATGTACAATGACCTAGAAGTGTTCATGGGACTTGTCAATAGGATCTTCCAGGCCGACCTTGACCATTTTTCCATGGTCTTCATTGATGAAATCTTGGTGTACTTGGCATCTGAGAAGGAGCATGCAACACACCAATGGATAGTCATGGATACACTCTAGGAGAACCATTTTTATGGGAAGCTCCCCAAGTGTCAGTTCTGGGTTCGAGAGGTCCACTTTCAAGGTTACACCATTTTAGGTTGGATTTATAGTGTATTCCATAATGATATAGGTGGTGATTTTTTGGGATCCACCTAGGAATGTGACTAAGGTATGTTGTTTCATGGGTTTGGTTGGGTACTACAAGATGTTCTTTCATAACTTTACTAGGGTATAAGAACCTTTATCATCTTTGAAATGGAAGTGGAAGCCATTCATGTGGTCAGATACATACCATCAGAGTATTCGAGAGCTGAGGAAGAGATTGACGAGTGCACCCATCTTGAGACTTCCAAAGAAGGGTGTTGGGTATGTAGTGTTATGCGATGCATCTGGGACTAGACTGGGTTGTGTCCTGGTGTAAGGTTAGGCATTTATTGCCTGGGGTTCACGAATATTTATGAATCACAAGTAGAACTATGTGATCCATTAAATAGAGCTAGCAGCAATGGTCTTTTCCTTGGAGATTTGTCAACACTACTTGAATGGTGAGAAATTTACTGATTACTCCAATCACAAAATTCTGAGGTATATTATCTCTCAAAAGGACTGGAACATGAGGTTGCAGTGGTGGCCAGAGTTCCTCCTAGACTACGACATAGAGATTGTCTATAATCATTGGAAGGGTAATCTGGTGGCATACTCGATCATTAGGAGATCCTGTTTGAAGTTTCTGAGTGAAGCATCAGAGCTTTTAGCCACGATGCATATATTCTTCATGGATAAGGTTGGTGCAGTTTATCTCTATTTGATGGTTGTCACTCTCCCACTCTTACAATAAGTAAGGTAGGCAGAAATTGTGGATATTGGCAGTGAGGATTGACATGATAATTCATCGACAAGCAAGCTCCTGGTGGATTTTTTGATAGGTGGGGAGTATGAAATCATTTTTAGAGTGCATACTGTTGTACTAGTTGTGTTACGTGAGCTGTTCTATGGGATTTCCCCACCTCCCCGTTGGAGGAACATCTAGGAGAGACAATGATGTACTAGGATCTCCAATGATAGTACTGGTGGTCGGGGATAAAGAAGGTAGTAGTAGAGTTCATTTCACGATGCCTCACTAGTCAGCATGTGACGACATCACATCAAGTTTGATTCGGTTTGACTCAGCTTCTTGATGTTCCAAAGTGAGAGTGGGATGCTATCTCAATGGACTTCGTGACAGGTTTACCCCTCACATCCCTGGGGCACAATACCATCTGGGTGTTTGTTGACTGAATCACCATGTCCGCCCACATTTTACCCATTTGGGAGTAGGTTTTGGTAAAGGGCGTGGGACACCTCTATGTGAATGAGATAGTTTGACTTTATGGAGTCCCATTGACTATATTATAAGATCAAGAAACGTTCATTTCATCCCAGTTGTAAAAGGGATCTCTAGAGGCGTTCCGGACTCTACTTCGCTTGAGAACAACTTTCCACCATCAAACAGATGGTCAAATGGAGAGGACTATCCCGGTCATAGGGGAAATGCTCCATGATTGAATCGTTAACTTTTTTAATATTTTGGAGGATCACCTACCACTGGTGGAGTTCGCGTACAAAAATAGCTAACACTCCACCATTGGTATGGAACAGTTCGAGGCGATGTATGAATGACCATGAAGATCACCATTATTGTGGATAGACTCAGGGGAGTCAGCACTCATGGGTCCAGAGTTGGTATGGGCTACCACTAAAAAGGTGTAGGTCATCTAAGAGAATATGAGGATTACATAGATCAAACATAAATCTTATACTGTCAGGAGAGAGAGGCCCATGGAATTTGAGGATGGAGACCATCTGTTCCTTCGGCTCACACCTCGATAGAGATTGTGATGGTTTGGTAG
Source organism: Viscum album (assembly GCA_963277665.1). Classification (NCBI taxonomy): domain Eukaryota; kingdom Viridiplantae; phylum Streptophyta; class Magnoliopsida; order Santalales; family Viscaceae; genus Viscum; species Viscum album. Next base: position 1,940,011,045 of record OY728130.1, read on the forward strand.
GGGTGTCATGCTATCTCCAAGTTTCATCAATCCTTCTCAGATTTTGAGAATTGTTGACAAGGTTTCATTCCACCTAACTCCCCTCCCACGGATGCACCAAGTGCATAATGTCTTCCACGTATCATAGCTGAGGAGGTATGAGTATGATCCATTTCATTCCATTGAATGGGCTGGATGGGATATTAAAGATGTGCACAATTTTTGGAGTTTCCGATAGAGATTGAGGATCAATAAGAGTAAATACTTAGTGGAAGGTTGATCCCTCTTCTGCGCATTTGGTGGTAGCACAAGAATCTCTAGGAAAGCACTTGGGAGTAGGTGGCTCATCTCTGGACTCAGTACCCTAATTTGTTTGTTTATAACTTTTTTTGACATAGGAACACATATATCCCTAAAGGTGGAGGTAATATAATGACATGGATTTCCATGTAATATTTTTAAAATTATATGAGATTATTGTGAAACAAGGAACTCATAAGGCACTTGATTCTGAGGCACTGTGAGTCTGGAATACATGTTTGACCTTTTTTTATGTTTATTTAAAAATATTGAACATCAACAGTTTTTGAAACATCAAAATAGATTCGTAGATTAGAAATATGAGGGCACCATTGCATGTGGAATGAAAACTTAACCGATTAATGGACATTAACTTGATCCACACGGGTCAAAGGGAAAAGTAAGTTTTCATACTTTTAAAAAAATATTAAAAGTATTACTTAAAAAAAAATAAACCTCCAAGTTTATTTTATTTTAAATTTTGAATTCATTATGATGTAACAGCATTACAACATGACCATAACTGAAATTTTGTTTCATTTATTAAAGAATATAATGGTGCAACAATGTAATGTAAAAGAAAATATGAAATTCATTTTAAACCTTTAATGGTCTGACTGATGATCGATCGTTGGTATGTTATAGAATTGCTCTAAACCCATGGAGATTTGGTGTTATAGAGCGACGATAAATGAACAAACCATTAATTATGGTTTTTTGGGAGACAAACTTAGTTTTGAAATCCTCACCAACAGATGATCAAACTTAGGGGTAGGGTATTGTTATTGATGAAACTATTTCCCCATTCTTTCTTTCTAAACAAAGAATGTGGATCAACTAAAAAATAGGTTCATCCGTGGATCATTTTTTCTTGGGGTGGATTTTTTTATCTCGAACATAACGATATAGAAACATGGTGTTTATAATATCCATTTTTATTCTAACATGGAGGAATAAGGCCGACACGAACAAGGATAGATCCCTCCATTGTGGTGTTCTCGTGTTCTTCATGACCAAAACCATAGATCAAAGACAAAGCCACTTCAAAATTAGAGTAGAGAAAATGATGACCTAAGGACCGCGAAAGTGCTCGTTGATTGAAGAAAGGACCACCAGAGTAAGTCTAGTGGCCCATGGAAGCACCAGAAGACATCCAGATCTAGTTTCGGCGGCATGCGAGAGGTTTCACAAACTGGGGGTAGAGGTCCCCATGACATTGGCTATACGATGGAATATGAGGGCTTCCAGTAACAACTAGTGGAAAGGTCTATGGTGGATTCAGTATCAAGCTGTGTCAAGTGCCTAGACGGTCGTGATCCTGTAGGACCCCAGAAAAAGGAACATATGGAGATCCACAGGGTGGTCACGAGGTGAACCCACCACATTGATCTAGAGTGGATGTGACAACCATTTCCATGTCCAGGCATGGGAATATGGCCCACTCACCGTGGTTCGGGTCGCCTCAGTGGCCCAGACCTATGGACCAACCGATACAGTATGGGCCTATCTAGACTGGGCATGGGCTCATAGACTGGGTCACATCCTAGTCGGGTTGGTCCTAGGTTTGGGTGGGGAGGATTGGAACTGGACCCCACCAGACCCTTTTTACTAAAAAACAATAAAGTCCAAACCATGTGTCTGATTGATGATTCATTTGTGGAGTGGGGGTCTCATGTAGTGAGAATGTCCTTTTGACATACTTTAATTGAGATTTAGTAGAATTTGGGATACGTATGACATCTAGAGGATTAAATTATTCTGAAATCAAGTGTGATGTGAGTAGGAATCATGTAGTTTGTTGTTATGAGAAGGTAGTGATGATCAGACCTTAGTTCCTTGGCATAAGAAGAGTGGGCGAGCAGACCTCAGTGGCTTGGTAGACGAGTAGTAGCCTAGCGGACCTTAGTGGCCCAAAAAAGGAGTAGTAGCTGAGTAGAACTCAGTGGCCCGATAGACGAGCAGTAGCCAAGCGAACCTTAGTGGACCGACAGACGATTCATAGCCAAGAGGACCTTAGTGACCCAGCAGATGAGTGGTAGCCGAGCAGACCTCAATGGTCTGACAGACGAGAGATATCTGAGAAGAACATAGTGTCCCGGTAATCGAGTGGACCTTTGTGGACCGGATGATGAGCAAGCCTCAGTGACTGATCGAGGATGAGTCCCATAGTTGTAAAAAATGGTCATCTTTACAACTGATAATCTTATATTCAATCCTCTAGGATATACCTGTGTGATCTGTCAATTACATTGTTTGTGCTTTTCTTTGTGGCCCTTTTCTTCATTGTGTGGGGTACCTAATTAGTTTTTTGTTACTCCCCCCTACATGGGATCTTCCCGCACAATGTGTGTCTTGTACAAATGACTAACATCTTGATGGAGAACTTGGTGGCATTGGACCGGGTAATTCCTAGCCAGGTTAGATAGGCAAGGCCTACTCCTACACCTTCTAGAAACTTCTCTTCACCTACCCTTCAGGTAAGATATTAGAAGGATGTATTATTAGAGACATTGTCCTTCATTTTTTAGCTTGTCTTTTCTTGGGTTTGTATTATGGGAAAATTTTACTTACATCTTGCACTTTTACTCTTTGTGGTTCTCTTAGTGGCATGCTTGTTTACATTTCAACATCGTGGGTTGGCATGTGTGTGTGTGATTGTGTAAAATTACTCAAGAAAATGCCTCCCAATTATGGGATAATGCTTTAGGTGCTATTTCTCATCCCCTGAATATTGGGAGGAGGACTTGGGGTAGGTATGGAATAGGCCCTAAGGGATAGGTCGTGATAAGTACTTTTATAATGTATTGAATATTCATCTAAAAAGATGCAATATTTATGTATGAAGTTCTCTAGTTGTTATATATTTGGGTTAAAAAATGATAAATTAACTATTGTTTTCTATAAGATAGATATAATGGTATTCCTCTAGAATAAGAAGATATTATATCTAGGGTAAATCAATGAGTTAGAAAAAAGTTTTATGGTCTATGAGATGACAAAATTTTTTATATATTATTTGGTTTTGGGACTGTAATATATATATATGGTTAATTGGTACAAACATTATTAATGGTTGGTGTGGTGCCGATTCATGTGGATATAGTATTATGATTGTTACTTTTTTATAGCTAAATAATGGGATGTATTGTTTCACATTATGGAATAGATTCTATCTTTTATTATACCTCTCTAAGATCACAATGTACATATAATTGAAAATTGGGATTTTCATAATGGATATATGCAGACATCTATCGAGACATTACTTATGGAGACCTAGGGTTTTCATATATGGATATTATATATTTTTTATAAATATTCAACAAATTACACAAACACACGCCTAGGGACCATAATAGTTCTGTATCATTGGAGAAAGGGTAAAAAATATTATTATTTGGTGAATGATCTTCACCATCTCCCATAACTATGTTCTCCTTTTGTAAACATCAAAAATATACTCTAATTTGGAGGAAGATCAGAAAATTCCTTGGGAAACAGTTTAGTGAATTTCCTAACATTATGCATGTCTTCAAGGATGGTTTCTTCCTTATACTCAAGCATCTAAGCCAGATACATGTTCTCATAGTGTAGTAATATCCATGCTTGAGATGATGGTGCTAAAAAAGATTCATCTTCCTCCTTGCACTTTTATAGAATCGAGGGCTTGATTCTCCATATGGAGAGTGGTTTACCTCTCAAGACAATTTATGTTGGCTCTATATTGGGAAAGTCAATTCTTTCCATGAATTGCATCAAACTACACTAGAGGGAGTATGATGAGGTTTTCTGGAATGTTTAGTCCACATATTATGATAGGGGATGAGTTATATTCATGGGATGGAATGATTTTCCCATTTTTCGTACTCACTGACATCTTTAGTTCCATGATTTGTGGCGGTATTAGGATTGTTCTTGTAATCATTCAGGATAAAAAAGAATGTGTAGAACCAGAATAAAAAAGCATGTTCTCTATTCTTCAATGAATGACTAGTGTACCTCTTACCACTTCATTGTCGGGTTTCACTTCAGTTGTAGTGATGGAAAAAGCGCTCCCTTGTATCCTTGGAGGTTAATAGTTACCTCCGAAGACCCATAGCTTAGGGCACTAACTTCCAAGGTGCCCAGGTTCATTGTAGTTGAAGCAATAAACAATGAATTGAGGTTTGAACATAGAATTCCTTCCCTCTGTCATTGCCGTGGGTTTTTATTTTCAGAAGTTAATGGCTTGGTGCACTTCTCTTCCACACCTAAAGCATTGACATGTCCCCTTCAGGGAATTTTCGGGGTGCTTCTTTCTGCCCCTTTCATAGATAGGGTGATAGATTTTCTTAGAACCATTTGATTTATCCATCAAACCAAAAACATTGAAGTCCACCTAAGATTTTTATCCCCATGATACCCATGAGATTCTCCGATCTCCATTTTCACCTTGAGGTCCCATCGGAAAATTTCCTCATCACTATTGTAGTCACAAATTTCCAGGGCTTTCCATAGGGTAGGTTTCAGCCCCCCGAAGAAGCAGTAAACATTCCATTCGGGGGAAATGACAAAGTTGTAGGTGTATCATTCACCCCTGTGATGTTTTCCTTGTACGATTTAGTGCATTCATCATATTTTTTATTGAGGGAAAGGAAGCCTCTTTCCATCTTAAGTAGGAGGGTGCACAGAAAATATTTATTGAAAAACATATTTTAAAAATCGTTCCATTCCAAGGCCTTGATATCCTCCTTAGGCTTCGTTTCCTTATCAATGTCCACCACTGATTAGGTTTACCCTCCATATGATAAGTTTCTATAATAACCTTCTCATGTTCATTATATTAAAGGATGGAGAATATATTTTCAATGGCGTTGATCCATTTTTCCGAAATTTTGGGATCAAATTATCTATTAAATGTAGGAGGCCTTTTCCTCATAAAGCTATCAATCACGACTTTTTATTTCCAAGGGGGGTTGAACATTCCACTTGACCCATGTTTCTATTCAATTATTGAGTTAACTGAGAGAGTATCGTGACAAAGTTCTCGATTCCTACTCTCATCAGATTGGGCATCTCATTAGAATAGTCATCACATTGATAGTCGCATCGATTGTTGGCTTGAGTCAACCTATTACCGGCCATTGGATGGAATAGAAGGAAAGTTATGGGTCACACATAAAGGGAAATCCAAGAACAAAAATGGATTACTTATAAATAACTTTTATTTCATTAACTTATGAATATTTAGGATTTGATCTATGTTATCCATGATCTACTTCCCATCAAAATTTTTTAGGGGAATTTTTTTATTCCCTTAATAATAGTTCATACTAAGCATATGAATTTACCAAAGAATATCCCCGGGAGTGGCATAACCAAGAGTCCGGAAAGACCCATTGTCGTATACCAGGATACCCTAGGTCAATCTCGAAACTCCTTGTCGGAGTTTTCACTCCATTGTACATCTATGCCAGTGCCACATGTACCTACTCATATCCAGACATGGGTGTATTTTCTTGATAAACCATTTACTCAATATTCACCAAAATTTTGGGTTGTTTTTATTATAATTAGTCTTATCTCTAAGGATTTCACTAGAGGTATATAATCTTAATCCCAAAAATAGCTAAACATAAACTCTGACACTAACTATAAAAAACCTGCACTTTATTACACAATTAAACGTGATTTATTACATAAAACCATAACTTGATACAACATAGAAGATTGAGATGTATAATGTATTTGGGGATTAGGAACATTACATAATGACTTAAAATGATAAACATAACATCTTTATTGAATAAATTATTTACATGACCAGTAAATTACCTCATACTTAGCATTGAATGAGATAATCTAAGGACATGCATAAGAAAATGGTGAGCTATAAAGCCCAGTAAGGGAGTAAACAAGTAATAACATGCAGAATACAATAAATTTTATGTAGTAGGAATATCAATGGATCATAAATTAAAAATTAATATAAGTGCATGATATAACATGATTATCATAACATGGAAATGTGGCAACAACACTTAGCATGGTATTGGAAGGATCCAATGCTCATTTCACATGGATCATTAGTAAACCCTCATTACAATGGAATGGGAATTAGTAAACCGTCATTTCACTTGATGTTTCATGATAAAATATTTACCCAATGCATTGTAGCTCTATCAGAGCTCACCCTTCTTAACCATTTCATTTCATGCATAAGTGTGCCACATGGATCATACAACATGGAATCGTTAATGATAATAATTTATTCCGTGATAATGGAATGTTTAATTCATACAAGAAACTCTATAATCAATATGTAAATGATCAAAAATGTGAATACCTTTGATAGTGAAATTGGTATGGTACTCATCACACAATGACTTTGGCTCGAAAAACTGCGGTGCAATTTCGGCCGGATAACAGCATGACATAAGAATTCATAAAAATACTTGATGAAATAGGAAAGGGTTTATCATAATATTTACATGAAATTGACAGTAAGGGGATCATATAGATACATGTCCCAACATATTTAATGTAATTTTAGAATCATAATACTAAAAAATTGCTTGATTGTAAATGAGGAGAAGGAAATTCCTTACAGAATTTTAGCATGGTAATGGGTCTACATGGGAGGTATTAATGAGTTAGAAAGAGGTTTATCATCATTAAAACAAAAATCAGGAATTATGGGGGAGGTGATAAATCATAATCTAACATTTATAATTTAAAATAAAAGGGCATAAACAACATAATGAAATTTGAACAAAAAATGAGAAAGGAATAAATCCCTTACATAGAAGTGTGATCCCAAAGGCATGGGAGGGGCTTGATAAAGGCTTATTGGGCCTTGGGAGGTTTCTAGAGAGAGAATGGAAGAGGTTAGGAAAACTCCAAAGGCTTTGAAGGAAGAGGATGTGTGATCTTACGTGGGATTATATAGGAAAAGTGAAGGAATTATTTATTATTTACGTTTGGGACACCAAACATTAAACTTATCAAAACCACAAACCACTCTATGGTTTTTTACCATGGTTTTTGCCAATGGAGAGTGGAAAAAATAATTTTATATGGCTGATGTCTGAAATTCTTAAAATTTTAGGTTCTCATATGTGTAGGTGAGTCACACTCTCAAGTGAAACAATTTAAAAATTTATAGTGTTTTATAATTCATGAAGTGTGCACTAAAGCATTGTAAAATAAATCAAACAAAAATAAAATCACATTAATTTAATGGTAAAGAATATATTTCCTGAACATAATGTTTTGATGGTTTTATTACATCACTATTGGGTCATTATGAGGTCATAAAACATATTATATATTTAAACAGTATTCTTTTTTTACCAAAAAATTTGAATGTCTCATAAAAGTATGAAAAATTAACCATTGGATAAATTTGATGTCCTGATTCTAGAAAATAATATTCATTTTATCTAAATTTTTTTTCAAACTATGTGAATTTTTATTTTAAAATAAAAATTGACATTTATCTAAAAAAATTGTGGTTTTACATAAATATCTTACAACCATAATAAAAATCACAATTTTACTCATAATAATTATATGGTCATTTATATTTTATAAAAATTAATTCTGTGATTATATTTTATTATAATATTATTTCATTCAGAAATCCATTAATTAATCAAAACAGATTTCTTAATTAACTAAAAATGATATTTTTCCTTTAAAAACTACTTACAAAGTAACAATAAAAAAATTAATGTATATTTTCTATAAAAAATAATGTACATAATCATAGTACTAGGGTCTCATTACAAAACCCCTTATAACTCCCGCATAAGACCGAAGGGTAAGGTGTGCGATGGTGATAGACTCTTGGGGTGGCTTGGATAACATCGCCCGGGTGGTAATCTCTATCAACATCCACTTCTACCGTAGGCGGTTTCGTTCAAGCTTCACTTGTTGAAGCTCAACATGGGCATGGTCAAGAGCAAATCCCAATAACATCAACTCCTTTCTGATCTCTAAAAAAGGGGTTTTGTATTGTTTAAGTCTTCTGGATGAGGCCATCGCTTCCTTTTTTCAGGTAAATTGGATTTGTTAAAGCCCTATATTTATTCTAATATTATGATCATTGTTCAATTACTATATTAGGTATAGTCATTTCTCATAACGGAATTTTAAAATTCAAAAACATAAAACCAATGTAGTGCATAAGTTATATATAACCATTTTATATAATTAGACATTTAATTAGGTCAAGAGATATTTTCATTAACCAATATTAGGGTCATTACGTTCACCATGATTCTTATCCAACTCACATATGGGATTCTAATATCCTTCCACAATTCCTTCACCTTAGAATCAATGGAACAGGTCGACCCTACCTTTAAAGGGTGGTGAACATATTCTTATTGACTATTACAGGGTATCCTTTATTGGATAATTTGATACATATTCCCTTATTATCTATCCTCCAACAATATATTTAATATCAATGGATCATCCAATTTATGAACACCAAACCCAACCCAAGGCACATGTATATTATGCACATGAAAACACACATATGGATTATTATTAATGTTCCCACCAACCTTTAAAATAGAACTACCATTCTAAGAAAATATTTAATAAGATTCAACCAACCCCACACCAAGAATCACCATGATCTCGATCCCATATCAAATTGTAAAAATCCTCTATAATTAATCATAATAAATTATAGTTTAATATAAATTTTAATTTAGTAATACATAATCACTGAAATCACATCGAGTAGCCTCACTTGGATGGAACCTCAAGAAACATATTGACATTGATCCATATAAATCATCTAGTATTCCTACGAACATAATCTCCTTAATTTGACACTCTATAGTTCAAAAATACGAATCCAAATCGATAAATAAACTGGAGAAATTCACTGGGCGACTTACTTACAATAAAATGTTGAGAAACATGAAACATTAATCACCTTTATTCGTACTCAATAAAGCATAAAATAGACCCCTATAATATCAAAATGATTCCACTATGATCCATTTGAATCATCCTCAAAACTCAATTTTGGAAAACTAAAAATTTGAGGAACAAAGAGGGAAAACAATGGATGAAAATGAGGTATAAAATTGAGAAGCTCAATTTTAAGAAACAGGTTGGGACCATTTTGGATCCATGGGGAAATTTGGGAGGGGAGGATGGGGTGGTCACAAATTCCTATAGTTTGGCTCCTCAAACTAAAGATCACATGGGGGTTCAACAAATAAAGGGAACAAGGACCATTTCTTCCTCTCTAAAAAATCACACCTAGAACTTCCAAGAACTTAGTTAGGGACTATAAGGTACCCAGTGACCCTCCATGGTCTCCTTATTAGTGGGATTTGGTGTTTATATTACATATAGAAGCAGAACCATCACCCCTTCAACCCTACTCTGATTCCCCTCAAGCACCAAATATTCCCCTGAACTCATGTAAAACACCCATAAGGATGTCCTAGAACCCCGATTCCTGAACCAAAAAAAATCTCATAAAAGACCTTTCATTGAATATTAAAAACCCAATTTTCATTTTAATTTACTAAAACATGATAACATAGGTTGTTATATTAGACCCCCCACACACAACATCCAATCCTTTTTTACACCTAAATGACCTTATATCTATAAATAAGCAGTTAAAAAAGTTTTACAAAATGAAAAAAATATTCTAAATCAAACATCAAAATATGGGGGTCTTTATGAACATCTCCATATTTTAGATTCTTACCCTATAGAATTATTTCAAAACATTATCATGGAATTTTCCTAGTCATTGTGATACTATATAGGATTCCCAACCTTTTACCTCCTCTTGAATTCACTAATTATTAGATAGAACCAAGTATAGATAAAAATTCTTCCCCTAAATCACTTTCTCCCAATTATACTCAATATTGATTAGATTCTCTTAGATTGGGGAATCCATATCGAGTTTCAAATCCCCAATATTAATAACATGAAATTGGTTGAGCACATGCCTCTAGAGACGAGATATGTGAATCCCATGTTGGATAACCTAGTGCCTTATCAGATGTGATATCTTTTTTTTCGTGATTCCAACCTAATTAAAAATCCTTTTTTTATTTATTGACACGAAAATAAAACTTAATTAACATCTATAACTAAAATTGACATCATAAACATGATATATAAAAGAATACTCAATCACCCACTATCAACTCCATCATTCATTACCTCCAATCATCAAATGAACCATTCTTTATCTGACTGTGGACTCTCAATTTTTAAAATGTTTCACCCACTTAGTTTTCATATATAGCAAGATTAATGTAATGCCCCGACCCCAGTTACCCAAAGTCGGTGCATTAATTACATAACATTGGCATGATCACGAGAATGATCAAGTCTCGAAAGACCGATTAGTTTAGTAGCCTTGGAATAACTAGATACATCCATAAATTATTACATTACATCATAAAAAAACATCTTTTCTTCATATCCCCTCATACTATCCCTGCATGTAATTCATAATTACTTCTTCATAATCCTGGGAAAAAAAATAAAACATTGAAAGGGGTGAGCTCAGATGCTCAGTAATGATAACATTATATCAGAAGCTTTCAAAAATAAGCATAAACACTTAAGGAAATTTATAACTAAAACAAAAGCCTTTTAAACTTGAACTTCAGCATAAAATGGAAAAGGTAAAATGAAATAATGCCATTTACTTACTCACATGGATATTCTACTAGTCGAATGATCACATGCAATATCAATATCCACTTTCATAATGAAGGAATGCATAATGCCAGACTATTATAACCACATAGCCAAGGCCTCGTGCCATAACTACAAATAAGATTTTGCCAAGGCCTTGTGCCAAGACGCTAGTTTGTCTCATGAGACCTACCGATGCATCGAGGAGCTATAGCGGGCTCCACCCGTCACTTATTAAGTCCAATGCATTTCTCATATGAATAGGTTTAAGCATAAAATAAACATTCGTATTAAAACTAGCATACGAAATGTCAATACTTTAACCACAAACCATGAATGGTATAAAAATAGAACATCCACAGTCAAACATAACTCATTTGATACAATATGGAAGATTTTATTGTATCACATTAACCTCAATCATGAATAATGAAGGATGTTGACATAGATGAAAATAATCATCAAAATTATTTGAGGGAAATATCCCCCTTTTCTTGAAATCATTTAAAAGTCACACTATTTGTCAAGAAGCCATTTAAAAATAGATTTTTGAATCAAAGTGTCCCATACCACTTTGAAACATTTAAAAGGAGTTTTAATTTTAAAACTTTAATGTACATATAAATAAATCCTTAAAACCATTTTTTTAAAACATGGACATTAATGAGAAAGATTTAGAAGAATAAGTCTTTAAAACATTTTAATATGGTATTTTGGCTAGAGATTCTAACCAAAAGAGAGACACTTGAGTACAAATAATTGAGGTAGTCAAAATTTTGTAATATCATGAGAATAAAGGGATTCATGATATACTATGTCAAAGTACATTATATACACCACATAAAAGTGATTTGGTTTATATCAACAAAGAAGTCCCAATTGAATGTAAATTGAGATGAAATCTCTCATAAAGGTCGTATCCTTAGGTTAAGGATAAATCAATGACATAATTATGTGTGAAAATATAAATACAATATATATGATTGAATATTCAGTGTAAAACAATCAAAGGATATTCACACATAATCTTGTAGAAACAACACCAATGAATTGGATGTTTAACTCAACAAATGGTGAAAGAGTTAAAATTACTCTTATCAAATTCATATTAATGACTTGAGAATTATCAATAGAGTGATTATGTGTATCAAAAGTATATCCACAGGAAGGGGAGTGGAAATTATGACATAATCAAATAAATAGTGATTCCCCACATAATCTCGGAGTAATATAATCAATGAAATATGCGTAAAGCCGAATGAGTGGAAATTGAAATGTCAAATTCCCTTATCGATTTGGTAACTTATGAAACACACAACTATGAAAGAAGGATCATACCATGACTATATAAGTACCCATAAATTAATTTATATTACACAATGAATACAATCATTGGCAGTACACATACACCACATGTAATAATTAAGTGGTGAACAATGGAATTCTCACGAAATTAAGAGTGAGATAAGAAACTCCTTACCACGTTAATCAACTGAGTCGTATTGCCAAAAGTTAATAACCACAAAAATTATTTACAGAAAAACCTGAATATAAAGAGAATCATGATAATATATATCAAATGGCCGTACACAATACACCACTTTCAATAATTTAGTGGCGAACAATGGAAATCTCACGGAGTTGAAAGTGAGATAAGAACATACCTTACCTTGAACTTTCCCTTAGTCGATGGTATGTTAACCTCCTGTATAATAATTGAAACATAGTTATTAAATTATAAAATAATCATATACATCAATATGATATCATATATGATCTTTTAACATTGCTTTATTAATAATATCTTAGTATTATCGTCATTTCGGGTGATAATCGATTCGTTCTTCTTAAATGTTTGGTTACGTAAGACATGTTTGTAATGGATATATTATATCTTATTCATAATCAGAATGATATTAACATTATTTTTAACCCTAAAATGAGAATAATACTTGAATGGATACGATGGAGGATGGATCTCACCGTGTTCGTGGAGACGGTAGTCCGTACGTACGCACGAACGCTACTTCCATTTAATTTTTCATTTTAAAAGAATTGAATCCAAATGATACATAGGTATATTATTATTCCAGTATAATATAATATTTTATATATCTTACTTATGTTCATTAACACCATTCTTTATATGTTCCATGTGTGGTATGAACGAGTCATATCATTTTAAGGGGGCGGTAGTCCGCACTTCCTCAAATGAAATTATCGTATGTATATACAACATGAAACGAATAATGGTATGAAATAAAATGGAATTACAGAAGATTATATATAAAATATGTATCATTAATATCACACTTAATTATAGTGCCATCATAATGGCCACCATGGGAGGCGGTAAGATGTATTTGAACAATCATCGTTTCGTGAGGCGTTAGTTTGCCATTCACAGAAACATTATGTTCATCATCCATTAGATGGAGGTGTGTGTATGTGTAGGTCTAATCCTTCTTATAAAAACATCCTAGTATATTGAGGATACTTTTTTTACAAAATAAAGGAAATAAAAAGAGTTTGGTGGTTGGAGAAGCAAAATAAATGAAAATAATTTAAGAGACATCGTTACCTTTAATTTAGGTAACTCAAATTGGTTGGAACCAAAGGACTTCTTGAAATGCTTTCTGCCTAAGGGGATGATTCAAGGAGGAGGAGAGGGATGTGGGGAGCTTATTTGGGCAGAGTTTGGACGATCCAAGTGGCTTGAGTGGTGTGAGGAATGAGTAGAAGTGGTCTCCTTTTATAAGGGAGAGGAGGGGCTCTTTAGGAAAGAGTGAAAGTATTACATTATAATATAATTAAATTCGGATTATAATGGTCCAAAAATAATTTAGGTCGAATATAAGATGACTAATATTCTAAATAACATCAACCAATAAGAATTGGACAGGTTTTAGATAATATTTTAATCATTAAAATCTTATTTATTTAAATGATTTATTAATGAGGTTAACATTGCATCATTATTGTGTCATTAATAATTTAAATTATTTGATGTATAAAAATTATAAATAAAATATCATTATGTAGGAAATATTTTTATATTTCTAATGAATATTTATAATCGAAAATCCAACATGTATAAAACTATGTAAAAATTGTTCTTCTAAAAGATGTAAGCTTATGACATTTTTATTTTTATTTTAACTTTATTAATATAATGTGTCCCTACCACATACAAGTGGCTCCAAGGGGTCCCTAAATCGACCCAAGGATGCCCATGGTCGGGTATGTGTCCACCAATAAGGTTAGGACACGTTTTAGGGTAATTTTGTATTATTATAATATTATTTTTTAACCCTTATTTACCGGATTTACCCTTAACCATGGTAAATAAAATATTTACCACAGTAATTATTCAAAATGTCTAAAAATAAAAGTTACCTATTTACACAATTTGGAAATTTTGATTCCAAATATGGAATCCATTTTTCTAAATTCAAAACACAGAAGTGGCAGAAATTAATTTAAAATTAATTCCCCCTCTCAAAACAAAAAGCGTGTTTTTAAGAGGTAATAACTATCAAAAGATTGACACTTGTTTATGTACGGTTTAATTGTAAAATTATGTCCAATGACCAACATTATATTAAATGGTAAAAATATATTCTAAATATACTTTAAAACCACTCAAATTCGCAATTTATCACTATTAATTATTTTGATTAAAAAAGTTGTTTTTAATTAAAATTTAGTAATTTTCACTATTCATCAAAATATGAAAGTTATCCGAAAAGTACCAAAATTTCACCTTAGGCTAAATTCGATATTACGAATCCAAAAATGAAGTCCATTTTAAAATATAAAATATATATAATTTCAAAATTTAGGTATTACTATTCATATCGGCTAGTTTGATTGGTTGTGGCGTGTGTTAAAACTCAAGGTTGCGTACAACACACGCTACTATTTTATTCAAAGGAAAGCGTACCGTGGAAGCTTAGGATGTTTCATTTTAAATTTTTTGATGTCCCAATTTATTCAGATAGTTTAAAATATTTTATTTAAAAAGGTTTCACTATTAAAAGTTTATAAAAGTGCAATATTGAAAATGAATCTGTTCTTGCATTATGACTAAGAAACTCATGATAGGGATTATAAAATTATAAGGATTATATAAAGTTCAAAATGTAGTTAATTCTATTCATGACCTCTTTTAATGGCTTTTTTTTTGTACGTCATGGTGTGATTGAACTCGGTGTTGCGTGTAGTGCAAGTTATTGAATTTTTTTTAAGAAATAACACACTATGAAATCCTGGGGTGTTACAATTAACCTAATGACTGTTAACTCTCTAAAATTTAAGTATCATATATATGAGTGATACAACCAAACATATAAGGCCTTATAGGAATCCATCAATATGGATTGTTGGTTACAATTGTTGTATGAAAATTTCACTAAATATAAATGGTTCTCCAAAGTTCCATAGAAATATTATATGAAAACTTGAAGTGTATCAACTAGTATTATAATTATCTTATATAACTACTTACCTATTGGTAGATGTTATGATATATTATATTTCCATTAAATTTTCAACACCTTATGAATCCTATGATATAATTGGGGCATAAAACACCATTCTTTATCTAACCTCATGCTCATAGGAATCCATTGATTATTAACAATAATATAAAAATATATCATACATATCATCTACATATTTAGACTCTCTAAATGGATATGGTTTAAAGGAATTATTCAAAAAATAAATTATCAACCAAACTACATAACCATCCATTGGTTCCCTTTTCAGTTTGAAAATGATATCTATCGTTACCTTATTCCACTTCCATGTGGGTATAAAAACTATTTGTAGTACTATTGATGGAATCTAGTCCTTTTCATTAACAATATGATAGGTGAGTCATTATGAAATAAATATTTTAGTGTCTATCCTCATTCCCATAAACTATAATTATTATTAAATATCATGGATCATTAATGTTTTCTCAAATACACCATCCACAGTGAGGTGTGATAGTCCCTTATAAACTCCACCCCTATAGAAATTTGGACTACCACCATGTTATTTATATAAATAAATTCATCATCTTCCTAAGCCCATCCCAAATTTGGTGTTACATCATGGAGAATATCATGTATCATAATTAAATGTGAATTAGTTTCATGGATAACCTCTAAATAATATAATAACGTCTAATTCATAAAAAAATGGTAAATTCACCATCCCATAATTCTTATTCATATCTCGTGTAACACCCATGATTCAATTATATTAAGTAATATTTTCTTTCAAAGGTAATAATAAATTAATGGAGAAATCATTACTCAAGAATATGATATAAACAAAAATCCCAATATTAAATATATTTAATTTTATGAAATTAATTTAATTTTTGAATTAATAATTTTAAAATTATTTTAATAATAATTTTTTAGATTATTAAAAAAAATTTCATTTTTTGAGATTTTTCAAGAGTATTGATCTTACAAAATTTCACTATTATTAAATTATAATGACTTAAGAATAACATTATGTTTTTTCAAATATTTTGTCACGACCCAGCCATTTGTGGGCCATGAACCTAGTCATTTAAAACCATGGGTCTTCTATAATACCTAAATTTTATTCCTATCAAACCACATGATATTACACATATGGTTTCCCTATCACAAAAATGATTATCCCCACACACCAATACAAGTTCTTTTAGTGTTTTGTTCCTCTCTCTCACAGGCTTTGGGAAATTTCCCTAAAGCTCAACTATCTTGATCACTACACTAAGATATAAAGGTTTAACAAAGGAGATCTAATATGGAAGGATCACCAAAAGAAAGGATCACATTATTGAAAAGATTCATACCATGTAGTCTTATATCCATTTTTCAATTTGGGGTGTTACATTGACCCCCCGGCTCACAACTTCCACATTTTGGCCCTACAACTCAACAGAGGTAGTGCCACCATAATTAAGGTTGGGATCCTCCTATGATATCATTTTGTAATATTAGATCTAAACCACTGAGTCCAAACTAGAATTCCACATAAACACAAATTCACATCAACATACACCATAGGTTTCTGACTAGTAGTAAGGGTATCAATGGGAACCATGGTAAGCCTATACCTTTCATATCATGTCACGGGATCAATAAATACTAACATTAATACATAATGTAAATAAATATTTAGAGTATATATATAAAATTTAAGATGAAATACAGGATATAATAAAAAAATTGAAAAATTATCCCTGCTATAGGTTAATCTAGTAAATAATGAAAAAATAGACCTCCCACTCAATGTAAGACTAGAAATGACCACATCCTTTAGTTCCATATTCTCAACTATCCATCAATGTGCCTTTTCCTTTCATTGGAACTCTGATCATGAAGTCTACAAGAACACTGAAATGCCTATGTAGGTTTTGAGTACAATACTTAGTAGTACACCACCAAAAGATCATAACAATAGTGATTAAAATATACCAATGTATGCTAATAATACTAACAAGGTATAGATATAAAAAATATATAACACAAGTAGCATACAGAAGTCAGGTCCTTGGCGACGATTTCTACTTGATTCAGCACCATGAAAAATGAAACTTTGGTTAATAGCCATACACATCCTCCATGAGGGCATATCCCCAAACATGTGACAAATGTTTCTAGTTAGAATAGTCCAAGTAAAATCCATCCACTATAGTCTTATCACATCCATCTTGAGTGAATAACCAAAAAACATGTTTCAAATATCACATTCTTACCAATGACTTTCCACATCAATACTATGTTGATAGCCCAAAGCATGTGACACATCCCACAGATCGGAATAATCCAAGTAAATTCTAATCAATACTAGAACATTACTCTTAAAGTATGGTCTCCATATTGTGTCAAATATCACATGTATTCCATCATTTGTCATATCCCGCATGTTTTCCAAAGTCGATCAAACCTAAATTCTCAAATTAATAATATGGGAAGGTAGTATAAATAATACAATACATATTCCATACCAAAGACATTTCAAAATATATGATATCATAATCATCAAAACCCATATGCAATCAATACAAGCACAATTCCAGGATACACAAATGCACACACATCATGTGATCAAGAATTAAGAATATGTCTAATAGTCTACACACACATACTAAAAACCATGCCAAAAACCCATATATAGCATGATCTAATGTCAAGAGATTCCTATGACCACACACACACACACCAAAAACCATTCTAATAACCCATATAAAACATGATATAATGTCTTGATCATCCATACGCAACACACACACAATAGAAATATTTTCAATAATCTGTATAAAAAATGCACTAATGTCAAGAGATTACTACCATAGGTGAAATGAAGAATAATGTTGAGGGTTGAAGTCTTAGTTTAACTACACCAGTAAAACATAACTGCTTTTGTAAAAAAAGATGTTTAAAAATATTTTCCTCGAGACAAATCAAATGTAACTGATAAAGAATAAATACGATCAAAAGTGAAAGGGATATCGAGGTGGGAATTGTGAAGATAAAATAAGATTAGAAAATCAAAAAAAAATATAGGTTAGAAGGGGTGAGAAGAGACCAATGCATGAGGGGAAACCAAACAAGAGATATGTGCCTCCCCATTCCCCAATTTAATAGTTTTTTATTTCATTTGTTAAATTTATTTGAGTTATTATATCATTTTCCACTCTCTTTATGTATTAGACTTAGAAACCTCATGTATAGTGCCTACCCTTTAAATCAAACATCTATTTATTTAATTCTTCATTATTTTTATCTCATCCCCTTAAATACATTTAACCATTCATCAAATATATATATATATATATATATATTAAATGTCTTCTATATATATTTATTTATACAAAAAAATATATCTATGGAAACACATATATATACAATCACATATATATATATAACACAAATATATACAAATGTTATATATACACACAAACATAAGTTTATACATATATACACTCTCACCTATATATATACATTTAAATATAATTTTTACATCTGTACATTGTATATATACACTGAAGATTATTTTCCAGAAAATTATGAAAACAACTAAAATAATAATAATATCATTATTATTATAAAAAATATAACATTATTTCATCCTTTAACATTAAAAAAACAACCATTAAATTTAAATAATAGTAATTGAATTTTGTTAACAACACATTTTCATTTAATTTTCACAATTAGTACTATTTTATTAGTTACTTTGGCCACTCATTATTTATACGAAATCATAATTTATTAATTATAAAAATATATCTTCATTTTTTTGAAAACAAATAAAAAAAATAAAAAAAATTAATAATATTATTATTTATAACTTCCCAAGAAAATATTTATATAAAACTTATATTTACCCTTATGTGTGATTTAATTAAACACTTAACCAGCAAAAAACATATGTCATGCATAAGTTAAAACCCACACTCCGAACCAAATGAAAGTATTTTATTTTCCATCAAAAAAATAATTTCAAAGATATTCATGAAAATTTTGAATAAAAAATATTAAAATTCATCCTCACATGAGATGTTTCCAAAAATGTGATGGACACATATCATACATGACTCCAAGGGTGAACTCCTTCACCCCAGACATAATAGTGGTCTTGGATTTGTCTTATGACACACCGTTTAGAAGTTACATATTTTTTTAGAAAATAAAACATGTGTATGAATAAAATTGAATTTGTATTTTTATTCAATCATCTTTAAGGATATATGTTCCTCCGAATCATGAAATGACATTGTTCCTAAATCTAAAAATATTATGTTGAATATTCTTAAGTGTTTAATAGGGATTTTACACTTTTGTATACCCATAATAAACAAAATTATTGAAAAAAAAAATTTCACACAAAATTACATGTAATTTTTTTTGACAAAATTTGGTTTTTTAAATCATTTAAAAATGAGGATGTTACACCCCACCCCCCATTAGAGCTAGAAATCCTTTTCATGGACCCTATATCCCATCTTATGTAGTGACACTAGACTTAAGTATGTGTTACCACTTTGATAAAAAAGTAAAAACTAGACCCCATATTAAGATGGATATTGAGTCTTTGACCACCAGGTACCACTAGTTTCCCCTCTGACATTTGGTCCCCTCCCTAGGGCCCACCCATATGCCCGGATGGGTCATCGGACTAATTATAGCCCCCATAGTCCTATAAAAGGTCTTTTTAGTGTATTTTCCCCTCACTCACACACACCTTGGAAACTACCCCAGAGATCACACATCCTAATCACCACTCCATGACATGAAGGCCTAATTATAGAGTTTTAATCAGATAGTACACTGAAAATAATGGTTCACATTATTGACATGAGTCATAACATTTAGTATTTTAACACATTAACATTCTAGGTTGTAACCTATAACTAGAGATAGAGGATATGATCATTTATAGATGAAGAGAATATGGGGGTGTTTCATTTCCTTTATGTAATAGATTTACCTATTACTAAGATATTTTTTTTTGTTTTTAGTTATTATATCATGTATTCCATATCCAGTTTTCTACATGTACACTTATTATTTAATTATTTTAAATTGTAATGTTTTTATTAATAATTCTCAGGGCATGATAAATAGGTTATATTCTCCCCATGTATTCACTCGAGACCCTTGCTGATTTTCAATATCCTATGGCACATGGGGAGGAATTCCAGAAGTCATATACTCTTATGGATCACATTTGATAGGGTCAAAATAAGAAAATGCATGTTGAAATTATGATAAGGAGATGGTGCATTATTTCTAGAATTAATTCATTTGAGCATATTGTATTCAATGTTTATGTGTATTTATATGGCCGTTAGTAACATGATGATGTCAATAATATGGACTTAAGACATTAACAGGTGGTAAGTGCTTTCTGTGTTTCTTTTAATCATATAGAAATGAATTAAAATGTTTTCAAGGTCAACCCCAATAGAAGAATTAAATAAATGTTTTAATTAAAATATTTAATATCAAAATGGAAGCTATTATCCGGGGGGCATTGGTTATAGGATCTGAAGCACTTCTCATGGATGAGAATAATTATAGTGGTGAGAATTATAACATTCAAATTTTTAAATGATATTGAAAACTCACCTTTTTTAAATTCATTACATGTTTATCGGTGTGAAAATTTAATTTTTCGATAAATTTTAATTATGGTTTTATAAAGGCGTAAAATCCCAATTTAAAACATTTGAATATAATATGAAGTATTTATGCTGTTAGGAGAAAGATATTAATGGGATCCTTGGGATCATAGAGGCTCTACATTGATAAAATAAAAATATTTCATATATTTTATTTATATACATGTGTGATTTTTTAAATAAAATAAAATAAATCACAAATGGTTAATCGTATTAGAAATATGTGAAAACTATTATCTTTGGGTTGATGGGTTTTACCCTATGTATAATATAATATTTGTGTGTGTTGGGAGTTTGGAAATATCACACGTTAGGATAACTATAATAAATTTTTTATTTTTTATTCTAATTTGTTTTTGGTATATCGATGAAATATTTTTCTCATGGAATGTCAAAGACTGCCATTAGGTTTTGAAAGGGGGTTTTACACTAGACATTATATATTTTTTGTGTGTGTTGGGTGTTTAGTTACTTCACACCTATGTATAAAAATAATTTATATATACATATTTTATTGGGAAGTTATAAATAATAATAGTAATAATAATATTATTATTATTATTATTATTAGTATTTTTATTTATGTTGGAAATAAAAATGAAAATATACTTCCACTATCAATAACATCTTTTGTAGTGTAAATAAATAGGGTACAAATTAATTTATGTGATATTATTAATTGTACCAATTAAATATAAATGTGTGGTTTGTAAAATTTAATTACTATTACAATTATTAAATTATTTTTGTTTTTAATCTGTTAGTACTTATAATAATGTGAGAATTTTAATAATAATAATAATTAAATATTTTTGTTAAAATTAGTATTAATTATTTTGGGAAATAATTTTTGGTCTATATATTTATAATGTACATATATATGGAATAAATATATATTTATATATATACATGTGAAGGTGTATATATGTATATACAGATTTGTATATATATTACATATATATATGGGTTATATATATATATATGTGTGTGTGTGTGTTTATAAATGTGTGTGCATGTATATGTATATATATTACATAAAAATAAGTATATATAGATGAAAATTAATATATATATTTGATGAATGGTTAAATGTTTTTAAGGGGAAGACATAAAAATAATGAAGAACTAAATAAATAAAAATTTGATTTATGGGGGGGACTATACAGGATATCTCCACCTTAATGTATAATGGGGGAGGAAAATTTTATAATAATTTATAAAAAATTTAATAAACTGAATAAAGAATTGTTAAATCGGGGAAAAGGGGAGGCACATAACTCCTGTGTGTTTTTCGCTCATGTGTTGTCTCCTCTCACTTACTCTCTCCAACATTATTATTTATTTATTACTTAATTTTTAAATCATATTTTTATCTACAAAATTATCACCTTGATATCTCATGTACTTTTGATCAGATTGGAATGCCATCAGAACCATTTAGTTCTTATCGGGATGCATAATTTTTATCACATCATTTGTGTGTGTATGTGTGTGTCCTTTACCTGTGCATTTATTGCATGCATACTGATTTTAAGGATATTTCTCCCATTTGTTTTTATGTGTGTTTTATATTTCATATGTATTTTATCGTATATGTTTTACTCCCATCTTCTGTAGTTGGGAATGTTGGTTTCATTGATTTTCAAAAACATGTGTGATATGAAACATGAATAATGACATGCTGTATTTGACAGATGCTTGAGACCATCCTCTGAGAGGGATGTTCTATGGTTGGTTCAACATGTGCATAGACTATTCCAGTCACTAGGATGATGAAATTCTTTTAGTTATTTTCTTAGGAGGGGTGTCATATGAATTTTCCCGAATTGTGATATTTGATGCATGTTTTTTTATATCCACTGTAGAAGGATATGATAAGACAAAAATGGTCTGCATGTACATGGACTATCCCAACAAGAGGAATTTGTCACACGTTTGGGTCTATCCACTTAAGGAGGATTTGTCAGGATGGTTACCAATGTTCCATCCAAAATTGTGATAAAGAATGTAATTTTGTTTTAGAATGGTTCAAAATCAAGTAGAGCCATTACCGGAGGACTCAAATTGTGTATGTTACTAGTGTTATATTTTTTTCATATCTGTACCCAATTTATATTCATGGAATACACTGGTATATTTTCTACATTATTTTTATGGATCGTTTGTGTTGTCCTACTGAGCCTGTACTCACAACCTACTTGAAAATTTAGGTACACCTATAGATAGCATGACCATAGTCCCAAAAATGTTAAATGACCTATGCTGGATAGTTGATCTAATGAAGATTGAGTATGTGGTCATTGTGGGATGGAGATCGGGTGGGAGGTTGGTTTATTCCTTTATTAACTAGCGTTAACTGTACCTAAGATCATTATTTTTTAGTTATTATATCATGTTTATATTATATAGTTTTCCCCATGTACTCTGTTTATTTATTTAATTATTTATATTTATTTTATTATTTATTAGTCTTATGACATGATTCAAAGGGTGTAGTCTTCCCATGGTTCCAATCAAGACCCTCACTACTAGTCGACACCCTTTGGGATTTTGGGAGGTGCACCTAAGATATGTAGAATTCTAGCAATAATGTGATGTTTAAATTATGATATTACATATATTTAATAGACAAAATATAAGTTAGGAAAATAATATATCACATATAAAAATAAACTTTTGAACTTATAATTATATGCTTAAAATTTAAGAAATCTATGTAATCTTTTTATTATTTTAAGATCAGGATTTTATTCTTTTTTACCAAATATTTACAAGGTAAAATTATATTTGTTTTTTAAAGAAAACTAATTTTATATTTATTTAGAAAAATCCAACTAATTCCATTTTAATCAAAATTATAATTTTTTTTGTAAAGTCAATGTTATTCTTAAAACTACGATTTTTCTAAAAATATATTTCATCATGTTCTCCATAATTATATTTAATGTAATTTATGACACTTATATAAGATGAATCATGAGAAATGTATTCTTACTTTTGAATCATCATAATTAATATTTGGTAAAAAAAATAAACACAATTTTTTCTCAAAATGAACAGTGACCATGGTTAATCATTTTCCACTCATTTAAGGGTAGAGTGGGTTAAAAAGAAAAATATGGATAAAGTTTTATGGTAACAAAATAATCTTTCTTAAATGGTAGTTTTTTGTTCTAAATTGACCTTATCCTTATCATATTTGAATATGATTAATTTTCGATCTATTTTTATTGAGCGATACAATAATATATTTTACTATTTGGAAACATTCAATGTGGGTCCTCTCCACCACTTATAACAGAAACCCACTTCTTATCTCTTATCCACACGTCAAATAAATAATATTTTTCCTGATACCTAACCCAAACATTTCATATAATCCCAAATAAAATGATATAGATCATTTCTTGATAATAATATTTTCCTAAGAGGGATTTTGGAATAAACCTAATTAGTTTTTCCAAAGAAGATGTATCCTTTTTAGCCAAGTATTGTCATATTATTTTATCATATACCTTATTTAATTAAACGATAACTAGAATGATATAATAAAATTAATATCTACTATATAATAATATGTGATTATTTCTATTTCCCATGATATATTCATCTCCATCACCCTCAAATGGAAGAAATCATTATTCATCCGTATGTGTGGAATACCTCATCAAGAAGCGATCTATTTAATTTTTCAACTATACCATTCATGGATGGTTATTATAATAGATATAATGATGACATATGATATTTATAGAATAATTATGAGATTTTATGTATAATAAATCATTGATATTATTACTATTTTATCAATTAGAAAATGAAAACTTTTCTCTTGCATAAGTGTGGACTACAACCTCCATAAAGCGAATTGATTCATTTTTCATTCCCACATTTCGTGTATGATTATATATATATATAATAAAGATTTATGATATTAATATAATTATTAATATAAATTATTTTATGTATCAAATATAAATGTAAAATTACTGAACTATTGAAACAAAACATATCTGAAAAATTAAATAGCTAACACTCATAAATGATGATTTTAATAAATATTTATTTATAAAGGGATATTAAAATGCTATAAGTGGATGAAATATGATATTATAAGTTTGTATGTGGTTCTATAATCAAATTATACTAAATAGAAATTTATTATACATGGTGTTAAAAAACATATGATCCAAGTTAACCTTGAGGAACGAGATTCACTTGACAATCTCATTTTATTTTGGGATTGTTTATGTTCAGATATCAAATGGGGAAATTATATGATATTAATATCATAATCTACATATATTTTTATACTTTTTCTATATTTTGGGTTTACATATTTATTTTTTATTCCTTTCCTTTTCAGATCAGGAATCAATAAGTTACATGCAAGTGAAATCTTTTTATAAATACTTTTCTGAAGATTTCAATGATGTACCTTTTCTTCCACATGTATATTTTCTTGAATGTTTTTTCAATAAATATTTTAATATTAACCAAATAATTATTAAATGTATTTTAAATTATATTTTAATTAATAAAAAAAGTTTCAAAATGGATCATTCTTATCATTTTCTAAATGATGTACATTTTGCCAATTGTGTAAGAAAAATATTTGTTATAATATACACCACACAAAAATAATTTCTCTTCATCATAAATTCTCTTTTATTAGAATATTAATTAAAAATTTTATATTACTAAATTAAAATTATAATTTTTAAAATATTCTATATATTTTAATATTTTGGATACGTAATTTAAAAAATTAAAAGGTTATTTTTCTCATGAAATGTTATTGTGAACATTTTAAGGTATTTTAATATATGAAAACTCCCATTGATTTTATTGTAGATATTATACAATTATACCCTATTTATTATTCATTTATATGTTTTATGATGATAAAATATTTATGTTTTTATTATTTATTTAAAATGGATAAGGATTGACTTATAAGGCATTTTGAGAATGAATTGTACTGACCATTTAAAATATTAGGAATTTTTTTGATGTGATAGTTACAGGTGGGAATCAATTATAGATTACAAAACCATGATTTGATAGGTATCATGGCATAAAACATTATGACTTCCATATGTAACATCCTGACCCATGTTCCATATACTGGTGACTCGAGCCTGTCAGTTACATGACCCTAGTCGCGCCTCCACATAAGGCAAAGGCTTCCAAAAATTAGGGAGGGTCTTGATTTTGCCCAAATTTACCCAAGTTCTAAGGTTAAAGTAGTCTCTTGTAGTGTAGCTCGGGTTTTCAAATCCTCAGAGACCTAAGAAGAACCTTTTGACACTCAATGAAAAGAGATGGATTTTTTTATATGAAGTGTCCAAATAATCTTGAATTTAGAAGGTTATAAAAGAGAACTAAAAGAACTATGTGAATTCAAATTATGAGAAAATGATTTGATCCTAGGTTATTGCTCGGGGTGGATTGGATGAATTATTTTTTTTTGTTTTACAATTTCAATTTCATATTTGAGAAGGATTCAAACAATAAAATCAAAAAAACCTCATCATGTACTGATTAAGAACTTTCACAAACAAATTATAATAATCTATACACTGGTAGGATCATTTTCATGAGCACTCCAAGGTATAGGATCTACTTAGTACATAAAAGTGGGGTGAATAAATTCAATAAGGAAGAGGAAGAGAGAAAATAATTGAATGAAAGAAACTCAAATAAAAGAAATTAATAAACTTTAAAGAGTGATAAATAACTTCCATTCCAGCCCCTTGATACTCCCTTTGATCAAATCATAAATGATATGTCCCTACAGTGATGTCATTTTGTCAACGGAAGCGGGAAATAGACTTACGAGGGTGGAATTGAAGAAGTTAAAAACAACAAAATAATGAACACTCCACCGTTGTGTGAACAAAATAAAATGGTTTGGTGGAAAAAAGATCACAACTTGAGGAAATGGTATCAAGGTGAGATTAATAAGAACAGAATAAGAGATGAATAAATACTTTTATTGAAAGCTAATGTGATTCTAACAACTTAAATGAGTAGGAAGAACATTACAAAGAAATATTGGCATAATGACATTACAATGAGAACAAAGCTCCAAGATCCCCCAAATCATCAACCAAAACTGGATTAAATAGGAATTGTGGAGGTATTTGGCCAATCCCCCATCATACCATGTGCCTTTAATTAATTGTGTTGGGGAAATGTGGGTGGAAAATTAATGGAGATGTCACTTTTCCACTCTTCGACCGAAATGGAATCCAGCTTGCATCCACCAGAATGAAGCATCGAAAGGACATTATAGATGAACGAATTAGAGTGAGACATAGAAGGATAAAATGTTTCCCCGGATTTCCTTTAAATGAAAATAAATTTTCAGCCCAATATAATATTCGGTTCGTGAGATTTGATATAAATGGTGGGCTATTTTTCTGGGCCTCAGAATCCGTCTCATAATTTCATCATCAACTTGGGTAGCCTAAAACACCATTCAAAACTCTGATTTATCTTGGGCCACTGTTAAATGAAATTTTCATAATAATATAATCTATCTTCATTTAATTTTCAAAATCATTGGGCTTAAATTCTGTCTTCTACAGTAATTTTATTGGGATGCTTTCCAAATCACTTCGCCTAGAATGTGGTTGGTTCAAAGCCCACTTTGGTGGTCTTCCAAATTGAATATTCAAGTGCTCCAGAAGAATGAATTGTTCCTTATATCATGGGAGACCAGAAAATAAAATATAATCATATAATCAAGACCATTATGTGTTTTTTGAGTTATTCAAGAAGGTACCATGTAATAGTGCATTTTAAGAAGGAATTACAATCATAATGTGAAATAATGTTCAAAGTGTAAAATGCACTAATAATGGTGTATATGATTATTAAGAACATGAATATTATATTATAAAAAATGAATATTATCCTCTTTAAGGGCTAATCACACCCCCGACTTGAGTTTTTCTAGTCCTGAGAAAAATATTTCTCAATAATATGAAATTTTAATTCCCTTTTCTAAAAACACTGTAATACACATTGCTCACCAAAAGACCTCATACCAAAATATTATGAAACCCATAAAAATCATTTAAAACATGATATGTCCAGAGGCATAACCCAATCCCAATCCCATTCATTTGTTCAAATTCAATACCATATTTCATTCAATTACAATTAAGCATGATGAATTTTTGAGCCTCACAATAGACAAGGGGGTTCATTTTAATTCAAGGGAGAAAAGATGGAAGTTCTTGGAGAAATAAAATTTTATTATTAAGATGAGTACTCATTTTTTATTTTATTTTTTTGTTTGGTTTTTTTTTTGCAATTTTTCCATGGTAATTGAAATTGAACTCAATAGAGTCAACCCATGTAGAAAGACATTGCCGATGACTCCTTGGCTCAAAGACCTTAGGGAACCAAGTAAAGCTCACATACTTGGGCATCATCTCAAGTTAACTCAATCAAAAAAATTCTAATTAAAACAAATAGAGATAAAATTCCCAACTCCAGGCCAAAAAAATATGGAGTGATGAACACCAAGTGTCGAAATCCACCCATTAAGTCAATTCATTTCCCTACGTGCAATTTATTTTTTTAATGAATACTCCTATTAAAATTAAAATTATCACCAAACCTATGCCATTTATTATGGACCCCAAGAACATAGACTAATACCCCACAATCTAAATGACATAAATTGTGTTTAAAAGAAAAATAAATGGATTAAAATATAAATAGTGAAAATTTACATCGGACGACTGCACTTTCCAAAATCTATGCACATGAACATAAACATGCATTAAAATCAGAATTAAGGCATTCAAAATTACTTGACATCTAATTTCAAAGTTTTAAATGTGTGCTATCATGTTCAAGGATTATGAAAATTTTCCTCCCACACATTTTATGTTGAAAATAAATTAATGCTTTTATTTTATCTCCCCCAACATAGAATAACATTATCCCCAGTGTTTAAGGAAAAGAACAGTTATAAGGGGGGTACAAGAGGAGTTCAAAGTGGAAATTGAAAATGATAAACATGCAACAAATTCACCTGGTTTTTGATGAGGAAGTTCATGATGCTCCAGATTACTCCTTTGATATCTTGGGAGATGTAGACACCTCCTTTATTGAACACGTATCACCCAAAATAGTCCTCGATCCATTCAAATAAGAACAAACCAGACAAAAAACAACACAGTGATTTATTTAATTCAAAGTATCATCATTTTTATGGTTTTCCCTATTTTTTGTTTTATTTAAATTAAACTAATGATACATTGTCTTCATTTAAATTTCTGGATAATGTATTACTCAGGGATCACACAGTGTGACATGGATGAATATGGTGATCCCCTTTCATACCCATCCATACTCATAAAATAAGAACATGTCAATAGTCTAAAATTTTTTAATCTACAAAAACATAAATAAAATAAAATAAACTGATGATACGTTGTCTTATTTTAAATATTTGGGTAAGGTATTACTCAAGGATCACACCACGTGACATAGATTAATACAGTGCTCCCCTTTCATACCCATCCATACCCATAAAAGAAGAACAGGTCAACACTCTGAAGTTCTAATTAAATAAAATAAAACATGAAAACCACTAGTTCCCTCCCATGAAATGATTTTGTTTAACGTCGCTATCTCGACTTACACCCGTAATTTTTTAAGTATCTTCCTCATCTAATGTGTTTTCACACAATTCTTCAAAAAATTACTATTATTGAAATGGTTCAATGAATGGTTTGAATCTATGGCCATTATATTTAAAGGTTTGACCATTGGTGGGATCTTGAATTTCTACAGCCCCTTGGGGTACACCTTTTGCACTATTTATGGGCCTGAACATCTGGACCTCATCATTCCTGGGTGTATATAATGTTTAGAACTATACAAAAGAATATGTTTACCTAGTTCAATGTGTTTGGTTTTAAGATTTCAAGATTGGTAGGCTTGTACTTTATCTTTATTGATCTTTGAATTCTTATAATCCTCCATCCTATGTTCCTCATGTTCATTGAGATCTAAATTCATTTTTGTTTCAGCCAATGAGAGGTCATAATTCATTTTCTTAATTGCCTAAATGCCTTGTGTCCAATCTCCATTGGAAAATGACATGCTTTACCAGAAACCAACATATATGGGGACATTCTTAAAATGGTTTTAAATGCAATTTGATAGGCCCAAAGAGCATCTACCAGTTTGTTTGACCAATCATTTCTAGATGGGTTAACTATTTTCTCAAAAATTTGTTTGATTTCTCGATTGGCTAACTCAGCTTGACCATTGGTTTGTGGGTCGTAACCAGTTGACACATTGTGTGAAATTTCATACTTGACCATGAGTGCTAAGAATGGACGATGGAAAAAATAAGTTCCACGATCACTACTGATAGCCCTAGGGATTCCAAATCTAGAGAGGATGTTTTCATTGAGTAATCTAATCATAGTTTGATGATCATTAGATTTTCTAAGAATTTCCTCAACGCATTTTGAGACATATTCGACAACTAAAAGAATGTACAAATATCCCCTAGAGTTTGGGAAGGGACCCATGAAATTGATTCCCCAACAGTCAAGGATTTCAATCACTACAATGGGAGTGAGTGGCATTTGATTTTTTTTGTGATGGATCCTACATGTTGACACCTAGGACAACTTTGAAAAAATGAGTAGGATTCCCTTGAGAGGGTGGGATAGAAGATACCACTATGAAAAACCTTAAAATAAGTTATCATAGAGGAAAAGTGACCTCCACAAGCCTCACTATGACAGAATTTAAGGATAGTATCTTGTTTAGATTCTGGGGCACACCTCCTGATGACTTTGTCAGGGCAGAACATATAGAGGAATGGATCCTCAAACACATAGTGTCTAACATCATAAAGGAATTCCCTTCGAGCTTTAGTCCCTAAGAATTTTGGAATGACTCTTGTAACTAAGAAATTGGCAATGTCGGCATACCCAGAGTAGTCACTCATAGAGTACAGGTTTTCATCAGGAAATGATCCGACATAGAAAGGTGATTTGAATTGTATTTGAATTCCATCCTAGAGAGGTTATCAGCAACAACATTTTGAACGCCCTTTTTCTCCTTGATTGTAAGGTCAAATTCTTTTATGATAAGGACCCACCTAATCAGTATAGCCTTAGAATCTTGTTTTGGAAGAGGTATTTTAGTGTAGAATGGATAGTGAACACAGTGATGGGGGATCCTAAGAGGTAGGACCTAAAATTCTCTAAGGAAAACACAATATCAAGTAACTCCTTTTCTATGGTGGTGTAGTTGATTTGGGTATCATTTAGGGATTTTCATGCATAAGCTATGACATAAGTAGTTTTATCACAACGTTGCCCTAACACAACTCCTACTACAAAGTCACTGGCATTGTACATAAGTTCGAAAGGAAGGTACCAATTTGGAAATTTCATAATGGTAGGAGAGGTGAGAGAGGATTTAAGGATTGATAATAACCCCTCACAACTTTCTTTCAAAACCAATGGAGAATCCATTATTAAGGGAGCACAAAGGGGATGGGAGATTGAACTAAAGTCCTTGATGAATCTTCTATAGAAACCAAAATGTCATATGAAAGACCTCACTTCCTTGCCAGTTGTGCGTGATGGAAGGTAACGAATGATGTCAACCTTGGCTTTATCAACTTCAATCCCCCTACCTGATACCAGATTGCCAAGAAATATTCCCTCTTTAACCATGAAATGGCATTTTTCCTAGTTTAGGACCAGATTCTTTTCTTCACATATTGACAAGACTCTATCCACATTCATCAAAAATCCCTCAAATGTATCCCCAAAGATAGATAAGTCATCCATGAAGACCTCAAGAAAATCCCCTACAATGACTGAGAATATTCCCACCTTGCACCGATGGAAGGTTCCAGGGGCATTGCATAACCCGAAGGGCATGCGTTTGAAAGAAAAGGTACTGAATGGACATGTGGATGTAGTCTTCCCTTGATCATCTAGGGGGACCTCAATTTGATTATACCCTGAGTACCTAACTAAGAAACAGTAGAAGACATGACCTGCCACTCTTTCAAGGACTTCGCCAATGAATGGTAAGGGGAAATGGTCCTTCTTAGTGAATGAGTTTAGCTTCTTATAGTCAATGAAGACACTCCATCCACTACTGACCATAGTTTAACGAATCTCTCCATCCTTATTGGTTATCACTATGATTCCTACCTTCTTGGGAACCACTTGGATTGGGCTGACCCACTCACTTTCAGCTATGGGATATAGGATACCAGCTTTTAACAATTTCAGCAGTTCCTTCCTTTCTACCACCATGAGATTAAGATTGAGTCACCATTGAGGTTGAATACATGGCTTTGAATCAGATTCCAGAACAATCCTATGAGTCCCAATAAGTGGGCTAATCCCAAGAATATCAGACAGGGTCCAACCAATGTATTTCTTATGATTCCTAATGACATCGAGAATCATCCTATCATGATTGGCTTCAAGAGAAGAAGAAATGACAATAGTATGTGTTTGATTTTCCCCTAGGAAGGCATACTTGAGTGCAAATAGAAGTTACTTTAATTCAAGATCAGGTTGGTTAAGAATTTTAGTAGAATATGGGGACATTGTATCAATATCAATTTCTTTTTTTAGAGTTTCAGATAGGATTTATTCCCCACATATAGAAGTTTCTGCTACAAGATTGGTTTGATCAGATTTAGGGAAGGATGATTGATTGGTCTCTGTGAATGTGGTTTCTGGAAAATTTTCACAGATTTTTGGACCTAAGACTTCATCATAAGAGTAATTTGAAAATGATTCAATTGAAGGAGATAAAATTCTTTCATGTGAACAAAGGAAATTAATCTCATCCTAACGTAAACATCCATCAAATATTCCTTGATGTTATAGTGATTCATTATCAATTATTCCTATCATGTTTACTTCATGAATGTCCTATCATCCTCCATTTGTGAGCATGTATTATAGATAATCATGTCTAGACTCATGTTTCCAAAGGTGATGGACATTTTCCCATTTCGTACTCGGATAACAGATTTGATTGTTCCAAGGAACGGATGACCAAGGATGATTAAGGTTTGTTCCTTATTTCCTAAGTTTGGATGGTTTGCAAGAAAAATGAATTCAGCTAAGTAGATGATATTTTCATCCATTACCATAATGTCCTTTAAAATCCCCTTTGGAACCCTAATGTTATGATCAGCAAGTTGAAGCATGACACATATGGGTTGAGACTCTTCTAGGATTAACTGCCATTACACAGCATATGGGATGAGATTGAAACTAGCACCTATGTCACACAAGGCGTTGACAACTTTTCCCTCTCCTAGTTTAACATTGATGTAAGGGTAACCCGAGTCTTTCAACTTAGGAGGAATGGTCCTTTGAATGGTGGTACTCACATTAGCAGCCAAAAGGACTTGATTTTTATGTGAAAATTTTCTTTTAAAATTGCACATGTCCTTAAGGTACATTGGGTAAGAAGGTATGGTTTGGATGGCATCGAGAAGGGAAATTTTCAACTTGACTTCTGAGAATATTTCCCTCAATGTTTTACTTAGTCCAGTCTTGGGTTTCCCCCTCATGCTTTAAGGGAATGATGATGGTTGTGGGGTTGTTTTTTTTAAGATTTGTTTCATTCAAATTGTTATTATATTCCTTAGTTTGATCTTGTGGTTCATTTGAACTTGCATTAGAGTTTGAAGCTTCACATGGTTTTGACTTCTTTGTTTAGGTTTTTCAATTGATTTCTAACTTCTTAAAACAGTCACAGCCTTTAGTTGTTCATGAGTTATTTGAGTACATCTTGACTCTCCTATAGAAGTTGAAGATGGTACCACCTGAGTAGGCATGGGTGACTTTCCAATTCTGATGGTTTGAAGTTCTTGATTAAGGGAGAGACTTCCGAGTTCATCCTCTCCATTTGTTTGCACAGTTGTTCTAGCAGGCTTTGTGGAACAGTTTGGTTGGTGCTTGAGAAGATTGGTTTATCCCGGGGGGTTATTTTGGAGGTGGGATGGTTTGTTGAAGATGGATTGGTGATTTTGGGTATTGGATAGGTTGGGTTTGGAACTAGTTATGGGTTTGGTAGTTCTAATGGGGGTACCAATTTTGTCCCTGTGGTTGGCTAGGTTGTTGGTTGTCTCTTCAGCAGAAACCCGGGTGGTCATTATACCTCGAGTTGAATGTGTTTTGGTACCAGGGATTTTGAATGTTTAAGGCATTGACTTCAAAAGGTGGTCCTCCTATAAGAATATCCTTGATGGTTGTAATGGTTAGGATGTTTTCTATTTTGTGGTCATGTTTGTCACAAATTGTGCAAACAAGGTCTACATTTTGGATTTCATGGATTTTTCTGAGTTCTATCTTTTCATCCTTCCTAGTGAGTGCTAAGAGTTTAGTCGTGAGGCTTTCCTCTTCTTTATGTGTATGCATTCCAGTAGTTGATTGTGGATTTTCAGAATAAGGTGATGTTCCCCATGTTTGGTTTTGTTCTATAAGGATTTCTAGATACTCATAAGCATCATTTAGGGATTTGTTTTTAAAGGTTCCATTACACATCCTGTCAATGAATGTTTTGTTCCCTAAGCCCAAAAATTCATATAAAATTCTCACTAGTTCAGGAATAGGAATAACATGGTGTGGAACCATGTTTTGGGAGTCTTTTAATCTCTCCCATGTTTCATATAATGACCCTCCCTCTTTTTCAAAAAAAATTTGGATACACTTTTTAAGTGCTATTGTTTTGTGGTGGGGAAAGTATTTTTTGTAGAATTCCATTTAAAATTGGTCCCAAGAGTTGATGGATGATGGTCTCAAATTTTTTAGCCAATTTTTAGCTCTATCCTTTAATGAAAAGGGAAATAGCCTCATTTTAGTTGATTCAAGTTGATGTGGGGGACACATGGTTTCTACCATGTCATTGAACTCCTTAATGTGAAGGTAGGGCATCTCAGACTCCATCCCATGGAATGTTGGAAGGTGGTTTAGGACATGGGGTTTAATGATGTAGTTGGAATGTCCAAGGGAATTTTGTCTAATGCATAAGGGGTCATTGGTCCATGCTGGAGTGAGGTAGTCATTCATGGTTTGATCGACCACATTCCCTATGTTTGGAGCTTCTTAGTTTGTGTTTCCCATTTGATCACCCATAGGGTTTACCATTTTATTTCTTTGAAGACACTCCATTGGAATTGTTTTAATTGGTGAATTTGGAGTTTCAAGAATATTTTGATCAAATGTAAACAATCCCTTAGATTAACTTGACTCCCCTATCATAGGAGTTTCCACCTTAAGTAATCTGTTTGAGTTATCATGGGTGTAATCGGACATGTTCCAAAAGAAAAAAAAACTAAGAAAGGGAAAAGATAAGAGAATTTGGGTGATAATAGAAGAATGTGGGGGTAGGAAAAGAAGGGTTTTAGTCTAAAGAACATACTTGGTCCCTGGAAATGGTTCCAAAACATTGTTTCTCCCAAATTTACCCATGTTCTAAGGTTAAAGCGGTCTCTTGTAGTGTAGCTTGGGTTTTCGAATCCTCAGAGACCTAAGAAGAACCTTTAGACACTCAATGAAAAGAGACGAATTTTTGGATATGAAGTGGCCAACTAGGGTTGATTTTATATGGTTTTAATGGAGCACTAAAAGATCTATGTGAATTCAAATTATGAGAAAATGAGTTGATCCTTGGTTATTGCTCGGGGTGGATTGGATGAATAATTTTTTTCTTTTACAATTTAAATTTCATTATCTTGAGAAGGATTCAAACAATGAAATCCAACAATAATCATAAATTACTGATTAAAAACCTTCACAAACACATGATAGTAATCTATACACTTGTAGGATCATTTTCATGAGTAGTCCAAGGTATATGATCTACTTAGCACATAAAAGTGGGGTGAATAAATTCAATATGAAATAGGAAGAGAGAAAATGATTGAATGAATGAAACTCAAATAAAAGAAATTAATAACCTTTAAAGATTGATAAATGAAATCCAATCCATCCCCTTTCTACTCCATTGGATCAACTCATAAAATATTTAGCACTCCATTGATGAAATTTTGTCAACGGATGCGGGAAATAGAATTACGAGGGTGGAATTGAAGAAGTAAAAACAACAAAATAACGAACACTCCACCGTTGCTTGAACAAAATCACAATGTTTTGTGTGAAAAAGTTCACACCTTGAGGAAACGGTATCAAGGTGATATTAATAAGAATAGTATAAGAGAATAATAAGTACATTTATTGAAAACTAAGGTAATTCAAAAAACTTACAAGAGAAGGAAGAACATTACAAAGAAAAACTGGCATAATAACATTACAATGAGAACAAAGCTCCAAGATCCACAAAATACTCCACAAAAAAATGTATTAAATTGTAATTTTAGAGGTCTTTGGATGATACCCCATCATCCCTTATTACATTAATTAATTATTTTGGGGAAAGGTGGGTGGAAAATTAATGGAGATGTGAATTTTCCACTCTTCCCCCAAAATGGAATCCAGCTTTCATCCACCGAAAAAACGCACCGAAAGGACATTCTAGATGAACTAATTAGAGTGGGACATTGGAGGATAAATTATATCCTCGGATGTCCTATAATGGTCTGTAAAATTTCAGCCCAAAATAATATGCGGTTCGCGAGATATGAAATAAATGGTGGGGTATTTTTCAGGGCCCTAGAATCTGGCCCAGGATTTCATCATCAACATGGGCCGCCTGGAAAACCGTTCAAAACACCGAATTATCATTGGAAACTGTTAAATTAAATGTAAAAAATAATATCATCTATCTTAATTAAAATTTCCATAATCATTTGGATTAAATTATATCCACTACAGTACCATTATTGGGATGTTGTCCAAATCACTTCGCCTAGAATGTGGTTGGTTCAAAGCCCACTTTGGTGGTCTTCCAAATTGAACCTGCAAGTGCTCCAAAAGAATGAATTGTTCCTTATATCATGGGAGACCTGAAAATTAAATATAAAATTAAAATCAAGACCATTATGTGGTTTATGAGATGTTCAAGAAGGTACCTTTTAATAGTGCATTTTAAGAAGGGATTACAATCATAATGTGATATAATGTTCAAAGTGTAAAATGCACTAATAATGGTGTATATGATTAATAAAGCACATGAGTATTATATTATAAACAATGAATATTATCATGTTTTAGGGGATAATGAGGTCTAATATATATAATAGGGTAGACTATACCCAATTTTTCTAAGTATAAAAATAGAATAAATAAATAATAAAAACCAACTGATATAACCAATTACCATTAAAAAAATAGTATCACGTGATGACCAAAATAAGAATACAATATCCAAACCAAAAATAGTACATATATAATTCGAAATAAAATTCTGGTGTCAAAATGAAAACCTGAAATAAAGACACTAAAAACTCCACCAATACATACACAAAACCATGTGTGGTTACCTAATCCATGCTTAATCCCAAATAGCCATCTAACATTGGGATATTTCTCTTATCCTTTCCAACAATCATGAAGTATTTTTTATGTTCTGATCAGGCATCTTGAGTGGGGTGTGATTATAACTTAGTAGGACACAATCAATGGTCGGTAAAAAATACCCCATTAATAAAATTTTATAATGTTTTTTAAAGAATAAATCAAAATTCATAATGTAAAAAATTGTCACATTTCATTATTCTTTAATTAACCCCATAATTTCTGATGTTCATGAAGACACTTGACACATCAATACCTGGAACATCTCATTATAGAGTGTGGATAATCCCTAGGGGATATCACATATCACATAGATAATTAAAATTCATTATCACATATTCTATCATTGACCATTTATTTTCAAATCATATCATGACGATTTTGAACCATAGTGTAATGAAAATCTCATGGATGTAAAACATCGTGTCTAGATCATTGGTGGTATTTAGAGAATCATTCCTTATCCCACACCCCATGGGTATTTGGAGAATCACCCCTTTTCCCATATAATTAAATTTCATGCATGAATTTAGGTCTATAAAATAATGGATATCACCCTTTGTGTATTTAGAGAATCTATCCATGTCTCAGACCCCATTTCCCAATCAATCACATATATATCATATATCACATTTAAAAAGGACAATAAACATTACCCTCTTATCAAAAATTATCAACATGGAATGCCTTTTCAATTATCCAATAAATCATGGCTCGAAACATTAAATCATAAGCAATAATATTAACATTTCACCATTAAACAATTATTAGAATTTAATCACATACGTAATTAACCATTCAAGGTTAATCCAGACATCCTTTTATTTTTATTATCAACCAATTCAATATTCCATCAATTAACTAATAAAAAATACCATTAAACTATCAATTTAATTATCACAATTAAACCAATTTCAATTTCCTCAATTTTATCCAAATTTATAAACACGAGTAAATTTAGTATTATAAAATCAATTTTGGATTCAATTTCCTAATCATTGAAATTAAAATTGAATAATTACATACATTTAATTAAATAAAATCTATGGGAATCCAGTTTTAGACCACCGACCTCAAGTTCATTGATGGAAACTCACCAATGGAAATCACCAAATTGAAGTGGATTGTTCAATTTCATAACTAAGATTGAGATCTAGATCCAAAACTAGGAGAGATAGATTTTATTAAATATAGTCTTCAATTCATGAAGAATGAAGTTTTAAGGCCCATGGAATTCTTCTAGAATCTACTAAAAACTAGAGGAATGAGTTGGGTTTCAGTTGGGTCAAATTAGGGTAATGTTCAGAGGGTGTTGGATAATTTTATAATTCAATTTTCATATAAAAAATCCATCATGAACAATTCAATGGGAAGGGGTGTACAGTTTTCCAAACCATGAGACCTAACCATTCACATCTCCTATAGGGGTTCACAGTTACTCCTAATAGGGTGAATAGTTTTACAAAGAATACACCAACTGTGTAATCCCACTTCGTATAATGTTACACGGTTTGATAGGGAAGGGCACATGGTTTGAGAAAACTATGCGCCAATCATGGACTTCCCAAACCCCCTCCAAAAACATCATGATTTTTCCCAAAAGAACCAAAGAGATACCTAAAAAAATAAAATAAATATTTAAAAAGACTGATTGAAACTAAGTATGAGACATCTCAAAAAACGTTCAAGTTCTTACCATCTCCACACCTTATAACGACTCATCATTGTCATGTACTTCAACGCATCTATTTGATTCTAAGGCATAAATATCATGCCACTAAGCCCACATATCCACTTCCCTCTTCCATGTTTCCTTCTTAACATGCCCATATTTCCACAATACATGATCTATCAGTGTGGTCTTTATCCGCACCACTTTCTCACTATGATTACCAACACATATTATATTATTCGTAAAAGAATAATCGGTATCAATATCCACATCGTCATCAAAAATCACATGAGAAGAGTTGGGGAGATACCGTCCAAAGGTGGGACACAGAAAAAAATTCATGCATGTCACTATATCTCTGTGGAAGATCTAGTTAGAATGCCATCATCCCAATTCTATCCACAATCTCAAAAGGTCAAAAAACCAAGTCACCAACTTTCCATTCTTCTGAAACTCGTGGTAACATAATCCTGGAAACACCAGAATGAACGCACGATCACCCTATGTTAACTATAGGGGTCTTCGACATCTACAACAAACAACTTATTCTAACTCAGATCTAAAGCCATTCAGTTAAAAATTAGTTGAGCCTAGTTCAATGAAAAACCTGAATCACAAAGACTTCATTCATAAAAAAATCCATGATATAATCAGGGAACAACCATCTGTTCAAGGGCCTCTATAAAACAAAACGTAATATAGTTCTCCATGTCACAATCTAAACAAAAATATACTCCCCACTATACACATTATTTGACAAAAACTAACTTAAAATGTTTGGCATGTCCATTATTAAATAAGACCACCAGATCCTCAATAAAAAATTCTACAACCAACCCAATGTGTTTCCAAACTCATCACGACCTATCATCCACAAGATCACCATCAAAAAATTTATAGAACATTTCCTTTGGAACCACTAATATTTTAACCACATCTTCAATTCATAGATGAAACGTGGACGACATGACTAATTTCCACAATTAGATTCTAACATTTTAACCTAATAATCATTTAAGAACCATCCAAAGGTGGATTATATCTAACAACATCCATACAGTTTTACCCAACTATGTTGATCTATCAGCAGATGACCCATTCTAAAAATTCCCAACATCCACTATCGACATGTTACTCCATCCACAAATCAAAAATCCTTCCCATTTAATCACACCATCCTCATATGATCACGCTTAATGATGTATTTTACTGACTTTAGTTGAAATTCCACCTTCAAAGTATCAACTTATCACCAAGACATCATTTGGATGTACATACCTCACTAATACATTTTTTAAATAATCATTAATATTTTCTTTTATAAACAACCATAAGATGAATCTAATAATGATCAATAACAATAACCAGATCCAAAAACCACTTAACATTCCCAAGGAAGTCCAACATGTACTTCATCCATTTATTATTGGAACACTGATGACACAATATACAACTCATAGTTATCTCTAGAGTATTGCAAAACCCACAAGCACGAGGGTCATAATACCATGAATAAATCGTCACTTCCCACCTTATGAGTTTCATTATCAGGGAATTCTAATGAAATTAAAACCACAACTACCCATTCTTAAATCAATAAATTTAAAACTAAAACTTGGACATCTCCATATAGCTTTTCACAGGAGAAAAAAGCATCAAAACTACCCATTACCAGCTTTTGAGAATAGAGACCATGATATTTATCAAACTCCAGTCCATCCAAAGAACCAAATCCTTATACTGTTGATGGTGTTACTCCCACCTTCCATCTCCATGTATACCTCATAATGAAAAAAAATCTCCAAGAGGATCCATATCCAACCAAAAAACAGTCATGAAGATAGGTGTTAAGATTGATCTCTCTTTGTATACCTATGATTAAGTCAAGGTACTGTA
This sequence comes from Viscum album, assembly GCA_963277665.1. Lineage (NCBI taxonomy): Eukaryota > Viridiplantae > Streptophyta > Magnoliopsida > Santalales > Viscaceae > Viscum > Viscum album. Next base: position 1,940,052,254 of record OY728130.1, read on the forward strand.
CATGATCATAACAAGCTAAAAGTATGCTAAGAATTCATCATTGAACACCACCCCAATTTCTATATCACGGATGCTACTCCCATGATAGAAACATGTTGAACTGTCCAAAGTACCATGCTTCCCTACTCACCAACATCTCATCAACATCTTTCCACCCAAACATTGGTGGGGTTGTCAAAAGAACTAACTGCCATATCATAGCTCACTACCAAGAATTCTGGAACCAGTACTTCCTGGGGGAACAACAACCACCCACCTTTCGAGTTCTTCTAGCATGAATATAGAGAAAAATGGAAATAAAAAGTCTCACCACACCGACCCAAAACCAAATGGTCAATCCCAAAACCCGGAATTATGAATCCATAACACATTCAAAACACCTAGTGCTCTTTATAACCCTTGATTCCATGCACACTCCTATGATCATTCGTTAAACCCAACTCAATATTAGATGAATAAAACTTCCCAAAAGGAAATCCCAAATGACTACTCACACAAGCATGTATTTATAAAAACATTATCAATCCCATTAATTCCCCTCAAATCTAGTTTTACATCAAAAAAATCATTAATCAATTCTTTGATCACCCTTATCTTATCCATCGAAAATCAATTCCAATTTCTAGCTTGATGTCCATCAAAACCATTTTTCAAGATTTTAGAATGATATTTCCATCCAAAAATGCCCTTATGACCCCCCATAAGGACTCAAGTGATCGTCTTATAATTAAAACATGTATAACCATGCACTTTTACCAAAATCAATGGCACCAACTTTAAATCAATTCCAGCAAAGAAGCAACCACCCGTGCATCACATTCTAAGGAACCAACAACACTAGGATAATATATCATAAGGCTTCTCTCATTTTACCATGTCTATTGACTCATAGCCATAACTCAAATAACATATTTAAAAACATTATCTTTCCCACTTTTTCATTTAGGAAAAACACCACACTATGGTACAATATTTGTGTACCACTATTGAATCCCAAACATCCACCTATTTCACATGCATACCAATGCGCTTTCAATTCACAAAACCCCTCTTACGAGTCACCCTTTTATGTAAAATGTAAACAATTCCCAAAAATGTAGTTACATCTAATATTGGACACTATATCTCCCCCTTATCCATAAACATCCATCCTCCAACAACTCGCTTCTCTTTGCACCAATCATGCCCATATTCCGAACACACATAGTCCAACACAATAAGAGAACAAGTACTATGGGTACCACACTAGAGGTTCTTTTCCATAGATATTTTCACTATTCCACAACACCCACTATTGGATAAAAACGTAAATCAAAATATCCTAACTCTTAAGGGTTACCATATTCACATTTTTAGAAAAAATCTAATGAACCAAAGTCCTCACAACCCACAAACATGTTCTCAAACTTGGGAACTCCCACTACCCAAACCACTCATACCAAGGGGAAAATAAAATAACACACTCATTTAACATACCACATGGATCAATACTCTTTATAAAATGAGAAAGATTCTCATTTAACATTTCTTCCCCTGAAATACCCGGAGCCAATGGTGGAACTTATTCCACAACTGGTGGCTAATTTTCATACATGTCCTTCATTCTTTCCTATCAATAATATTTATAATGGAGGCATGTCTCTAAAATTCCAAAGAAACGTCTTAGAACACATTTAAAAACATCATTACTATTTTGGGTATTCACATTTATCCATAACATGTCATCCCTCTTATCCTACCACATTGGCAGATCCATAGTGATATCACTAACCTTAAAAATCCTCATTTCAGGTCATGGTTAGAAAAGGTTAAACACATTATCAACATCATGTTTTTCATTGGACACCCATTTTCAATATTTTTCATTATTTTACACTATTGAATTATTCATTAGGATCCATTTTTATTATATTAAATAATAAAATAAATGAATTTTCATTTAAAAACATACCCAAGAACTTATTTTCCCTTGAGTGCCTAAAAATGATACATGCTAAATTAGTACAAGAGTGACTATAATGATGGATGCATACTCAAATCTCGTTCTATACCGGGCCCTGAGTCCAATATCTAAAAGTATCAGAAATAATAATCACATCACAAGACAATTGCATCACTCAGGGTAATATAAAATTGAATTGGTATAATACACATCAATTACATCAATTACCATGTCGGGTACATGGTTTTACCTTGAAACATGGTTTAGCTACTCCCATGAATGATCTATTAACCATGGATAGACACCTCCAATTTTAATATATAACTTTAACCAAATATCAATACAAGAGAATGAAAATAATACCCCTTTGATACCTCTTTGTAACATCCCAACCCGGGTTCCACATTTCAGTGCCTCGAGTTGGTCTGTTCTGTGACCTTAGGTGTACCTACTCATATTCTAGAGGATACTGAATCGCAGTGAGGGTCTATTATATTTAACATGGGGAGAATATAACCTATTTATCAAAGTATAACATTATTAGAAATAAATAATAATAACCCAAAGATATAACCAATTACAAAAAAGGCCATTTTCAAATGATGAACAAGACAAGAATACAATATCCAAATTAAATCACTAGATATTTCATGCTAAATAATTGGCATGTGTAAAAATAAAAACCTAAAATGAATACACTAACAACTCAACCAAGAGGTTATGAGCACCATTTCTAGTTCCCTTATCAATGTTCTATCCCACAAATAGACATCTAACATTAGGATATTACATTAATCATGTACGACCAACATTAAGTCTATTCAGGTATCGATTTGGTAACCATAGTTGGTTGTGAGTAAAATATTGTAGGCCACCAACAAAATCATCTAAAAAATTTACAATCAATAAATGATTGTGTGGTTGTACAAAAAATTAGATAAAATGAATAAATAAAATAGTTATTAAATTTCATTATTATTTAATTATCCACAGAATTTCATGGGTTCCCAGAGACACCAAACCTATCAATACCTACTTCATCCCATGGGGGATATTGAACAATTCCAACGGGATATGACATATCACATAGATAATTACAATTCATTATCACATGTTTTTTTATTAATTTAATTTCAAATCCTAACATGGAAATTTGGAACCATCGTCTAATTCCAATTTCATGGTCATAGAACACGGTGTCAAGAACCTAATTGGTATCTGGAGAATATATCTCTATACTAAGGCCCATGGGTATTTTATGCACCATTCCATGTCTCAAACAATAATATTTTCATGCTTGCATTTTCACCTTGAATATAATGGCAAGAAACCCATGTCTATTTGGTTCATTAGTCCGTGTCCCACACCCCATTTCCTAATCAATAACATATATCATATTTAACAAGGTTAATCAATATTAACCCTCGTGTAATGATTTCTCATAATTTAATTTCATTTAAATTATCAAAACAATCATGGTTAATCAATTTAACTCTCAAGAAATAATATAAACATTTCACCATTAAACCATTTTTAACATTTAATCACACAAAACATAAACATTTCTAGGTTAAATGATAATGACCCACACTTTAAAAACATTGTTATTAATCTAGAATTGAAGTATATTTATTTCAACATATAAAAAAACCATTACATGAATGTATAGGTATTATTTCTTAATAAACTAGGAAACATAAAGAACTTTTCTATAAAATATTTACATTGGCTCCCATTTATTTCATAACAACTATTATCATTTTTGGAATATTGTTCTTGATACCCTTCATAATGACCTTGGGAAAAGAAACATACTAAAGAGTGAGCTCAAATTCTCAGTAAGGGTAAACCATGAAATATCATTGATATAATATTCATACGAACTTAACATTTGAAAATCTTATCTGGTATAAAAGATCATAATATCATGTAATGGGATAAATCATAGAAGTGTAATTTAAACCAAATAATGATAACATAAGGCAAGAAACATAGTGGAATACACACATAATCATTGAAAATAACTTCATATTAGTCAAGTCTCATTATCAAGTCCATCATAGAAGACAAAGTCCATTACTGAACTGATTCCACTCTTCATTCTAGTCCTGTATCACTGAACCAGATTAACTTGTTGTTCCGGCCATGTCTACCACATGAGATATAAATATTTACCCAATGTATTGGAGTGATATATAGGCCCCACCCATCTCATAATAAAACCATTCATATGTGTTCCATAGAAACATAAATCATACATCGTAGCATAACCCATGTAATTAAATGGGATTATTTAAGATCATGCCATCATAACATAATCCATATAAGATAAAAGGGATTCATAAAAATAATTCCATCAGAAGATAATCAAATCAAAGTAATAATAGGGATTTAAAAATAAACCTATACCATCTTATATGGAAAATAATTTTGATAAAACACATAAACTTAGTTCTCGAGAAAAATATCCTTTCTTCTTCAAAAAAATTTTCTTTTCACAATATGTCATGAAATTTTAAAAGAAAATAAGTTAATTGAAAATAAAATAGCAAAATTGTAAAGAACGATTCATGGAAATAATGCTATATGAAATCATAAAAATCTATTCATGCCATATAAGATGAAAAATCATTCTCCTCATACTTTTTCCTAGAGAGTCAAAAAGTACATTGTGTGGTAAACAAAATAAAGATTCCTTCTATAACATGTGGTTACAGAAAAAAAGCATAAAAATGACTTTAAATATACATGTAATAATAGTAAAATTCTTAAGAAAACATTTTTTTAAACATCGACATGCATGATAAATATAACCCTAGTAATTACTTACGAATAAATAATCTCAGATAAAAAAGAGATTGGAAAAGTTATCCATTACCTTAGGTCCGATATGATTTGTAGGTATCCTAACAACCTTTATAATGATATAAATAATGTTACAGATTCATTATAGAATCCTAATCATTTTTATAAATACATTTATGATCATATTTTTATCTTTTTGTTAGTAACATTTCATTGTTACTCATTATTCAGTTATTGTATGCTTCATATTCTTATGTATATTTCATTAAATAAGTTATTGTTACTTTTTTTAGGTTGTAGTTATCTCATTTAAATCATGGTATTATTATAATATATATAAAATTTATTCATCAAATTCATTTATATAATCATGGATTAATGAAGATCATGTAGAACGAATCACATCGCACTGTGGAGATGGTATGTCGAATGTACGCATGAGCGACGATATCGTTCCCGTAATTTTTGAATGGTATTGAAGTGGATGGTTTATAGAATCTATGAATTAGTATTATTTTATATTATAGGTATTATTTACATCATTATACCCATCCAAGTAAGGAGGTGGTGAAAAAAGTATTATACCATGGCTTAGAGACTGTAAGTTGTACGTACACATGCGCAGTGATTTAGTTTATTCGTAGGATATATAGAAGGTGAAATAGGGTTGTATCATATTTATAATAACATGTAAGTATATTATTCATACTAGAGTTATTATTTTATAATGAAACAACTAATGAAGAGGAAGTATAAGAAGAAACAAACTTGAACGAATCGGAAGAAGAGATTACCTCTTCCTCGATGTGTCTTCATTGAATTTCCACTTAGGGGGATAGAGATTGTATTTTGAGAATACCATCCCATAAATAATATTACTAGGGATGTTTAGAAGAGTAATTTTTAGGGTTTTTGCATGCTTGAATGCTCAAAATGGAGTGAAGTGGAGAGGTATGAGGTTCCCTTTAATAATAGGGGAGATGGGCACATTAGGAAAATCTCCAAAATATTAAATTATAATAAAATAAAACCCTACATAAAAACCTACAATGAGTCCCTAATTTGAATATGATATGATATATGGTTGTTATCTCATCAACCATTAAATTTTGGACCACTTATTTTCTCAATTTAAACCTTGTCCTTTTTATTGACCCTTAGTTATTCTATTAAATTGTAATTTTGTTAATAACATTCTAAATATTTAATGGTAATGAAAATTTTTTATGTGGGGTTTATTGGACATAAAATTATAATTTATGATTTTTAGCCATTATAATTTTCACTTTTTAATTTTTAAATATTTTTATTATTTTCAAATAATTTTATAAAATGATATGTCTATATGATATCAATAGTGTCAATTTTGACACTATTTATTTATTAGATTTTAAATAAAATTAAAAAATAATATAAATTCAAACCAAAATATTAAATACACTCCAAAAATTTCAGTGTTTCCTAGAAAATTCTTGGATAATATTAGTTCATTCATATGATATTTTTTTTTATCATTTTTAAAACCATTTATTTGATATTTTTATTATTAAAAATTATTTCCACATCACTATTTTGTCAGCTTTAATAGTATTTATTTAATATCTAAAAATTATAATTTTTTTTGATGTGGGTAATTATGTTATATTTCTAGAGACTGTAAATGGTATATTTGATCTCCTTTTTATCTATATATTAAAATTAATACACTTATATAAAAAATGATTGTGACACTTTGTCTATTTCATTAGTTTTTATTCTATTATTGTCATTTTCATAGGTAAGTGGAAATAAAGTGATTAAAATTAGAAAAATATAAGATAAGGGTATAAATTAATCATCTAATTAGATATTTATAGGTGTTAAGTTAATTTTATAATATTATTGTTACCCTTAATTACTAGATTCACCTTTAACCATGGTAATAAAAATAATTACCAATGTTACTATTCATAATGCCCAAAAACAAATATAGCCTAGTAAAATAATTTGGACATAATGATTCCAAATATGGAATCAATTTTTCAAACTTCAAAATACAGAAGTAACATTAATTAATTTAAAATTAATTCCGTTGTTGAGAAAATGACTTTTAAAATTTAAAACCTTCAAAAAGATTGAAAAGTTTTTACCTATGAATTCAATGTAAAATTAATGATAAAAGAATATATTATATTAAATGGTAAATATATATTATATTTATACATTAAAACCATTAAATGTTATAATATAACCATATAAATTCTCTGAATGAAAAAAATGTTTTTTTTAATTAAAATTTAGTGTATGTTTACTATTCATCAAAATATGAATATTATCAGAAAAATTTAAAAAATTTATCCAAAGTAAATTTTTTTAACCCACATAAAAACAACATGTTTATTTTTTCATATAAAATCATTAAAATGTCAAAGTCTTATTTTAAAATGGGTTTTTTATTCAAAGGTGCAAAAAAATACATCAAATAGGGTTTTATTAATAACATATAACAAAAATATTCATTGAATGAATATCAAAAATATTTTATTAAGTATAAAACAGATATAGATCTTATTAATTTCATTACCAAAAGTAATTCACTCTAAAATAAAAATATCTTATTAATTTATAATTTTCATAATGCATTTTCCTATGTTAGTTATAATTATTCCCGCTAACCTAACGTCATGGCTATAACAGTAATTATATACTAAGGGCATCTAATAGTTTGTTTAAAATCACAATTGCGTGAAAATAAAGCTACTTAAGATTCAAAATTATTTAAATATTTCATAAGAACATTTGGGCGTTACATTCTACCTCATTAAATTGAATTTGTCCCTTTAAATTCATCACTTGGAAACAAATAGATGAGGATAACTCTCCTTCATCATATCCTCAAGTTCCCATGTAGCTTCTTCAAATTTGTGGTTCCTTCATAAAAGTTTGACCAAGAATGTGGCCCTGTTTTGTAGGACTTTTTCAATATGATCTAGAATCTCATTCATTTTTTCTTTATAAGAAATATCTTTCTCTAGTGGTGAAACATCTGAGCTTAGTACATGTGAAGGATCATGTATATACTTTCTCATGAGAGATACATGGAATACATCATGAAGATGAGGGAGATTTGGTGAAAGTGCTAATTGGTAATCTAACTTCCCAACCCAAATCCAAAACTGAAAAGGAACTGATATGCCTAGGGATCATATTTCCCTTTTTTCCAAATCTCATTACTCTCTTCTTGGGAGATATTTTTAAGAACAACTTATAACCCACTTCAAACTCGAGGTCATTTATTTGGTTGTCAGTATAAGTTTTTTGTCGACTATGTGCTACTCTTATATATTTTTGAATAGATATGAACTTTTCATTCATTCTATCTACAATATTAGGTCCTAATATCATTCTTTACTCGACATCATCCTAATAAGTTGGAGTTCTGCACTTTTTTCCATAGAGGGATTCATATGGATCCATATGAACAATGGAGTGATAACTATTGTTATATTAAAATTTCACCAAGGGTCGGTGTTGATCCAAACTACCTTTTGAATACATAGAAAAATATCTCAACATGTCTTCTATTGTTTTATTTTTCCTGTCAGACTGACTGTTTGTATGAGCATGATAAGCAGTGCTGAAACATAACTTTGTATCCAGAGCATGCTAAGGACTTCGACAGAACATCAAGGTTAACCATGGATCCCGATCAGATATAATGGAAAGTGGTACTCTATGCAATCTTACCGGTTTATTTACATATATCCTAGAAAGCTAATCAAGTGATAAATCCTCTCTAAAAGCAATGAAGTGTTCCAACTTCGTAAAGTGAACAAGTATAACCCTGATAGCATTATTTCTTTTGGATGTTTTGGGAAGCCCTATGACAAAGTCCATAGTGATGTTTTTTTATTTACATTCTAGTATGGGTAATGGTTGTAACATCGTCTTAGACATTAGTCTTTAAGCCTTAACATGCAGAAAACCCATGAATCGAGAGACATATTTAGCGATATCTCTTTTCATGCCATCCAACCATATGTACTCTTTAATGTCCATGTACATCTTTGTGCTTCCTGGGTGAATAGAGAATGAAGAACTATGAGCCTCATCCAATTATTCCTTCTTTAATTCTAGTATGGGATGAATATAAATCCAGTTCCTAATCCTTATTATTTCATCATTATCAATATTGAATTCAAGAAAATTTCAAACCATCTTTTGTAACTCTACATCTTCCTTCAATGCCTCTTTAATCTTCACATGTATAGATTATTGAACATTCATTTGAGAATGATAATATTTCTTGACTTCCATTTAAATTTTATGATCCATCCTTTGTAAATCCAAAAATCCTGGATCATCTGTGATCATCATCATGGATAAGATAGCATGGTCTTTTTGACTCAAATCATTTTCCACGTTGTTCACTTTCAAAGGGTGATAATGCATTGAGCAGTCCTAATATTTAATAAAATACAACCACATAATTTGGAATATATTCAGATCCTATTGAAAAAAAATATACTTTAAACATTATGATCAGTATAAATATCAAACCTTTCACCATAAATATAATGACTCCATATTTGATTTTGTAAAGATTATTGTAGCTAACTCCAAATCCTTAGTTGGGTAATTTAGCTCATGGATTTTCAACTATCGCAAGGAATAATCTATCACCATATCATTTTTCAGGAGAAAACACCATTTCCCCTTCTTATATGCATCTATGTAGATCACTAGCCATTCTACACTACCAGGAAGTGTGAGCACAGCTGCTCTAGATAAATTTTTTTTCGATCTTTGAAATTATCTTCACATTCCTCCATCCAAATGAACATATCTCGTTTCCGAGTCATTATGGTGAGTGGAGTAGTTAATAATGAAAAATATTTCACAAAACATTGATAATATCTAGACAAACCAAGAAAAATTCTTATCTCAGTTACTTTTGTGGGTCTCCACCATCCTTCAATAACGACTATTTTGCTGGATCCATAGATATCCCCTATATTTATATTATGTGACCCAAAAATGAAACTTTTTGAAGCCAAAATTCTTCCTCCGTAAATTTTTCATAAATATTCTCCTTTCTCAGGTCCTTCAATATGATTCTTAGGTATTCTTCTTATTCTTCCTTTCTATTTGAATAGACAAGAATATCGTCTATAAAGACTACCAAAAAGTGATAAATATAGTCCCTAAAGACTCTATTCATTAGATCTGTGAAGATAGTGGGGGAATTAGTAAGACCAAAAGGAATCACTATAAATTCAAAGTGTCCATACCTTGTATTGAATGATGTATTTGGTATATCCTCATTATGACTAGTAATTAATGATGTCCTGAATGAAGATCAATCATGGAAAAGTATTGAACTCCATGTACTTAGTCAAATAAGCCGTAAATGTGTGGGAGACGATATTTGTTATTGAGAGTGATCATGTTAATTTTATGATAATCAATGAACTATATCATTCATCCATCACTCTTCTTAACAAATAAAACAAGTTCTCCCCAACGTGATGCTCGAAGTCATATGAATCCATTATCACGATTCCCTTGGAGTTTCTTCTTCAATTCCTACAACTCAATTTGGGCCATTCTATGAGGTGTATTTAGAATAGACATGAAACCCAGTATGTGTTCTGTTGAAAACTCAACTTCACTTTTTGGTGGAAGACCAGGAAATTCCTCTAGAAAGACATCATCAAACTCTCATACAATGGGTGTATTCTTAATCATGAGTTTATCTCCATCCATTTGAGAAAATTAACCCTCATTTATTGGAATCAAGACCCATACGATGGAAGAAATTTCTGATGGAAGGTTATATTCATCCTTTCATAAATAGATGATCGTAGATTGATCTGGAATATGAAATGTCACTTCCCTTAATTTGAAAATTATATGTTCTACTTATAATGAAATCCAATCCATGCCAATAATCACATAAAATTATACTATAAGAAGGATCACAAGATTTTCAAGAAGCACTTTTCCACAAACATCAATTAGAGAAGAATTTTAAACTTTTTATGCGGCTGTTGTGCCATTAGGAGTTGTCAAAGCTAACTCAACATATAATTGTTGAGGTAATACGGTGATACCATTAGAAATTTATTCTGAAATAAATTATTTGGTGGATCCAAAATCAAATAAAACAATTTCTACTTTATAGAGGATGGTATGTATACCATTCACCACTTCATTATCGTACTCCTACTCACCAATATTAATTAAATGTGACATTCCTTTCTATTTGGACTTAAGTGTTCATTGAAATCAATCGTCATCAATAACCCTTGGATTAAGTCATTTATTAGCATAATTCACCATTTCCATGAAATTATAACCATTAAGTGTTGGAGGAGTATTCTGTGTAGCCATTTAATTGTTCGTGTCATTAGACATCTTTTTCCCATCACATCAGCATTAAATTTCGCAATGATCTTATTTTCAACACATAAAACATTTACTTGTCCATTTAAGATAATCCCTTCCATGTGTATTTCCACACATTTATTATAAGAGAAATATCATCTTCTTTTTAGTGTTGTCTTTAGATTTTCTTTTGAATTCAATTTTCTTATTCATATCAAACCCATATGACTGATGGGTTACTCCAATCTCCAAATCAACCATGAAGGCACATCAAAAAAATTTCTCTTATATATTGTAGCCCCTTAGGGATAATTCTCTTCAATGACATGGCCTTAAGAAAATAAATAATTGATCATTCTTACTCTCAGGTTGGATAATAATTCCAGAACTGTACCTTTCATGTCTTGTAACATTTTCATCATAGGTACCAATGGATTCATCATCCTTTTTATTCAGTTCAAGAAACTATTTCTCCATTTTATTTGAAGAATACGAGGGAATTACTTATTGAAAAATAATTTCTTAATCTCTTCCCATTCTATGGATTAAATTTCATATCTTTTCTATGTTTTCTTGATAAGACTCAACCATTTATAAGATTCACCTTCCTAACGATATACTACTAAGATGAATTTATCATTTTCAGAACATTGGAAGTCCAGCATGATTCATAGCTTGAGAAAGTTGTGTGAGTATGGATACAATATTTTTCATTCCATATCCCATAACATTTGGTTGCTCAAGGGTAAAATCATTTCATTTCCCATCGCATTCACCAGTAACATGGTTGTTTCAGGTTCTATCCATTGACTTAAACCAAGAAGCATAGTGTGAAAAAAACTAATTATAATATGAAAACCACATAACAAATAATGAAATTTAAAATTATGACACTTTATTTTTTATCCTAGATTATTCATGGTCATTTCCAAAACACTATGATTGTATAATAAACATAGACATATCCTTATGGTTCTCACCAAGGCTTTCACATCCTAGTTTCCAAAGGTTAAATGTACCTTTCCTCAAATAATAACTATAACGACCCATACATTACATACATTGTTATTACTTCAGAATTGAAGTATATTTATTACAACATATAACAAAACCATGTTAGGACTGTATAGGTATAATGTCATTAGAAACTGGGAAACATAAACAGCTGCTCCATAAAACATACACATTATCTCTTGTTTATTTCATCCTAACTAGACTCCTTTTTGGCATATCATATTTGATACCATTATTCCAGACATGGGGAAAAGAAACATAAAAAAGTGTCATCTCAAATTATCCATAAGGTTAAACAAAGTAAATAACAATTCATATTATTCAAGGCTCATTTCTAAGGCCATCATAAGGGACAAAGTCCATCACTGTACTGAGTTCACTCCTCGTTCCAGTCTGGTATCACTGAACTGGATTAACTTGCCTTTTAATCCACGCCTATCTCATGAGATATAAATAATTACCCACTAAAATGGAGGGAGACATAGGTGGTTCCCATCTCTTAAGAAATCCATTCTTATCAGTTCCCTAAAAACATAAATTAAACATCATAGCATAACCCAAGTAATAAAATGGGATTCTTAAACATTGTGCCACCATAACATAATCCATATTAGATAAAAGTAATTATTCCAAATAATTCCATTATAAAGTAATCAAATAAAATTAATAATAAGGATAGAAACATAACCCTATATCATCTTAGATGGAAAATAATTCTGATAAAACACATGAACTTAGTTCTCGAGGAAAATATCCTTTCATCTTCAAAAACATTTTATTTTCTCAATATGTCATGAAATTTTAAATGAAAAGAAGTTAAATGAAAAAAAACATGAAAATTTATAAAGGAATGTTCATGGAAATAATTCTCTATGAATGTGTAATAATCTGTTTCTACTGTATTAGTTTAAAAAACATTCTCTTTGTACTTTTTCTAGAAAAGTCAAAAAGTACCTCGTATGGTAAAAAAAATATTCCTTCCATACCATGTGGTAAATGTAAAACAAATGGTAAAAATGACCTTAAAATACATGTAAGAATAGTAAAAATTTTATGGTACAAATTTTTAATAAAAATGGACAAGGAAGATAAATATAACCCCTGTAAATACATACAAATAAACAAACTGAGATAAAAACGAGATTGGAAAACTAATCCCTTACCTTCGGTGTGATATGATTCGTATGTATCTTAAATGCATGTAAAATGATTTAAATAATTTAATGGATTTATTTCAGAATCATAATAAATTTTATGATACATTTTTTATCATATTTTCATCCATTTGTTAGTAACATTTCATTGTTACTTGTTATTCGGGTATTAACTGCTTTATGTGCTTATGTATGTTTTTTCGGATAACATATTATTCCACTTGTTAAGTTGTAGTTATGTCATTTAAAACATTTGTTTAGTATAATATATATCATATTTATTCATTTAATTCATTTATATAATCATGGTTTAATGATGATCATGTAGAACAAATTACATCGCACCGTGGAGACGGTTAGTCATACATACGCCAGAGCGACAATATTCTTCCCATAATTATTGAATTGTATTGAAGTATATGGTTTATATTATCCCATAATTAGTAAAAATTTATATTATAGGAATTATTTACACCATTATACCCATCCAAGTAATGTGGTGGTGAAAAATAGATTATACCATGATGTGGAGACAGAAAGTCGTACGTACTCACACGCGGTGATTTAATTTTTCATAGGATGGATAGAAGGTGAAATAGGTTCGTTTCATATTTAAAATAAAATATCAATGTAATAGTGATACATAAGATATTATTTTACAATGAAATGACTAATGATGAATATGTAGAAAAAGAATGAAACTTGAAAGAATCAGTTGAATTGATTACCACTTCCTCGACGTGCCTCCTTTGAATTTTCACTTAGGGCACTTGAGTTGGTCTTTTGAGAAGACCATAACCTCTTGAATGTTACTAGGGAAGTTTCAAAGAGTATTGGTCAGGGGTTTGATGAGCTGGAAGGCTCAAAATGGAGTGAAGAGGATAGGGAGGAGGTGCCCTTTTTTATGAGAGGAGAGGGGCACTTTAAAAAGCTAAGAAAAATATTAATTTATAATAAAATAAAACCATACATAAAAACATCCAATGTGCCCCTAATTATAATATGAGATGCGATAGGGTTTTAATTTCATAAAACAATAAATTTTGGACAATTTAATTTGTCAATTTTTACATTATCCTTTTCATTGACCCTTCGTTATTCTATTAAAGTTTAATTTTGGTGATAACATTATAAATATTTAATGGTAATGAATATTTACTTAAGTGTTGTTGATTGACCATAAATTTATACTTTTTGATATTTTAGACATTTTAATTATTAATTTTTAATTTTTAAATATTTCTATGATTTTTAAATAATTTAATAAAATATTATATTAAAAAAATATCAATAGTGTCAATTTTGACACTATTCATTTATTAGACTTTAAATAAAATTCAAACATAAGATGAATTCAAAAAAATTATTAAATACACTTAAAATTTTATATTTAAATAAAAAATTCATGGATAACATTAGGTAGTTTATGTGATATTTCTTTTAACATTTTTAAAACAAATTATTTGATATTTCTATTATTAAAATAATTTCCCCATCACTATTGTGTCACCATTAATAATAATTATTTAATATCTAAAAATTATAAATATTTTTTTATGTGGGAAATTATTTTAGATTTCTAGAGACTATCTATAGTATATTTTATCTCCTAGTTATCCATATATTAAAATTAGTACACTTATAAAAAAAAGATTGTGACACTTCGTCGATTTCATTTGTTTTTATTAAATTCATGTCTTTTTCATTGGTAAGTGACAATAAATTGATTATATTTCTAACAATATATGATAATGGTTGAATTGAATCATCTCATATTATTTTATAGGTGTTATAGTAATTTTATAATATAATTTATACCCTTAATTACCTAATTCACCTTAAACTATGGTAATAAACATTTTTATCAAAGTTACTTTTCATAATCCCCAAAAATAAAAGTAGCATTTTCACATAATTTTGAACTAATTATTCCTAATATATAATTCAATTTATCAGAATTCAAAAAAAAATTGTTTTAGTAATTAATTTAAAATTAATCCCATTGTTGAGAAAATTGGTTTTGAACGTTAAAACTTTCAAAAGATTAAAATGTTTTTACCTATGAAATCAATGTAAAATTAATGATATTGAAATAAATCAATTAAATGTAAAAATTATATTCTATTTATACTTAAACAAATCCAATATTATAATTTAACCATATAAAATATCTCAATGATAAAAAGTTTTTTTAAATTAAAATTTAGCTTATTTTTACTATTCATTGAAATATGAAAGTTAAAAGAAAAATATAAAAAAATTATCAAAAGTATAATTTTATACCCTTATTCAATATAAAATATTTATGTGGTCATATATTAATCATTAATATGTCAAACGCTTATTATAAAATGGATTATCCATTCCATGGTGTAGAAAAATACATCAAATTGGTTTTAATTCATAACGGATGACTAAAATATTCATTAAATGAATATCAATAATATTTTATTAATTATATTACACATATATATATTATTAATTTCATTTAGAAAAGTAACACATGTTAAAATACAAATATCTAATTGAATTATATTTTTTATAATTCATTTTCATATGTAAGTTATAATTATTTCAGCTAACCTAACGACTAGGCTATAATGATATTTTTAAATTAAGGGCAACTCACGGTTTGTATAAACTCACAATTGAGTGCATGGAAAGTTACTGAATAATAAAAATTATTTAAATATTTCATAAAAACATACTGGTGTTACATTAACCGATATGGACCATATCCTTTTACACATATCATTACATGTTATTAGGCATAATTAACCAATAAATACAACCAAGGATCATAAATTTTATTGTCTTTGTACGATTTGGTTCATAATTTTGAAACATGAAAGAAAACTAAAAAACTATTTTTATTTACTTTTCATAATTATCTCATAAATTAAATTGAGATCTTACATTTGTATAGGATAACCTGGGGAATACATGAACAAAATGGATGAGCTAAAAATCCATGTAAGGGAATAAGTTAAGAATAAAACATAGCACATGGATTTGAAAGCATACCATGATGACATAAAAAGAATAGATAATGAATAATCATAATGAATAATTACATGTATTAAATGGGAACATATAATCATGTAAACATATAAATGTGGCGACAATACAAAACATGACATAAGCATGAGTCAAGGCTAATTTCCCAAACCATTTCACATGGAGAAAAAAGTACCATAAAGGAATGTGGTTCACTCCCTATTGCAACATGAAGTAACATGAAACTAAAGATTACCCAATTAATTAGATAACTATCTAGATTCATCCATCATAACATGTTCATGCATATCTGTTCCATATGAATAATCAAGCCAAAGGGTTACCCCGGGAAAGAATTGGGTATCCCAATTAAGTTATATGGCCTAACAAAAGGTATTATCATAATTGTGTCCATGAAATAATGAATTTAAATCATTAATGGACATTTATATTGAAAAATAGGTATATATCATTATAATTTATGACAAAATTAAGTGAATACATGTAAAAAATAGTGTTTAATATACATTAGAAATGAAACATTTTAGTGCGGTTTATAGAAATTATTAATGAGATTTCATATAAAAACGGCATGTTTGTTCCTATAAAACAAAAAATGATCCAAGATAGTTTTTCATGGCGAAATTTTTTATTTTAGAAAACTAACTGTGGAATAAAATAAATTATGGAGTGCTCTTATAAATGGATAAGAAAAAACGGGATGTTCCCTTTAATCAGGCTTGCTTTCCAAGACGAATTGTGAAGGGAACCTTTTTAAAACCCATATTTCTTGACAAAATAAAGAAGATATGATCTGGATTCATAACTTTGGATAATAAAATATAAATTTTAATAATTACACAAATTTAAAAAATAATTACATTTAGTTAAAGAGAGGGAAAGAGTGACTCAATGGGAAATTGATGTTCGAGTTGAATCCCATTCCATATGTCCAAAAGTGTTCTTCACATGAAGTTTATATACTAGATAATAAAATTTAATCCATTAACTAATAAATACATAACGTTTTACAAATTTGTTTTTTATTATAATTTTATTAAGTTCAATTATGGCCTTTTTGATGGGTTATGTGATTCAATTTCATCGTTCGGGAGCATTTCTTTCCTTGGATTCGATGATCGATTTACTAGTATACAAGAATAGAAAATCATGTAAAATTATAATAGATTTATATAATTAAATTTATAAGGTATTAATGAACAACAATAATATTAATTTTTTATATGAATATTTTCTTTAGTTTGGTTTAGGATGAATCATTAGATACGACGTCATTGATAATCATTTAGATTATTTCAGTGGGTTTTAGATCATCACAAACTAGTTTTGTTTTATTAATTATTATGATATATATAATGGTTTCAGGATATTATGAAGGATGTAATAAATATATTATAATATTTTATAACCATAACAATGGTTTTATGATCATCCTTGAATGTGGCAACAGAAATTTAAAACACATCGTCCTTGAATGCAATAAATTAACCCATCACAGATGATGTTTTCATTTTTAGAAAAATGGGGGAGGAGAACAGATTTTATGATCAATTATTCCATTAAAATGATAAAATTTCACTATATATATATATATATATATGATATTATAGGTTTCATGTCACTTGGATATGTATATGTGAGTATATAATAAGAAGAGAAAAAAAATTATAAGAATTTAAAAGAAAATGAAAGAGGATTTTACCTCTTGTATTTATCCACCATGAGAACGTCCTTTGGGAAAAGGGTTTGGTATTTATATGAAACCAAGGTAAAGTGGATGTGGGGGATAATATTGAAAATATGATAGGTCAAAATTTTGATAAGGCTCAAATATTAAAAGGTGTAATGTAAAAAGGTGGTGAGGGATGGTATTTTTAGGGGTGGAGAGGGGAATTTTTTATTTTTTTCATTTATTTATTATTTTGGATCCAGACTGTGAATATTGTGTATTATAGAGAATAAATATGGTAAATAATGAATTTCATTTCAAACCAATGACCACTTATATCACCCATAACTCAAGCTTGACTCAAAAATGTTTTTAATTACATTATATCGTAAATTACTATATTTCACTATTAAAAAAATCAACTATTTTTGATAATAGCTAAATAATTACCTTCACTATTTTTTTAAATTTAGAATTATAAAGTGAACTCTATTTTATGTTAGTAATTTTTTTAATATGATAAATTTTATTTTTAACTAAAATTATCATTTACTGGAAAAATAATGATTTTAATTTTTTAACTAGTTGTATAACACTTTGAAGAATTAATTTAGGTCTATTAAAATTATATTATAATCATAAGACAAAAAAAGTAAATGTTTATGAATAAATTTTATGAAAATAATTTATTTAATTCATTATATTTATTATAAAATTCTAAATAAACATTAATGTTTTTACAAAAAAACCAAAACATAATTTATTATTTTCAAATGAGGTATTTACTGATACAATGAAATAATTAAATCATATTTCCATTTATAAGATGGATTTTTTTTACACATTTTTATGAGAGTTTACTATTCTGTTGGTTGGGTTACTATTATTAAGGGTCTCATTACTATTTCATTAGTAATGTTTGTATTATATTAGTTTCAGTTCCATAATTTCTCTAAACACTTTTTATTTCATTCAATATTAATTTTTAAAGATTATATTATATTATATTTGTAATTTTATTTGGTTTATACTATATAATATAATTATTTTAAGGGAGTTTCCATTGATAAAATTTTTCAGTGTTACAATCATCTTCCCTTATGAAATTTCACCCTAGAAATTTTATTTTGCATACTCTCATGAAAAAAATCTCCGAGGGAACTTCTCCTTCATCATTTCCTCTGGTTCCCATGTTGCCTCTTCATAATTATGGTACCACCATAGTACTTTGACAAGGTGAGTATTATTTTTGTGTAGAACATTATCACTATGGGTCAATATTTTCAAATATTACTCCCCATAAGAGGGGTTATTTTCCATGTACTATATAGGGATTTAGTACATGTTATGTATCTGGTATGCAGTTCCTAAAGAGGGATACATGGAATACACCATTCAATTTATAAATGGTTGGTGTAAGTGTTATTCAATAAGTAACAGTTGCATCACGATCAAGAATATTGAATGGGTTGTTGTACTTGGGACCTAACATTCCTTTCTTCCAAAATCTCATAATCCTATTCCATGGAGATATGCAGTGGATTACAAAATCTACAATCTCAAACTCTATGTCTCCTAAAAGATTATCGGAAAAAATCTTCTGTTAACTTTGGGATTGCCGAATATATTGCTGAATTATTTTCACCTTTTTTATTAATTCTTTGACCATTTATGGTTATATAATATTATATTCACCATCTTAATCCTAGCATGTTGGTGTTCTGTATCATTTCCCATAATGGATGTCACATGGAAGTGTTTGGATTCTCAAGTTGAAACTATTGTTGTAAGAGAACTCAATCAAAGGTATATGTTGGTCTGATACTCACTTTAATTTAATTAAAACATTCATCAACATGTCTTCTAGTGTATGAATAGTTTATTTAGATTGGCCATTAGATTGGTAATGATAAGCCATACTAATTTTTTTACTTTGTGTTTAGAGAATGTTTGACACTTTTCCAGAACATCGAGGTGAATATCCGATCTTGATCATATAAAATTGATAGTGGTACTACATGAAACCTTACCACTTATATAATATATATCTTTTCTAGTTTTTCCGATATTAAGTCCTCGAAAATTTTGTTAAATTGAATTATCTTTGTATGATGGTCCAAAACAACCCATATAGGATTTGTTTCTATGGATGTCTTTAGATGTCAAGTGACAAAGTACATGTTCATATAATTATCTCTACGATTATTAATAATGTTCTCTAGTCCTAAAATCTAAAATAAACCCAACCATTATATTAAAAAATATATATTGAACATATCCTTTTATAGAAATCATTACATTATTTTAAGCATAATTAACGAAAAAATACAACAGAGGATTGTAAAGTATAGTTTATTTGGAAGATTAGGTATATAATTTTCAAATATGGAACCCAATTTTTTTTATTAAATCTCAATTTTGATATAAAAATAAATTTATATCAGAATACATCATAGGATAACTAGAGGATTACATGAAGAAAATTGATGAGGTGACAAACATTTCAAGGGAATAAGCATAAGAATAAAACATATCACATTATTTACAAGCCAAAACATGATGAAATAAAATCCATGGAAGAGGAATAAACAAAATTAAGAATAAACTGGGTAACATGTGATCATATATTCATGAAAACTTATAAAGGACGCAATAACACACAACATGTCATAATCATGAGTCAAGGCTAACTAGTAAGACCATTGCACATGGAAGACAAAGTCCCATAAAGGAATCAGGTTCACCCCTTGTCCCAACATGACATCTCATGTGACTAAAAATTACACAATTCATTGGATATATATCTAGTCACATTCATCATAACATGTTAATGTATATGTGTTCAATAAGAATAATCAAGACTACTGGTTACCCATTGATAGAATTGGGTATCATAACCATGTTATAAGGCCAAAAAATGGGTTATCACAATGGTGTCCATGAAAGAATGAATTTAAATACTAAATGGAAATTAATAGAAGTAAATAGGTATATATCATTATAATTTATGAAAAAATAAACAAAATACATTTAAAATTATGTTTAAATGACATTAGTAATGAATCATTTTAGTACAGTTTAACGAAAATAATAATCATCATTTAAATTGGAAAATGCATATTTGTTTTCATAAAACCATAAATAAAACAACTAAATAATTCATGATGAAATGAGATATTTCCTAAAAATTATGGTGGATTGAAATATTTTAATGAGTGCACATATAAATAGGTAATAAAATGGGAAGTTCTCTTTAATCGGGCTTTCTTTTCGAAAATAAATGAGATGATAACCTTTTGAAAAAATGTATCTCCACTTCCATGAAGCATGATACTATCTCAGTTAACAAGATTGGAAAATATAAAAATAATTTTTAAGGATTAATGAAAAATAAAGAAGCATTAAATTTGTGTAATGAAATATAAATAATAACTCTATTGAAAAAATGGAGGTTCGTGTAGAATTCATTACCATATGTCTGAAAGTGTTCTACGCGTCAACTTAATTTCTTGGGTAAACAAATTAAATTATTTAATTAATTAATTTAAAATATTTTATGAATTTATTTTATTTATTATAATTTTATTATGTTCATTTATTACCTTTTTCATGGGTTATGAGATTCAATTTCATCATTCGAAAACGTTGGCATCCTTGGTTTTCATGATCGTTTTACTTGTATAAATTTATGGAAAATCATGTAAAATGAGAATGGTTTTATAGAACTGAAGTTATATGTTACTAATGAAAATTCATAATACTAAATGGTTATGTTATGAATTTGGTTGTTTGGGGTGAGGATGAATCATTAGATAAGATGTTCTTGATAATCGTTTAGATTATTTTGGTGGTTTTCTTATCATCAGAAACTAGTTTTGTTTTATTAGTTAGTATTATGTATATATAATGGTTCAATAACATTAAATAAGATGTAATACATATATCATAATCTTTTTGAACCAAACAGATGGTTTTGTTTTCATCTTCGAAGGTCGCAAAAGTAATTGAAAACTCATTATCCATGAAATTGATAAATTTACACATCCTAGACGATGTTTTTATTTTCAGAACCAAAAAGAAAGGATTAGAGATTTGATGATGAATTAATTCAATAACATATTAAAATTAAAATATATATATGATACTAGATTTTTCCTGAAACTTGTATATGGATATGTGAGTATATAATAATAAAATAAAATAAATTTGAAAACAAATTAAAATAAAATGAAATTGATTTTTCCTCTTGTATTTCTCCTCCATGGAAACCAAACTATAGAAAACTATTTCATATTTTCTTGAGGAAAAGGTATTTTGGATGTGGGTAATAGGATTGAAATTATTATTTGGCATAATTTGGACAAGGTTATTAATTTTAACGTTTGTAGGAAAAGAGGTGGTGAGGTGTGGTATTTATAGTGGAGGAGAGGTGTTTTTTTAATTATTTTATTCATTTTTTGTTATATTGGATCAAGAATATGAATATTCAAGATTATTCTTACTGAAAATTGTAAATAATTCATTTGAGTTCTGACCAATGACCACTTACATAATCCCTGACTCTAGCATGAGTGAAAAATGCATTTATTTACATAATAGAGTGAATTACTATATTTCACTATTCATGAAAAATTATACTATTTTAGAAAATTACCCAAAATTCACCTTAACCATTTATTGGTTTGTAGAATTAAAAAATGGTATCCATTTTAAGAATGTAATTTTCTATATACGAGATAATTAATTTTTAATTAAAATCATTATTTACTCGAGAAATATCAATTTTAAAATTATAACTAATTTTAAAAAATATTGATAAATAAATTTAGGTATCATAAAATTATGTTATAATAATTAGATAGAAAATATAAATGTATGAATATATTTTTTAAAAATAAATTTTTCTTCAAATAATTATCTTGATTATAAAATTTTTAATAAACATTTTGGTTTTATAAAAATACTAACACATAATTTAAAAATTTGAAAAGATTTATTTATATATATTGTGATATAGTTATATCATTTTGTCATTAATAAGAAGTATAAATTTAACTTATACATTCAGTGGTGAGGATGCTATTCTAATTTTCTGTTTACTATTCATAAGGGTCAAAATAATATTACATATGTCCTGTCAATATTTTGTTGGTATATGTTCTTTAATTTTTATAAATACTTCTTATTTAATTTATTCTTCTATTATAATGTTTAAATTCAGTTCTATATGTGATTTTAGAGGATTTATACTATATAACATAATTATATGAATTAAGTTTCCATTGATAAAATTTTCGGTTGTTTTATTCTCCCCCCTTTATGAAATTTTACCCTCAATATATAATTTTACATACAATACAAAAAAACATGATCTTACTTATCCTTAATCACTTCATATGGTTCCCATGATACCTATTCATACATATTTTTCCACTATTTTACTTTGACTATGTGATTTTTGCTTTTTTCCATATAACATTATTTCAATAGTTCATGATTTTGATCGCCTAGTCCCCATACGAGAGATCAATTTCTAACTGTACCACCTCTGGATACAGTAATTGTATTGGATCTGGTATGTACTTCTCCAAGTGGGATACATGGAATACATCTTATAATTGATTTATGTTTGGTCAAAGTTCTTGTCAATAGTCCATATCTCCAACACAATCAAGAATCTCAAAGGGGATGAATTACCTGGGACCCAACATTCCTTTCTTCTCAAATATAATGACCCACTTCCACAGAGATATGCCTAGGAATACCATGTCACCATCCTTAAAATCCAAGTCCCATTGAAAGTTGTATGCATAACTCATATATCGACTTTGGGATTACCAAATATACAACGAATTTTTTTCACCTTTTATACCATTTTGTCAACCATTTCAAGTCAATTAATCTTATATTCACCAACTTCATCCCTGGATGTCATTGTTATATATCTTTTCCCATAATAGTCTTCTTATGGAGCCACTTTGATTCTCTAGTGGAAACTATTATTGTATGAGAACTTGAACAGAGGAAAATTTTGGTCCCATCCACCTTTGAAGTCCACATAACACACTCTCATAATGTCTTCTAGTGGCTAATTAGTCTTTTTATAATGTAAATTAATAAAAGTATGATAATTTGTAACAAATTTCAGCTCAATGATTAAGTTATATTGGAGGATTTTCCAGAACATTGAGGTGAATGTGGGATCTAGATCATATATAATAGATAGTGGTGCTCCTTGCAGCCTTATAACTTCTTTTACATTAATTAATGATAGTTTGTCTAGTGATAAATCCTATCTAATTGTGATAATGTTATCAGTCTTTGTAATAGGATCCACAACAATGCATATATCATTGGCTCCAATAGATGTCGTCAAAAGTATGGTGATAAAGTCCCTGGTTATTGAATTATCCTAAGGATTGTCACTAAATTTATCTAGTACTGATCTCAAAAAATAACTAGACCGTTCTTTGATACCAACTATATCATCAACATACTTTTACATGTATCATTACATGATTTTAATAGTTATTATCCCAAAAATACAACCTAGGATCATATTGTTAAGTGTATTTGGATGATTAGGAACATAATTTTAAAAAATAAAACAAAAATAAAAACATATTTTATTTAATATGCATAATTATCACATAAAATGCATCAATCACTTGCATATGAAAAGGATAAACTATGGAATACATGAACCAAAGGTATGAGCTAAAAATCCGAGATAGGGAATAAACATTGGAATTAAACATTACACACGGGTTATAATTCATACCATTATGTCATAAAATCCTTGTAACTTGAATAAACATAAGTAAGAATAACATTTATGGCATGAGGACATATAATCGTTTCAAAATAAAAATGTTGAAACAACACCCAACATGACATAATCATGGGTCTAGGACAAATTCCAAGGCTACTTCTCATGGCGGACAAAGTCCTAAAAAGGAAACATGTTCACTCCCTATCTAAAAATTATGTCTAATGAGACTAATCCTCACCCAAGGAATTAGAGAGCTATATTGGTGAACCAATAATAACATGTTCATTAATATGTGGTCCACATGACAAATCAAGCCTAAGGGTTATCGATGGAAGGAATTTGTTATCTTAATCATGTTATAAGGCATACCAAAAGAGAATATCATAATGGTTTCCATGAAAGAATGAAATTAAATAATACATGGTAATTAATAAATTAAAATAGGAAAATATTATTATAATCAATATTATGTGAATAAAAATTAAAATGTCACTTAAGAGACAATTGAAATGAAACATTTTTGTGACGTTTAAGAAATGTATTAATGAGCATTAAAACAATAACGGAATATTTTTTTTCATAAAACCAGAAATAAACCAATATATTTTTTATTATTAAATTAGTGATTTTATAAAAATAATGATATCTTAAAATATATTGTGGAGTGTTATTAGAAATAGGTTAAAAAACCAAGTGTTCCTTTTAATCGGTCTTGATTTTCGACAAGAATTGAGAATGTAAAATTTTTAAAACATGAATTTCCCAATCAAAAAAGGATTATATAATCTAGATACATAATTTAGGAACATATTATCTAAATTTATAACAAGTACGAAAAAAATAACCTTAACATCAGGGTAAGGGGAGAGAAAGAGTATCCTGAGGAAAAAATGGAGGTTCGGGTATAATCCATTATCATATGGCTGAATGTGTTTTTTACATGAGATAAATGTTCTAGATAATCAAGTTAAATCCTATAAATAATTAATTAAAAACATTTTAAACATTTATATGCTTTATTATAATTTTATTAAGTTCAATTATGACCTTTTCAATGGATTATGATACCCAATTTCATCTTATTGGAGCATTGGATTTCATGGTTTTTGTGACCGGTTTTCTTTTATAAATATATGGAAAATCAGGTAAAATTAGAATGGTTTTATGTAATTGAAGTTATATTTTATATATAAAAATACTAATTATTCAATGGTTATATAATTAAATTGATTATTTGGGTGAGGATGAGTCATTAGATAAGACGTCTGTTATAATTGTTTTGATTGTTTTGGTGGTTTTTCGATCATCCAAAACTAGTTTTTTTATTAATTAATATTATGCATTTATAATGGTTTAAAAAATTTAAATAATATTTATTACATATATCATAATCCTTTTAAACAATAAAAATGGTTTTATGATCATAATTGAATGTGGTAAAATAAATTTAAAACTCATCATCCTTGAATGATATAAATTAACATATCACATACAATGTTTTGATTTTTAGAACAATAATGGGATTTGTATTTGATTCATGATGAATTATTCCATTAACATGATATAATTAATATATATATATATATATAATATAGTTTTCATGAAACATGGATAAGGGTATGTGAGGAGAGTATAAAAACAAAAAAGAAAATAAAAGAAAATGAAAGAGGATTTAACCTTTTTATTTATCTTCCATGAGAACCTCCATCAGGCAAAGAGTTTTGTCTTTTCTTGAATCCAAGTGTTCTTTTACATGAGGGAGATTCCTGGTATGAGTATTGGGTAGAATTTGAAAAAGTATGAACTATTAAAAAGTAGGAGGATAAGATGTGTTGATGGGTGGTATTTATAGTGGAGGAGAGGTGTGTTTCTTTTATTATTTTATTCATTGGTTTATTATTTTATCTCAAAACTATAAATATTGTGGATTATTGTTAATAAATACAGCGTATAATGCATTTGAGTTCGAACCAATGAGAACTTAACTCATCTATTATACTACCATGACTCAAAAATGCATTTATGTACATTATACTGCAAATTACCGTATTTCTCTATTCATAAAAAATTCAACTATATTAGAAAAACCCCAAAAATATTCCATAACCATTTTTAAACATGTATAATTAATAAATAGAAACCATTTTATTAATATTATTTTCTATATATGAAAATTTATAATTTAATTAGAGCCATCATTTCTTCTAAAATAACAATTTTAAAATTATAATTGATTTTATAATACATTAAAAAATTAATTATGGTCTTGTAAAATTATTGTGTGGTCATAGGGGAAAAAATATAAATCTTGATATGTATTTTCATTTCAATCCATATATTAATTATATAATATTAAATAAAAAGTTATGTTTTATAAAAATATCAACACTTAATTTATTATTTTAAAAATATTTATTTACTTATATTATTATATAATTATATCAAATTTTAATTTTTAAAATAAATAAATTTTATTTATACCTTAATAGGTGAGGTTATTATTCTATTGTTATGTTTTCTATTCTTAAGGGTCACATTAATACTATGTAGGTCATGTTACCATTCAATTGGTTTAGGTTCCTTAATTTCTCTAAATACTTGTTATTTCATTCATTGTTAATTTATAATGTTTATATTGTGTTCTATATGTGATTTTATATATATATTATATAACATAGTTTTAATAATGCAGTTTTCATTAATAAAATTTTGTGTTGTTACATTCTTCACCCTTATGAAATTTCATCCTAAAAATTTCATATTACATATTATGGTGAAAACTAGGGAACTAAATTCTTTTTTATCAATTCAAATGGTTCCCAAGTTTCCTCTTAATACTTAAGGTTCTTACATAATACATTAACTAGGTGAGTCATCTTTTTGCGTATAACATTATCTCTATGGTCCCAGATCCTCACTGACCTCTCCCCCTAAGAGAGATCAGTTTCCAACTGTACCACCATTGGATTCAGTACATGTGATGGATCTAGTATATACTTCATCAAGAGGGATACATGGAAAAAAATTTGTACATGATACCTGGTTACAATAAGTGCTAGTAGATTGGACACCACTCCAACAAAATCAGGAATTTTAATGGAGAGGATTTACCTGAGACTCCACATTCCATTCTTCTCAAATATCATGATCCTATTCCATTGAGATATGTAGAGTAATTCCATTTTTTCAAACTTAAACTACAGGTATCATTGACGGTTGCCATCATAATTATTCTGTCAACTTTGGGATTCTTGGATATTCTTTTGAATGGTTTATACCATTTCTACCATTTCATAGAGCATTTCAGTTCCTAGAAACTTACATTCACTGACTATATGCTAGTATGCCAGTGTTCTTCAACTTTTCCTATAAAGAGAATCGTATAGTGCCATTTGGATGCTCGATTGGAAACTATTGTTATATGTGAAATCGACTAGAGGTCAATGATGGTGATAACATACATGGAAATAAATAGAACACACTATCAGAATGTATTCCATTGTATTAATAGTTTATTTAGATTTTCCATTGGTTTAAGGATGATAAGTGATACTAAATTTCAGCTTAGTGTTTATAGTATGTTGGATACTTTTCTAAAACTTCATGGGAAATATGGGATTTTGATGAGATGCAATCAATAGTGGTACTACATATAGCCTTATAAATTTTTTTATTTGTATCCATTCTAGTTGATCCATTGAGAAGGTCTCTAGAATTTTGATAATGTGTTCTGTCATTATAAGTTGATCCATAACAACCCATATAGCATTGTTTCCATTAGATGTCTTCGGATGTCTGGTTGAAAAGTCCATGGTGATATAATTATCCATAAGGTTATTAAAAAATTTAACTCATCCAAATATCCATAAATATATAGATATTTCTCTGATACCAACTTCATAAACCCTAGCCTTTTACGAATATCATTACATGATTTTAAGCATAATTAACCAAAAATAAATCCAAGGATGGTAAATTCTAGTGTCTTTATAAGATTAGGTACATTAATTTAAAATGTAAAACCAAAATAAAAACTTATTTTAATTAGTCTATATAATTAGATAAAAACTTATATTGAGATCTTATATCTTTATTGGATAACCTATGGAATACATGAGCAAGAGGGATGAGGTGAAAATCCCTGTAAGGGAATATAGATATGAATAAAACATAGAACATGGGTAAGAATTCATAACATTATAATGTATAAGTAATAGAACATGAATAAACATAAAAAAATAATAACATGTATAACAAGGGAATATATAACCATGGAAATAAGGAAATGTGTAAACAACACACAACATGACATAATCATGAGTCAAGGATGACTACAAAGGCCATTTAACATGGATGACATAGTCCTATAAGGGAATTAGGTTAACTCTATATCCTAACATGAGGTATCATGATACTAAACATTACCCAATGTATATGAGATGTATTTAAAATCAACCACAATAACATGCCCATGTATATGTGTGCTATATGAAGAATCAATCCTAAGGGTTCTCAATATAAAGAATTGGGAATAATAATCATGTTATAAAGCCTAAAAAAGGGAATATTATAATATTTTCCTTTAAAGAAAGGATTTAAATCATATATTGACTTTGAGAAGAGAAAATAGTAACACATAATGATAAATTTAGAAAAACTAAATTGAATAAATTTGAAAGCAGTGTTTACGAGACAATAGAAATGATAGATTTTAGAGCGGCTGAATGAAAATATTAATTAGCATTTAAAGAGGAAAATTAATACATACATTTTTAAAACAATAAATGAACGAATATATTTTTTCCTGATGAAATTCATGATTTAAAAAAAGATAATGGAATCTTAAAAGATATTATGGTGTTCTCTTAGAAATGGGTAAGAAAAAAGGAAGTTCTCTTTAATCTGGAAGAATTGACAAGGGATCCTATTTAAAACTTGTATTGACCCATCATAGAATGATGATAGGATATCGAAACATACATATGGAACATATAATAATACTTTAGAATATGTACATGAAAATAAAGAAGCATTACATTGGTGTAAAGAAAGAGAAAGAGAAACCTGAAGGAAAAAAATGGTTCTTTGGGTGAAATCCCTTACCTTATGTGAAAAAGTGTGCTTCACTTGAATGTAATGTACTAGATAATAAAATTAAATCCATTAATTAAATATTTCATAAATATTTTAACATATATTTAATTTATTTTTTTTTATTATGTTCATTTATGGCATTTTTATGTGTTATGATATTCAATTTAATCGTTTGGGAGTATTGGTTTCCTTGGTTTTTAGGATCTATTAATTTGAATACATGTATGAAAAACATGTAAATTGAGAATGGTTTTCTATAATTGAAGTTATATTTTATTAATGAACATCTATAATATTAAATTGATATATAAATCATTTGGTTATTTATGGTTAGGATGATTCAATAGAGATGATGTTAGTGATAATCGTTTAGATTATTTTGATGGTTTTTTGATCATTAGAAACTGGTTTTGTTCTGTTAATTAATAGTAATGATATATAATGGTTTTATAACATTACAGTGGATGAAATAAATATATTAAAAATAATTAACCAAAAAACCATTTTTTATCATCCTCGGAAACTATAATGTAAATTGAAAACTCATCCTCCTTGAATGTGATAAATTAACCCATCAAGGATGATATTTTCATTTTTAGAACATAAATGGTAAGAGAATTGGTTTGATGATGAATTATTCCACTAAAATGATGAAATTATCTTTTATATGTAATAACTGATATTTAATTTAATGTATATTAGGGGTGGTGATTATATAATATAAAAATAAATCAAATTTGAAATGAAAATAAAAGAAAATGAATGAAGATTTTACCTCTTGCATTTCTCCTTCTTGAGAACCACCTTAGGGAAATGGGTTTTGTATGTTTTTGAAACCAATGGATCTTGGTCATGGGGTAGAGGATTAGGAATATTATTGGGTAGAATTTTTATTTGGATAAAATATTTAATGGTGTGAGGAGAAGAGGGGGTGATGGGTTGCATTCATATTTGATGAGAGGGTTTTTTATTATTTTATTCATTAGTTAATTATTTTGGATCAGGGATATGAATGGTGTGGATTATTGTGACTAAATATAGTAAAAAGTGAATGTGAGTTCAAACCAATTGAAACTTACATCATCCATGAATGAAAAATCACCCAAAGCTGCATTTATTTTTCTTTTACAGTAAATTGTCATATGTCACTATTCACCAAAAGTCAACTATTTTAGAAAAAACCTAAAAATTCACCAAAAACATTTTTCAACATGTATAATGTAAAAATAGAGTCAATTTTATGAAAATAATATTCTAAATATGAGAAATTTAATTTTTAATTAAATTTTTCATTTACTCAAAAAATACCGATTTTAAAAATATAACTGATTTTGTAACAGTTTTCAAAATTAATTAAGGTCTCAAAAAATTATTTTATAATAATAAAACCTCAAAAAATATCAATTTAAGAAATTTTTTCTTGAAATTAATGTTTCTTTTAAATCATTATATTAATTATAAAATTTTAAATAAACAATTATATTTATTAAAAATACCAACATATAATTTATCATTTTCAAAACATTTATTTACTTATACAATTATATAATTATATCATATTTTCAATGATAAGATAGAAAAATTTTATTTACACATTCCTAGGTTAGGATATTATTTTATTGTCTATGTTATAATTCTTAAGGGCCACATTATTATTCTTTACATCATGTTACTATTCTATTTGTATAGGTTCTATAAATTTCTTAAATAGCTCTATTTTAATTCATTCATCATTTATATAGTTTTTATTAAATTATATATGTAATTTTATGGGATTTTTACTATATAACATAATTGTAAGAATGAAGATTCCATTGATAAATGTTTGGATTGTTATATATCCAATCATCCCATTATTCCCATTATCAACCAATTCAATATTAAATTAGTTAAAGAATTTCAAAATCCCACTAATCCATCAATTTTATAATCATAATTCAATCAATTTCAAATTTCCCATGTTTATACCAATTAATTAACATCTAGAAATTAAATTGTAACAATTAAATTTTGGATGAAATTGTCCAATTATTGAAATTAAAATTTCACAATTAAATACATGTAATTAAATCAAGACTAGGGGATCACTTCTTAGACCCCCCACCCTCATGATTGTTTATTGATGCCCTCTAAGGGAAATCCTGATGTTGAAGTGGCATGTTCAATTTCACAATGAAGACTGAGATCTAGATCCAAAACTATGAGAGTTGAAGATTGTTTAAATAGGAATTTGATTCATCATTAAAAGAGTTTGGAAGTAATTAGAATCTACCCAAAATTATCAAAAATAAGATGATAATGTTAGTTTTGAGTTGGGTTGAATTTTCATGAAGGTTTAGTGTTCAATATTTTTTTAGAAAACAATTGAGGAATAAATCTAATGCACTCTTTTTCCTAGATCTGGGGAATATTGTTTTTAAACCATCCCCCCTAATCATGTCCCGCTACTATGGGAGTTCACGGTTTCACCTAAGAGGGAACATAGTTTTAAAAACCAAAAACCAACCATAAAATCCATCTCTCTCTTGGGTTAAATTTTTTTCTAGGGCAGGACGCACGGTTTTTGTAAACATTGGGAAAATTTTAAACTTCCTAAATCCATTCTAAAACATCCAAGTTTCACCGAAACAAAACAAATACATTCCTCCACCCAACTATATCCAAAACATGGAAAAATAATACTGAAAAATTAACTTGATAAATATCTATAAATGGTTGGGATCTCATACCATATTATATAGGTATTTGGTTTACACCAATGGATTTATACCTCCCATTATATGTAACTCTTACAGGAACCTAACCAAACCCATGTCTTTATTTCCTTTAATATGTATATAAATAATGATATTATTAATAATATCAAGGAAGAAATAATTTTCCCAATAAAATGTTTTGAATATTTCTAATGTAATATGGGAATTATGTATGTATCTAGTTTTCTACGACTACTAAATTTATTAATCATGCATAATGGGATACCTTGTATCATGTACTAGTGTAATATATTTAAGAACCGTTCTAAATTACTATAGTTGGGTTATTAAAAATGGTATAACATATATTTTAATATAAGCTTTGGGAACTATAGTTTAAATTAATATAGATAACATGGTAATTATGATAATACCTTAGTTTATTTTAGAATGCTTTCCATTATATTGATTTTCATTTTATGTCTCAGTATTCATGATGACAATGAGCTAACTATATGTGTTTCATTTTTTATATATAGATCCCAAAATATGATGGGTAATCATCATCTATTGTAAATGTAGGGATTCAATTGATGAGCTAGCCAATATATATGGTATTGTAACTGAGCAGATCATGTCCATATTGAGGTATCCGACTCAGGTTATGTGTAACACCTCGACTCGAAAATCTTGGAGTTGGTGCATTATAACATTACATTGGAATAGAAACAATAATCACAACCCAAATGACTGAATAGTTTAGAAGTATTTGTAAGCCAGATACATACCTGTAATCCACATTACATTTTGATACATAAAATACACAAGGAATTTCATTGTGTGTGCCATTATCCCCCCTTTGTGTAACCTTGTATATCTATCATAACAAACATCTCAAAATACAATGGAAAAATGAAACATATGAAAGGTGTGATCTCAAATTCTTAGTATGGGTAATAATACAACAGAAGCAATGCGTAAATATGGAATAAACAATATGGAACAGTAAATAACTAATAGACATGCCATTTAAATAAAGAAATGATCTAGGAAATGTAACCATGGATATTCTTACTAAGCATATAATCCCATGGAATAATAATGATAATGGAATGAATAATTTTGGATACCTGAACTGTTAGGATATATCCTTATGATAGATACTATATATATATATCCTCAAGATAGTTTAGGTCTGTGGGTATAAAACTGTATGATTTTTGGTAATATCTATCATCCTGATAATTTAAAACTTCTTGGAAACAAAAAAACAAAGGGTTTTTCTCCAACTGATTTCATCTCATGAGAGCTACCAATTTATTGAGGGGTTATATTAGGCCTGACCAGAAACATACTATTTCTAATTTATTTCTCACATAAAAAGGGTGAGTCAAAAACAAAAAAATATTCATATTGAAAACTAGAATAAGAAATTTGAATACTTAAACCACAAACCAGGAATGGTATCAGAATAGAACATCCATAGTAAAACTGACCATAAACCCTTCTATAAAAATGGTATATGGTATCATAATTGATTAACCTCAAATAATAATAATATCCAACAAAGGATTTTGACAGAGATGAAATATTTGAATAAAATAATTATAAGCTTATTAAGAGAAATTCTCCTTTTATACTTTGAAATAATTTTTTTAAAAAGACATGAAAATTTTAACGAAAAATTTTTGATTGAAAATTACTTTGTAAACATCTAAAGGAAGATTCAAAACATTATGTTTCCCTGATGTCAGAAGAAGTCTCTCAAGCTGTATAGGTTAAAACATGGCCCTTATGTATTTTTTTCAAAAACGTCATATATCACGTTGTTTGAAAACAAAAACACTCATTAAACCATTTTTAAGAAATTAAAACATGGAAGAAATAAATTTAACATTTTATGATTAGTTGAAAAAATATTTTGGAAGACATTTATAAGAAACATGGAAATTGATAATAAATATTATCTAGTAGATATTTTCATATAAACAATCCTGAATCATAATGAGATTATGAAATTTACCCTTACCTTGTTCTTTAAATTAGCAGAATGTTTTTATAATCCTGTATAATGATTTACAAAATGTGATTAATTTATACCAGAATAATATCTATATTTATGATATCATATATGATCTTATTCTATCATTTTGTTAACCATATTCTATGATTAATCATGTTTTGGGGATTAACTACATTATTTCCCAATGAATATTTTTTCATGTAATTCATGTTTCCTACGAAGATTTTATATATAATTCATATAAAGAATGATATTATGTTCATAGATTTTATAATTACTCATTATATAAAATTTTATATTCATTGCTGAATGTTTATTGTGGAAAATTAATCTCATTGAATTGTGGAGACGGTATTTCATATATACAGAAGAGCAAGGATTCCATTACCTTAATGTAGAAAGGGCAAGGAATTCGATGGTATATTAATGATATAGAATCAATATCATGTCATATTTGTTATATATATATCCATTATATCTATCATTATACCCATCCAAATAATGTGGTGATAAAAAACAAATTATACCACATTGTGGATATGGTAAGACATACGTACCCACAGGTAGTGATTTTGTTTTTCATAGGATGGATAAAAGGTGGAATAGATTTGTACCATAATCATAATAATATCTGAGAATATAGATGGTACCTTATATATAACTGTAAAATAGATAAAACAAATAAATATGGCGTTGAAGAAGAGATGATCTTGGATGAGTCAGTGAAAACGGTTACCTCTTCTTCAACAGGCTTCTTTTAGATCTCTTCTTAAGAGATCTAGGACTGATGTTTTTGGAACACCAAAACCTCAAAAATTTAAATAATAATTTTTTTAAGTGAAATAGGGGTCACTTGGTCATACTAGAAGGCTCTATTTTATGCGAGGAAGTTCGGAATGTTGTGCCATTTTATATTTGAGGTGAGGTGATGTTTTAGAAACACGTAAAATATTAAAATATAATATGGTAATTCAAAAGGCAAGGACTTCCAAATGTCCTATAAATGAGTAGAGGAAGAAATTTTCAACCGTATGTTATCCCCATTAAATTAATTATCATCTTAATGATTTTTAAATTATTTAATAATATATTAATTCAATAAAGTTCCATTATTATCAAATTTGGTACTATCCAATTAATTTGACAATAAATATATTAAGAAAAAGTGGGATTTTGAATATAATACATTCAAAAATATATAAAAAACATAAAGATCTATAAAATTCGTTATAAAGATTGACTTATCCATGTTTTACCAAAATTAATATTATTAAAATCAATTATTTTTATTTGTTAAATAAATAAATACTATTTTAGTGTCCAATTTTCTTTTATGGTAATTATATAATTTTGAAAAATTAATTATAAATTTCAATAATTTAAGTAATTTAATTTGAAAAAAACTGATATTTATTTTCATTCATATAATTGTTTTGTATTTTTATGGACAGATAAAATATATTAAATACAAAGAGTGTGACATGTTGTAACTATCTTTGATTTAAATAATATATAAGTTATTTTCATTAAAAGGTGTTCACTAAAAATATAAAACTTTATCTTAAGGTTATAAGTGTCAAATCAACTTCATCGAATAATATTTTGAAAGGTTCTTTAATTTTTTTTTCAATCCTTATATTTTCTAAATCCTTATTTAACCCCATCACCTCTTACGGTGATATCATGTATTTTATAAATTAATGCATAATATAATTAACATAATATGTCAAAAAACAACTAAATGAGTTAGTGACTATATTTTTATAATTATATAAATTATTTATACAAATTATATGTTACACTCCAAGCTTCCGTGGTACGTTTCTCTTTGAATAATGCAGTAGCTTGCGTCGTATGCAACTTCGATTTCCAGCACCCCATGACCAATCAAACTAACCGTTATGAAAAATAATACCCACTTTTTTAATTTTAATATATTTTATTTTTCAAAATGGACTCCATTTTTAGATTCATAATATCAAAATCTGCTTAGGGAGGATTTTTGGTATTTTTATGAAAGCTTTTATTTTTGATGAATAGTGAAAGGCATTGCGTTATTGTTTAAAGACGTATTTTTATTTAAATAATTAGTTCTTTTTTAAAAATTTATTTTAGGTATAAATATATACATAATACCTATATATGTTCAATGTAATTCATTTGAGTCATTTTGTTATGAAATTATATATATATAATTTTATTGAACTTTTAAAGCCTTTTACCAACATTCTAGGCACATTTGCAAATTTGCATAAAAACTAATTTTACCACTTCTGTGAATTTAATTTCAAAAATATGAGCGAAATGATTGAAATCATAAAGTCAAATGTATTTCAATAGGATGTAAATTTTTTGGTGAATAGTAACTTTTGAAATGTATTTACCCCGGTTAAAAGTAAATATGGTAATTATAGGTAAAAATGAAATTATAATTACCACAACAGAGGTCCTAATTCTATTGGATAACTATAATTTGAAAAAACTAATCCTTAGGAATAAAATATGATCCTTTTGGGCTACATGGATTATATTCATAATTTTATTATTATTTTATTTAAAGTGGAGTAAAAAGTGAAAAATTCAAATTTTAATAACTAAAACATTTTTAATATTGGGTTATACCTATGATAAATTAGATGATAAATTTTCATTATAAATATAAAAATATTTTCTATATATTTCTATTTTATTTATAATTTGTTGAAATTAAATAATTAAATTTATTTATGACAAAATGATGATGTATTAATTATCTTATTATTTAAAGATTAAAATAATTGATTTAATAAATATTAAAATAATTTTAAATTGATAATTCTAATGTATTTAATGAATTTTCTAGGCTAATAAGACATGTTGGAGTTGAATAAATAATTTTTTTCTTCGGTGATAAAGTTTTTATGACTTTCACAAAAACCAAATACTAAATAGTGTCAAAATTGATATAAATGAGTCTTTAAAAAAAATTATAATTTTAATTGGTATAATATTCCTAAAAATCAATGGCTAAAAAAATGAAATTATATAAGGTTATATATATCAATAATTAATCACATGGGTTTCTCTTTCCTTTTTATAGTATGTTTTTTAACCATTTATTATAATATTACAAGAATAAAAGGTAAAAGTTAAACTATTTAACAAAGTGTTAAATCTAAAAGATAAGGTTAATATGGTTACCTAAACCCATCTATAACCTACGAGTTGATAGTTTTTCAACCCAGACCCACCTTATCCTAGAAATAATAACATTTTGAACCATTATATACCGAATATGATTGTATAATAATATAATACTTCTAGATTTTTTTAGAGTGACCCTCACATCTCTTATAAACGGGTACTTCCCCTTCTCTTAATTTCACACCTCCAAATCCATTTGGCTCAGCCAACCCCTACTAAAATATCCTCCCAACTACCTTCACATAATCGTAGATGATATACTATTATTAGAAGCCAATTTAAGGAGCCCTTCTGATCAAATCAAAAGGAAGCACCTGAAGAAGAGGTAATAAATTCATAACCTCTTCCAAAGTTCTTTTCTTCTTCCCCTTACCCTTTAATTTTTTTCCATACCAAAATAATAACTCCAATACCTTATACATACTGTGATGTTAATATAAACTTGGTATTACCAGATTTCTTATTCTATCCACCATATGAATGACAAAGTCAGCATACGTGAGTACGCACGACTTACAGTCTCCATGTTGTTGTGTAGTTTGTTATTCAACATTTAATTATTCGGATGGGTATAATAACAAGTATAATAAATTTAAATAATAAATATAACATGCTAATGATTCTACTTATATGATATACCATCCAATTACATACTATTTCACCATCAATAGAACGATCTTGTCGCTAGTGCGTATGTACGGATTACCATCTCAACGAATGTGATGAGATTCATTCCCCATCATAACCATTCAAGAATAATTTTCATTTTATGAATAAAATAAATGATTAAGAACATAATACCATTTTAAATATGAATCAAATACATCTTATCGATATAAAACATGACTTACGAAACAAAATAAATAAAGGAATGTAAATCAATTAACAACTGAAACAATGATACCACAGAAATATAACTATAAATGAAATATTATAAGATCATATATAATATCATATTTATGTATATAGTTCATTTATAATATAATAAAATTTATTTAACTATTATACCAGAGGCTAACGCACCCTCGACCAAGGAAATGTATAAGGTAAGGGTTAATTCTATAATCTCTTCATTATTCGAGGTTGTTTATACGTGAGTATCTACTAGGACATCATTATTGTCCACATCAGTGTTTGTTAAAAATGTAGTTCAAATAAATTTTATTATTTCATATACTATTGTTTAATTTCAATAACAGTCTTTTTTTACTTTTTATAAAATTTTTATAAATGAATCATTCTGTCATTTTCCAAACAAGGTCCTTTATGACCTTTTTGAAAAAATTAAGGAAATTTTTTTTAACGTATATGGTGGGTGAAACTATTTTCCACTATTATAACATCTTAGAAGCTTCCCATAAAATCTTATAAGAATATTTTAAATTTTTTTTTTCTTTTTTAATTATGAAACTATTAAATGATTTCAAAATAAATAGATATTTCTCTAAAATAGTTTTGATTTTATCTACGTCAACATCATTTGAAGGATTTTACACTTTTTTGATGTTTATTTATTATGTTACAATATCCCTTATTATATTGATGGTTTTGTGATATTTTTGATCATGTATGTGTTATTTTTATACCATTCATGATTTATGGTAAAATTAATAACATTTCCTATGTTAGTTTTAATATGAATGTTAATATTATGTTTCAACCATTTCATATGAGAAATGCATTAGACTTAGTAAGTGACGGGTGGAGCCCACTATAGCTCATCGATGCATCGGTAGGTCTCATGAGACAAAATAGTCTCTTGGCACAATTCCTTGAAAAAATCTTATTTTTAGTCTTAGCACGAGGCCTTGACTATGTGGTTATGATATTTGACATTATGCATTTCATCATTATAAAATTGGATATTGATAGAACATTATATGATTCGACTAGTATAATATCTATGTGAATAAGTAAATGGATTTATTTGATTTTTCATTTCCATATTATTCTGAAGTTTATGTTTAAAATTATTGTGTTTTAGTCTTATACATTTCATTAAGTGTTTATGCTTATTTATGATAGTTTCTGCAATATTTTTATCCTTAATAAGAACCTGAGCTCACCCCTTTCTATGATTTATTTTTCCTAGGATGCGAAGAAGTATATTATGACTAACCTACTAGGATAGTATAATTGATATGAATGTGTTCAAAGGTGACATGGTGTTGTTTTTCATGTTATAATGTAACGTAAACCCTATGATTGCATCTAGTACTTCCAAAGATACTAAATGGATCGGTATTTCGGGATTTGATCCCTCGTGATCATGCTAATGATATGTAAAAATGTACTGACTCTGGGTAACTATGTTCAGGGCATTACATTATAGATATTCCATATTTTTTACATCATTTAATCAGATATTATATATTTTAAAAGATAAATAATGTAAATTTTGGCACTATGCATTATTTTTGAATTATACAAACCTCAAAAAAACAAGTTAAAATCATAATATGAATTCTAAAACATTATTTAAATGTAAAATCCATAAATAAAATTAATTTATGGAATTAAATATCTCAGATTTCATTCATTTTCAATTTTTAATGTCATTTTTAATCATTCCATTAATTTAACAATTATTAAATCATCATTATCTCACTATTTAATCTAATTATTTATTTTATAAAAATAATAAATAAATTACCATGATTTAGTTATGAATTATATCTTTCTAAATACTTTTTATAGTCAAACCTATATTCAAATTACTACATATTATTCATATTGCAATTGTTAAAAAAAGTGTCAAATATTTAATTTTTTTTAATATAACAAAATAAATCTCACAATCTAATCCAAGTGTATTCAGAAAGTTATAATATCTAAAAAATGATTATTTGACTCTAAAACATATAAAATGATATTTGTACCATTGTTTAGGTAATTTTATAATAGTT
Organism: Viscum album; assembly: GCA_963277665.1. Lineage (NCBI taxonomy): Eukaryota > Viridiplantae > Streptophyta > Magnoliopsida > Santalales > Viscaceae > Viscum > Viscum album. The sequence goes on from OY728130.1 coordinate 1,940,092,896, forward strand.
ATAATATTATTTTTTACCCATAGTTTCTTGATTTACCCTTGACCGTGGTAATAAAAATATTACAAAAATTTAATATTTATATGAACAAATATAAAATAAAAATTTTTATATAATTCATAACAACTCATTGAAAATATGGAATCAATTTTTAAAAATTCAATACATTGAAATTTCATAAATTAATTTAAAATAAATACCATTGACTGGGTGAGAAAACGAGGTTCAATTTTAAGACATGCAAAAGATTGAATCATGCTTATATAGAAATTCAGCAAAAAATTGACTCTAATAGGGTAAATATGGTTAAATTTTAAAATATTAATATAGTTATACTTTAAAACCATTAAAATTTATAATTTAAAACTTTAAATTATTTGGATTAAAAAAATTAAACTAATATTTTGTATTAATTACTATTCAAGAAAATATGAAACTTATCAGAAAAATACCATAAATTAGAATAATTTTTTTAATAATTAAATTTAAAATAGAAGTCTATTTTTTTCAAATAAAATATGTAAATGTTTAATATATATAATTTAAAATATGTTATCCATTAAAATAAGTTCAAACTTATTTTATTAAAAAATTGGTTTTTGTGTGTAACGTTAAGATTATTATTATTTTATCAATATCAAATCCATTTCATGAATTTAAAAAGTAATTTATTGAATATTTAAAATATAGATTATAATAAAACACATTACTAATAGTAATTATTTTATTTTATTAATATGAATCTCTTTTAAGAGCATAAAAACAGTTCCATATAAATACATTTCCTATATATTTTGTTTTTTTACATATTTATTTCTAATTAATTTGTAATCAATAAATTCAAAAATATATTTTCAAAAGTTATTTAATAGTATTTTTAAAATCATATATAATGTTTAGGTTATATTATATTAATTAATAATATTTTAATAATATATTGTTCTTTAGTAATATGAGGCCATGAATGTAACACAAGCCAACCCATTATTGTGTGTAGTGTAAGCTTTATCGGGTTCTGCATATAATGAAATATAATAAAAAAATAAAAAAATCAACAACGAAAAGATTTTAAACTATTGGGTTGTTTCATTCTCCCAACCTAATTAAATTTTTTCCCAAAATTTAAGCGTAATCTCAATATTATCGGGTCGAATATTTGGAAATAAACAATCATTGAAAACCACACATCATAAATAGAGTTACTATCAAATCATCTTAATAAGCCGAGAACTTAACTGTGAATGTCACCACAAAAATAGGAATTTAAATAGGAGATCATTAGTAAAAATATTAACATGCAATAAAAATGTCACAATCAATTATAGAAGGAAAATTATAGAGAAATTTTTCATGTAAAATTTTTCAACCACAGATTCATAAACCAGTGTAGTGGAAAAGTGATTGATATCCTAAAAATGACTATAATAGGACAATATTTTTTTTGTTTCAAGACCTTTTTCCTAGAGTTTAAAAATTATTTCACTCTCCAAGAATGTAACTAAATATAATTACTTGATACATTTCTATTTCATATGCATAATCACAACATTTGGTTATGCCTTGAACAATTTCTACTTCATCCCTTAGTGTAGATTATGTCATATGGTGATGTAATATATTAACCTCTAAAACCAAATCCAATGATCAACATAAAATATTCTATAAATGGCCAACCATTATAAAAGATCATGATCCCTCACTTTATAACTTTTTTTCCATGGTAGTTAGTAGTATCCAAATTAATTTCTTATATCAATAATATCTTTATCCAACAACATTATCTCATCATTATAAACATATTAAGGGTTAATTTCCCTAAAACATGAGTTTTCTAAAAAGTTCAACTTTCTTCTAAATAACTTTTCTTGGTACCATTTAGCATATGATCTCAAATCATTAATAAAAAAATTCTCTTAGTATAATCCTTATATATTCCATAAATCTTATTACCATTAAATAATTTAAAAAATACTCAAATGACATGATTATTGAATCTAATAGAAAAAAAAATAATCCTTAATCTTTGTCTCTGGTAGTATCATAATCTTATCCATAATCAATTATCTTATTTTGGGATATATTCCTTTTCCACATGAGACATTGATTTGCACAGTGTCCCATATACTTCCAGTGGAAGGATTGCACATTGAACTTTTCTTTGATTCCCTTGAAATCAAAAATATTGTGGCCTCTTTCTACACATATATAAAAATACTCACATTCCTTTTAATCTTGTACCGTTGTGTCTCTTTTCATAATTATCAGATGTTTGAAAATACATCATTCTCTTCTTTACTATCAATATCTTAGGACCAGTCATACCATTATGTTCTTTCCTTCCTTGAAAGCTATAGGAAAGAGATTATTATATACAGTTGGAGTGAAAATTAGGGAAGAAAAAGAAGAGACGATTCCCAACGATCTTCCTCACAAAGCTCGTCCGCAGAGCCCTTAGGGCCCCGTGAGCTCACAGCGAAGCAAGGAGGCCGAACCCTCCCCGAAGGCATTTGACGTCCGCGAGCACGCCGCGAAGCAAGGAGGAAGACCCCTCTATAAACGCATTTGACGTTCACGAGCCCTCCGCGAAGCAAGGAGGTGGACACCTCTACGACCGCATTTAACGTTCACTAGCCCGCCGCGAAGCAAGGAGGAGGACCCCTCTGCCAACGCATTTGACGTTCGCGACCCATCACGAAGCAACCAAATACCTCTTCACACAGTGTAACCTTTTCTTTACGGTGCCTCTTGCCTATAAATACTGGGCTGGCCCCAATCCCAACAGACAGAAAATCCAACCTTTAAACTTCCTTGCACCCAAATCACGAAGCACCCTTTTCTCTGAGAATCATGTGCTACACGAGGTATTTTTTCTCTAGGAAGTGCCTCCCCTTGCCTTAGTTTAATCCCCTATTCTGAGGGGGATGCCTTTCGCGAAGCCAAAGGTCCATCACTGAGGATGGGGATCCCCAAGGGGACCCGAGTCTTCACGGAGCGTTTATGCTTCGCGAAACACCCCTCATGTACACGTGATCCACCTGCCAAGGTAGGGTCACTTTAATCCATGTAGCACACCGCTTCACGACACTTTGCTTCACGAGGAGTCTATGCTCTGCAAGTTAGTGCTACGTGGATGGATTTCCACTTCGTGAAGCACCTCCCATATACAACTCTTCCCTATACTATGGCTAAGGCACCCCACTTTGCAAAGCACACCCCTTCGCAAATGCTTTCCGCCATGCAGAGTGGAAGATCTTCACAAGGCCCCCGCCTGTGAACCCATTTGATTTGTAATTCCTCTTTCCGTATGACCCTCATGGTATGCACAATGTGATTTCAAAGTCCCCTGGATGACACTGCCCGTTTCTTTGCATCGCCTCATGCTCCTTCGCATAAGAATGTTAACCGTTATTGCTTCTTTTCATAGACATGATAACATGGACTCTGAAATGGAACTCTACATAACACTCCCAAGTCACGTCCTTGCTGATGCCTTCCCTCCCACAAGGAGAATAGGGTACCAGTTATGTAAGTCCTATGGGTGTGGAGTAAGCCCTCCTTGTCCGTGCTGCAGGACGTTAAACTGCTAAGCACCTTCGTCCTCAACACATGACATTAAACTATGACTTGGCCTTTTCCTCACACGTAGGTTCCCCCTACATTAAATATTCTCCATGCCCACTCATCTCCATAGGGATGGGATCACCCCTAATAGGGGATGATATCCTCTTAGTTGGAGTGGCATTTGATTGCGGGGAAGTGTAGCCACCTAGGTGTAAGCCCCTAGCCATTCTTCCAAGAGGCAGAACCCCTTCTCCTCCTCACTTACTCAGCGCCAAGGCCAACAGAGGGCATGATAGAGAACAACCCCCTCTTCTTTTCAAGGGTGCCAAATCCCTCTTTTTCTGTGCTTTGTTGCATCCGGGCCTCCATCCCGGAGTAAGTCCTAATCTACCTCTCCCTGGGCCACTCCACGTGTAAGCCTCACTCTACTTTTCACAGACACATCTTTCATGACGTGATCATCATGTCTCTACTACCTCTTGTTTCTCACACTGAGCATGAATCACGTTGGCTTAGAGTAAGCATCAACCATGGAATCCATCGGGAAACCTAGAGTGTAAGCCCCAAACACACAATCCCGAACTATGAGGACTTTGATCCATGTCAAGGCATGGTACGTAGGAAACCTCACGATGTTTAAGCCCACCACCCAGTTGTTCTGACCCCATTCACGTCAGTTCACCCTCGTCCCCCATGACGTTAAACTGTATACCTGAACTATGAGGACTTTGATCAATGTCAAGTCATGGTACATAAGAATCCTACACGAGGTTCAAGACCAACAACCATTGGCTCTGACCATCTCTGTGTCGGTGCGCCAAGCCCTAAACAATCCTGAACTATGAGAACTTTTATCCATATCAAGACATGGTACATAGAAAGCCTCCCTGAGGTTCAAGCCCACCCCCATTGGCCATTCTGATCCCCTTCATATCGGTTCACCAACACCTTGGGTAGCCTAGAGCGTAAGCCCCACACCATCCTGAACTACGTAGTCTTTGATCCATGTCAAGGCATGGTACATAGGAAGCATCCCTGAGGTTCAAGCCCATCATCCACCTGGACCAAGGTCCTTATTCACGTCGGTTCACCAACACAATCCCAAACTACGAGGACTTTGATCCATGTCAAGGCATGGTACGTAGTAAACCTCATGAGGTTCAATCCCAACACCCATCGGACTCCTAGTCCATCTTCATTTCAGTTCTCTGACATCCATTCTGAACGATGTGGTCTTTGATCCTTTTCAAGGCAGGGTTTGTAGGAAGCCTCCCTGAGGTTCGAGTCCACCACCCATTAGTTGCTCCGACCCCCATCACGTCGGTTTTCTGACACACCATCCCGAACTACGATGACATTGATCCATGTCAAGGCATGGTACATAGGAAACCTTTTGAGGTTAATTCCCAAAAACTATTGGACCCTTGGTCCACTTTCAGCGGTAAGCCATTTTCACTCCATTCAGCGGTAACCCATCGACAGCCCCATCCAGTGGTAAGCCATTGTGACCTCATTCAGCGGTAAACCATTGTCAACCTCATTTGGCAGTAAGCCTTCATCAGATGAACTACGTGGACTTTGATTCCCTGCCACAGGGATACATAGGATTCCTCCATGAGACTCAATCCCATCAATTATGTATTATCATGATCTCTCCCTCGAGCATATGTGTCTCGGGAAGGTCATGTCCCAAACCAAAGGTTCCACATCCTCTGGGTCCCATCCATGTGTCCATTCTCACGGGTCGCCTCCTCAGTTGTACCATCATCCCACCGAACTACGAGGAATTTGATTCCCTACCATAAGGATGTGTAAAAGGTCTCTTTGAGGCTCAATCCCATCACTACCATCATCTTCACGATGGTACCATCTCATTCCCCCTCTATTCCATTCAACTTTTCATAATCCATCTTGATTCTTTCCCGGGCCGCCACATCCTGGTAGGATTGTGCCAATTCACCTCCACACTGCTCCAGGAAGTGGTCGGGCAATGAACCATTCATTAGACCTGGCATCAGTGCTCCCTCAAGAGGTTACACCCATCTGATCCACTCCAGTCAGTGTTCCGATCAGTCTAAGGCATCCCCAATGGATGTCAAACTCATGGCACAACATGTGTTAAACATTTGAAGCTGAGGAAAACCTCAAAGACATGAATATTTCATAGGATTCACTGCATTCGATTTGGGATAACTTGGGCTTCCTCACCCTCAAGAATCCCTATAATAATTGGAAGAAAATCAGAGGTTCCAATGTTCTAGCGCCAAGACACGCCAATGATGCATCAACATGAATACTCCCCCATCTAAAGGTTACTTCCCTGATCGGACCCCTTGGAATGTCATGACAGAAGCAGTGTAATTAACCTACATCCATGAAAACATTGCATTGGTAAGAGTTTCATGAACAACATCTTAATCTGTAAGGGAGACCCGAATTAGGTGACAAATTTCGAGGAGGAATCCAAGGAAGGAAGAACTGACATCCCGTCATCATGTTTCAATCAAGGAGAAAACATCCCCGAACAGGGAGTGGATTCCGCCCACCTTTAGAAATTTGGAATGTGGGGCAACAGAACATCGACGATGACCCCTAAACGTGACAGATGTGTGATCCCCAGCGAAAGCATCAGAAATAGAAATCGTGATCCCGACATGAATTTATTCTCCTTAATGTGGATATTAGTAGCGCTAGAGACATTAGTAGTGTGATGTGTCACCGGATCCAGTTATCCGGTGCTGGGCCCCGCCAAGAAAATAGCGGGCCTGGCATGAAACTCACCAGAACATGGGGTAGTCAAAACGTTCGGCATCTCGGTCTGTGACATTGTCAGTGTGGATTCGTCTTACCTGTCATGGAAGATGGAATGGCACTGGCGCACTGGTCATCGATTTCGTTTTCTGTCATTACTAGTGTGATGATCTCCCAGGTTTCAGGAACCCAGTTTCTGCATCAAGAACCCGATCACCTCCTACCCAAAGACACCGGGACATGGGTAATAACAACACGGCTACCCCACACGGTTCATCCTTTTTTATGACGGCCTTGAATTCCACGACTAATGGGTGCCCATGCCCCTTCTCCTCATGGGAAATTTTCCAACATATGGTAATCAATGAACTTGTACATAGGTACGAGGAGGAGGGGGTCATCCCTACGAGGTACATGGACCTCATGGATTTAGAGGCGTCTATGCCTCACCGTCAACGCTGGCCCCAAGGGTTACCTAGGGAGTTGATGCTCCCGCTCCAACCTTCAATCATTTTGGTAGCCCCTCCCCAGAACGCCTTGATGACTCCATTCCCAACACCGATGAGGAAAGGGATGTTCGGGCCAGCCTGACCAGTGTTCGATCCCAGGGATACCTAGCAAGGGCCCCCACTAGGTCGCGCCATCACCGCCACCGAGTTCCCCGAGCAGAAGAGCAGGTAGACTACCTACCTGCACCACTGGTACCAGCCCAGCTGACCTGACGCCAGCATCGGGCATAGGCCGAGGAGGGCGCCCATCAAGGGGAATCAACGTCAGTGGCTATTATGGCCCGCGCCATAGCCTAAGTGCTTCATCAACCCCCTGCATACGCCAAGTAGGGGAAGCTATACACCCGACCTAGATTGAGGCCCCAAACACCCCACCGGTAGGCTGGGTCAACTCTCCTGGTCGTAGGCATAGGGAGTGAGCACCGCAGACTAACCCGCAACAATGCCATCCAGTACGGGGGCCCTCCCCGTGAAACTACCATGGAGGATGCAGGCCTTTCCCGCTTCCAGGCCCAGCTCGGAAGTATGCCTCATGCCACCTTTGACCCGAATGAGGGCCTTCCCCGTGGTTGCAACACCCCATATGGGATCCACTCCCGCGCTCATTACACAGGGAATGGAGCCATCCCCCGTGCCACGGACCACTGGGATGGGGACGTCGCACATCCATTCAGTCTACGATATGAGGACCTTCCTCACATCCTCATAGAAACTGATGAAGGTCCTCCTCTTCCTAGAAACCAGAGGGGTGGAGACCAACTTCACTTCGCCATCACCCAGCATGGAGGTCCTACCCATGTTTGGTCTAATCAGTACATGCACCTATCTAACACTGACGTCCTCAAGGGAACTAGGCATGGAGGTCCTACCCATGCTCTCGTCAGTTCCTTCAAGGGTCCTACCCGCACCAGCACCCAGCACGGAGGTCCTCACTATGTCCCCTTTGACATCTTCCCCGGTGCTCTATGCACCTCGGCCCACTCAGGAATATGTAATCCCTGCCCCAACACCAGTATGGACATAGGATCTCCTCGTGCCATGAATTTTCCCTTCCCCGAAGAGCCATTCTGGGGCATGAAGGCGGGTCATCGTTGCCGCAAGAAGAACACCTTAATGCTTTAAACTAAGATAAAAAATGTCTGTTTCTCTGATTCTAAAGCAGAGTATGACTCAACAATGGAACCCTCCCCTCAGTCCTCTATGTCAAAGACTAGGGTAGGAACAAGGAGTATCACCCTCATCCTTCTGGAGTGTGAAGTCCACTGGATTCCCTCCTCTCTTCACAGGTACATATAGGAGGAGGATATTTTGGTAATCCCACAGGGTCTGATCATGCAGTCACCACCATCATAACTAGAAGTTCCCTTTACCTCGACAAGAGATCATGGAGAGCTATTTTGGGGACCGATGGTAGTTGAGAAACAGTGTGACCCATCGCCGGGAACCGCGATCCCTACACTATAAAATTTGGTTATCAGCCTGTTGCATTGTGACATTATGGATAAGTAACCATACTCCTTGGAGGATGTCCCGGAATTCGGTGGCTAGTCATCTTATTCCCCATATTCTCCACCACCCAGTCTACTATATCAGCTGTCCGCCTCAGTTCCGCTACCATTTTCTCATATGCCTATGGTTGATGAGTAAGGCATCACGTGGCCAAACCCTGAATCTGAGCTTATGGGAAATTCCTATAGTGGATACCTTCCCGGGGAAGTTCTAGTTGACGGCAGGGTCGAACTTCTGTGCACCGGAATCGCTCACCCTAGAGAAAGTCGATTGTTTCCGTCAAACCCTTTGTGCGATGCAATTTTGTCTTCGTTATCATCAGGTGGTGTACCCTAGGAGCCAAGTGCACATTGAGGAAATCAGTGAGCAATGTCGTCTGGTCGACTTGGCCGCACTCCCCATGGCCCAGTGCCCTGAGTCACCAGGTCGCCAGAGGACCCTCCAATAAAGATGCGTTCAAAGTTTCAAGGTACTCCACAATATTATCAAGGAGGCCACCCCCACATGCAGGTCTATGGCAAGGGGATGTACGCTGGCCTCCTCTTCAGCCCAATTCGACAGCATCCCGACTCGCTATGCGATACTGTGGACATGCCCCTCGGAAGGGTCATGGTCCACATTGCCGATGTCATGGAAAAAGAGGAAGAGATGGAGTTTTTTGATGGGGACATTCCCCCTGAGGGTGTTCCACCACTGTTGGAACCATCGGGACAGATTACTTGTTAGCAGAGAAACCTCCTAGGTCTCTCTGCACCCACTGAGACATTGGTACTCAGCCGGAATGTTGGAAAAGGTAAATAGCATGTTGGAGTTGTCAAACACTCTGACCCATCCGCCTCAGTGCAGAAGACGAAGGAAGACCCCGAGAAGGCCACGTTGTGCCAGCAAATTGCTGAGAAAAAGAGGTGGTCGATGAACTCCCGGGTGAACGTGCGATAGAACGGTCACCCGACTATGGCGATCCTAGGCTAGGGAAGCAGGGGCAGGAACAACTTCCCTGTGGCGATATGCCTCCGGGCAACCCGGATCATACCACTCATACTGAAAGGGTTGAATCTTGAACTCATGGCAATAGGGCACGATATGTCTCACCGAACCATCCCAAATGGCACGACAATCCAAGGAATCCGCCCTGGGTTCCCCCAGCTGCCCCGTAGGCCACTCCCCCAGTCGCTCCACGAGCCGTTGAACCCATCTACCATGTCGAAGATCCCAGCAACGCACTCGTGGTTAGGGATCCCTGTCAAGACAGGGACCCCCTCCTGGATGATCTAATGGAGGCACTCATCACCCGCCTTGAGGCATTGGAAATGCGATAGTTGGCAGTCCCACACGATGGAAAGCCATTTCTAGTGTGGTTGGTTGATATGCATGCACCCTCGGGTTTTGGGGATCCCACATTCTCACCCTTTAATGGGATAGGGGACCCGCCGCTGCACTTGGCCCACTTTTCGTTAAGGTGTGGCCCCATGTTGGGGACTCCAGCGTAGGGGGAAGCCGCCATGCCTTGATGTTTTATGCAGACATTGAAAGGCCATGTTTTTGTCTGGTACAGGAAGCTCCCCATTGGGTCAGTGACTGGCTGGAAGGATCTTCGCAGGTTACTCCTATATCAGTTCAGCTCCACCACACTGAAGACCAGCATTGCAGACCTCTTCAATTGCAAACAAAGGCATGATGAGAGAGTCATGGACTTTATCACCCAGTGGAAGGGGATCACATACTCCCTTGACATGCCACTAACTCATGAGCAATTACTGACGATGTGCATGGGGAATGTCAAAACCGAACTAGTTCCTTCTCTGATCACTCAGAACTACACCTGAGGGTTTTGAGACTTATTAGATAAGGACTATCATCTCGAGGAATCTCTAAAATAGGCTTGTCTGGCATGTCCACTACCCCCTATGATCCCAACAAGGAGGGATGCCAGATCCGAGCCTACCAAAATGGCCCAAATAGAATCCCCCACGCAGCTAGAATTGCTTCCAGTGGCACCAGCTCCACAACCACACAGAGGCCCACCACCGCAGGTGCAACCTCCTACCCCTCAGTGACCGCCTACGAATCGGCAGGTTCCCCCATGCAACATGCCACCACCGCCTAGGTGGGATAATCAGGCTCCATCTCCTTCGAAGGCTCCTCCAGCCCCTCTCCAGGGCCAAGCTTCCAGATCCCCCTTCCCTGATAGAAGGAATCATACCTCCTCGTTCAATGAGGCTCAGGTCCATGGTTATTTTTGTAGTGCCTTGGAGCAATGGATCTTGTGACTACCTGAGTGTAGAAGGCCAGAAGAGACGAATCTCATAGATCACCAAAACTACTGCCCTTATAACCTAATCCTATGGCACACCAACAAACAATGCTATGTGTTAAAATACTGGATTGAAGACCAGGTTAACAACAATATAGTCTGGATGGGCCCGGCCTCAGCAAAAGTAGCTTGCGTCATCATAAGACTAGACATTAGTAGTGGCAGCGACAGAAAGTGGAAGACGATTTCCAACCGAGGAGCCTAAAAGTAAGATGATGGTATGGATCGTAAAGCGGTATCTCATGCCCATGGTGTCATCCAAGAATGAATGAATCTTCCAGATCATTCAGAATCTGCAGCCGCTACCTTTGCATCATCATCTCAGTCAGCCCCTTCCCAGAAGAGTGAGAATCAGCGACACAACGGGAAGCAATGTGCCCCACCGATTCCACCATCGTCTTGAACTCTTGGCTACTTCATTCCCCATGAGATGTATTTCCCTCCTAGAATCCTCCCATTGGTGGATGACTCTTTCGAGTGATAGTCAGTGGTACGATTTGGTTAATACCGTGGAGTTGGTAAATCCTTATATGACTCCTGATGAAGGGGAATGCCAGGAGAAGCTCCCCAACATACCTGGATAATGCCAACGTCGGAGGACCCGTGACCATATGGTTCGTCAAGGAATGTTAGATGGAACTTTCATCAAAGACGTGTACGCCAATGAGACCAGACAGTAGGCCCAGCCTTGAGCTAAGCATGCACAACCTCTTCATTTGGTGTCCTCAGATCTACCTCCATTGTCGTTTATGCTACTAGATCAGGCATAGCTACCTTGTCGGTACCATTTCCAGTCTCGCCCTGCTATAGGACAATATCAGTTGCCCGGTCCTCATCCAGCAGCAACTATTCAGGCCTCAACTAGTGAGCAACGGGACATACCCAGCACTAGCCAGCCGTCTGTCCAGCCGGCAGGGCCTGCCATGCCTCCAATTACAGAGAGATCACCTGTAAGCAGAGGTTCTCTCTTGGAGCAAAGGTACGATATCCTCAAACATCTCTCCAACAATCCAATGAGTCTCTCTATCCTTGAGTCTTTCCGCTTGCCTTTAGAAATATGTGTGACGCTCACCGAGGCTTTAAGGAGCCCCATCTAGTTTGAGATGGAGGCAGCAGCTGCAGAAGCCTTCCACAGAAAGGCAATTGAGAATGCAGAATGCCAGACAATTATCTCATTATCTGGTGAAGATGAAGACCCTCCCATACAGGGGCACATTCATCACTTGTACATCACTGGCCAGTTCAATGGCATAGAAGTCCGCCCCTGTCTTGTTGACATGGGATCTGGGATTAACCTAATCCCTACTCGGACACTCCAGAAGTTGGGGTTGTCTAAGGATGATTTAACACCCTCTGACCTAAGAATCCAGGTATACGACAGGACTGAGGAGACCCCGGTTGGCAAGATCCATTTGAAGACCCAATTTGGGGGGTCTATTTTCTAGTACTGAATTCGTGGTTGTTTCCCAGGACACCGCATACAATGCATTGTTGGGTAGGCCATGGCTCCACCTTCATGTAGTGGTCCCTTCATCATATCACCAATGCCTCAAATACTCCCTCAATGGTTGTTTAGGCGTGCTCCATGGAGATGTGTCTCCTTTTTCCTCTTGGGAAGCCCGCTATCGGGATGCTGACTATTACAAGAGCAAGGATAAGTAGATTATGGCAAGTGAGATTGATCCTTCCATGGTCACAACTAACCCTTGGGCACGTCTGGATGATGCCTACGTCTTCCTGATCCATTGATTGGAGTATACGACCCCCGACATGGATAAATTATTTATTGTCTCTCGTACAACAGGAATCCATATTCCCAAGTCCAAGCGATGGTGGAAAATCACCTCGTACTCTTACAAAAACCAGGATTAGGTGATCCCGGAACCTCCTACCCCCATATGGTATCAGGACATCCACCCCATGACAATGGCAGTACGTCATATGTGTCTGTTTATCCAGGATGGCATTGAACAAATCAAGATGATGTGCCCCTATTGTTTTGATATCATCAAGCGTGACCCCTTGGGTCGAAGACCAGATAGGATCGGATCAACTGCCATTATCACCTTGGTCTCATCAGCACGTGAACCTCACGATATGCTATCCACTACCACTCAGGAAGGAACTAGCCTCCCGTTGGGATTTTCTGACCCAGGGGAAGCTTCCCCTGCATGGGATCCCTCAGCAGTTGATGAAGAGGATTTGGAGGAAGCTCTCCCTGCCTTTGAAGAGGGTGTTGACAACACATTCGACGAGTTGGTACAGGTGAACCTCGGTAGTGAGGTGGACCCAAGGCCCACATTGTTCAGTGCCACCATGCCCCTCGAGGAGCAGAAACAGTACATAGACATCCTGAAATAGCACAGTTACATGTTATCCAGGAGTTACGATGAGATGCCAGGACTAGATCCTCAGGTGGTCGTCCACCACCTTGGTCTCCTGGTAAATCATCACAGGTTCAGGTAGCCTCCCAGAAAGATACACCCTTCTCATGGAGCCATGATCGAGGCTGAGGTTGAAAAGCTCATCTGGTCCAACATCATTAAGGAAGTACAGTACCCCAAATGGATGGCCAGCATTGTGCCAGTTAGGAAAAAGAATGGGCAGATCAGAGTCTGTATCGACTTCCATGATCTCAACCACCACTATCTGAAGGACGATTTTCCCCTTCCAGTGATAGAATTGTTGATTGATTCTACAACCGGGTTCTATGTACTCTCTTTTATGGATGGGTATTCTGGGTACAACCAGATCTGGATGGCCCCTGAAAACAAGGAATCAACCTCTTTCAGGGCGCTCCAAGTTACTTTATGTTAACATGTTATACCCTTTGGCCAGAAAACTTCATGTGCCACCTATCAGCGAGCCATGCATCACATATTCAATCCAATGCTGGGAATTTTGGTGGAATTCTATGTGGATGATCTGGTGGTCAAATCTCGCTAGCACGAGGACCATCTCAAGGACCTTGAGAAAGTGTTTGGTTTCCTCCATTCCTACCACCTGAAGATGAACCTATTGTAGTGTTCCTTCAGGGTCACCTCTAGGAAATTACTTGGCTTTGTTTTCAGTTACCGAGGCATCGAGATCAATCCAGAGAAGTTTAAGTCAACCAGCAAGATGCCTCCCCCGAGTAATATTCGGGAGATGTGAGGTCTCCAAGGCCACTTAGCCTACGTACGCCGATTCATCACGAACCTGGCCGAAAAGTGTATGCCCTTTTCCCATCTCATGAAGAATGGCACCGCTTATGAGTGGAATGAGGAGTTCTAGACCTCCTTTAAGGAAATCATGTAATATTTTCTCCAACCTCCGGTCATGATGCCACCCATCTCCAAGAAGCCGCTGATTATCTATGTCACCTTCCTAGAACGGTCCATTAATTCCCTTCTCTCACAGAATAACAATGTGGGGATGGAGAATAGCCTCTACTACCTCAGCCATATACTCCCTGATACAGAGATCAGATACTCCCCCATCGAGAGAAATTTCCTTGCGCTCGTATTTGTTGTGAAGAAACTGTGACATTACCTGTAGCACCATGAGGTACAGCTGGTCTCTCAGGTAGATCCACTGAAGTACATCCTAAGCCACCCCATGTTGACTGGCCGACTAGCGCTGTGGGAAGTGATCCTCCAGTAGTTTGACATAAGGTTTGTCCCCCAGAACTCCATTAAGGGATAAGAGTTGGAAGGCTTCTTAGCTACCCATTCAGCTCTTGACGACCAGTCCATGGAACATGATTTTACCGATGAGGAAATCTTCTCGGTGGATCAGGATGCGCCGTGTTGGCAGATGCATTTCGATGGGGCTTCTTGAATCCCCTCCATTCGAAGGCTAAATAATACCAATCTCAATACGGTAGGCCCTGGTATTGTCTTCATTACCCCGACACATGCCATTCTTCCGTACTCATTTCTGCTGTCGGAAGGCTGCACCAATAATGAGGCAGAGTATGAGGCCCTCATTACTGGCCCTGAGATATCCCTTGATATCAACATGCCCTATTTTCATGTGAAAGTAGACTTCGAGGAAGTCGTTTAGCAGGTCAACGATGAATATGTTGTCAGGAATGTAGATTTTGTACCACTGTTGTAGTGCACTCTCCTGCTAATGGCCCAGTTCTCTTCTTAGCCGGAAGTGGCTCACGTCTCCTGAACTCAGAATGGTCAAGATGACACCCTGGCTGGGTGGATTCGTCACTTGTAGAGCCCGAGCAGGATGACTTATTTATCCATGTGGCACATCAGGGGGTGGTTTCTCCTGTCTATCTAGATAATGGAAACGGCCCACAGGTAGGTCACCTAACCATAGGCACCTCCACCTCAGGAACACCGGTTCCCCAAGACGCAGTGGTTGAAGTGATTCCCAACTTGGGGGACCCTTAGGTCTAGTACCTCCAAAATGGTTACCTCCCAGCCGATCGGGCCGAGCGCAAGCGAATCCGACACTGCACGTTACATTTTACCCTCCAGGACGGTCCCCGTATTGAGTGGATCCCTTATAAGTGCGGGTTTGATGGTATTCTCCTCCATTTCATTCAAGGATTCGAGATTCCACAGGACATGCAAGAGGTTCATGGCGGTTCTTGCGGTGCCCACCAAGGTGGGCCGAAACTGTCTCACCAAATTTGGAGATTGGGGTATTTTTTGCCCTCCATGATCCATGGCTGCATCGAGTTTTCTAAAAAGTGTCATTCATGTCATGTTCTTGCTAACTTCATACATCGACAACCGGATCCCCTTCACACTACCAAGTACTCTTGGCACTTTGCGGTGTGGGGACTCGATGTCGTGGGACCGTATCCACCGGCAACAGCTCTCCAGTACCGGTTCATCCTGACCACTATAGATTTATTCTCCAAGTGGGAAGAGGTAGTTCCGCTCAAGGATGTCAAGGCTCGATCCATTTTTGATTTTGTGAGATCGAATATCATCTACCGATTTGGAGTCCCTCATACCGTTCTCACAGATAACGGCACAAACTATCGAGCATCTGAGTTGAAGAAATTGTATTCCAAGTACAATATCCATTCTAACCACACCTCCCGCTATCATGCGCAGGAAAATGGAAAGATCGAGGCATTAAACAAGACCCTCTCTACCATTTTGTAGAAAATGTTTCGTCAGTACAAGAAAAGTCGGTCGGACAAACTCCCCAATGCCCTCTGGTCTTATCGGACAATGGCTCGTAATTCTACCCAGGTTACCCCATATTCTCTGGTGTACGGAATTGAGGTCATCCTGCCCATTGAGATTTAGCTTCCCTCATTGTTCATAGCAGTCTATGATCAGCAGACATCAGATAAGGTAGTTGAAATCCGTCTGGCTGAATTGGAATCACTTGATAAGAATAGGCTTCGTGCACTGCATAATCTAGAGGGGCACCAGAACAAGATCGCCAGAGCCTTCTACAAGAAAGATCTCCTCCACTCCTTCTTACAAGGTGATCTGGTATTGGACCTCAGGACGCTAATGTTACTCGGTAGGAAGCCACCCAAGTTGCAGCCCAAATGGGAAGGTTATTACATCATTCACAAGGATTAATCCAATGGCATGTATTCCCTGGATACTGAGGATGGTGAGCATATAACTCCACCCACCAATGCCAAGATCCTCAAGCAATATTTTTCCTGAGCCTCACGGTTTTGCATAACCTTAAACTGGATGGTCCCGCATGACCCTAAACTGCACGGTGGTCCCAAATGACCTTAAAC
Source organism: Viscum album (assembly GCA_963277665.1). Classification (NCBI taxonomy): domain Eukaryota; kingdom Viridiplantae; phylum Streptophyta; class Magnoliopsida; order Santalales; family Viscaceae; genus Viscum; species Viscum album. The sequence goes on from OY728130.1 coordinate 1,940,109,253, forward strand.
CATTCGATCCTACATGACCTTAAACTGTGCATCATCCTACGTGATGTTAAACTGAATGTTCATAATTATGTGTGGCTTGATTCCCATCCTCATGGGATATATAAGAACACACCGACACCTCGTCTTGATCCTAGCCCCCAAAATCTTCTCTTTAACTACCCCCCTGGGTATAGATTTCTCTGAGGATCCTTGCATGATATTGTGTAGGATTTTTTATCCCCACTCATAGAAGGATTATAATGGTCGCACCATGTGCCCACTCCAGTTCTTCTATTCTCCCACGTCCTCACTGCAGGACGTTAAACTGCATGGCCTTCATGAACTATGTATGACTTGATTCCCATCCTTATGCGATATGTAGGAACGCCTGGACATTTTGTCTGTTGGCCCAGCCTAAACACCAGAATCTTCCTCTCAGGTCAAGGCATATGGAAAAGGGTGAAAAATGTTTCACCAATTCACACCAAGATAACCACAATCCGGCCATACATCCCGCTCCCTGGAAACATTCGCCTCTTTCATAGATGGGTACAATTATGCGTCACCTACTCCTTTGATTGGGAGTCCGTCATCTTCCCCATTTAGAAGGTCCCCCGAATGGTATGAATTCTAGGACTAAGGTCTCTCTTACCACTTTGGGCCAACTCCCTTGAGGATGTTGAGCAACAAGAGGATACATGTCCCACGTTGCGAATATGGTCAGTGGTCGATGCTCATTTTTTTCTCCCATTTCAGGTCACTATAGGAACGCTGTGTTTCAAACATTGTAAACAGTTGTCCTGTGACATTGGAACCACTCCAAGATTTCCCAAAAATTGAGTATAGTGGCTAAATATGCCCAGTTGTATCTGCAAGTGATGAACTCCCTTCCGGAAAAGCCAGATTTTAGTTCCCCATATGACGAGGAGAGACGAGACCGTCTCCTTGTTTCCCACGCCGAGCATTTCTCACGTGGTCTTAGGAGATATGATGAGGTGGTAACTATACAAGAGGGATTATGGCCTTCAATCGGAGGCCCATCCTCAGGCCCCTTGGCCTTTTCGGGCCCCGACCCAGGTTATCTCCTATAGGATTGTACGTTGTGGTGTGGGATTGTGTCCATATTCACATAGAGTTACTCGTTGTGCCGTACATATCCCCACATGAGACTCCTTATCCTCTCTTTTTTCCTCACTACAAGATGTTAAACCGCAAAATAGTCAGGCCTTCTTAATCGAGGCCTAGCCTCAGGCCCCTTGGCCTTCTTGAGCCCTAGCCTAAGTTCTTACCCAGAGTGTACGGTGTGATATGGGATTCTGTCCTGATTCACGTCGTGTTATTCATCGTGTTGTACACCTCCCTTGCATGGGGTATCTTCCTCCTATCTTTCATCCTCATTGCAAGACGTTAAACTACAAACATCTCGGGCCTTCCAAACCAAGGCTCGGCCTCAGGCCCCTTGTCCTTCTCGGGCCCTAGCCCAAGTTCTTACCAAGAGTGTATAGTGTGATATGGGATTATGTCCTCATTCATGTCAGGTTACTCGTCATGCCGTACACCCCCCTCGTTAGGGTATCCTACCCCTATGCGCCATCAAGAACTACGTATGGCTTGATTTCCTTCCTCATGGGATACTTAGGACCACCTGAATGTCTAGACTCTGGGTCCATCCCCATCTATTAGAAATCTCCCTTTCACCATAGCCCTGTGGCCTACCCTTTTCTTAAGAGGGGAGTATATGGTGTGGTATGAGATTATGCCTTCATTCACATCAGGTTTGTAATGACCACGCCACGTACCTGTCCCTCTTGGGATCTCTCTATCCCCTATTCTCTACTCATCCCTTCAAATCGGTTACTATCAAGTAGAGCACCCTCGTCGACCCTGTTCAGCGATTATCCAATGTGCCTAAGGGTACTATGGTTTAGTACATGGAATGACGAATTCTACTCGGACATGCTTCCATCCGCTTCCAAGGCTTCGTGTTCCCCTTCATTAGGGATTCCATCACCTTTCACATCCAATGGGACCCCCGAATGGCATGGATACTCGCCCCAAGGGCCCTCATACCATAACAGGACAAATTCCATTAGGGTCTCGAACAACGAACTGATACAAGTCCTGCATTGTGAATATGGTCAGCAGTTGATGCTCGTTTATTGTTCCCATTGCATGTAACATGATAGAGATACCGTGATTCCTCCATGGTCAACAGTTATCCTCTATCATCATGCCAACCTCATTAAGCCCAAGGTATTGGTTATGTGATTCACATCCTTTTCCCCCTCATCATGTCCATGTAAACCTCCAACACTCATGACACTATTCCTTAGTGCGCATATGCACATTAGGTGAACAAAGAAGCTGTAAGGGCGTCATTCGGGGCTCCGCACCGATTTCCCATCGATGGGTGTTCTAGGTATTGCATTAAAGATCTTCTTCCCTTGTTTCCCACACCGAGTTTGACTCATTTGGGATTAGGGATCGTGCTGAGATCAGTACATACTTGGAAGGTTTCCAACCCTCCATGGTCTGAGCTGTAAGACTATAAACTAAGATATCCTCAGAACTACGTACAACTTGATTCCCATCCTCAAGGGATAAGTAGGAACACCCAGACCTATTGTCTTTGGGTCCAGTTTGAGTCCTACTAATTTTTCTTTTATGTCTCGCCTTCTAGATAATGACTATGGGACCGTGTGGAGTGGTATGGGATTACCTCCTCATTCACGTTAGGTTTGAAAAAGCCACACCATGAGCACCCCGTTCTAAGAATTAGATCTCATGTTTCCTATCCCGCACGACATTAAACTGTATGTTGTCCCACATGACATTAATATGTTCCATTAAGAACTATGTGTGGCTTGATTCCCATCCTCATGGGATACATAGGACCCCCACGAACGTCTCATATTCAGGTCCTTCTCAGCTGGGTGCTAGTTTCTCTGGCCCCTTTCACTCTCACCCCTATTTGGGCCCTTTGGCCCAGGGTTCCCATCTCGGAATTGTGTATGGTGTGGTGTGATATCATTTCCCCATTCACGTTAGGTATTATTTATTGCACCGTACACATTCCACAGCTAGCATCGTCTCTACAACGACTACACTGAAAGACGTTAAAATTCATTCCTGGTCCTATCAGATGACCCTAAAATATGACATTATCGTCCTGGCTGCATGATGAAAAATGGCACTGCATCATGATGTCCTCACTCAAGGGGACACTGTGTTTGGTATTGGTCACACACCATAGCATTTTTCAACACCATCCACAACATGATTCTTGTGGTGACTCTAGGGCCTGCTACCCCAGGACTTCCGCCTAACAAAAGAAAAACCACTTACCTTAAAGTACAAACATGATTTATAAAATACTGCTTCTTTTGGTGCGAGTTACACACCCTCACGCCCCTTTTTCTTGGCACTGGTACCCTACCATGACCCTTCAGTAACTACGTGCAGCTTGATCCCAATACTCATGGGGTTTATAGGAATGCTTGTGCACTTTGTCTCAGTCACAGTTCATATCTCATTTTTGGTCCCTCGACCTAAAACCTCTCCAAGGAACATGTGGTGGTTAGAACCCCTAGTTCCCATTCACGTTGGGTTTTTTGTAGTTACCCGACCACGTGTCTCCCATGTTTCCTACCAACTATGGTCCGAGTTCTACGACCCTAAACTATGATCTCCCCATGGGAAGGGACTCGATTCCCTCTATTTAATACATCTCGTTGTCGTATTCAGATGTGTTTTTACCTATCGCCCGAAGTGTGGTATTTTCATGGGGACATTCCCCTAGTTCCATGACCAAGAATCGAGAGCCCTATATTTGGATCCGCTTCCTCTTCCATATCCGAAGGTACCCCCTAACGGCCTAGTCCCATGCCTCCTCGGCTCACCTACCATCCTGGCCCAATGCCCCTAAGGATTTCAGATGACATTTGCGACAGGTCCTGTGTTTCGAATATAGTCAATGGTCGACCCTCATTTGTCTATCCCCATTCCAAGCTATCGCAATGTGGATGCTGATTTTCTACAACAGTCAACATCTATCATCTATAATCACACTGTCATCATTTTGGTCCAGATTTCTAGCTTCATGATACACACATTTCCACTTCCTCATGTTCAAGTGGAATTCTGACATACTTGGATTTATATATTCGTGTGTATTGGTGCACTACATGGATGTGTTAGCATCATTGGGCCGATATTCATTGAGAATCCCTTCGCCCTAACATATTCCTTCATGTTTCAGAAAAGTCCCCCATTACTTCTTGTATCCCACATCGATCATAACTCACGTGGGCTTAGTAGTTTTGGAAGGATGTGCACCGGCGTATCTAGGCTTCTCATCGCCCCAAAAGACGCTAAAATGAACTTCTAGAACTATGTGTGGGTTAATTCCAATATTTATGGGAAATGTAGAGACATATTGGTATTTCATCCAGGGTCCATCCCCAAGAATCATAAATCCTATTCTTCCTCATTTCTGGCCCCCTAGCCTGACCCCTTGTGGGGAACCGTACAACATTATCTCTTCCATGAACAAGTTCTGGATTCCCCAAGATGACATTGGGAAGCAACGACTCCCTTGCCAGAGAGGCCCTGTATGAGAGAAGGAATGGTCCATGATCAAACCGATGTGTCATCTAGTGTGCTTCCACCAAGATGGCGTAATTTCAAGTGTGTGTGATTCTGTTCAAACAAACCATCACTCCACCCATCATTCTTTTCGTTCCCTTTATTCGGACCCTTGTCCTTTTTCATGTCTAAATGAACCCCCTAACAGTATGTATGCTTGGAATATGTCTCACGTACTTTCCTGGGCCAATTTTCCAGAAGACAAATGGATGGCATTATGAGTCAGGCCCCGTGTTTCAAACATGGTCAGCGGTCGGCCCTCATAGGTCATCCCCATTTCAGGCTAACGTGAAAAGGATATTGTGTTTCGAACATGGCCAATATTTATCCTTCATTGTTATGACACCCCCATAGTGTTCCGTATTTTGGGTATCGTGATTCACAATTTCCACTTCCCTATGTTCTGACTAATCTTAATTCCCCTGGCATTACCCAGATCGTGCAATAAAGCACATTAGAAGAATGGCTCGTCTATTGTTCTGAGGTCCTAATCCTCCGATATGGCCTATCCAATGTCTTTCCAGAAGATCCAAATTGGATACTTAAACCCTGCATGCCCGAATCTTGGTCAATGTGTTATGTTCATATGGAATAATATGGTGATCACCCCTTGTTTCTCACATTGTGTTCGACCCACGTGAGCTTAGGGACTGATCGTTGGACATTTCACGAATATAACAGATGCATATAAATACAACCTCGATAATGAAACTAATCTATGATATCGAATCAAATAAATCAAAACATGAAAGTACATTTAAGAGTTTGTAATCCTTACAACACTCAGGGGTCTATCTCTCCTAAGGATGGGTTGACCCCGTCAAAAGAGAGTTGCAGTTCCGCCACCCTATGACCTGAGGCGTCCGGGATTTACTACCACCATCTCAACTCCCGCTCCTCCTCAGAAGCGATGGTGTGAAACTAATATTCCACAGTTTGGGCCCCTTCTAAATCATCCTAAATGACATCCACTTATTCAGAAGCATGCCTCATATGCTCTTTTGCCTCTTCTAGTTGGGCCTTCAATAGCAAGATCAACTCTGATTGTGCATTAAGAGAGGCTGAGTGATCACTCGCCTAGATCTATAGAAGATGGATCTCATTATCTGCCTCCCGGAGCTTGTTGATGTTCATTACCTTCCTCCACTTCCAGCCCACGCTGGGGCTACGATCATACTCCCAGATCTTCTTCGCCAGAAGATCTCGGTTGAGCATGTGAGGGCGTTGGGCATCCACTCCCCCAGCACATAGTTCGCACAGTCGCGAGCGAAGTCTTTCCATATTGTGCAACCATAATGCCTGGGGGTCTTTTTGATAAAGCACATGATCAGCTTCCATGATCCGCGACAGACTATCTCGCTGTCCTCTTTGTCAGAGGACTTCTTGTCCCAGTCCGTGCAGTTGGCAGGGACATATGCGGGGTACGCCCTCTGGAAATATTCAGAGGGATCTGCATCTGGCATCAGATTAGGCGTGGAGGTACATGGGTTGACTGGTCGATCCTCATCGTTGGACCCCAAGTCAATAACCATAAGAATGACCCAGCTGGCGGTCTCGCCATTGATAGGGAGCGCTGCAGCTTAGGTGTGATGTGTATCTATCTCCATGATTACAGGCATGCCACTAGGAGGGGCACCACCAGAAACCCGACCATCCTCGCCACAACGGCCCATGCCAGTCGAAGAACTCTACGTAACAGAGAATGGCATGGAAGTCAGTTGGAATGATCAACAAGAGGCAGTAATGAGCTCTGTAGAGAGGACTTACAGAGATCAAACTACTGGGTCAACTCCTTAGTTGATGTTGACGGGACCCAGACGTGTGGCCCACCGTATATTGCTGGAGGGTTTGGAGATTATGGAAGAGCCAGCTCAGGTGTCCTAGCCCTACTAGACAGAGAACTGGATGCAGCCACAAGTGCGGGCTCTGCGGGTCCTGCTTAAGAACCCACCGAGGGGCGAGAAGGAGGCCTACACACAAGGTTCTCTTGCACGGTTCAAATGATGGTAAGAAGTCCATAATTACCTAAGAGTATACCCTGAGGAAAGAAACTTGGAATGTTACCTTGAGACCCTTCGTGAAATCGTCGAGACTCGAGTCTTAATCGCTGACTTCGCCTTCTACCAACAGACTCCCTCCACCGGCCTCGTCCCCCTAAGAGGATTCGTTTGATTCTTTCGATAGGGGAAAGCACTCTCTCAGCTCAGTGGCCGAAAGCTATGGGGGAACCATCCGATCCAGCAGTACCCTCACCCGTTCTGTCATTGGATGCGGGGAACCCCTGGAATGCATGAAGTCCTCCTGCTCAGCTAGATATTACTCAACCTTTGCAGGGGATACTATGAAACTGTCCTAGAAAGGGCATATACCCGGTAAATCCATCCCGAGATGGTTCGGGTTTTGCCACATCTCGGGTAGGCCGAGGAATTTCCATTTTACATCCCAATTTTCCCAGTCCCCCAGAAAAACAACATTATCTAGAATGTCGATATGGCACAGCCTTTTCCCTAGGTCCTGAGTAGATATCCTATGGAATCCTCTTGGTGGCCGCCCCTCAGGATGGCTCTGCTCTTCTGGTACCACCAGATCTTCTGCCACTGTTGGATCCACCACCACAGCATCACCCTTAGTCGGAGCAAGTCTCACCGCTACAGTATCCCCGCCACCACAAGAGGCCCTTGCCACCTTCCGACCCCGACCATGAGATAGGGGAGGCCTGGCATCACCAGCTCGAACAGTTGGCTGCTTTAGCATTTCCCCCTAGATAAGCTGCCTCCCTGCTTATGTCATACTCCTTCACCAGTCCTAAGGTGGCAGTAGGTGGAGGTAATGTATTCCGCATTTTCCCATATTCCCATGTGAACATGAGCCACAATTTCCTCATCACACATGGGTTCTCCTCATGGTGCACCTCCCTACAGACCCGCAGAGTCATTCACTACACGCACCGGAATTTTCTTGCAAACCGGTGTGGGGTGTACAGCTCGTAGAGAGGCTCACGGTCCACCCTTTCCACTAAGACTCCACCTCTAAAGGTCGGGAGATAGGCCTGGTGATCTTCTGTCCCCCAACCATCATCGGTGAATGCCCCCATCAGAAATGAAAACGGGTGAAAATTAAAGTCTTCCACCTTCCATTCTGGGTTTAGCACCAACGATATGGTCAATTTGGTTGGAAACCTTCCAAAAACATTCAGGATAGACGGGCAGAAGTTTGACCCTGGAGGCGATATAGGGTTCTAATACTCCAAAATCCGCCTGATGTGCGCCGCAATCAACCCATGAAGAATTTGGAAGGGCCTGCATATCCTCTGCGGCCTCTTCCCCTCGCTAACATGCCGTAGCATATTTTACAATTTGGGGAGCATCATAATCCCTAGATTGACCCGCCCTCCTGTGTCCAGCATCGATTCCATGATAAACATGCTAGGCCGCACCCCCCATGTTGGTATCCCTCACTGGTAGGATCCAACCACAGATGAGGGCTGCAATAAATGCTGCCAGTCTGACTATCGGATGCTGTTCATTATTGACACTAAAACCCCATGTCTTCTACTGGCTGTCCTCAATGAGACACCAATGCGAGTGATCTATTCCCAGTTGATCCCCCTTCGGGAAATTCCGAGTCCTAGTGGGAAACAATCGATCCACCGGGAAGTTCAAGAACTGCTTGAACCACTGCCTAAAGTGGATGCCCCTCACTACTTCTTTGTCTTCCCCGGGAACCAGCCCCATCAGTTCCATCTCCAGCCGTGGAATATGCTCCGGATCCTTCCACGCACTCATTATGGGGAGGAACTCATCGTACATAGCCCCCAATATTGGGAACGCTGAAATTTTTTTGACATCACACAGACTGATGCTGACCTCCCCATGGTGCAGGTGAAACGTGTAGGTCCTAGGAGACCATCTTCTCAAAAGATCTGGCATCAGCTATTTTGGTTGATATATGTGGAATTGGGAGGCCCATGCTGCCTCATACAAACCCACTCTCCTCTGCTCGGCTCCAAACTCCTCACATGTTGTGCCTACCCAGTAGGCCCATGCCCAATCTACTGTGATGTTTCCAACCTAGCGCGGGTCCCACTCCTCGGACCACCCCTTCTTCGTATTCCCCAAGGTTGCCTTCATTATTGTATGGTACAAAGGAGGAGACGTCTCTGGCTACAATTTAGGCCCATAGATGTTATTCTTGTGATTGTATAGGTTGTTAGAAACTATGGGTGTGAAGTCCTCTTGCTCATGACCATAAGCTGCACGAAACCATTGGCGCTGGCACGACGTACTCCTGAACCAGCAAGCTGGTTCGTCCCTACTTGCCCTAGGAATGAAGACATCATCCCTTATCCTGAATCCATTGAAGGGTAGCCTCCTGCACAGCGGATGGTTCTTCTGGCTCTCTTATAGCAGCTCCATCAATGAATTATGGTCCGAGTGGCTACGAACCAACTCTCCTAGACTGAGACAACTTTCCATCTCAACCCATCCAGGAGGTGTCTACAAGAACCCCTGGGAAGCTTCTTGATGGGCCATCTGGATTTAAGACTCAGCCAATTTTCAGGTCAGATCGCAAATCATGTTCACGGGGCTTTTTCGCAAAGCTATTTTGCAGAGCCTTACCTCGGCCTTCCAACGCACGCTTGCCTAGCACTATCGTAGACTCAAAGACTCACGGTTCGCCACGAAGCCCAATTCATGGGGAGTAGTTGCATAGTACGTGGAGCTTCGTGAATCGAGAGATCAAAATGAAAAATTCACCGAGAAGTGAAAGGAAAAAAGAGAGGTTAGCCTCCCTTATTTATAGGAGGCACCCTTCGGAGCTTCGCGACGCGTCCGAAACATGCCGATTGCCGAGGTGCGCTCGCCCAGCGCTTTGGTGGTCCACCTCGCGAGCCTTCTTCGTGATCCATCTCTGCGAACTGCTGAAGATTTTGGTGATTGACCCTCTGACATTGACCCTTGATCTCTCTGCAGCTCCAAGTCTGAGGGAGGACATTTGTTGGTGCCAAAATGAGGGAAGAAAAAGAAGAGATGATGCCCCACGATCTGCCTCGTGAAGCCCATCTGCGGAGCCCCTGGGGCCCTGCGAGCCCACCATGAATCAAGGAGGTGGAGCCCTCCGTGAAGACATTTGACGTCCGCATGCCCACTGAAAACAAAGGAGGCAGACCCCTCCGTGAATGCATTTGACATTTGTGAGCCCGCCGTGAAGCAAGGAGGCAGACCCCTCTGCGACCGCATTTGACGTGTGCTAGCCCACTGCGAAGCAAAGAGGCGGACCCCTCTACGAGTTCATTTGATGTCCGTTATCTGCTGGGAAGCAACCAAAGACCTCTTCATGATGGGTAATCTCTTCTTCATGGCGCCACATGCCTATAAATATCGGGCTCCAACTGAGCCCAATGGACGTACATTCCGACCTTTCAACTTCCTAGCTCCCAAATCACGAAGCACCCTTTGCTCTATGAATAATGAGCTATGCAAGGTATTTTTTATCTGTGAAGTGTCTCCCCCTTGCCTCGGTTTAATCCCCTCTTCCAAGTGGGATAAATTTCACGAAGATAAAGGGATTTCGTGGAGGAAGGGGATCCCCAAGGGGACCCGGGTCATCACGGAGTGTTTATGCATTACCAAACACCCCTCATGTACACGTGATCCACATGACAAGGCAGGGTTACTATACTTTGAAAAGCACATCTCTTCATGATAATTTTCTTTGCGAGGTGTGTCTTCTCCATGAGGCAGTGCTCCACTGATGCCTTTCCACCTCGCGAAGCACCTCCTATATACACCTCTGCCCTATGCTAAGGCTAAGTCACCACACTTCGCGAAGCACACCCCTTCGCAAATGCTTTCCACCATGTAGAGTGGCAGAGCTTCTCAAGTCCTCTTCTTATGAAACCCTTTGCTTTGAAATTCCTCTTTCTATGCGACCCTCTTTGTCTTCAAGATGTGATTTCAAAGTCCACTGGACGACACCACCCATTTTGTTGCTTTGCCTCATGCTCCTTCACATAGGCATGCTAACGACTATTGTTTCTTCCCATAGCCACGCTAATGTTGACTCCTCAACAGATCGTTTCATAACACCCCCAGTCACGGCCTTGCCAATGACTTCCCTCCCACAAGGAGTAGAGGGTACCAGTTATGTATGTCCTATGGGTGCAGAGCAAGCCTACTTCGTCTGAGCTGTAGAACGTTAAACTGCCAAGTGACTTCAACCTCAACACATGACTTTAAACTGTGACCTGGCTCTGTGCCTGAAACACAGGGTCCCCCCACCTCAGACATTCTTCATGCCCACTCGTCTCTACGGGGATGGGATCACCCCTCAGAGGGGATGATATCCTCGTTGTTGGAGTAATGTTTTTTTGCGGGGAAGGGTATCCACCTGGGTGTATGCCCCGAGCCATTCTTCCAGGAGGAAGCACCCATGATCCTCCTCACATCCTCGTTGCCATGTCCAGTGAAGGGCATGATAGAGAACGACTCCCTCCTCTCTTCCCGGGTTCCAAATCCCTCTCCAATTTCTATTTATTTGCACCCGGGCCTCCATCCTGGAGTAAGTCCCAATATTCCTCTCCCTGGGCTGCTCCACGTGTAAGCTGCACCCCACTTTCCACGGATGCAACTTTCTTGATGTGATTGTCAGGTCTCTGCTGTCACCTGTTTCTCACACTGAGTATGAATAACGTGGGATTAGAGTAAGAATCGCCAATAACATCCATCGGGTATCCTAGAGTGTAAGCCTAACACACACCATCCCGAACTATGAGGACTTTGATCCATGTCAAGGTATGGTACGTATGAAACCTCACGAGGTTGAATCCCACCACCCAGTCGTTCTGACCCCATTCACGTCGGTTCACCCTTGTCCTGCATGATGTAAAATTGTATACCCAAACTACAAGGACTTTGATCAATGTCAAGGCATGGTGCGTAGGAGGCCTCCACGAGGTTCAGGCCCAACAACCATTAGCTATGATCATCTATGTGTTGGTGAGCCAAGCCCCAAACCATCCCAAACTACGAGGACTTTGATCCATGTCAAGGCATGGTAGATAGGAATCCTCCCTGAGGTTCAGGACAACAACCCATTTGTTGTTCCGACCCCATTCACGTCGGTTCACCAACAACATGGGCAGCCTAGAGTGTAATCCCCACACCATCCTGAACTACATGGTCTTTGATCCATGTCAAGGCGTTGTATGTTGGAAGCCTCCCTGAGGATCAAGCCCATCATCCACCTGGACCAAGGTCCTTATTAACATCGTTTCACCAACACCCTTACTAACTACGAGTACTTTGATCCATGTCAAGGCATGGTACGTAGGAAACCTCATGAGGTTCAAGCCCAATACCCATCAGACCCCCAGTCAATCATCACATCAGTTCTCCAGTATCCATTCTGAACTACTTCTTCTTTGATCCTTGCCAAGGAAAGGTATATAAGAAGCCTCCCGGAGGTTCGAGCCCACCACCCATTGGTCGCTCCGACACCCCTTCATGTTGGTTCTCCGACATACCATCCCGAACTATGAGGAATTTGATCCATGTCAAGGAATGGTACGTAGGAAACCTCACGAGGTTCAAGAACAACAACCATTGGACCCCAGGTCCAGCTTTAGCAGTAAGACATTGTTAATCCATTCAGTGGTAAGCAGCCGACTGCCTTGTCCAGCAGTAAGCCATTGTGACCTCATTCATCGGTAAGCCATTGTCAACCTCATTTAGCGGTAATCCATCATCAGATGAACTACACAGACTTTTATTCCCTACCATGAGGATACGTAGGAAGCCTCCATGAGACTCAAGACCATCACTACTGTCTTATACTGATCTCTCCCTCGAGCCTATTTGTCTCGGGAAGGTCATGCCCCAACCTAGAGGTTCCACTTCCTCTAGGTCCCATCCATGCATCCATTCTCATGGGTCGCCTCCTCAAGTGTCCCATCATCCCACCAAACTATGCGGACTTTGATTCCCTACCCTGGGGATATGTAGCCAGTCTCTTCGAGGGTCATGACCATCACTACCATCATCTTCATGACGGGCCCATCTCATACCCCCTTCACTCCATGCAATATTCCATCATCCATCTTGATTCTTTCCCGGGCTGCCACATCCTGGTCGGATTGTGCCAATTCACCTCCCCACTGATCCAGGAAGTGGTCGGTCAACTAACTATTTGTTAGACTCAACATCGGTGCTCCCCCAAGAGGTTACACGCATCTGATCCACTCCAGTCGGTGTTCTGATTAGTGTGATCTGTCCCCGCTGGACGTCAAACTCGCGGCACACACTGTGTTAAACCTGGGAAGCTGGGGAAAACCTCAGAGAAATTCATATTGCATAGGATTCCACGCATTCGACGTGTGATTCATCATGCTTATGCGCCCTCGAGAATCCCTATAATAACGGGAAGAAAATCAGATGCGACAGTGTTCTAGTGCCTAGACATGCCAACGATGCCTCAACCTGACTACTCCCCCAACTGAAGGTTGGTGCCCGGACCAGACCCCTTGGAATGTCCTGAGAGAAGCAGTGTAATTAACCGGTGTCCATGAAAACATGGCAATGTGAAGAGTTTCACGAAGTACATCTTAATATATAAGGGAGACCCATACTGGGTGACAGATTTTGAGGAGGAATCCATGGATGGAATAACTAACATCATATCATCCTGTTTCGATCAAGGAGAAAACATCCCCGAACAGGGAGCCGATGCCGCCCGCCTTTGGAAAACGAGAATGCGGGGCAACTGAATAGCACCGATGTCCCCCGAACATGATGGACGTGCGTGCCCTGGAGAATGCATCAGAAACATATACCCTTATCTTTATCACATGATACAATTTCATCATATGATGAGTATGCTTGGGAGAATAATTAATTTCAATATATTTTCCAAATACCATAAAAGATAAGATTATTCTCAATCTTTGTATCATGTATATTTGTGAAGTTAATGTTTCTTTTTTTAGGTACCATTTCTAAATAACGAAATAAAATAAATTACATAAAATAATTACAAAAAATAATATATAATCTCAATACTAGTAAAATAGATAACATAAATTTAAAAATTTTATTTGTAGCTAATCTAATAATCCTAAATATGGTTTGTTTGGGGAAATTTTTACATTTAAATCATTTCTAATAGTTTCTAAAGAAAATATGAATTATCCTAATCATATTACTTAGGAGTGTCAAACCAAGTGCATAGTAAGGCTTTTTTTGTGTACCAGGATACGCCGAGTCAGGCCCAACACAACCTTTCAAATTTGTTGCCCCAGGCTACATTTGTTTCAAAACCATGCCCACTTGTTCTATCCAGACATGGATGTATTTCTTGGAAAATCTATATATTCTATACTATACCAAAATTCTAGTATATACCATTATCCTAATCCAAATTATATATCATAGGGATATGGTCCTTAATCTTTATATTTAATATCTAGTTTATAAGGTTTGTACTAGACTTGATATGATACCAATGGTGTAGAATTGAACCCAAAATCCTAGACATGGTGCCTTATTTTTTTTAATATTGGCATAGACACTGTACCCAAATCTTAGTTTACTAATATTGGTAAACTAGATACCTAATTTTATTACACATTAGATTTTGAAACATAAAATACAAAATTATTTTTATTGAGAATACCATTATATCCCTTTATGTAACCCTCCATATCAATCATAACATACTTCATGGAGTCCTAAGGGAAAATGAAATATATGAAACATCTGATTTCAAATTCTCATTCAGGGAATTCATATAGATATAAATATAAGTATATATGGAATAAATAATTTGGAAAGTTCAATAACCAATACACATTCCATTTAAGGGATTTAGGGTTGGTATTTTTGGAAAACCCAAACCTCTATAAATTATATAAGGATTTATAGAAGTGAAATTGGATGGACATGGTTAGGCTATAAGGATCAATGTGGTGTGGGGATGTGAGGTAAGATATGCCCATTTATAATTGAGGAGAGGAGAACTTTAGAAACTCTTAAAATATTAAAATATAATAAGGATATTATTTAGAAAAAGACATTCAAAAGGAATATAAATGTGTAGGGGAAGAAATTATAATCCATATATTATCCCCATTTAATGTAAATAGTGTTTTTATAATTTTTAATCAATTTAATAAAAAATTAGTTTTATAAAGTATAATTATTGTAAAAAAATTACTATTCACTTAATTTGAATTTTTATACATTAAAAAAATGATTGATTTCAAAAATAATTCATTAAATCAAATAAAATTTCTATCAAAGATCTATAAAATTAGTTATACATAATAAATCAACAAAAGTATATCAAAATTAATATTATTAAAATAAATTATTATATTTTTCAATTAATTAAATAAATGTTTTTAGTATTAAATTTAAATTTAAAAGAATTATATAATTTATAAAAAATTAATAAATTAATGTAATGAAATTAATTTTATTTTGATCTTAATAGATATTTATTTTCATTCATATTGTGGTTTTCTACGTATGTGGAAAAATAAAATATATTAAATACATAGAGTGTGACATTTTGTAACTATCATTGATTTAAATAATATATATGTCAGTTTCCTGAAAAATTTTCCATTTAAAAACTAAAATCTGTTATTAAGGGGATCATGTTGTAATCAGGTTCATCCTATAATTTTTGGACAAATTTTTTGTTTTGTTTTTTTCATTCCTTATTTTTTTTGTTTTAACCCTTATTTAACCCCTTTAACATGTACCATGATATCATGTATTTTTTAAAATATGAGTTAATAAGTTTACAAAAAATTGTATAAAGGGCACTAAATGAGACTTTTATACCATTTTGAGACATATACCAATTAATATTCTGATATATAGATTTTTAGATACTTTATATCAATTAATAAAATATTATATTCTTTTAAATATAAATTATGTAAATTTTGACACTATTAATTTTTTTTTCTACAAAAAAATATATCAATTAGAAAAAAGAATGCAAAACATTTAAAACATGAAAAATTAAATAATAAAATAAGTGGTTGACCTTAACACTCCAAAATTTTATTTATTTTAATATTTGTAAAATCATTTATTTGATTCATCAATAAAATAATCAATAACAACATCATCATTATGTCACAATTTAATTTAATTTTTTCCTCCATTAAAATTAAAAATAAATTAACAAATAGTAGTAAAACATTATATCTTTATAAATTATATATATATTATAATATATCCCTTATATTACCCTATATTAAAAAAATGAGTATTGTTAAAAACAAAAGTGTGACAACATTGAATTTTCATTGAATATAATATAATAAATGTATATCCCACATCCATGTGTCATGAAAACGTTATCATATAATCACAAGGAAGATATTAGATGAAACAAAATCATACAAGGAAATTATTATAAGTGTTTGGGTAATTTTATAATAGTTATAATATTAATTTTTACCCTTAATTACCTAATTTAACCAAAACTGTTGTAATAAAAATATTACAGAATTTACTATACATATGAAAAAAAACTTAATCAAAATTATTTAAATAGTTTAGAACAACATATTATAAATATTTAACATATTTTTTAAAATTAAAAAAATATAAATTGTGAAAATTAAATTCAAATTAATCCCGTTAACGGGGTGAGAAAAAGAGTTTATTGTTTAAAACATGCAAAAGAATAAAATATTTTCATATCTATATTCAACATAATATTCTTTCTAATAAATTAATTTTTCTTAAATTATAGTTAAATAATCAATTTATTCTTTATAAACATTCAATAATATGAACAAACACTATAAATTATTTCAAGGGAAAATTTTATTTTCAATTAAAATTTAGTATTTTTCACTATCCATCAAATATATGAAACAAAATAGAAAAATTCTATAAATTGAACCAACACAAATTTTTATATTACAATTTAAAATTAATAATTTTATTTTTTAAAATAATATATATATAATTTTAAAAAATAGGATTTAAAATAGGTTTTCCATTAAAATAGATAAAACTTCATTTATAAAAAATATTGATTTTTTGTGTGTAATATTGGTTTTGATCATATCTTATGGATACCGAATCTATTAGTTGAATGTCAAAAATAATTCATTCAATAATATATATATATATATATATATTTATATTCCATTAATACAATTTACTAATACTAAAAAATTTAATTTACTAATAAAATACTCATTTGTGAGCATAAATATAGTTATTTGAAAAAACATTTCGTCTATATTCAGGTGGTTATAGTATTCATTTCTTTTTAATTCATATCCAAATAAATTCAAATGAAATTATAATAGATTATTTAATCCACTCTTTAAACTCCATAATAATAGCTAGGAAATATTATATTAAATTATAATTTTTAAATAATATATTATTGTTCTCTAAAACGTTGAACTGTGTATAATTCAAGCCAAATCATTATTGTTTGTTGTGTAAGTTTAACACAGCGTTGCGTAAAAAGTAAGGTGAAAAAAATAAATTTATTCCAAAAGAGAAATATTTTAATGTCTTGGTGTGTAACATTATGATTAATAGCCATGCCTATATGGAGAAACCTGTTGTTCCACCACCTGATTCTCCTATGTTGGATCAGTTCATGTGATACAAGAAACCATATTTTAATGTAACCACTAATCCATTGGTAGATTAATAGTGGATAATGTCCCTTAATGAGATATTCCAAGCCAAAGGAATTAATAATATTGAAATGTTTTTATAATACTGTATTTTTTAAAGGAGATTTCAATTATTGATGGGCGTTGATCTAAAAAACAAAGAGGGTTAGTAAATTGATATTACAGAATGAGTCTTTTTTAATGTGATGATATTTGAGAAATACATTCCTGAAGAGAAAAGTTTAAATAGAAAGGAGGTTCCTCACTTTTATGAAGTATGAAGAATAAGTTTTAGAGGTGTAAGTGGACAACTTTATATGATTCACTTGGTATATTGCATACTACATAAATAATCTAGAAAGAAACAATAACCACTTATTTGGTGGGATTAAGCCATGTCATTAAAGATAAATGGTCTCTCAAATGATTTCTTCATATGATGATATAGTAATAATATTCATCAAGACAATGAAATAATTTCCAAAGTTTTATATCATTGAGGTGTGTTCAGAAAATAATAGGTCAGGTGAGCCAGAAAAAATAAACTCTTTATGTAATGATAAAGGGATGATATGATTTTTCAACATGTCATAATTACCAAATAATCCAAATACATATGAGATTAATAGAAAATAATTTTGTTACCAATGATTTGAAAGGGTTCATAATGACATTGAACAAAAGGAAAAGAAATAAACCATTATTATCAAATGCTTCATTTATAAAGTGATGTGGAATTATGCAAACAGATGTCCCAAACAACAATGAAACCACCCAAAGAAGGGGCCGTGGGGGAAAGAGAATGCTCATGTGATTACTATAGATGATTTTAAAGATCCCAATGATGTTTTGGTGGGTTCATTGTTTATAACCACAAATTTCTGTAATTATTTAATTGATTTTGATTCTTCTCACTCTATTATATCATCCTTTCCCAAAAAAAATTATATATTTCCCTAGAACATTAAGAAGGGATTTGTTAATCAAGACACTAGGTGTAAATATTATTGCAACAAGGATCTGTCAGCCAGTTTGCATTATAAAACACAGATATTTTTTTTAACATGAATATTATTCCTATAATTATAATTTAATATAATATTTAATATGGATTGGATTTTAAATTATAAAGAAAAATCTAATTTTCAAACGAAAAATAATATTATTCTTGATGGACATGTGGAAACCCTTATCTTCATAGGTGATATAATATCATCTAAATCATGAATGTATCCAACTCTATTATATCTTCTTAATTATATTCTAAAATAGAAAGATAATAAACCACCTATGTATGGGAATTGTATCATTCAAATAGAGTAATAACTTATTGTTAAAGAATATATTAGTGTGTCACCAGAAGAACTAGCTAGAAATCAACTTGACCCTAAAGTTGTGTTTTCCATTTAACTCATCCCAAATGAAGAACATATATCAAATACTCACAATAGGATGTCCATGGTGTAGTTAGTGGATATAAAGGAATAATACTATATTTTTGTGATAAGGTATTTATATTTCCTAGTGTTTTTCCATGGGTATCCCCTATTATTTTGTTAAGATGTAAAATTGTTCCATGAGGATGTGCATCAATTAAAGGAAAATAAATTCCATCACCACATAAAAAAGTATCATATTTCCCACAGTAAGGAATTTTTCTCTCAACTCAAAGAAGATATATATATTTTAGATATTGGAATTATTTTTGGGTATCATCAACTCTGAGTAAAGAGGGATGATATTAAAGAGGGTACATTTTAAATGGGGTATTGATAATATGGGTTTTTAGAAATTCCATTCGGATTGGATAATCCTCCCTTTATATTCATGTATCAATTTAATTGAGTATTAAAGGATTAACTCAATAATTTATTTATATTATTTATTTATTATATCATGAAATACTCTAAATTTTATTATAATTATAATATATATTTTCAAATAACTATTAATACTCTTAGAGAAAAAGAGTTACATTGAAAATTTAGTAAATGAGATTTTTTATTTAGAAATTTTTTCCTATTGACATATTTTTTAGGGATATAATTTATATTTGTATTTCCAGGAAAAGTGTAGTTATATAATGGTCAACGCAAATAAATATTTATATGGTACATAGTTTTCCTTAGATTACAATGTAACTATCTATGATTTGTTCAAAACATTTCTAGATTAGATAACCCATTTATAAAGTTGATAGATAATGTGGTTAAGTTCATATGGACATAATAATTAAATGAATGTTTTTAATAATTAAACAAGAGATTTTGTTAATTCATCGATATTAAATTTACCACCAGGAAGGTTTGGATTTGTGATACAAAGATATTCATCAATGAAGGGACCTAAATAAGTCCTTATGAAGACCAATATAGTCATTGTGGGTGCTTGAAAAAAATTAATGATCCCTAAATAGAATTATCCAAATCATGATAAAGAGTTATAATATTTAACCTTTTCATTTAAAATATGGAGGAATTACTATTTTGGTGAATGGTTTAAAAATATATATGGGTACCAAAAGCATGAAATTCATCTTCTCAAAGAAAGTTCTCGACACTAGGAAAAGACAATGGACAAAATTACTCAAGGATTATGATTCCCAATACACTGCCGTACTACTAATTAAAATAAGGTGGTTAATGAATTGAGTAGGAAAGATAATGGGATATTGAATAAAATTATTATTTAAAAAGATCCTATATTAATGGGTTTAATAATTTTGGACATGGGAGTCATTGGGGAAGGGTAAACATCACACCATTTCAAAATAATTTTCATCCCACCTTTATTAAATAAAATAAAATTTTCTAATCATGATAATATGAATATTAAAAATAAAATTTAATCCATGAATGATTCTGTGTTTGTTGACATCATCTAGAGAGATTTGATTTTGTAATCTGAATGTTATATTTTTTTCAATAAATACCTATTGTGAAGATAAATTTTTTAGATGAATCTTGATGATTAAATTTATCTATAAAAATTCGAATCAAAAACATGAATTGGGATTTGAGGGAATATTTTTAATAGGGTAATATGAAATGCAAAATTTCAGATTATATGTCAACATGATAGGTTTTCCAATAGGTAATGGATGAGGGATAATATCCTAAGAGATGTATTAAAACTTTTCATATTCTTATATGTAAATGTGATGATACCACTATAAACTTTTTCAATAGTTAATCAATTACATATAGAAAGAATGATTCTCTATGCGTTATTTTGGATCACCTTACCTTGTATACATTTTTTCTTACTATAAGGTATGATCTACAACTTTAGAGCATTAGACAAACTTACAGAAATGGAATAGAGAGAATTCATAGTGAAACATTTTGAACTAATCTTTTCATAACACACATTTTACATCAAAATTGTATAAAATTATTTAAAAGGCTCTAAAAATTAATCTAAAATAGATCATTTCATATCATACTTAGAAAAATGGATATTATGAATGGATATTCATACATTAAGAGACATTTTGAATTCATTATCAAATAAATTTCTTAGTATATAGGTTTTTTTTTCACTTTTCATATAATTTTATCGTCCATTTTAGTATTTAAAAGTCATATTATATAGTTTTTTATGGAAAAATAATTAACATAGAAACTTTTTCTTTTGAATTTTTCAAAAGGAATCTTTTAGGATGAGATGTTTTTTAGTAAACAACAATGAATATGAAAGCTATTTATAGTTTTATCATGGAAGATCAAATCTTGAAAAATATCTATATAAGTAACTAAATAAAATATTTATAAATACAAGTAGGGGATCATGTTTTTTAAAGGTATATCCCTGTAAGGGTGTATAAGGATCGACAATAAAGAAAAACTAATTCCTTGGAACACCAAGCCTTTTCAAATTCAATAAAGAAATTGGGAATGGGATTACCATTTACCAATGCCACCCATCCTATAAAAAGTTCATGATATGTTTCAAAACTCATCATTAAGGAAGAACATACAATAATTAAAACATTTCACAACCTGAAAGATATATAATTAGAACATGATTTATCTGTTTGTAAAGTGCATATTTATATTCTTGATACTATATAATAGGTGTTGTAGAATTGGATGAATCAACTGGTAAAGTTAATTGGGAGGAATAATAAAATTTAAGTGGTAATATAAGAACTATGTGATTGTATGATGAAGAAATAACAAAAAAATCATGAGGTGTAATACTATACTTTTTTTATGGTGGAAATTCTTTATAGAGGGAAGACTCTTACCCCTAATATTACATTATAGTATGTAATATTTTATTTCTAGAGAAAAAATAATATAATTAATGTAGATTTACTGAATAATGTTACTAAACCCTAAATTACCAAATTTTATAAAAATAATTTCATGAACATAATTTAATTTTTGGATTCGTCATATCAAAATTATCATCAGATCAATTTTTGCGATTTTTCAGCAATATTTATTTTTTAGGTAGGAAGTGAAAATTTAAGATTTTACAGGTGACACACTTATGTTATTATAATGATATAAGAATAAAATGATGTTTTATGAAAAAAAATTTATAGAAAAAATATATATAATAAATAAATAATATACAATATATATCAATAAAATTTTGAGATTATAAAATATACTCATAACATTTTAGAAATCTATGTTAAGGTTTTTTTTAAATATAATTTGAGTTTAGTGCTTTCACTATTATCTAGTATATACAAGTTAAATTTTTATATTTTGGTATGAAATAGGGAAAAGAACTTATTTTAAATAATCTTATGAATTAAATTATAATCAACGTTATACTTTATTTTTTGTAAAAGATTTTTATGCGTAAAACAAATAATTTCAAAAAATGCATTTCATCACATTCAACAGAAACATATTAAATATAATTATAGAAACATATTCAAGTTTAATAATTAAAAATTAATTAATTAATTTTAATAAATACAATTAATTATTGTTAATATGTTCAAATATTTTTTTTATAATGACTGGTTATCATGGTAAATATTTTTTTCCTAGTTTAAGGGTAAAATAGGTTTAACGGGTTAAAAATAAAGATACCAGGCTATAATATAACACAAAAACTATTCTTAAGACCAATTAGTTGGTTTTATTTAATCATTAACCTTATAAAAATGGAATATGAGTCATTTTGGATATTTTTTTTCCAAGGTAAGAAATTAATATATTTTAATATTTTTAAAAATTTGAAGTGTGACCACTCACCCACTAATAAAAGGAAACCACCAATGCTCTCTAATCCATGGATCAAGAGCATCTAATTTTGTTCAATAACTAAAAAAATAATTTTCTAAAATCTATTCCAGTTTCCTAGATTTATTTTTATAATAATAATACCATCCTCCGATGGATTTTTTTAGCAATCTAAGGTGTTTGTTCGAAGAGGAGTTATATCTCTTAACCGAGTATTACAATTTTATTTATTATCATACCTCAATAAAATAAAATATATCTATTATGATATTAAAAAATAATTATCTATAATATACTAATATATTAATATATTAATAGTGAAATATATATTCATATTTTTATTCATAAAATTATAAAAGAAATCATCGCTCATGCGTACATATAGAGTACCACTTTACGAAGTGATGTATTTGTTTTTTCATCTTCCCCTTGCATGGATGGTTATCATGGGGGATATAATATTTATGTATGATATTTATAACATAATTATTACTGTCGAAATATAATATATTCTTTATCTTCATACCCTTCCCCCCCTTAAAAATTATAATGTCGTTCGTGCATGCGTGTGGACTGCCACCTCCACAAGGTGACATGATTCATTTTTCATTACTCCCTTTAACAAATGATTAAAAATACATATATGATTAATATAAATTATATTTATATAATTATTAACATTTTATAGATAACGTAACTATGAAACTTAATTTATGACCAAAACTATATAACCAAAACATTTATTAAAAATGAAACAGTTAATACTTTGAAACGATGAATTTGACGTGGAATTGTTCATAAAAAGTCCTAGAAATATTATTTGTGGATAATATAGGATATTATAATTAGGTATATGTTTTGGTATATAATTAAAATAAATAAAAATCCATTATGCAATAGATAAAATCACTTATAAGGTATGTTGAACATATGGTTTGAGGTCTCTATTATAGTATCAGTTTATTTAGGGATTGATTAAATTTAGATTTAATTTATGAATATTATATGATCCTAATGTATTCAAACTCATATTGTTTATATAATATTTTTATAATTTGTTTTTAAGTGTTTATATTCCATTTTTTTCCAATTGGATAAAAAATAAAAAGGTATGTTATATGTAAGAGAATTTCTTCTAAAAATATTATTTTGACGATTTCTTTCCAACAATTTTTCAGATGTTATCAAATTTTCATTAAAATTTTTTAATTAATTTTTTAACTATTTTCCAAATATTCATTGATGTTATTTTTATCCATTAATTCTTCAAATTAAATTTTTAGAAAGAAATATTCTTTCCTTTTTTCAGACAGGGAACTTGTTACCAAATATTTGAATAAAAAATTTGTCTTAACAGACCCCACACAATTTACAGTTCTCGCCATCATGACAACCCTTTACAATGAAGCATCATTCATATGTTTTAATGTTTATATTAAAGTAAATTTTTTCACTTATAATTTTTATTATTTTTAATTTTTTAAGTTTTATCAAAAATATAAGGGGTGTCTTTCTAAACAAATGTTCGAGTTATATTTTAAATGTATTTTCATAAATAAAAACACCCATTGATGTTACTAGGGATGTCATCCAATGACAAAAAAAATATTATTTATTTAGATGGTTTGTGATTATGAAATATTAATGCTTTATATTCCTGATTAAATAAGTATAATTGTTAATGTATAAGAAACCTTAAGAATTGGTTGTATTGTACATTAAAAATATAAGGAATGCAAAGGATGTTCAAGTAATAGTTGGGAACCAGTTATAAAAATCCCCTCTATACATCAACAGGATAAATGTGAAAATAATTGGAGGTATTTTATAATATATGGTTATTTGGTTTATACCTACCCTTTTATAAATAATGGTATCTCAGTTTAGAGGCCTTGGTGGTAGGATTCATGATCTATGGATTGAGAGTCATTGATGATGATTGTCTGAAATTATGAATTTACCTTATTAAGAGTTTTATTTTCATTATCCTTTTGTTTTATATTTTTATATTATCCATGCACATTATTATAACTCTTATTGTTGATTTAATAACATTTTTTTTGATTATCAACTATTCCTTAATTATTCTTCTATATTTACTCATGACATCTTTTTTTATGAAACTGTTACAGAGAATATATTCTCACACATTGTTTATTTTATTCTCTATATGATATGAAGAGGAATATTATGAATGATATTAACACTAAATGAATTTTTCTCCTGCTATGGTTTTATATTTCCAAAGTAAAAGTAGAATCATGTATGTATCTAGCTTTCCATGGGTACTAAACTAATTAGTCAAGCATATTGAGATGAAATTTATATTTTACCAATGAAATAATGTAATCATGTTCATTGGATTAATAGCATCAGTTTGTTTAATATATACTCTTGTAAATTCCTAATAAATGTATCAACCACAACATTCCCCTTTCTCATGGAATAGGTTATATCAAAAAACAATTAGAGGTACTAAACACAGGGTCACTCTGTGAAGTTAAAATATGGATGTGAAAACACATACCTCTGGCTCTTTAGGTCCATTTTGGCGCTAGATATCCTTATAAATTGATAAAAATTCTAAAAAATTTATATTTCATGATATAAAGGATGGTTTCATATCACATGTTGTATTGTTTTAATCATTATATATCATTTACTGAGACCCACTAGTTACTCCCATATCTTCTCAAATTACAAAAACTCCTTATCTGAATCTGGAGGAATCATAGTAGATAGTGTATCCATAAATCATTTTAGAAAAAAAAACAGAATCTAGGAAGATGTGATACCTTAATTGAACTCCAAAAAAATAATCTTAAAAATAATTAGGCGGTATAAATTCCACCACTTTCCTGGTCAGACCTTTCATCGATGCTAACAAGTAATATAAATATACATGGAAATGTTAACAATAACCTATATTTCTGTGGATGATCCTTATCATTTAAGTTGTTATTGTTTATTTCCCATGGTTGTATATTATCTACCTTCTTTGTATCAGGTGAAATACTAGATTTTAAAATAACATGGCTTAAACTATACAACAATAAAATAAAAAATTATCACCTTAAGATCTTGATCTAATATTACTATGAAAAAAGAATTCTCATTTTTATCTCTATTTTTTAACCATATAATGGTTTAGTATGAGATTGTACCAGTATGTGAATAAAAAATACAATAAATAAGAAGTATAGTAAATGTTCGAATATTAAGTTCACGAGATCCATGAATACTTAAGGAACATTCTTCAGAACAAAGTGCATCATAAAATATTCATACATACCATATCGACATTAAAATTACATCCATAATATATATTTCTTATTTCATTGAATTTGATGCAATCCTTGTCATATTTTAATCATAGATAACCTACAATACTCCATAAATTGATAAGAGGGGTCATTTATTCATGAAAGTGGATAAATGTTCCACATTGTGACATGATACAGATTCCACTAGAATGCACATAAATTTTATATTCTAATTACTTTCTTCGTGAAGGAAACTGGGGAACCTCATAGAAAGGTTATTTGATGTATGATTACCTTTAACCTAAGGTCCTTTATATAAAATTCAGCTCCCTTAACTCAAATATTGAAATCTAATATAATGATATTGATATAAGGTCATCATATTGTTATTGTGAAATGAATGTTTAATCAATCCATATACCTAATTACATTATTTTCCATGATATCATATGGGTCTAAATCAACCTTATCCTCCAAAACTGTCTTATAATCATCATTACACTTACCCAAATAAGTAATTTTTTTAGATATAGGTGTGTGTGGGATTAGTTTATTGACTACCATAATATGGGTAGTCTTAAATGTTATTCTAATAATCACAAAAAAATGAAGCATTAAATACATAAATAATAGTGTGATCAATTTTAAAATGGTAAAATAATTATATCACAAATTAATATTCCATTCATAAATTAAAAATATATTGGGATTTACCATTACAATTAGTGTGAATAATTTCTTCTCCCCTCATTTCTATTTCAATATCAGAAATTAATAATACTTGATATGGATGTGTGTCTTCTATTGACTCCATTGGGATTATGGTTTTAGTTAGAACATACCCAAACAATGTTGACATTATCACAACTTTATCTCATGAATCTTTTGGTTCATCCCTTGGTGTCACCGAGAATGATTCTCCTTTCTACCATGAATAAGATGAATCTTCTACTATAACATTGGTATAAAAAAATTTGTTTTTTATGGAGTAGTATTATTTTTAATAGAAGATATTATTTTTAAAACAAAGAAGATGAATTTCAATATTGACAAAAAATATTTTAAATGACTATAAAATTGATAATTATATATTTCTAATAATCAATGTACTGTATTGGATTTTATGATATGATTATTCCTTCAATCTTTATCATTTATTATCTTAATCCATGTTGATATTTATTTCAAAAATATTGATGACACCTATATCAAAAAATATAATCAAAATTATATGTGACATATATATCTATTCTTTGATTAGTTAGCTTATTGAGATATTATTTTTTTATGCTCTATATTAGAATCCTCTTAAATGATGGAAGATTTAGTCTAAGTAGTGGGATCATCAATCCGGACTAAGTATCTTCTATATCTATATTAACTATTCCAATGTTTTAATATATATAATGTTATTATATTTTTTTATCATCAAATAAAACTCTAATGGTAAATTTCATGATAGTAAACCTTTCCTAAGACATTCTCTTATTACTCTAGCCTTAATGATTAGAATCTTTTCTATGATTATGGAGTGGTTTATTTTATGATATGTTAAGTAATATCATTAATTATTACATGACATATTATTTAATAGATTAAAAATGTTGAAAACTATCAAGATAAAAACCCATGATCCCAATAATGAGGTTTTCACTAACCCAGTAACAGAGTTAACAAATAAATTTATAACCCTTCACTCAGTCTTGGGGATTATTGTCATATGATAGAGGTTATATTTTCAGATATATATGATATGGTATTGGAAATTTCCCTAGAATAGTTGTCAAAACTAGAAAGATTTTATTACCACCATCCCAAAAAGATTCCACTTACAAAGCCTCCACTATGTTGCTTATGTATTTTAAATAATATAAAATCAAGGATATATCTATTACATAATATAAAATATAAAATAAAGGGCATTAAATGAAACTAAAGGCATAAATTAAATTAATAAGGAAATAAATTTTCCCATAAAAGGTACACTCTATGAACTTCTTAGAGTTTTATCATATTCATCTCCTCCACTAAATTATCCTATTTTTTCCACCCCAGTTTCCATAGTCAAATCAACATATTTGTACTCTAAAACATTATATAGGCATTTTGGTGGATATTTATAACTTTATTTTCATATATATTCTATCATTTTTTAAGTATTCACTAGAGAAAAAAAAATGTTTAACACGTTAGCATTTTTTTCATCGGTTCAATATAACCGATGTGAAAAGCTGGGAAAATTGGGTTATCACATCGGTTATTTTATAACCCATGTGATAAATAGCGAGAATCAATTTATCACGTCTACTATAAAATATTCTACGTGATAAATCACCGATAATTGATTTATCAAGTATGTTATTTTATAACTGATGTGAAAGATTGAATCCAGGCAGTTTATCACATCGATTATTTTATAACTGATGTGATAAATCAAATCTCGGAGATTTATTACGTCAGTTGTAAAATAATTGACATGATAAAACAACATATATCACGTCAGTTATTTTATAACTAACGTGATATAGTAATTTCTACTTCGGTTATTAAATAACGGATGTTATGAACATAAAAAATAGTTTGTCATGTCGGTTATTGAATAACCGACTAGATAGAGCTTTTAAATTATTACTCGCACCCCGTATACAACCATTATGTTTTCTTTGATCGGGCGTCCTATGAATTGTCTCTCTCACGCGGAAAAGATGTGAAGTATTATTCACATTAGTGCCCTCTATCCTTGTTTTTCCAACATCATTCATCATCTTTATTATCACTGAATTTATCAGGTCGACTTACAACCCTAAAGTAAGCCTCAGACACCTCAGTTTCTTTTTTTTTGCGATGCCCAAAAAATTATGTTTTGAGATGTTATTTTTTATCTTTGTTCTTGTTATCATGGTAAGTGTCATAGTGTTCTTTAATACCATGCTACTGTTTTTGGGTAAACTAAACCATGAAAGTGACATCATGCATGTTTATGATTTTTTTGAGTTCTATCATGTGTGTGTGTGTGTGCACATTTATGTGGGGGGGTGTCCAAGAAGGTTGGGGGGATGTATAAGTCGGTGTGGGGCTGTCCAAGTGGGTGGGGGTGTCTAAGGGTGTCCAAGGGTGGTGGGGGTGGTGTCTAGGGGGTGTGGGGGTTTTCCAAGGGGGTAGGGGAGTCCAAGGGGTGGGGGTGATGTCCATGGTGGTTAGGTCGATGTCCCTGGGTGTTGGGGGTTCAGGGGTGGGGATGAGGGTGGTGTCTAGGGGGCTAGGGGTCTCTCCATGGTGGTCAGGGGTATCTTGGGGGTGGGGTGTCTAGGGGGCGTCTAGGGGAGTGGGGGTTGACAATGGGGTGGGGTTGTCCAATGGGATGGTGGTGTCTAATGGGTGTCCATGGGTGGTGTTGTTCAGGGGCATAGGGGGCTTTCCAAGGGGGTAGGGGGTTCCCAAGGGGTGTGGGTGGTGTCCAGGGGGTGATGGGTCTATCCAAGGGGGTGGGGGTGTCTCGGTGGGTGTCCAGGGGTCAGGGTTGTCCATGTGGTGGGGGCTGTCTGTAAGAACTCAATTCCTATTATTAAGGTACCGATTTCTTCGTTTCCCTATTCCTTATGTGTTTTTGAAAAAATAAGGAAAATTTGGAAAAAATCCCAAAAAATTGTGGGTACACACCATGTACTTTTCCACACGTCGTGTACTTTGGACGTGTGGGATGAGTATATAGGGTGTGCATGCCTGTAGGTGATGAAGGGTGTAAAAAACTGACTACACATCTTGTACATAGTATATACACGCCATGTAATCAGTTTGTGGGTGAATAGTAAGGTGGTGGGAGTAGCCGCCAGCGGATCCATAGTACACACCGTGTACCTAGACAAACACATCGTGTAACCAAGTCGGCTGATGAACAGTAAGGCAGTGGAAGGTGGCCGCTAGGGGAACAGTTAAACAAATGTAAATTACACACCGTGTACTTGAGAGCACACACTGTGTAGTTATTTTTTTCTTCAAAAATAGGCAGTAGCCACCACTTTTAGTAGAGGAAGATTAGGACTCGATGAGAGCCATGAGAGAGATGGCCGAAACTTGGAAGTGATCCCGACAGAATGCTGGGACTCTGATTCCCTCGTCCTCTATCTCATTTAAACAGCTTTGGGGATTTCATCTATCTTCTTGAACCTCTCCATACAATTATATCCCTATGGGAATTTATTTTGATTTTGAACAGATAATTGTTTATCCCAGATCTACGTCTTTATCGGTTGTTTCGAAAGGAGTCGTTCATGTATATCGATCATAGGAGATCGAGGTAGGTGGTATGGTGTTTATTCCCAACTGTTGAGTTG